>NC_051167.1:114523317-115123317 GCF_013339725.1 Rhipicephalus microplus | reverse complement strand
TGAACGTACTGTTTAACGCAAGCGGCAAGTTTCGGCCAGTAGTAAGACTTTCGTACCCTAGCGATGGTTCGGGTGATGCCCAGATGGCCCGATGGAGGCTCGTTGTGGCAGGCAAATAGAATTTCCTCACGCAGCTCTGCGGGGACGACCAACAGGTAAGTTTTGTTGCTGGCGGCTGCGTTCTTCTTGTACAACACGCCCTGTCGTAAGCAGAAGGATGACAATCCGCGAGTTATATGCTGGGGCAGTGATACGTTGCGGCCCTCTAGATGTTCAATGATAGGTCGCAATTGAGCATCTGCTCGCTGCCGTAAAGCCAAGTCTGTTACGCTTACGGAGCCAAGGAAAGGGCAGTCCTCTTCGAAGCTCTGAGCGGCAGGCTCAACTGGCGCGCGTGACAACGTGTCCGCATCTTCGTGTGCACGACCGGACTTGTACACGATAGTGACGTCGTACTCCTGCAGACGTAGGCTCCACCTTGCCAGTCGTCCGGAGGGGTCTCTGAGGTTCGCAAGCCAGCACAGCGAGTGATGATCCGTCACTACTCTGAATGGACGGCCGTAAAGGTAAGGTCGAAACTTAGCAATTGCCCACACGACAGCAAGGCACTCCTTCTCCGTGGTACTGTAGTTTGACTCCGGGCGTGTTAGGGTTCGGCTTGCGTAGGCGATAACCTTTTCAATTCCCTCCTGCCGTTGGACGAGTACCGCGCCCAGACCGACGTTACTGGCGTCGGTATGAATTTCTGTTTCGGCTTCCTCGTCGAAATGTCCAAGAACAGGTGGTGATGCCAGGCGAAGCCGAAGCTCTGTGAATGCTGATTCTTGTTCAGCACTCCAAACGAACGGCGTATCGTCTCTAGTGAGTCTAGTTAATGGTTCGGCAATTTTCGAAAAATTGCCTATAAAGCGCCGGTAGTACGCGCATAGACCAAGAAACCGCCGCACACTTTTCTTATCGGCAGGAGTCGGGAAGGCTGCGACAGCGGCGGTTTTCTCAGGGTCAGGACGGACGCCTTCTGCGCTTACGACATGTCCAAGGAACTTTAGTTCTTCGTAACCGAAATGGCATTTTTGCGGCTTTAACGTAAGGTTAGCCGTCCGAATCGCCTCAAGTACTTGTCGTAGTCGCTTCAGATGTTCGGAGAAGCTGGTTGAAAACACGACCACATCATCCAAGTACACAAGGCAGCTTTGCCATTTTAAGTCAGTCAACACAGTGTCCATCATGCGTTGGAAGGTAGCTGGCGCAGAGCAGAGTCCGAACGGTAGCACCCGAAATTCGTAGAGGCCATCCGGCGTGACAAAGGCGGTTTTTTCGCGGTCGCGCTCATCAACCTCAATTTGCCAGTAGCCACTCTTTAAATCCAGGGAAGAAAAATACTTCGCTCGTCGTAGTCGGTCAAGCGAGTCATCAATACGCGGCAGCGGATAAACATCTTTTTTTGTGACGTTGTTGAGCTTTCTGTAATCTACACAGAAGCGAAGCGTACCGTCCTTCTTCTTAACCAGAACGACCGGTGAGGACCAGGGACTGTTCGAAGGCTGGATAACGCCGTCGTCGATCATTTCTTTCACTTGCTGCTTGATAGCTGCGCGTTCTGTCGGCGAGACGCGGTATGGCTGTTGGTGAATAGGTCTTGCGTCGTCGTAAGTGATTATCCTGTGCTGTGTAATTGGCGTCTGACTCACTTTAGACGACTGAGCAAAGCACGCCCTGAATTCAAACAATAGCTCTCGCAAGGCCCTCTGGTTCTCTTCTGGCAGTGCACTGTTCATGTCAACATCTATTACGGTTTGTCCATTGCGGCTACTGTCTTCACAGGCAAACACTCAATGACGTCCTCCAAGGCTTCAGCGTAGGCGACCGCAGTGCCCCGGAAAAGGTGACGATGCTCATTGGTGAAATTTGTAATCATGACCTCGGCTGTACCGTTCCGAATGTCAATGATGCCTCGTGCCACAGAAATTCCAAGCGCCAGCAGCAGGGAGACGTTGCACTCTGCCACTGTTTCACCGTCACTGGTTCCTTCGGAAGTCACCTGAATTAGGATACTTGCACGAGGTGGTATTGTGACACTGTCGTCGGAAACACGGAGGGCGGTTGTACGGCGGTTGGAGTCCCTTGACGTAGCGTTGACTGTCGAAAAGGAAATGCAGCGTCGCCGTAGGTCGATTACGGCGCCATATTCCCGAAGAAAATCGAGGCCGAGAATTAATTCGCGGGAGCAGTCACGTAGCACGATGGAGCTGACCAAAAACGTGCAGCCTCGTATTTGTAGCCTGGACGTGCACAAACCAACCGGCGTTACAACATGTCCGCCAGCTGTACGTACATGCGATCCTGTCCAAGGCATTATCACTTTCTTCAAGGTACGTGCCAATTGTCCGCTAATAATCGAGTAGTCAGCACCAGTGTCTATTAAGGCAGTTAAATTGCGACCGTCGAGCAGCACAGGTATGTCCATTGAAAAGTCGCTCAGCTGGGATACAGGCGCCGGCGTAGTCGAATTTCCGTTGGTCCGATGTCGCGTCGATTGGAGGGCGAGGTCTTCATCACGTCGAGAATCAGCGGCCTCGCCTCGAAAGGTCGCTGGCGTTAGTTTTCCAGGCGAGGGCTCGGAGACCGTCCTTGCGGCCTTCGATTTCCGTTGCCTGAATAAGATGACGACCGCGGTGACGGTGAGCGCGACTGACGCCTGAGTGGGACGTTCTGCCGAGCAATAAAATCTTCAATTTCTGGTGGTCTCTGTCCAAACCGGGGGCGGGGTGAATTGGCAGGAAAACCCTGCAGCCCAAGTCGGCGGTACTGGCAGTCTCGGTAGAGGTGACCCGCTTCACCGCAGTGGTAGCAAAGCGGTCGTCGGTCGGGCATGCGCCATATGTCGGATTTACGCATGACGGGTCGAGTGTCTGCAAAATAAGGGACCACCTGTGCGGACTGCAGTGTGGCGTACGGGGTTGCGGCTGGTAGTGGGACTGGTGCAGGTGCGTTGTGTTCGAACGTGTCGGTATAAGTGGTGCGCTGGAAACCACTCACTGGGGATGGTGTCGTGGACGACGGAACGGTGCGTCTCAATACGTCTGCGTAGGTCACCCCTAGAGGTTCACTTGAAGTTGCGAACGCCTGAAGTGGTGCAGCAACCTGCGTTGGTGTCTCGCGGCGAGGTGTGCCGAGCGCATGCTGAACTTCGTCACGTATGATGGTGGCGATGCAATTCGTGGAAGGCTGCTGCTGCGCCTGGTTCAGCTGTTGCAGCTGTTGTAGCTCGTCGCGAACAACCGAACGTATCAGCTCGCGAAGCGCTCCCACGTCGGTCGGGAACGAGCCTAGCCCGGTGGTATAGGTAGCATTCACTTGCCGATCGTACTGGTTCCGCTGCTGCAGCGCCTTTTCCATGGCGACGGCTTCAGTGAGGAACTCCGCGACCGTTCTAGGCGGACTACGAATGAGTCCAGCGAAGAGCTGCTCTTTCACACCTCGCATCAAATGTCGCAGCTTCTTGTCTTCCGGCATGGTTGGATCGGCGCGAGTGAACAGATGAACCATATCCTCCACGTATGTAGCCACACCTTCATTAGGCATCTGCATGCGGGACTGGAGGGCCCTTTCAGCGCGCTCTCGACGATCGAGACTCGAGTACGTTTCGCGGAGCCTGTGACAGAACTCATGCCACGACGTTAGGAGGCCCTTGCGGTTCTGGAACCATGTGCGAGCACCATCCAGAAGACTAAAGTACACATTCTTGAGCTTCGCTACTTCGTCCCACCCGTTGAAATCCGCTACGTACTCGTACTCAGCCAGCCAATCTTCCACATCTTCATAGAGGCCACCACGAAAGGGACTCGGAACACGTGGTTTTTGTAGCGTGTAATGAGTGGGTGCAGCTGCGGGTGCAGCGGTTGGAGCAGCGGCGGCTCCAGCGGTAGGGGAAGCGGTGACAGCAACAGTATTCTCCATACCAGTCGACGTACTTGTACTGTGAGGCACAAACTCGGGGGACAGTCCTCGAATCCTCCGACTGAAACGGTGTACCGGCGTAAGCTCTGGGTTTTGGGTCACGTTCCGGCTGCTAGAAGGAGTCTGTTGCATAGGTGAGGTTACCCAGCACCTCCACCATTAAAATGTCACGTTAAAGAGACAGGAGACGTTTTTAAGGCGTCCTCACAAAAGTCCGAAGAGCGGTCGGCTCAGCGCAGCCAAAAACAGAACAATGGCACGAGGGGAACTGCCACTTCGTCTGCCTCTTTTGCGCTGGCAGATCAAGCGCGCGGCAATATGGTGGTTTCGGGACGTTACACCTCACAAATAAATCCATCAATTATGCTGACATGCTAATAAATAGAGCATATCTAGTCTGTAATAGTCTGTGTAAACAGCACCTTTTCTTTCTTTTTCTACAGCCAGAAGGAGTGCCGGTGGAGAAGATCGTCGCCGTTCCTATTGATCCGGACAGTGCTCGCAGAAGGGCGACACAGAGATCTACGACGGATGTGTACGACGGTGTGTGAATTCTGCGGCCACATTCAGAGCGAGACGGAAAGCTATTGTAGGATTTTTTTTTTACAACAAAGCTGTTCTTAGTGGGCTCAGCACCCGCGTGGATGCTGTAATGCTGGTCACATGGCCTCGTGGTGTGATGACAGTGAGGCTCAGTGGGAAGGGGGCAAGGCTGCATCGTAGAGCGAGACACCTGGTGGAAAGAAAAAAGACAGTACCTTGCCGAAAGAGTTGAAAGTGATGCTTGGTAGATATACGTAACAGATGGGAGGCGTGTCAAGAGGGTCGAGTATGAGGTTCAGCAGGAAGGACGAACCAGTGATAGGAGTGCATGTAGGGGCAAGGGTGAGGCTCGGCAGAAAGCGCCTCACAACCCAGCTATTGGATTGCTCGGCGGTAAGGACTAACCAATGAGAGGAGCACATATATGGACGAGGGTCAGGCTCAGCAGAAGGCGGGTCAGAACCCAGCTTTTTGAAGTAGGTAAGTGAGGGTCTTGGCGGAGTGTGATCGAGAGTGTTGATTCTTGCCGAGTTCACCTTTCCGAAACGACCAGGACTGCTCGTGCTTCCAAGCATTGGCGTGCGCACGAGGTGGCAGAGGGAACATCCTCCCTCCCCAACCCTCTCATCCACTCATCTAAAGTTCAATCCCGTATGGTCTTCATACTTATGATTCTTAATACTTATGATTCGAAGGTTGCAGGTTAGGTTTCTGCTCACGGCAGGTTATCTTTTCAACCACTTTTGTTTACTTCACATTTACATTGAAATTGGTCTAATAACTTACCCTTTACATTCCTTGGCATTACTATCTGTTAGATTTCATATATATACACATGGAAAATTTCAAGTACAACTTGATGCAGTTTTGGGACATGAACCTTTTTACTTACAATGACCAATGTATTCTAGAAAGCATTTAGAATAAAAATAATGCGTCTTATGTATTAGAATATTTCAGACGGAATTATGTTCTCATTCTATGCTTTTGCAAGAGAGAGAATCTGTAAGTGTTTGGTGCTTCCTGTTTATTACGTTAAAAAAAGAAAAGGTCCCTTCGTGTGGACAGATTACGGAAGTGTTCCCAACATCTGCATTTGCTTGCTCCATGCTATTCTTCCCACTCAAAAAAGCATGAAGGCCTTTTCACACAAGATTACACAGAAATTATTCGGAATTTGTCTTGGGACATAATGTACCAAGTGTTTAGAAAAAAGTCTACATGTTTTGCTAAATAAAGAAAAGATTGCATACACATGAGTGTAAGAAAAGCGTATTAAAAATCTAGCAATATAGGGCCACAATTACCATTACATTCAGCGTACATTATGCGTCCATTACCGCGATAATAATAGATTTCCCAAAATTTCAATATCATGCTGAACGTTATACCATGACTCGTTTTACAAATCGCCCTGCCACGATGGTCTAGTAGTTAAGACACTCTGCTGCTGACTTGCAGGTTGCGGTATCAAATCGCGGCTGCAGCGGCTGCATTTACGATGAAGGCGAAAATGCTGTTGGCCCGTGTGCTCAGATTTGGGTAAACGTTAAGGAACTCTAGGTGGGCAAAATTTCCGGAGCCCTCCACTATGGAATCTCTCATAATCATACGGTAGTTTTGGGATGACAAATTCCACATATTATGATTATTGTTGTTTTCCAAATCTTTGTAAACACTGCATCTCGCTATCAAATCTCTTGTGCAGATTCAGTAGATCCGGTCACCAATCACCAAACCATCTCAATTAATCTTATCCCACCATCTGACGCTGTGCCAGGCACAAGAAGCAGTTCGCTATCTTTGACAGGTGAGTATATTCACAGCTTCATTCTATTTTGTACCCAGCACTGTTTCAAACCTGCAAAGTGTGATCACCTCATACGTACGCACGCACGCATCTCATGCGTGCGTGCGTACGTATGAGGATGCACCTTGGCTAGTGAGTACTAATACGGGCACACACGCATGCACACAATAAAGCTTTCCGCTTCATAAACTACGGCTGTGCATTTGCTGTTTTTGAACTGCTAGCACGTGGTTATATCACGTACAGTTATGTTAAACAAATAGCATTCGATTTTCAGGCCAGATCAAATGGCGCAGTCGCTAGGTTGAGTTGTCCACGTTTGATGCAATATAACTTTCCAGCAACTCATATACACTTTTTTACGCAAAATAGTAGGCAACGTATACAACATAAATCAAAATGATTGAAGTCAAAGCTGTCTTACAGTTGAGTTAATATATGGCTTCGAAGATCATCAACTCGTAAACACTACTCTTGCTTTCGGGTGAATCGCTGATTTTTTATTACCTTGTCAACTAGGAAACCAACTGGGACCATCGGCCGTAGAGACACTAGATGTGATCGAGGTCCTCATGAGGAGGCCGACCGGAAGCAGCGAAGAGATTGATACGCTCATGGCGCAAACACTGCACGCTCTCGAATACCTCAGGCGCAAAAATATGAGTGATCCTGTCCTGGAGGAGAGAGGTCGTCGATACCTGAGAGATGGTGAGCTTGCATTCAGCTTTTATCAACATGTAAGTAACTTGAGATTTTCTGGACTGTTCGGCCCGATTAGGAGAGGCACGTTCCTATACCTACATTGAGTAGAGAGAAGGGCACACTTTTATTCAACACGGAAAGCAAGCTCCTGAAAGTGATATAACCAAATCTGGTGCCATAAAAGTTTTCACAAAGTCTCATCTCCTCATAAAGAAAACGTAAACGCAAAAACAAAACTGATAAAATAAACAAATATTGAGGGATATCAGAGAAACGAAATTGCAACTCCACAAAAGTTTTAATGGCATGAATCAAATTTTTCTCAAAGGCATCCAGTAATTGATATCCGAAATGTCTAAATTCGTGAAGGGAATATGATTCCTTAATAACCCGAGTAAAAAAGTATGCGGTACTTATGTCAGGTCGATGCAGGAGAAGACTTGTGGAATGTATTTGCGTCCATTTTCTCACACAGGATATCAACAGCAACTATATTTTTGGAACGAGACCGGCTTTTTCTCGGAGTCTGCGAACAGGACCTCAGAGAGCATTCGGTGAGCTCTGCAGTCTCTGTCTCTTCATTCTTTTAACAATAAAGAAACACTAAAGAGAAACATCAACTTTTCATAGTGAAAGGTTGATGCTTGAGAATGTCTAAGACGTCAAGCAATCAAAAATTTAGGGTAAATGTAAGATGTCATTTGTACCACCTGTGGCGCATTCTAGAGCTATGCCCAATGACACAGTATGGGCTAGCTCAGTGCTATTAATCATAACTACATCAACTTCCTGTGACAAAGAACATTCCAGTGCATTAAAGATCGTATAACATGCAGCTAGTGCATTTCTATTTGAATCGTGCAACAACGAAAAAATCTTGTTGATGTCACTCAGAATGACACAGGTTCTGAGCCCTCCACTACGGCATCTCTCATAATCATATAGTGATTTTGTAACGTCAAACCCTACATATCAATCAATGAATCAATGACACAGGTTCTGTTTTCAATGGGATTTGCTCCGTTAAAGCCCGTTGCTCCGTTGCCCCCAGCGCCAGCTACTGAGCTTGTGAAGAGACGGCATGGCTACGTCAGAAGGCCATTCTCCCAGGCGCGCACTTTGGATTGCGCTAATGGTGTCCAGGTTATCAAACGTGACTTTCTTTAGAATAGGCATTTATTTGGCATGAGCAAGCATTACAATATTACAATATTAATGAAACACAATTTCAATAATCCACTCAACTTATTATTTGCCTTTTGTATACCTTTGAGGTATTACAATCACGTTATATTCTAAACTCTCCGTCAGATTTCGAGAGTTCTCTAGCAGCATGATGATGTGGCCAGTTTCAACTGGGAACACGAAACTATAAACAGCCTAAGCTTGAAAGTGGAGGGTTTTTTTTTTTCTGACAGAGAGAAAAGCAATGCATCCACATTCTCTGTGTTGTAGGACTTGGCTTGTACCAAACATTAATGAGTGCACTGAGTCAAAAGTTTATTCCACACACAAAAGTTATGACACACACACACAATTGTTGCACAGTGACGAGCCCACTACAAGAAGGCAGCCAAAACGGCAGTGGAGATATGTGAGACAGTGCCATCACCAACCCATACTTGTAAACTTTCAGTCGCATTAACGCTCACACGTCAGAGTTTGCGCGTCAAACCTCCCACAAACAGGCTGTCTGAGCTTAGGAAGACCTAGACGTGTAAAACTAAGGCATCGATAGTGGTTGGCACAACAAGGAAGGGCTCCTCCCAAAATTAATTTGTTTTAGAATTCGCTCAAGACTGCAAATTGTCACCATAAAAATAAGCGCGCTATCTCACAGACATCGGCAAATGGGTCGCATACTCTTGTACCTGCTGCACTTTCACCACTTACTTCAGTAAATGTGAACTTTGACCACAAGGGCGTGGTAGCGAGCGCTGGCGCCGTCCTGTCTTGACTGACCTCAGCAGATAGCTCATGTGCCCTTTAACGAGCTACATATCTCCTATACCCTCTTTTATACCTTTGTATACTCTTATATACAAGAGTATACAAAAGTATATACACATGTATTCCTTACATGTGCTACCTCATACGTGCTCACACTGCTTACTTCAGCTACAGCGAACTTTGATAACAGGGGCACTAGCACATTCACTATCTCGACATAGACCAGGTATGCAAGGACCCGTACACCCTTGTACGGACTGTGCTATCAGCACTTACTTTGATCATAACGGCGTAGTCGCGAAGTGCACGCCATCTCGACAGGTGTCAGCATACGGATCCTATGCCCCCGTACTTCATGTTTAAACAACGTACAACAGCAAAAAAACACTTCGCTTCCTGAAATATCGGTTCTCCTTACGCCATAGAGTTTTGCAGATTTGCGTGAGATCGAAACAGACAGCACAGAAAACACTCCGCTCCCTGAAACGGCCTGTTTCCTTTACGACAGTGTTTCATAGATTTACGTGGGATTGCATCCAGAAGATTCTTCACTCTTATGACATCCCAATTTGTTGCTGTCGCATTCATTGGTTTGTCCTCATGGTTTAACTGTGATATCAGTTTCAATATGACTGGTAAGAACAATTAATCTGAGTAGCTCCCAATAAAAATCACTCTCTCATCAATAAATTTTGCCGCCTCTTCTTGTGATAACCACACGTGCAATTGCGAATCTGCCTGTTAAATATTACGTTGTTTAAAATGTAAGTTTTCATCGAAATTTCACCGATATGAACTGTAGAAACTGGAAACAAAATCACATGTAATACTAAGGCCCACCAAATGTTTCCCTTTTGAATCCGCAAGTGGTGTATGTGTTTGCTTTTTGGTGTACTATAGTATCATTTGTTCTTACTTGATTTTCTGCCACAACTAAAGACTGACGGCGCTTGTCGCGCGAACATTGTGCAAAGCGAGGCAGCACATCAGCATAAACGACTCTGTCGTCTCATCGACCATCCAATGGTTGCAAAGACAAGAAAAGTTGATCATGTACCAGTGGGTCTCACAATACTAGGCGAGAAGTGGTAAGTTAGTAGTTTTAACCACTTTGATGGGTTGTTTCTGAAGGTTTAATCCTTCAAACTTATGAACGTTTGGCTTGAGCTAATGCCTTACGCACAGCAATACCGTACAATAAAGCTTTGTTCAGTAGTGCACAAATAGGAAATGTATCGGGAAAGTGTTTTATATTTAAGAAAGACCGATGTTACTGAACTAAGAAAGCTTTAGGTTCTCCACTAGCTAATCAAGATTAGCAAGATAATTTTAGCCTCTGGGATAATCCTGAGCACGATGGCAGGTAATATTGTTTTTTAATATGAAGCATTTTACAGTCGCACTTACTCACAAATCCGGCCTCGGCGTCGGCAACCTCACTGCGCATGCTTGTGTCTCGAGTCTCGTGACACATCCTCGCGCTACAGAGCTGTTCACTGGCCACCCCGTATATGAAGGCACTCGCATAAAGTTTCCTATAAATACACTCAGATGGAACTCTGGCACAAGTGTCTATGGAAGCTACAGCGCACGGCGCTTGAACACACAGGAATGATGGGTAGTACATGGATTTGTCTAATCTTCCTACTTCTGGGTTCGTTTGGGTTCGCGTGGCTTCAAGCTGTTTTGTCACAAAACAAAAATTAGCAAAAATTGCGTTTCACCTTCCTAATATTTTGGCTTACCATTTCAAATCAGGTCACGTAGCTCAAGGGGGTTCGTTCTTTCCTTCGAAACAAAACCGAAACACAGCAATAAACGAAGCCAAAAGTGCAGTTTGACACTTGCAAGTACGAAGACTAGGCAAACCTGTGTAATACCAAACATTCCCATGCTCGCTGAATGACTGCAGTGCCAGAGTCACCTCCAGTTAACTTTAGGGAACTCTATGGGCACTGGATCGCTCATCAGCGTCCCACCACTTGTTGAAAAAAACGCTTCTCCTTCATTCAGTAAATAAAAATAACAGACGAAATAACAATTAAGTAGTCCTAAATCATACTCAATTACACAGCATTCACGCGATATCGCCCCCCCCCCCCCCCACTGAGGCGCATTTGCTCGAGTTCCCCCCTTGAAAAGATATGGGCAGCTTTCTTCATTGAAAAGCACACTGCTGCTATATATTTTTGTTTAGTTTAACAATGTTTTGCTGAAAATTGTAGTGAAAATTGAGTTGTTGCCCGAAACTTTGCTCTGAATTGGCTTAAGCCAGTCGCATTGCTGATTTTATACTGCATTGAGCCTGCCTGGCGGCCTAATTCTTTCCGTGTTGTACCTATGTGCTAAAGCCATGCGCCACTTACGGGATATCAGGGGCATTAGATTAATTGCAAGCCCTGTTATGATCCCTTTTAATCTAAAGGATTGAATGTTGGTCTCAGTAACTTCTGCAAATTATAGTAATACGCACATTTCTAATGATTGATACTATGAAACAGTGATCTCTGATGATGTATTCTGATTCTTGCACGTCACTATGAAACTCGGGTCGTGATGCTCAATTCCTATTCTTACAGGAAATCATGGACGTATTTGTGGCCAACAGAGCATTGATTGTTGTCACTTTGATGGAATGCATGCCATTCATCGAAGAAAAACTCCTCGCAGTAGAGATAGAGGTAAGTCTAGTTCCACTGTACGACGTGATTTCAGCTCTTGTTTTATTTTATGGGTGTCGTACCACCTACTGACTTTCTTGACTACAGTAACTTTTAAGCTAGATACTATACAGAAAGTCCAATATTTCACTATGACCTGCTTCAATACACACACTTTAGCCCCGTGTTTATAAAAGAAATGAGAAAATACGTGCCCAGAATTACAGAAACAATCTTGGCTCAAATTCTAGAGCTTTTTCTTTCTGAATAAGACAGCACCAGTCTTTTAATACAGTAAGATTCTTTTGTTTCACTCACAAAAGAAGAGAAAACTGGAGGGTGGTTTTGCCACACTGTATTATAATGAAAATGGCAACGAAATGAAATAGGAGGCACAAATGGCCCAATTTAGGCAAGCGTGGTCATTTATCGCCAAGAAACACAAGTTTTACGAGTGTAGTGTTCACAACGTTCTGCGAGAGACCAGTTTTTGTTGACTGGTATAGTCGGTCATTTTGCTACAAAATATCGTAATGTATATCACTCGTGAATGATAGCAAATAGGATAGAATGCACTGTACTTGCTTACAACTTAAGCAAAAAAAAAAAACCTTGGCTTCGCTCACAAAACCATGGTGTGTCTGTCCTTCAGCTGTGAAAGGCAGTCATGTTAGCTGGTTTTTACTTGAGCCGTAAGTACTTTCTCTGTTATTGTGAATGTACCAAAAGCTATAGTTTCCTGGATATCGCATTAAGCATTAAAGTTGGCTAAACAGCCATTTCATAATCGCTGACTACATCAGCCAGGACATTAAGGTTTACCACTCAAAACCAGCGACATAAACCCACGAAACACAAAAAAGCTAAAAAAATTCTTGTAAATGTCCAAAAAGGACAGTCCAAAAGTAAATAAGAAGTCTTGTTGAGATGTTATTTAGACCTAAGCAGCTTGAAAACCTCCTGTAGCTGTGCTAATGCCACATTATTATATGGCTAGAAATCTTCTAGCAAGAATTCTAAAAAACGTCTTTCTATATTTTTTAAAGAGCCTTTGTAAACGTTTACTATGTTTATATTATTAGAAGCCTAGCAAACTTCTTGCCAATATTCAAAAAAGACTTTTGCCAGTTATTTAAACACATTTATTTTTCATGCAAACCAGCTTTTTGAGAGTTTCCCGTGGTTAATTTGTTGCATGATGTCAGCGTTTTAGAATCGGTGCATTTAGCTGTTCACTGTTGAGAGTGACAAGTAGGGACAGCAACATAATTTGGCATCAAATTATTGCTGGCACTATTCTAATCAGCAAAATTGGTGCCATAATTGTTGAAAGAATTAATTAGTAACTGCCATCTATCATTAGGATAATATGTTATACTTGAAGACAAGACGGGCTTTTAAACGTCAACTCATTATTGTTTCTGGTGTTGCCTGGAATGCATCATACTGCATATCCAAAAGTAAACGCAAAATTTCAACAAATCTTATTGCATACTTATAACCTTTATTATACATAACAATGACTGCACACTTTGTCCCAAAATTTGCATGCTTTATAGTAACTGTAATTATACAAAGCAATTGAGGGGCTGGCCAGATACTTTGTCCAGGAACCTGCACACATACAAAAGACACAAACTGCTCTCTTCGAGCAGGCTTCTATCAGTGCAACGAAATTCAGCAGGCTAGCTTAGCAAACACATTGACCCAGTAGCAAATACATGAAGGTAGAAAATTTGTTACAGCCAAAAAGCAGCCGTCGAACAATTGATTTTTTTTTCTTACCACGTGTACTTAAATTGAGGTATTTTAGAACCATGAGTAATCGAAATTAATAGGTTCTCCACAAATCTGTGTTTAACAATCAAATTGTGGTTTTGGCAATACCCCGAATTCTAATTCCATCCCAAAATATTCGCACAAAAGATGCAGTGAAGTGAAAAACGCTACCGTATTCCAGAATGCCTTCTGTAAGCCATCATTAACAATGTTAAACATGGTTAGGTATCACTGTAATATATCACACATATTTAGGTATTGGCAAAGTTAGGCCATAAGTACTTGATTGTACTTATAGCATTAAAACTCGAGAAGACAATGAAATAAGGTTACAAATACATTAAAACAAAATATTTAGTCAGTATTACAGTGAAAATAAAATCATTGATCTGCTACTGCTTTATTGCAATGTAAAAAGTTCAATTTTAAGTGACTAACTGCAGATTATGCAAAAATTAAACATGACATGAAACCTTAGAAAGCAGCACTGACACATTCAGAGATGTGCTTTGTGCTTGTAATAAAGTTCAGCCCTAAGAACAGAAATTGCCTTTGCAGATAAGTTATGTGTCCAGGGGGACACAAAGCAAGACAATAATGCTGACAGCTGCCCAATCAACTAAGAATACCGAAATTTTAATGTCTATAGTAAATGGGTATGTTTGCATAGAGCAGTTTGTGGCAGTCATGTTTATACACAACTTTTCCCACTTGGAAAAATTCTTTGAGCCTGCCTATGCTCTGAGATATTCTACTCGGAAGTTTATTGTGCTTTTTATGATTACGCATGCAAAGCAGTGAGGATCAGCAAAACATTACTCCCTGGTGGAACGAGCAGGCGGTGCTTGCTATTACCAGCCGGCAGTAATAAGGTAACTATTATAATGCTTGTCTATGGCTTCGACCCATGGTGAGATTATATGTGGCACCTCAGTAAGTAGTAGCTGTGTGCTACTGCTCACTGTCCTGCATGCATAATGATACTATCCTCAACTAAACTTTCCAGCAGTACATCTGAGCACAGGCATGCCAGAATTTATTGGACCTACGTAGAAATGTGACTGGCTGAAACTTTTAATACGTGCATAGCCGCCTGCTACAGTCACAAATAAGTTCATTATTGAATATTGTTCAAGGGCACGGCTGACAGTGATAATTATTGTTGTACATTATGTTCCCCTGAACACTTAGCTATCTGGAAAGGTGGCTTTTACACACACAACTTACTTCCCTGACTTAAAAAAAAAAAACAAATGGCTTAATATTGAACATCCTGAATATGCGAGCTACTTGAATACAGCAACCAGGTGGCTCAGGGAAGATCCCTTTTCATAGAAAACAGAAGCCACGCGCAGCTTCTGTACATTCAGTAGCCAACTTTTCTACGAGCCACAATTGATGACAGGCTTGTCTGGAATTTTTTCACACTTAGTTCGTACCAGGTGCATGCATAGGCTGCGATGGAAACACTGAAAAAACAATTTAGTGACATGAGTGACATGTGTCTCTTAAAAAAAACTGAATTTGTCAGTATATTTAAAATGATTTGGAATAATGTGTTTTAAAATAAGCTGAATGTACACAAACTAGAGATGTTACAAGCAAAACTTTCTTGGTGTTCTTCGCAAACACAGTTGCAACCTTATGAAAGAAAATGCAATTTCCACATTGTAGATGTGTCAAAATCATGCATAAATTGCGCACGTGCATAGTGAATTGAAAGCAAATTCAATGATACCACAACACATACATGATGGTATGCATCTTCATTAAGTATCCATTGCAGGTAACCTATATTATTGAACACAAGTGTGACTTCAAGTACAACCTATGTAGTGTTTTTCAGGCTGCTCGCACTGGGACAATTATGACTATAATGTCATAAATTGGTGTCAATAAATTACTATTGTGTGCTGCCAAACTAAGTTCATCTGTTTCAATGATTCTGGTTAGCTAAAATGGCAGTACCCCTCACTCGAGCACCACAGGCGGTCAATGCGAAAAAAACACACACACACACACACACATATGAGGCACCCACCTTGAACCACATACCATCCCAATAAAGCATCCAAGCTTCTACAACAATCTCAGGGAACCAGAATCTTGGAAGCTATTGACCGCGATTTAGCAATTAGATTTGATGAAACTTATTTCCGAATTTTTATAATTCCTTCAGTGCCAATAGCTTGAAAACTTGCAGTCTATATTTATTATTTCGTAATAAGTACGGTGTCAAATTTTACATTTTAACAGCAATATGTGCATGACTTATGCATGCTTACCATGATTTATAATATAATATAATATAATAATAATATTATCAGAAGTTTTGAGTGATAAATAAAATATTCATTCTGCACACACCACAGATTCCGTCAACATCTGTGGCGCATGCCTAGAAAGCTTGCTTTATCCAATATACTGTTAAGCTTGTCGTTAATCAGAAAATTTTATTGGATGTGGTGCTATAAACTATTCTTAATGTTCGTACACGTAAAGTGTTTAGCAAAGTTTCAACACCAAGGTTGAGCGAGATGCATGAAATATTTATTAAACCAAAACAAAATACAAACATAGTGGAAACAAGCAGAGTAAAATCGATGATGCTGGAACGCATGAACTAATGACTGAATTAGTGCTTGCACAGTAAGGTACAGCAATTTGGCCACATTTAGACATGAAATATTCGTCTTAAAATACAGTTCAGGATAAACAAATGGCTTAAAATGCACGGATTCAGGCCGCATGAGGCAACCTATGTCGCTGGTGTATACCGAAAGTTGAAATTTTACTAAACGAGCTGCATGAACACTCAAGTACAAGTGCAACCTTTGTGAACCTTACCTAAGACAATGCAACATGCTGCACACGAACACTTGCCAGCTCGAGTATCACGGTAGTTTATAAAGACGCTTGCCAGCGCGGATACACACACCGGCATACATTCGGCCACTCGCAAGGAAAAAACTTCTCTGATAGTAGTCATAACGTAAAACGATACTGTAGCTGTTTAAAATGGAACGTACAGCAGATGAAACTGCCTCAGACACGTTCACCTCAATAGCCCGCAATATGAACAGGCATCAACGCCTGCAGCCTAAAAACATCCCAGAATTAATAAACAAAGATAGTGTTCACTCGCAAGGAGGAGCCCTCTTCCAACACCACTGCCAACAGAGGCGGAGAGTCGCCACAACTTTGCTCGATTCTACCACCGAATTCCCACTACGCGTGCATGCTTCGCACTCTACACAAAAGAAAAAACTTGTCCGCACTTAACTTCGCACAACTTTGCCTTTACACTGCTAAAGTACTAAAGAAAAGCTGGGTCCTCACGTAAACAAAAGCTCACTTATCGTGCACATGATAGGAAAAACAGTGGTGAACGCAGTGATAACAAAGCGCCAACAGCAGCAGTGTGGTGGGGCGTCTCAACTTCTGCAAGGCGTGCTTCATTTCGTCAATTAAGATGGCCAGCGCCATTCATGCACTCGCGAACAAGTTCATCGCACACTGCACTTGCAAAATTCACGGCGGACGACTGCGTCATTGCTTCCCTAACTCAGAGACACGATCTCTCAGTTGCACAAAAGCACACACAGCAAGAGAACGCGTCCCAGCATCTGCAATGCGCAGATCATTTCTTAATTAAAATGGCCAGCGTCCCTGGCCGGGCTTGGAAAGGGTCGCTGGCCATTTCATGAAATGCACTGGCCACTCGCGGCCACTGGCGAAATGCACCGCGGACAACACCAAACCCTCACGAAAAAATTGCAACTGTGGGACAAATTTTTCCACCAAATTTGGCAGCAGTCTGGCAATAACCACCTCTAAGTCCTGGCAACTGATTTATGCAACGCCAAACAGAACCTGCTGCAGTGTGGTACATACCTGGCGAGTGCTCCAGGATAGGAACCCACACATCTTCGCTTGAGTATAGCACATCTTCGTAATCAGCAGCACTGGCAAAACACAAAACCCAAACACAAAGCGCAAGCACACTTTTAAAACATGAGAAAATCGACCCAAACCCGCTCCTTCAAGAGGCGACTGAGTGGCAGGTAAGCACGTCCAGATAAGTAAAATTGCTGTAGCTGCGCATGCACACACTGCATTTGCGCATCTTAATTTCTTAATGCTGACTAGAGAGCTCAATTATTACATTTAATTATGTAAAAAATAAGTAAAAATATATACTACATAAATATGCTAAGCGAATATTATTTTGATTTAAAATAAAAGAAAGAAACATAGAAAACACCCTGCATATATTGCATGGACAATTGAGACTTCATCCTCGAATTCTACCAAAGGTTTTAAAGAATAACTTTTAGTAAACATGTTGAAAAAGTGTTCTTGTAAAGAACGTTTTTTCAAGGTCTTTGAAAAAACTTTCTTTGAAAAACGTTTATTCAAACGTTTATCAACGTCAAATATTATACCTAGATGTCCACATATCTTTCTAGTCATTTTGAGAAGTTTATACGACATTTCGTGTTTCTTGGGATGGTAGGCCCATAGGGGAAGTCGCCTATATGAAACACATAAGTATTTTTTGACTTCACAAAAATGAGTAAGCGCTACTGGATGAATGATTTGAACAAGTTTTTTTTTTTGAGGGGCAGCCGCGGCATTGGGCAGGATTGATGTGCTTTATTAAGTCGTAACTGACCATAGTTGCTTCAACTCTCAATATTCACAGTAAATTCCAGTATACCAGCAGGTCCTCTCACACAACAAGAAAAAATCACATTCCTTGGTAGCTAGATGCTTCAAGAAGGGTGGCAAAGACTGTGACTATCTTAGGCGTATATATAACACATTCCTCAAACAATAAAGGGGATGAAAAATGTAAACTGCAGTGGCACATCTGGGTAGGCTGGAGCTAAATTCTTGAAGAACGTCAAATTTTCCCGTTGAACCAATCTCACAATGAATGACAATTTTAGTTCGATTCTCTATTTTTATGTTCTGGTTATTGTTTATTGGTATTTACAATTACACGTTATACTAAGTTGCTAGCTTCATTTAATTAATTCCATATCCACAGCAGGTTGCTCTTTTAATCTGGCAGTATTCGGTCACGTGGGAGCAGGGCATTCGGACTGTTTCGAAGCTTAGTGCAGCTAGCTTGGTCTTCATGTCATCATTGTCATCATAAGCCAGCATATAGCCATAGCAGAGAAAGAACTTTTTTCATGTACCACCAATCAACCAGGTCGTATGCTTCTGGTGGCCAAGTTATCCCCACAAAGCTACTTAATCTCATCTGCCCACTCAACTTTCTGCGTCCTTTCTACGCACGTATTTCTCCTGGAGTCAAGAAAGTCAGTCTTAAAAACCAGTGGCTATATTGCCTTTCTGTCAACGTGCTACATGCCCAGGCCCATGCCCATTTCCTCTTCTTGATTTCAACTATGATATCCTCAAGCCCGGTTTGTTCCCTGATTCCACTCTGCTCTCTTCTTGTATCTTAAGGTTACACCTACCATTTTCCTTTTCATTGCTCGCTGCATCGTCCTTAATTTAAGCTGAACCCTCTTTGTAAGCTTCAAGTCACTGCTCCGTAGCTAATTGCCGACAAGATGCAGCTGTTGCATACCTTCCTCTTGGGGGATAGTGGCAATCTACCTGTCATCATTCGAGCGTGCTTGCCACATGTGCTCCACCCCATTCTTTTCTAGTCGCTTCAATCTCGTGGTTCAGCTCCACGGTTATTACCTGTCCTAAGTAGACATAGTCTTTTACAAGCTCTAGTGCACTATTACCAAACTCGAAGCGCTGTTCTCTTTCGAAGTTGTTGTACGACCTCGGAAGATAACCCCTGGTCATTAAGGGTAACTAGCCGGATTCCCAGAGAAGACAAGCAGGTTAGGGGTAGACAGAAAGTTAGGTGAGCAGATGAAATTAAGAAGTTTGTGGGTATAAAATTTTATGACAGCGGCAAGCACATGACTGAGTTGAATGGCGGAACACGGGAGAGGGCCTTTGGCCTGCAGTGGACGTAGTCAGGCTGATGATGATTATGATAATGATTAGGATGATGCTTTCGCGCTACACGTGCAGTCTATGTGCGTTTACTTTTACTAATTACGACTAAAGTGCTCTTAACACATATTCTTTTCCCTGCCCCACTCTACTCCTTTCTTGTTCCTTAGAGTTACACTTATAATATTCTTTTCCATTGCTCACAGCGTTGTTCTCAATAGTAGTTAAACCCTCATTGTTAGCCCACTTGGTTCGGCTCTGTAGATAAGCACTGGTAAGGTTCAGCTGTTATATACTTGCTTCTTGAGGGATAATGTGGTCTATCACGTCCGCAAAATGGGCCCTCAAACCGAGCTGCAGCTTAGAAAGGAACTGTGCGAGTGTGAAGACAATGCAGTGCCCTGCTCCCACGTGACCACATTCGGTGTTGCCACATCTCCGCAGAGATACCGACTCGCAATGAAAATCATCACTGGCCAAAAAAAGAAGTTTAATCATTCATTTGAGTATTATACTGGCGTACTGTCGAAGGCTTTACGGTGCTAGCACTAAGGGTGCGTGTGATGCTGTATACTGATCACACAGAGACAGCACGCCTCCTGCTGGCTCTTAACCGCTGCATGAGTCACAGTCTGGTGCGTGTACTTTGTTCACCTTCAGGAGGTGCTTAATCACCTGTACGTTGATACAAGCTTTCTGATGGCCAGTCGTCAACAAACGAGGAATGGCCACGCATTCGCGCTCGCGGCCTATGCCGTGGCCTGGAATCTTGGTGAAGAACACCTTGCACGGAGGTTACTCAGTGCAATGCTTGTCGACGATCCTCGTAAGTGTTCTGTGCTACTCATTTCACTATCGAGCTTGCAGTCTATGAATGAGAAAATAAAAACACTCATTCTAGAATTGGAGTGTTGCAAAAACTGCAAGAAAACATAAATGTACATTCAGAGCTGTGAAATCGATTGGCTTCAATTGATTTCTTTAGTCCTTGTGTTTTACAGAGATAGTGTCGTAGCTTGATTGATGTGCACACATATGCAGTAAAGAACAAAAGTAAACGAAGATACAAACTAATGACACTCAGGCTGGCATGTCACATGTGCTGTACCTCCTATATTAAAGAGGTATGAATTTTAGCTTGTTTGCTTGGCTTCATAACCTGAACAAAAAGAAACAGCATGGACAAATGGCAACAAGAAAGACTGACAGCAGTTGGCGTTGGCTAACATGGGCGGGTATTTTGTTTGTACAAGTATATACACTTCATCGGCAATATCAGTCAGAACCAGGTCATATTAGCCTTTCTAGATGAGAATTTCTGTTGTCAGAGTTGTTTCTTGTCATGAAACCTCCTATATTGTCAGTAGAGTCGTGACAAGGGGGAAGATAGCAGTTGGCTTGTTCAAGACAAAACTTCTTATTTGGGGAAACTTTTGTCTGAAAAAAAAACAAAAAGACTATGTACAAACAATTAACGCAGTGCACTGACAGCGATGAAAAATGTGTCGGCCGTTTCTTGGCCACTTCTGTTTGTCAAGTCAGAAAAAAAATGTAAATGAAATGATTATGTGCTTCTAATGACATTCTAGTGCTGGCCATTGGTTTGTCGGAAGTAAATAGTTCATTGAACGCACCATAAGGAGACTTCTGTCACCATTAATGTAAAAAAACATGTATAGTCACCACCTTACGTTCTAAAAGATGATGTGATAGGTACATCTGGATACAGAAATGGGGCAAAAGTGGCGACCCATGTTTGATGAATAAATGGGGTGGCCGTTCCCTCGGTGCCCCTTCCCTTCTTGTGTACACCTACCTTGACGTCTATGTGGGAATATATGTATGATTGCTGCGCTGTCAAAATTAAGTTTTCAGGTGTGCTCATTGCAATATGTCTTTAAGATAATGACAAACGGGACATTTTGTAAAGATTATAACAGCTTGACAGCAGCAAATGAATTATCATGCATAGTGACGAACATGATATCACTTTCGATATCCCTTGAATATTCAATCTCGTACATTATTCGGCTTTCACTATTTTAGTTCTGCCAAATGCTCGAAGTATGGGCACAGACAAGTCTTCCAAAACTGTTGAGGGCACGAGTTATGCTCTCCTTGCTCTACTGGCCGTACGCAGCAACGACACTGACACTATCCAAAGCCTCGTGAACTGGCTCAACGCCAATCGTCCATCGGCCAGCACTTCCTCTCTGAGACATGTGAGTTTGCTTTCATGCTTTGGCAAATAAATAAATAAATAAGTGCACTCTTTTTCTGTATGCTCAAACATTCCTTTAACACTTCTCCAAAATATCATTTTGCACGAACTCACTGTAGCATACAATTAAAACAATGTTCCTTCAAAGTTATGTGACCCGTTAAACATTGCGGTGATACTCTGTTCTAATTTATTTGCATCTTTTTTCAGTTCAGCCATTAGGCCCCAACTGACACGTGTGTGGCGTTTTGAATCCCTTCATTCCCTACTGGGAGATGAGATTCTGTACACACTTTGTAATTCTGTTGTGTACAACAGCAACATATAATATATTGACCACGCTTTAAAAAGAACGAAGTCGCTTGCGTCTGATGCTTATTAACCTGTGTCACTGCAAGGGTGCCTATAAGCAAGGGTTGTTAACCCATATTAACCCTTCTCACGTCGGTGCTTGGAAAGTACAGCTGCGTTCAGAGCCCCTTTGCGACAATGTGCACTGCTATCACTGATGACAGCCTCATTGCAGCAGCGACCTATGGATGAAGATTAACACTCACAGGGATCCTTATGCATTCACCTGAGAGGGACCCAAAGGCGAAAGAAATCTTGTTTATTTATGTTCTCGGTATATGTATTCATTCCACTCCGCCCCCTTCCGAAGCTTCTCCTCCGATCCTGGATGCTATGCCTCCAATCCCGTAAGCAATGGGAAACAAGGTTTTCCATTGCATCCAGGATCGAAGGCATAGCAAGCACTCCACACGTCACCTAGCTTTGCACTGCCTTCATGATCGGCCCACCTTCGAGCAAGAGACAATGTCATGTGATGACGTCTTCATGTTACGTCACGTCCAGATTACATTGAAAATTAAGGCAATCTTTGACGTCGCGATGATGTCGTGTGGTAGCCTGAGTGATGCTGCCCACGCCAACGGTGATCTTTCTTGCTGGATGAGGCATGCAAGAATTCATTCTTAACGCTTTTATTATTAATCGATCAAATTAGAGGGGTATTTTATTTGTGCAGCTTCTTTGCATGTTGGTGCCGCCGTGCCGCCACAGACTCGAATGCTGTGCTCACTTTTAATGCGACATTGAAAGACATGCCCATTACTGAAGTTATGCCTGCTGCCACACAGAAGCCAAAGCAGGGATCTCAAGCTACCTGAATCATTGTTTCAGGACAGTGCGGTGTCCCTCCAGGCGTTAATGGAGTTCGACTTGACGTCTTCCAAGCGGTACGTAGACCTCATGTGCAACGTCACGATGAGGGGACAGCAGGAATTCTACAAAAGCATTCAAATAACGCCCGAAAATGCAGCGGAGCACCAACAGCTGGATGTGAGTACCCTAATAAATCATATTGGCCCCTTAGATTGTCCCTAAACTAATATTTTTACATAATTTTATTTTTGTGAGCAGGCATTAGAGCTGATAGAATACTAAGTAACCAGAGTTGTGGAAACCGCTGTGTGCCAGGCATTGTCGTCTTTTTTCGTCACGTTCTCTCATCAAGCAACAACAATGAACTAAACCTATTTAAAACTTTAATGTTTACAGTGTTGCTTACGACTTCGGAGTGGAAATGTCGAAATCTTTCTCTTTACACTCCTGTAACTAGATGACGCTACAGCCGCTTCTGCCCACAGACAGTGACATACCAATTCTTTCGTGAGTGGGGGGGCAAGCCTACCTCACTTGTCAGCACGGATATATATATATATATATATATATATATATATATATATATATATATATATATATATAGGAACTTTTAAGAAAATTTATCAAAGCGACATTGTTGGCAAAACTTTGCTGTTGTAACATATCCTCGTAAAAATCTAAAATCTCATTCTCCCGTATTAGCATAATTGAGTAATTACTGTTGTGATGGACAACTACACCTTACTTGTTCAGTTTCCCCAGCGTGCTAGGTATTGCAGAATTACGTAAATGACTACACTTTTGCAAATAAATTAAGGCTTTTTGTTTGAAGAATTCGAGAATGTACGATACAGTACACAAAAACGCAAAGGTGGTTGCTTTTTGTTGCTGAATCAATGCTAAACCGAGACATACAATCTGTCATTTTAACTGCATGTAGGCAAATGTCTTACACAGCCGCTCATTTAAATGCATTGAAAGTAGTAGGTCATGAAAGCTTGTCTACACTTTCTCAAATTTCATAACGACAGCTATGTGCCGGAACGTTAAATTGTCAGTAGGTTGTAATTTAAGTGGTGAAGGTAACAACAGCTTACGACATGCGTCAAAATTTGGCTGTCACGTCATTTGGTCTGCAGATTCATGACATGTCGGGGACGCTCCTGGTGACAGCAAACGGAACTGGAAGTGGGCTCCTTTCTATTAGAATGAAATACAATGTTCTTATGCCACCAGAACTGTTATGCAAGGTAAGTTGTTTCTCTTCGAAACGGTTCAGATGGGGACCGCGGCTGACAGGACTAACCGTATGATAATACCTCCTCTCTATAAAATGGAAGACAAAAAAGTTAAAGCTGGTTCACGAGTCGAATCTGGGAAGCAGTGCGGAAAGCTGGCGTCACCACCTGTCAAAAGCTGACTGTAGTCGCTCTTCATTTTCTTTCTGTCATCATTCTTTCCCTATCTTTATGTACTTCTTTCTTCTTCTTTCTTTCATTTTTCTTTCTTTATTACTTTCTATGTTGCCTCCTCTCCTCCTTTCGCTCCTACTACACTATGCAAGGCTAGGCTGTGCTAGGAGTTTCTTGGCTTTTTCGTGGCACATATATCCACCAAGCTTAGGGAAAAAATGACTGGCTCAACATTAGCCTAATCAGCTCCATAGATAAAACTCGTTGTGCAGAATCATAACGAGGGCAAAGTGAAGTGAGTTGCTTTCACTTCACTACGTAAGGGGACGTTGACGTGATGCCCCTTTTTTACATTCTTTCAGCTACCAGCGACATTTCTAGTGTACTTGATGTCGTTCTTGGTCTATGCTCTGGCATAGCTGTTTTCAGGGTTTTCAACAATAACTGGACGGGTCCGACCACCTGCCACAGCAGTCTAGTGGCTTTGGTGCTCAATCGCGGGCACCGATATCACCGAATAGAATCCTGGCCAAGGCGGCTTCATCTGTAAGCAGGCATAGTGCTAAAGACGCGCATGCTTCGATTCGGTGCATGTTGAAGATTGATTGATATGTGGGTTTTAACCTCTCAAAACCACCATATGATTTGAGAGACGCCGTAGTGGAGGGCTCCGGAAATTCCGACTACCTGGGGTTCTTTAATGTGCACCCAAATTTGAGCACACTAGCCTACAACATTTTCGCCTCCATCGAAAATGTAGCCGCCGCAGCCGGGATTTGATCCTGTGACCTGCAGGTCAGCAGCCGAGTACCTTAGCCACTAGACCACCACGGTGAGGCACGTCGAAGAACCGTGGGTGGTTGGAATTTTCAGAGCCCACCACTACGGCGTCAATAATATCGTAGTTTTAGGACGCAAAACCCCCAAGTTATTATTGGGTCAGGTTTCCATAGGGTGGGCTCTGAGCCTGCCCTATATTATGAATGGCACTTTCACAAAATCTATGGACGTGAAGGAGAGAAATCACAATGGCATTTTCACTTGTTTTGCGGTTTCTTTGCATCATCTCGGAAATGTTTGTTGTTCCTGTTGTTGGGCGAATGCAATCATGATGAAATCCTTAATCCTGCCTTTGTGGCGTTTGTTTGGCTGTGTATGTGTCGTCGTAACATAACTGCAATAAATCAATTGTGCTGCATTACGTTTGCACCTTCACATGCAGTTTAACATAACCGTGCACGCTGACGTCCACAAGCCCAAACCGAAGAGCAATGAACCGGTCGATTTTCCGCAAGAGCTCTTGGATGATCTTCTTGGATTTGAGCGAGGTAAATTTGATTCCATGCGACATTTATATGCGGAAAAAAAATATTTGGATGAATTACATGTCATTTTCGCTTTTTTTTTACTTCAGAACGACGTTCTGTCAATTTTCCTTCTTCTATAAATGGTAAGTAGTACCCATGAAGTGGTTGCTCACTGATTACATGCTCATACAATGACATTTCACAAGTTCGCTTCAAGTTTAATATACTAGTTATAATGGCAGCGAACATATTCTCCCAATAACTCTTGTAGCTATTCTCACAATAACTCTTATTACAAGGTAAACTTTACAAAACTTTCATACTTTTTGTTCTCATTGAAGATTAGCAAGTTGGTAAGTATTGCTCACAAACATTTTAAAACATTTATTCAATTTTTGCATCAATATGAAAATTAGGAGACAAAGAGCGAAAACGGGGAATACATTAACAGGAATGGTAAAGGGGTCAATAAAAGGAGTGTTTGTTTCATACAATGTACCTAAAGAGAAAGAAGGGGACGTTGGGATTGCAAGGGGATTGAATTAAGCGAGTAGCAAGACACCGAATAGGAAGTAGACGGATATAGAGTATACCATGTACGTGGGTGGATACACGGAAACATCGGGAACAGTCACTAAAAACTATAAGCTCACGAAGTAACGTGAACGTCTTGTTGAGATCGCTTATCTGAAAGTCCACAACTGCTCAATGGTCCAACTCGGACAATCGGCATAGGCGTCTGCGGAAAACAAACTATTTACATGGCTTTTCGGCTGCCGGCTAAAATAAAGCGACACCGCGCTAGTCTGCTGCACTGGATTGGACTACACGTCGCCTTCACTCGACGCTGCACGCGTCTTATGGGCCTGAGCTGCGGGCGCCGCCAAGTGGTTGAAACTGTCAACCATCATTTATTGTACGAGTGTCTTCTCTACGTGTCCAAATGGAAGACACTGGCTTCAAGATTGGTCGGCATCGCTTTTAGCACTTCAAGCGAAGCTAATCTATTGACTTCAATGTGCAACCAGACAGCATCAACGACTGCGACAAGAGCGTTTATAGATTTTTTCAAGGGTACTTGACTTGACGCCATACCTTGCCATAGTCTTTAAGAAGAACACTGTTTTACGTGGTTATTGAACACGCACATCACTCCTTTCTGTCCCCATCAACGTCTTTATCACTCTTTTCCTTCATTTCTTTTTTTCCTCTGTGCTGAGGAGCAGGGCAGAGCACACAAGCCCTGACCGACCTCTCTGCGTTCTAATAAATTCGCTCTCTCTCTCTCTTGGCCTCTATTGGTGCAATGAGCATATTGGCATTACGTGCACTGCAATAATAAATGAGAGCTTAACCACGAACGTACTCCGAGTACCCGAGTAGTTTTTTTATTTTTGCCGACACATGCAAGGAACTTTTTATGCTTCAAGCGCATAATATATATTGTGCATCCAGTTAAAAAAAAACTGGAAGAATCCACTACCATTCTTCTGTAACTAATTTAGGGTGCGTTTTAGACGATAGACAAAAAGAACGTCATAGAGCGCGAGCGCTCGTGTTGCTTGAGCATTCGTTTCTTTTTGTAGCATGATACTTGGTCGTCAATACCACTGGTAGGTTACAAGAAAGTGAAATACCTACTGGCAGACATATTCATTCTATATTGTTGTCATTAATCAGTTATGCTGTATCTCTATTGTGACATGAATATTTTTTTTTCACTTAAAATAGGGGCTTTTTTAGCAAGTCAAAAGACGAAAAGCCTGTCAGAGGCTCATCTGCCTACGAACAGTCATAGCGTTCGGCAGTCTGCTGCACTGGAGTAGCCAGGGAGAAGAGGAGGAGTGTCCAGATGATTCAATGCTCCCCCCTTCCTTTCGAAAATTTTTTTTCAGTTCTACATTACTTTACAAGATTGTACATATTACAAAAATAGGTAATCCATCACAATTATTTCCTATAAAATACATATAATTGTAGTTGTCAAATACAACTTCAGAAAAGCAACTCGGAAGTTACGGAAAGGTAGATTGCTAAAACTGCTGCTTCGGTGAGTCGATTTATGACTAAGATAGATTTACCAGTGCAAATAGAAGAAAGACATAAGGAACGCACAGACACAGCACTGAACTCGCAACTTATTTATTAGTTCGAATGCAAGGCCTTTTTCAAGGCATGCATCAAAGCAAATGAAAGATGACGTGATAAAATGAAGCAATGAAAAACCACCACCCCGCCCCCTTTGGCTGGCAAGATCTGGCTCAATACAGAGATGTCGTAGTCGCATACTTTTCGGAACTTCAACTGAACAGCCGTAGAAGACTGGCATCAGCTTTATTTTAGAAAGCAAAAGCAATTCATTACAAGTGTTCAATTACAAAAAAATGTAATTGAATTACCCTGAACATAATTCTCAAGAAGGAATCAATTATGTTACAAAATGATGAGGAAATGTAGTTAATCAGAAGTAAATTATTACTTGTAATGCGGGGTGTAAATCTCATATCTGGAAACGTACTAGCGCACAAGAATGGAGGCACAAACTTAAAGTATTTTTACCCCCCCCCCCCCTTATTCCACCAACTGGTAAAAAATCTCTGGTTATCCTATTGGTTAGCAGCAACATCTCTTCAAAGTGTTAAAACTTAACGAAGTTCGAAACACACATGATGGCATAGACTCTGAGCGTTGCAATGAGCCTATGAAAGGTCATGTTCACACCAGACAAAATCACTTCAGGTCTCAAAAGCAGGCGATGGAAGAAATGCTTTGTTTTTGTTCAAGTTGCCTCATTGGTGTTTTTTTCCCTTTTCATTCACTGACAGAGCACCATCGCACCACTAGATCATCAAACCAGCCACAGCAGAGCAAGCTAGTCTACGACATCGAAGTGTGCTCGCAGTAAGCAACATTTATGCATATCTGTGATTAAGACGTTTGCAGAGATTATGTGGCCTACGCAAACACAGGACTGGGTTGATTGGCACCATAGAGTATAGGCAACGCCCTGCCTTGCGATGGGTGCGATTAGTTCGACCATGATGGGGATGTATTTCTAGAATACATACAGTTCGATGGCCCAGGCACACGAGAGGTCTACAAAACCTGTGATGGTGGTTTAATTAGAATTGTCCTTTTCTGAAACTTCTGAACGTCAGTGGGGAACTTAAAACCTTCAGAATACGGCTGCAGTGAAGTGTAGAAGACTTGGTGTCTCAGACCACATCTTTCGTGAGACCCAGGAGCCAATTTAGCTCGTCCTCATTAACATCTGTGCGAAATGTAGTTATCATGAGCGTAGCTTTTGATGACATGCAAAAATCACTGTCTGGTTATCACCATATCTTTGTTGCGATAGCAACTCTATCAACACTCCAGGCTTATTGTTACCATCAATGTCGGCGTCATCCTGGGGTTCCGT
Source organism: Rhipicephalus microplus (assembly GCF_013339725.1). Classification (NCBI taxonomy): domain Eukaryota; kingdom Metazoa; phylum Arthropoda; class Arachnida; order Ixodida; family Ixodidae; genus Rhipicephalus; species Rhipicephalus microplus. Next base: position 115,094,397 of record NC_051167.1, on the reverse strand, counting down.
ATAAACGGCATGGTTGATAACACCTCCCCGCGCGTCCTATGTTCTATGGGCTAATCAGAGCGCGCAAGAATAGCCAGTGCAAGGATAGCTGAAGTAGAGTGAATACGCGCCGGCTGTTTTCCATAATGCAAAAGAACAATAAGAATTCCTGGATGCGGGGCTGTGTGGCTTCGACAGGAGCTGCGTAGGGCCCGGTTGCGCGTGCCATATGTCAACAGCAAGGTACGGTTGCGGCGGGGCGCGACAGCAAGGCGTAGTTGCGCACGCTCAATGTTGGCAGAGATCAGCTTATGGCTCATACCTTTGTACGTGCAGTGTTCTCATCGCATAGTGTGCGTTTAAGCAATTTACGCGTTAAGGGAGCTTGACTAGCTGCATCGACAGCATTTCCTTACGCTAACGTTTTGTTGAATTGAACCTTGTTGGCTGCTGAAGGGCTTAGCTGCTAGTCTTACTTGGCATAACATTCTCCTTTGTTTCTATCGCATTCATTACCTCAACTTTACGGAAAAGTTGTCAATTTTTGTACGTGTGCCTGTCTTAGGAACCATGTGAAGTAACTGAATGTCTTGCCTTAGGTATATTGGCGAGTCGGACTCCAATGCAGCCGTCATAGAAGTTGGACTGCTCAGTGGCTTCGATCCGGTGGTCGAAGACTTAGATACGGTGAGGAGCGGTTTTATTTCATTTCTCTTTTTATCTATTTACACATGTACACTAAACCAATGAACGCTTCATTTACTTGTTTGACATTTGGATATTAGTCTATAGCTGTACTTACGGCATACTTTCTAAAGTTTTTCAAAGCTGTGCCTGCACGTCTCCCACCCAAGGCCATAACACTTCGAAGAAGGCAAACTTTAGAAACAATCCTGCTTTGTGCATCAGATTTAGGCAGGTGATCTTACAGGCCTCATACTTCCCATTGTTTCCAATGCAGGTATGGAAATTATGTATGGAGAGCATGCAATGACATGGTAGCGCTGCCTAGGCAGCATCCTTTTGAGGCCACACGTGTGCTTTTCGCAGCAGGTGTGGCCAATCGAAATTGCTGTGAATGCTACGTACAAAATACTTTGTTACGGCAGAGCTGCTTCAGGTGGACGTAGATCCTTAGAGATCCGTCATTCGAACTTTCCAGCCTATCTGCAAAAGTGAAGCCCGACGAGAGAGCGAGCATGGGTAAAACTATGTGGCTGAGAGCGAAGCCTGGTGTAGCGAGTTGAGCCTAGTAGAGGAAGGGTAGCGACGTGGAGAATTTGAAGCTGGCTAGAGAGGAGGAGAACAAAGGCGAAGGTACGGTGGAAAAGAGCAGGATTGTGATTGGCTGTGCCGGTGAAAGGATTCGACCAACCGTAGTGCGTGCTCTAGCAAAGGTGCTGCTGGTTGAGAGAGGAAAATGAAGGACGCGCCAAACGTTGGGGAAAGCGAAGCAAAGAAAGGTGCGCTGATATCACCAGCTCTATTGTTTAATCAGCTTTCATGACATAAAGAGAGTTGAGGCTGTGCATAATTTTTATTGCGATAGCATTAATGGGAATATTTTCAGAGTTATTGCCGTCGGCGTCCTTGCTGTCGTGATGTTCCGCATAAAGTTCAAAAGATAACGTCACCTCACGCATTGCATGTAACGTGTGAGCGCAGTCGACAAACACTTATCTAGCGAAGAGGTAACATTCCGGCTGTCTTTCATCACTGGAAAAGCCCATGGTGCGGAGTGGCAGCCGCAAGGCTCCGTTCTTTGCCTGGTAGGGTGCGGTAGCATGCCCTAATCTTTGCATGCGTCAGAAGACTGCTTACTCCTTCGTACGTACTGATCTCTCCACTAGGTTTGTGATGAAGTGATAGTACGAAGCTCGCTTCGCTCACCGCGTTCGTCGTATGTCCTTGTGGTGGCGTTTTGTGGAGTTATAGTGTAGATGCTACAGTGGACTTCTGCTAGCTATATACTTTGTATAACATTCTGATCGGATGCTATCACATTCATTGAATTGCTCCTTCGGCGAAGCTATGACTTTTCCACCCATTTTTGCTTGTATTGCCATTGCAACTGTAGCCGTGACACTTTTACAGGTGCAATACATTGACTCTTGACGCTCCACTTTTCTGTCAAGAGTGGACGCATTAGGGGCGAGCGCGTACGGCAACATAGATTGCTTGCGAAACTCGGCCTCCTAATATTTGCCCCCACAGGCAAGACTGGTTAAGAAATTGACGACACTGATGCCGTTCGCCCACACTGGCAGGGCTGTATAGTTACATTGCATAGTTGAACATGTTTGTGATGTATATACATGTCTAGTTACATGTGTTTTGTGATGCATTATCTGAGAATGACAAAACAATATTATGATTTTTTCGTCTCGCAGGCAATAAATAGCAACTTGCATCTGTACAAATATCTTGTCACCGAGAAAAAAGTAATCCTGTATTTTAATCAGGTAAGCCTTCGATTATATTTGCCAAGCTTTAAATCAAATTTGCATTGTGAAACGAGTGCTTATATAAGGATAAGGTTGCAGGTGCTTTTTTAGTGATTACGTAATTGACGCTTTTTCTTCTATAGTTCGTGAAAATGTGTATTGAAGCCTAAGCAGATTAGTAACATTATGAAATACTATGTAAGTCATGTATGTTAACTCGTTTCGTATACTGTGGCTTCATGTTCGATGCTATGTCCTTAGTTTAGACTTGTGTATCTCCCATAGGAGCAGAAAAATAATGGTAATTTTATTAATACATAAGACAACATGCTCACTCGTATTATTGTATTCAATGCTAATTGAATACAAGAAATAAATTGTTTCTTTCTTGTTTAAGTTAGATGCAAATGTCATGGAAATCACAATAATCATATTCAACACATGCATTAAGGCGAAGTTGCGACTTGTATCTGGGACGGCTTATGCTCTCTCGTAGTAGAGTATGAAGCACTCTAAATCGTTGAACAATTTTTCAAAACACATATTCCTTGTAGAAGGGAAAGCGGTGACTATGGCTGGAGGTCATAGTCATCATTACATTTTAAATTTCTTTTTTATGTTTTTACATTTCTTTCTTGGTTTTTCCCCTAGTGTGGTGGCCTCTAGGAACTGCTTTTTTTGCTGTTGTTGTTGATCCACAGATTCCGAGGGAAGCAGCAAGTTGCGTGCAATTCAGGACAGAACGCAAGCACGTCGTTCACAACATACAGTCGGCTGCGGTGAAAGTCTACGACTACAGCGACCCCTGTGAGTTTCTTTGTTTTCGTTACGTGGCACACACATGGAGGCGCGATGACCTGAGTCAATAGAATAGAACGCATATGTTTTTAAAGGTCCACTCCACAGGCTCCGACTTTTTATTTTATGCCCCCCCAAATCAGCTCGGCGATTCGTATGATAGACCGCGGCGATCCCGTTTTAGGCACTGCACGCCACGCAGAGCCTCCAATCAAAAAAAACGATTCCCGCGCTCCTTTCCTATATGCCTGACCAATCCTCATTTCACGTGCAGTGATGCAAAGTCACGTATCGGTGACTTGACGTAGCACGCAGCTCGTCGATTGGCGTAAACCAGTCACGATGACGGGCTTTGCTTTCCCTTCCCTGTGATAGAGAAGAGTGGCGAGGGGGTGAGAAAATTTGAAACTAGATGGAATCCAATTTCTAACCGCTGTAACTTCCTTATAATATAGCACGTATTCGCAAAATTTTTGCGTCAGCATGTTCACAAAACACAAGGGCAAACATTTCTCTTGATAACAACTTTTGGACGTCGGGGTTGTTTACTGGTTTTTATAGCAGCATTATAATTCATCTTTGTATATAATTTCACTGTGGAGCTGTGAATGAAACACCTTCTTGATGATGTGGTGTCCGTACTAGTCTACAAGAGACTCCTAAAAGTATCCACCTTGGTGGATCAGTGGCTAGGGTGCTCGGGTGCTGAACCAAAAGTCACAGGTTCGATCCCAGTCGTGGTGGTTGCATTTCAATGGAAGCGAAATGGTGAAAGGCCCGTGTACGGTGCGATATCAGTGCACGTTAAAGAACACTAGATGTTTGAAATTTCTGGAGTGCTCCCCTACGGCGTCACTCATAATCATATCACTGTTTCGGAACGTCAAACTACCCATACTATACTCCTGGCGCCCCCATGATGAGTGCGCAAGCCGCGCGTCCACTTCGTTTTGGCGGAGCAGCAAGCTGCACTTCCAATTGGGGCTGCAGAAGTAGCATCTTTTTTTTTTTCCTCAACCTCTCCTCCTCCTAAGCTCGAGTGACTAATAACGAAAAATAAGGAACTCTTGCTCTATCTCGAAAATTGTGGAGGGTGGAGCGTTGTGATCACGGACTTGAGTAAGCACCAAGTACTCTTTCCCCTTTTTCTTTTTATTGTGTTGTGTAGTACGAACCGGTCACTCGACTTCAATTCGTGAATTTTGTAGAGTGTAAATATGTTTAGGCAAATACGTATACTGTCCATAATTCACGTGTTGGCTGAATCGCTATGCTTTTCCCTTCATTCGATACCATATAGGGCCACACCTCCATTTGGCGAGCCCCGCCGCAGTGGTACAGTGGCTACGGCACTGTACCACTGCGGCGGTACGGTTTAACCAGAAGGTTAAACAGAAACTTTGCTGACAGAGAGAAAGAGGAAGGTTCTATTTACACACCCTTCAGTAAGTGACTTGAGCCCCCGTAAGCTCCCTTTCCTGGTACGCCACTGGTGCCCACAATGATGATTTGATGCTTAGAGACATTAATCCACAGATTTTGATTGGAAGTAGCATACACAAACAGATTTCTGCTCAAAATACATCAATCCAACTCCCCCGAATGCCATTGTGGTCATGCAAAAGAAAAGGTTTGCCATATTCTTTCAGTATTTCGAGAGGCTGGGCTCCAACTTAATTCTTCGAAATGCCATTTTGGGCATCGCCAAGTTACTATTCTAGGGCATCTCGTTGACTCCTCCGGCATCCGCCCCGATCCCGACAAAGTCCGAGCTGTCCTGGATTTTCCTGTACCGACTTGTGTCAAGGACGTTCGAAGTTTTGTGGGCCTATGCTCATATTTCCGACGATTTGTCAGAAACTTCGCAGAGGTCGCACGCCCCCTCACTGATCTTTTGAAGAAAGATGTACCATTTGAGTGGGGTCCTGATCAAGGCACGGCCTTTTCCCAGCTCATAACACTTCTGACCACGCCACCGATTCTCGCCCACTTCGACCCGTCTGCTCCAACCGAGGTCCGCACTGATGCTAGTGGCTACGGTATTGGCGCGGTTTTAGCCCAGCGTCAATCCGGTCACGATCGAGTTCTTGCGTATGCCAGCCGGCTCCTTTCTCCTGCCGAACGCAATTACTCTATTACGGAACGCGAGTGCCTGGCGCTTGTATGGGCAGTTGGTAAATTCCGCCCCTATTTATATGGCCGGCCTTTCACAGTTACCACTGACCATCACGCTCTATGCTGGCTTTCAGCCCTCAAAGATCCAACGGGGCGCCTTGCTCGTTGGGCTCTGCGCCTCCAGGAATTCACATACACAGTGGTTTACAAGTCTGGCCGTTTACACCAAGACGCCGACTGCCTCTCTCGGTACCCCGTTGACGCTCCAGATCTAGTAACCGACGACGCGTCCATCTGTATTTCCTCGCTCTCTGCTTTCGGCAACATGGGATGTGAGCAACGGCGTGACGCGTCCCTACGCGAGCTAATCGACCGCCTGAACACAGGCTGTACAGACAGTTCGCTTCGCATGTTCGTTGTCATAGACGGCATTTTATACCGCCGCAACATGCACCATGTGGGAAACGAACTACTACTCGTAATACCCACTCATTTGCACTCGACCGTACTTCAGCAACTACATGATGTACCAACGGCTGGCCACCTTGGTGTTGCCAGAACGTACGACCGTGTCCGCCGACGCTTTTTCTGGCCCGGCCTCTACCGTTCTGTACAACGTTATGTTAGGTCTTGTGAGTCGTGCCAACGCCGCAAAAGGCCAGCGGTACACCCCGCCGGGCTCCTTCAACCGATCGACGTACCTGCCGAGCCTTTCTATCGTGTCGGCCTCGACCTGCTGGGCCCTTTCCCTCTTTCTACCGACGGTAACAGGTGGGTCGCCGTCGCCATAGATTACTCGACCCGTTTCGCAATTACGAGACCTCTTCCAAGCAGCTGCGCTACAGATGTCGCCGACTTTTTGATTCAAGACGTCATCTTACATCATGGTGCTCCTCGTCAACTGGTCACCGATCGCGGTCGCTACTTTTTATCTAAGGTAATTGACGATCTACTTCGTTCTTGTGCAACCAAGCACAAGCTTACGACGGCCTACCATCCTCAAACAAACGGCCTCACAGAACGTCTGAATCGCACACTCACTGACATGCTCGCCATGTACGTGTCGACGGATCATCGTGACTGGGACATTGCGCTACCCTTTGTCACTTTCGCTTACAATAGCTCACGCCACGACACTGCTGGATATTCTCCCTTTTACCTTTTGTATGGAAGAGACCCGACGTTGCCATTCGACACGCTTGTACCCAACCCTGCCGACCTGTCCACAGCATATGCTCGCCGCGCTATTAGCACCGCGGAGAAAGCCCGTCAGATTGCCCACCAGCGCCTTTCGGACTCGCAGCTCCGTCAGAAACGTAGCTATGACAGCCACCATCGGGACGTCCACTTTAGTCCAGGTGACCTCGTTCTTCTGTGGACTCCGTCGCGACATGTTGGTCTGGCTGAAAAGCTTCTACCCAAGTATTCCGGACCTTATCGTGTGCTACGGCAGGTAACTGATGTTACCTATGAAATAGCACCTCTAAACCCTTCGATACCTTCCACATCTTCCGACATCGTCCACGTCGCTCGCCTCAAGCCGTACATCTCGTCCAACACCTGCTAACAAGCGCCGGGTCGGCGCTTTTCGCCGCCGGAGGTCGATGTTGCGGGTTCGCGGCTATGCAGCTATGCGGGCGGTGCGAAGAAGAAGACGACGACGTTTTTTGGGGCTGTTCGAAAATACACAACGGCTGCCATCTTGACTGCTGGAGTACTTTTCTACTCTAAAGTAGTAAATACATTCGCAACAATATATATGAAATGTGTTGGGGCACACGCTGGCAGTAGAAAATGGAGGTGCGTGTGTGAACAGTTTATGTTAGTGTGAACTGCTGCAAGCAAACTGTGCATTGGCATGATATTTGAACTGGTTTCAGTGTGCTATTATTTTTTTTTTCGGATTGTTCATCTTTGGGTACTGTCCAGTATTATTCTTTTTTTGCAGCAGAACTTATTGATATGGAGTAGCCGAGGCAATATAAACCTCAACCTCTACACAGCAAAGCAATTAGAACAGAACAGATTTGATGCTCCCTTCTATTATAGTACTGAACATGCTTAACCATCTGAGTGAACTAAATTGATTAATGTAAGTAGAACTGGTTATTGCACATGTAAAATGCAGAAATGTGCCACTTTATACACTTTGTCGTATCTACTAGAAAATTATTTGTGTGATTGCCGTATCGCAATTACAATTAAATGAGTAGTCTTTCTTGGCTTCGGCAGCAAAGCCGAGTTTCGCCGCAAGGGCGAAGCAATGACTGTGATTGCAACAAATTGGATTGCCACACTAAGCACAGCAAGCAGCTCGAAAGTTGCAGAGCGCTGCTCAAGCACAAAACAAGCGTGAAAAGTGCACTTGCAGGACGAGCGTGAACCAACAACGTTCACAGCTCCACACTTAAAGCGCACAGCTCAAACACAAAGAAGGGCGCACGAAATGTGCGCATAGGTATACACAGGACGGGCATTAACTAACAAATCCCACAAATATTATGTCGCTGTGTTTGAGCAGCGTGCTTCTTTTGCAAACCATGCCATTGCAGTGGGCGAAGTGGCTGGTTTTCATGCGCTCAGGAATCTACACACAAACTTGCTGGTGAAAACACAAGACGTACAATGCATTCCATCACGAGATATACACACACGCGTGGTCGACCACGCTCTGCAGGGCAAGGTACAGGTGTTAGACGAGCGCCCGCATTGCATCGACCGAGGCGTCAACCTCTAAAGCGCGATTTTACGCCATCTCGCCGATAATCCTGAGAGCACACTGAAGTGCCCCCAGGTTGGCGTGCGACCAGCGGTTAATGGTGTATCTAAATAGCTCACTCTTAATACGCAGAAGGGCACACGCTTTCGTGAACGAGTCATATAGTGTGACACGCTGCAGAGCGAGAAAAGCATGTTCGAATCTGTACGGCATTCTATATATATATATATATTCGAGGCATGACGGCGATGGTAAATTGACGCCGTCGGCAAAAGCACCGCCAGCCAGGATTATCTATGTAATTGTTATCGGAATTAAAGCAGAATATATTGGGAACAAGTAGTGAGTGGTGGTGTATACCTGTAAACCATGTTTTGCAAGCCATGTGACCGAGCTATGTTCTTTTTCGACAGCCCGCTCGTGCACCCAATTTTACGGACTTGAAGCGACTAGTCCCCTACTAAAGGTGGCCTGCACAGGAAATAAGTGTCAATGCATAGAAGGTAAGCACTCATTCAAGACTTGACAGCTCTCTTGTGCTGCCTAGTTGTAAATGTTGAACTTGATTTCAGCTGATAACGAAGCTTGAGAAGAAGTTGCCAAATCTGAAACCACGTTTTCAAGTAATCATCGAATGGCCTCGCTATTAGAGATTAGTGCCTCAATGATTGGTCGCCACAGATTTTTTTTTCTAAATCGCGATGAACGTGCGGAGTCACCGGGATTTGTTGAAAGTATTAAGCCATTTCTGTCTTTTCTTTCGGACGAATGTGCGCTTAAAGCTACACAGGCATAGGGGACATGGGGAGCAGAAGGTACGTGAACACGTGTCATGACCTTTAGTGGGGGGGACGAAAAGTGATCGATGTTTTCTATTGTGATTCCTATTGCGCTAGTGGGGCTACAGTGTAATGTTGGCAGATTAAGGGGAGGCACAAACTTTATTTTTCTTAAATGGGACTTATAATGGGGTAGCCAGATTGGACGAAAGTTGGACAGATTGGACAAATGCTAGGGTCGCAACACAAGCAGACCAGCTTGGCCTGCTATGCAAGTTTGTACTCCTTAAGGACTTCTCCCAAGATAGAAATTCTACCATTGCCAAAAATTATGGGTGGTCTAAGGCATTGACAAGCTCAGCAGGATGCGCTCAAAGAAGCACTGGAAAACGAAACAGAAGTGTATGTACATAGACGCCAGCCATGCTAGCAGGAAAAATTATGTTATTGCATTGTGTTATTCGTATAAACCAATGTGACCACTTTTGGTTTTCCAATGGTCATTTTTACAACATAATGATAACAAAATCATTTATTTGCCATGCTTTAAAAACCTTGATGTTATTTTCTTTTCTGCAGCTGAATGTCCGCGAAGACATCCTTTCCTCAATGTCACAAGTGTGATACCAGAACAAATAAAGAGACAAATTCTGCTAGAGATAGCCTGCAAGGAGCATGATTTTGGTGAGCATTTATTCCTTCATTTTACTCTCTATTTATCGTCAAAACAAGATAAAGAAAAGCTGCTTATTAAGTTACTATGCATTCATGTACAAGCTGTATAAATGTCTATAAATGGTTGACTGGTGGTTCAGCACTTCACATGAAATTATTACACTTCCTTATTACGGGCCTTATAAATTCTGTCACCAACTCTTACTTTATTGAAATATTTATGAATGAAAAATAAGACAAGTAGGATTCATAGCGGGTGATGCGACCACAGACTTCTTATTTGTAGCTGTTTCTGCTGCAAAAAAAAATATTATCTTGAAACGTTTTAGATATCCAATGACTGTGTAACAGCTCATTTTGCTTGTAGAAGCATGCTGGAGCAGCTATAGTTTTTTTTTTTAAGGAAGTACATTGGAGAAGCAAGTTGCATTTAAACTCGGACACCTGAATAATTGTTATGAACTCTTGAAGAGAATTTCATAATTGTCTAATTTCTTGTAAATCTCGTGGAAGGAAATCGAGTTAAACAATGAATTCCTTCCAGGGCATTCATTATTTTTTTTATTACGCAAATGTAAAGCCGTCGCGCAAACGGATGTTGTGGAATGACCTATTCAGCTATCTTTTTTGACAAAAGCAAAAAAACAGAATATTAGATCAATAATACTGCGTAATATGAACTAACAATTTAAATACAGTTATGTAGTCTCCAATATGCAGAGCTCCTGCTGCAAATCTATATAGTATTGATGCTAATCAGGAGAAGCTACAGTAAAATGCCATGACATACAAAAGCACCTCAACGCATGGGCATCAGCAGTATTTGGAGGTGGGGGAGGGAGGTCTTTGTTACATCAGCAGGGTAGAAGAAGTAGCGCTTTCAGCATAGTGACTTCTGTCACAATTTGCATCAGTTTTATCACGATGATGCAGTCAATCAAATTTGGCGCATTTGGAACAGGGGTGGCATCCCTGCATAGCTACAACTGACTTGTGCGTTCAATGAACTCGTAAAAGAAACGTGTATAATGATTGACGTCGTGATCAGTTCAGAACAGATGTAACACCTGTAACACCTGTAAATGCCCACAAAGCACATTGCTGTATATACTTAAATTCTAATCACTCAAATTCATGATAAACAAATGAAAAAGAACTGATGCATAACACTATATAAGTAGCATTTAAACATTTGACAAGTTCGGGAAACAAGATGCATGCATTAAACATTTCAAATTAAACAAAGATCTCACGCATCACCTTCAGCGTAAATATTGAATGAAGTTTCATTTTGTGTTCGCCATGCAATCATGTCATACCATACAAGCTTTGCAACATGCCATGTGAACGAAACCACTGCAAGAGCTGCAGCACCATGAAATGTAAATCATGACATGCATGACATCATGATTTTCATGTTACGACTTGTCAAATATGTTTTTTATACAGTCATGTTATGCCATACCAAGTTTGGCATTGATACCATTATCAAAACGGCCAGGAAAGCTAAAAGTCGTAAGCGGCTAGATAGATAGATACGCTCAAAGTCGCTGAAGTTCACTAAGAAATGCTTCGCATTTAAAATCCCTGCTTGCTTTTGAACCTACCAATTTGCAATCTAAGCAAAATAACACAAAGTATCTGGTCAGCAACGCAACGTAACACTTTTTACAGGTACAGCATTACTTACATGATGTAAAACATGCTATATTTTCTGGTTAATATTAGTCACAGTAGGAGAATGTTTCTCTCAAGCCCAACTAATACGTTCCGTGTGACATTTTGAAAAATCCCACATGTTTCCGTAAGGCTCCCACAGAAACGTATGAAGTCGTGCTTAAAACATGTAGCATTCCGTAGTCTGCATTCTGTAAGAAAACATGCAGGGAACTGCTGGAATGGCATACGAAATGTCTCAGTAGAGACGTGACAACATACGAGAATGTCTGTATTCAGTGATTTTCCTTCCTCTTTACATGCAGTGTGGATTGGAAGTGTATCTGGGAACAGCGTCCTTAATGGCTTCCGTCACGTACAACTACGTGTGAACACGGTGCTCAAAGAAGGTAACGAGCATGACTATACGTACTCATGCAGCGTTTCGTGCAAGGCGCTGTTAGCTTAGCACAACTGAGATGATCACACTTTGTGAGATGATCATAGTTTGTCGCGTACACTGTCGATACAACCGTATTTATTGCCGGAACAGTTGAAAGTGTATTTAAAGACACAACCAATGAGGTTCTAAAGAACATCAAGACTTGGGCAGACATGAATTGCCTAATAATAAATTCATGGAAAACAAAAGCAATTTTATATTGACCCAGAGGGAAAACAGTATCCCAACGATTGATCGTGCATCTGGATAAAGACTTGACAGAGTTCGTGACCAGCGTAAAATATCCTGGCGATATATTTTTTTTTTTCGGAACATTTCACCTGAAATGAGCAAATGAAATACGTATGATAAAAAATGTCTAGCGCTGTTGGTGTCATAGGAAGAGTGCGACGCATGTTTGCTGTTAAAAGTTAAACTGTACAATTCTTTGGTAGCTACTCATTTTGAATATTGCAGTATTGTCTGGTTTACCACTGGTATCACAAATTTTAAAAAGGTTGCAAATTTTCTACGAGAGAGCCATCTATTACATAGCAAATATACTTCAAATTTATTCTATGGTTGAACTTTTTTTCTAAATACAACATTATGCCAGTATTTATTTTTGATTGCAGGTTCACATTGATGTACCGTTGTTTCCTGAAAAAGAAATAAAACCTCATTCTCACTTCAGCAAAGCTGAAAGAAAAAAGGTCTATCAAGGATACCAGATCCAGGGAACGGTGGGCTGTACCCACCCCTAGGGCATACGGTTGTACAGAGTCATTGAGTTACACTGTGCCTAAACGATTCAATCTACTTTTCAATAATGACTTCGATCCTTCTGTCACATCTAATGAAGATATCAAGCGTTACTTTATGGGCAAGATCCCCACAGAATACACAGCACACAGGATTGAATTTACCCTCTGCTTTAGTCTGTTTCTAATGTGTTAAGCAATGTGCTTTTAGCGAAAGTGTAGCTACTGCTTATTTTAACTATTTTATAATTTTCAACTTTGATTACCTAAAGTATTTTAAGTCTTCGATTGCATATATATCTATGAATGTTCACTGCACTGCCATGTACCGGAGAGTCGGGACCCTTCTCAGGCCGCTTGTGCGGCTGTTAGTCCCGTCCCCTACTTTTTGACAAAGAAAGTAAAGACCCACTTTAAACTTGAAAAATAGTGGAGAGTTTTTGCAGGTGCAGTATTCTGGTACACACAGTGGCAGCATAATGTCGTGCTGCCGGACGCCGATAGTATAGCATGTCGTGCCACTATCATGTTGTACAACCTCTAGGTGTCTTGCACAACCACAATGTTTTTGCCTTATATGAGTGTCAAAATGGGTTACATAGGCTACGTGTCCTCGGTATAGTCCCAATGGCGAAAATTTTTCACCGACAATGATAAACGTGCACCATAGCTTGTTCAATCCAACAATAAGTTTCTGTCTAACTTACACGTATTCTACCAGGTGGTATCACAACATTTGTGCTTCCATAAACTGTAAGGCCGAAACAGGTGGGAAGTTTGCATATCTATACTAAAGCTGTGTAATGAGGCGAGATAGCTTTGTTGAGGCCAGAACTTGTCATGGCTGTATATTTAAATGCGCAAACGAGGTGTTTGATAATATATATCAGATGAGTATCTAGACTGCACGGTGCAATTTGCCTGCTGATAGTGTTTGCTTAGTTTAGGTCGAAGTTAACACGAAATTTTTTTTCAGTCAAGCATCGTGTTTAAGCACTGCTACAAGAACCACATGATTACGTCACACACGCCACAAAATTTAGCATAGTCAGCAAGCTATCTTGTAAAGGTGGGGCATAGCTGATACCAAGGTATGGCTTGTTGCAGTCTTTTCAAATAGTTACCTTGCTATGAAAAAACACATGCATCTAGTGGGTCACAACTACACGACTGTGCCGTCATGGGCTGCTAGCAAGGTATATTGTATAATACTGCCTTTAGTTTTTTTCTAGCTTGCTAGTTTACCAACACAGTGTCCTGAATAATTACATATTTGTAATTTAAGACAAGTATATAAATCAGTAAACCTCACTTTGTTCGTAATTCATTGCAGTGCCCTTTCAGATCTCTTCCGACTTGGACTGAATGTAAAATGGCAAATTATTGTGCGCAGGTAGTGCTATAATTTGAAATTGTTTATATATTCCTAATGATTTGACTATTGTGCTATTTACTTATGGCTGAATGAAGAAAACATCAACTTGCATGCATGAGAGTGCATGATTCACAGTGACAATAACAATCACCGTTTACTTGTTTTCAGTCAATAAGTTGGTTGAGATCTAACAGGTGTCTTCCAGACATTCACCTCACTCAATCAGCAGTTGATGAATCTGCAAGTCAGTTGAAACGCATGAAAGTGTTTTATGAATTCCTTAATCTATTCATCAGTTCCGACCCATTTAAATCCACCATGATCAAAAAGAGGGTTGTCAATACAAGATTGTACCTTGAGCGTTCAATGTTCACATTAATTTTTAATGTTGCAGGTTCAGAAAAAAAGCGTGCCGTTTTGACCGGTACGAAGCTGTTCTTGGCTCCGCATCACTGCAGCACTGCAGATTTGAGTGTGGGTGAAGAGTACTTTGTTTTCGGCCGCGATGGTGAGCCCTTTGCGAATAACGGCTCAGTCGGGTAAGTTGGAGTGAATTATGTGTTCCTGTCACTTCCTACATTTTCGCGTTCATGCCATTTGTATTTAGGCATGCTTTTCTTGGTTTAAGACACTGCAATGCAGAAATCACCTGGAGATGGAGGATATAACCTGTGTTAGCGTGGAAGCATTCACCTAGTTGCAGCGGTAATGGTGACAGGCTGCTGATTGAAGAATGATGCCCGTTAGATCGTGACAGCAGTGTTTGCGTTTCAGTGGAGAGAAAGGGCTAGAGACCCGCATACTTACATGTAGATGCATGTTAAAGAACCCACAGGTAGTCATTCGAAGCCATGCAAAGCAGATGGGAGTAGTGGCAAATTATAGTTTACCCGCAGCACTTATGAACGAAAATAAAATAAAAGAAGATGAACTAACGGCGTATCACCGGTGTGATCCGCACCCTCAACATCCGCATTTGTACGCTTATGTACAGACTCTTGTTAAACAGATTCTGCGGAGATTCAAAAAAAATTAGCAGGAGTTTCATTTACTGCAAGATGAACTGGAGTGCAGAAATGAAGTATGAAATGTTTTAAAGATGATTGTTCCATTTTGACAGCCATTACTTTTACGTACTGAGAGTTCATGCATCTAACCACAATCCTGACACGAATTGCACAATTTCTTTTGATTCGGTGGTCATGGGGCAAAAATGAACCCTGTCAGCCCGTGCCCCTGATAATGATAATTATAATAATAATGATAATAATGATAATAATGGGCCTAGTTTGCAGCATGTATTTCAATGTCGCAACACCTTCACGTCTCGTATATGGAGCAGGTCGTGAATGTGCGTGGTGTCTCAAGAAATTGTTTTTGATGCTGTTTTATTTGCAATCCTGTATAATTATAGGAAACTGATACGCAAGAAGCCAATCAATCAGCTAGCACTGAGAGGGAAAGTACAGGAATTCAGAGTGTCGCTGCAGAACAGGTACTCGGCTCTTAGTGAGGAAACCAACCTTAGCGTAGATACAATGAATGATAATCTGACGAGTATCATTACGGAGTGTGCAGTGGAAGTTGGAGGCAGGGTAGTTAGCCAGGACACTGGCAAACTTTCCCAGGAAACTAACCTAATTAAGAAGCGTCAAATCATGAAAGTGTCAAGTACAACAGACAAAATAGAACTGGCAGAGCTTTCTAAGTTGATTAATAGACGTAATGTATGCGATGTAGGAAGGTATAACATGGAGAGAATTGAACACGCTCTGAAAAATGGAAGAAGTGTCAAAGCATTGAAAAGGAAACTTGGGATAGGCAAAAGTCGGATGTATGCACTAAGGGACAAAGAAGGCAAAATAACTACCAATATGGATAGGATAGTTAAAATAGCGGAGGAGTTTTACAGAGATCTGTACAGTAGCCGAGACAACCACGACCTTGATACTATAAGAACTAGCAGTAACCCAGATTACACCCCACCAGTAATGATAGAAGAAGTCAGAAAAGCTTTGGAAAGTATGCAAAGGGGCAAAGCTGCTGGGGAGGATCAGGTAACATCAGATCTGCTGAAAGATGGAGGACAGATTGTGTTAGAAAAACTAGCCACCCTGTTTACGTGGTGTCTCCTGACGGGAAGAGTACCAGAGTCTTGGAAGAACGCTAACATCATCTTAATACATAAGAAAGGAGATGACAAGGACTTGAAGAATTACAGGCCGATCAGCTTGCTCTCTGTAGTATACAAGCTATTTACAAAGGTAATTGCTAACAGAGTAAAGAAAACATTAGAATTCAATCAACCAAAAGGACCAAGCAGGATTTCGAACAGGCTACTCAACAATTGACCACATTCATACTATCAATCAGGTAATAGAGAAATGCTCAGAGTATAACCAACCACTATACATAGCCTTCATAGATTACGAGAAGGCGTTTGATTCAGTAGAAATATCAGCCGTCATGCAAACACTGCGGAATCAGGGCGTAGATGAAGTATATATAAACATTCTGCAAGAAATCTACCGGGGATCAACTGCTACCATAGTGCATCATAAAGAAAGCAACAGAATACCAATCAAGAAGGGTGTAAGGCAGGGGGACACAATTTCCCCAATTCTATTTACCGCGTGCTTACAGGAGGTTTTCAGAAACCTAAAATGGGAACAGTTAGGGATAAGAGTCAATGGAGAATACCTTAGTAACCTGCGCTTCGCCGATGACATTGCATTGCTGAGTAACTCGGGGGACGAATTGCAACTCATGATTACGGAGTTAGACAAGGAGAGCAGAAAGGTGGGTATTAAAATTAATCTGCAGAAAACGAAAGTAATGTACAACAACCTCGGCAAGGAGCAGCGCTTCGAGATAGGTAATAGTGCAGTTGAAGTTGTAAAAGACTATGTCTACTTAGGGCAGGTAATAACTGCAGAACTGAACCACGAGATTGAAGTAACTAGAAGAATAAGAATGGGGTGGAGCACATTCGGGAAGCACTCTCAAATTATGACAGGTAGATTGCCCCTATCCCTCAAGAGGAAGGTATATAACAGCTGTATCTTGCCGGTATTTAGCTACGGAGCAGAAACCTGGAGACTTACAAAGAGGGTTCAGCTTAAATTAAGGACGACGCAGCGAGCAATGGAAAGAAAAATGGTAGGTGTAACGTTAAGAGACAAGAAGAGAGCAGAGTGGATTAGGGGACAAACGGGGTTAAGGATATCATAGTTGAAATAAAGAAGAGGAAATAAACATGGGCCGGGCATGTAGCGCGTAGACAGGATAACCGCTGATCATTAAGGGTAACTGACTGGATTCCCAGAGAAGGGAAGCGGGTTAGGGGGAGACAGAAGGTTAGGTGGGCAGATGAGATTAAGAAGTTTGCGGGTATAAATTGGCAGCAGCAAGCACAGGACCGGGTTAACTGGCGGAACATGGGAGAGGCCTTTGTCCTGCAGTGGACGTAGTCAGGAGGAGGAGGAGGAGGAGGAGGAGGAGGATGATGATGATGATGATGATGATGATGATGATGATGATGATGATGATGATGATGATGATGATGATAGATATGGACGTGGGAAATCTATAATAAGGGTGCCCTCAAAAAGTTTTATAACCATACAAGCTTTTCATTTGGCCGGTAGGCAACATCATATATGCGCACATATATATGTCCTTTTGTACATATATATACAGCGGGTTAGGGGGAGACAGAAGGTTAGGTGGGCAGATGAGATTTGAGGGTATAAATTGGCAGCAGCAAACACAGGACCGGGTTAACTGGCAGAACATGAGAGAGGCCTTTGTCCTGCAGTGGACTTAGTCAGGCTGATGATGATGATGATGATGATGATGATGATGATGATGATGATGATGATGATGATGATACTTATAAACACACACATATACAGCAGCATGTGTTTGCTTCAATCTGTCTCCCGATCGCACGACTTCGTGGTTTAAAGCCATTCATGCACTATACAAAAGGCACACATGCCTATTTGATATCTTGCTAAGCCTATTTGCCAACTTCCTATCACACTTTCTATGCACCCACTTAGTGGCTGTTCCCTTAAGACCACGTAGTGGGGTGCATAGCAAGTTTGAAAATATTTCATGCACTAAGTGCGTGAAGTACGTTGCATGGACAGGAAATCGCTATAGCATTCAACTCCTAAAAGTGAAGCTTAAGGGTCCCTCAATTGTTTTAGCTACTTAGGAAAGGCCATAAGATGATCCTATTGTCCCGATTATCAATGTTTTAAAAGGTGTGGCTATTGTTTAATTCAAACATTATTCTCTGTAGTTCAAGCACGGCATTATTACTAACTCATCCTCCAAGTGGCTTGTACTGTAATGTGGAGCATTTATAGTTGTATATAGCTACAAGTTTAAACCTTGAAGCTTCAAGTGTCATCACCCAAATGCCTCTTGGGAAACTTTATCTATTTCTATTTGCAGTGTGAGATACAGCTTGGACAAGAGTGTGCGCCTCTTCAAGGTGGAGAAGGAGGAGGCACATTCCCGGCCGAGCTGGAGATCTAGCGGAAAACTAAGCTCCGTTTTTCATTGGCTTTCAGCGAGACTGCAGAGCCACCAAGGCTGCCCGGAGCACTTAAGAGTTGTGCGGTCGGCAACGTTTAGTAATAAGGATATGGCTGCGTTCAAACGCCACTAGCGGCCAGTGTAATCCCTGCCCGTGGGTCTGTTTCTCCACACTTCCCTACAACATCGGTTACTCTCAGCTACAACTCTCACACAGACTGTGATGAACTGTAGACCCCACATCCATGTGCGTGTGGAAAAAGCAGGAGGGAAATTTCATTCATGATTGATCTGGTATACGAGAACATAGTTTGATACCATCGTACTGCTTTTAACTTGAAGAAACAAACAAGTGACCGTATGAGTAAAATATACTGCATCATGTTGCGTCACATTGCACATTGCTTCGAAGCAAAAAAGAAAATTTTCCTGTTTGTTGATCTCAGCAACTTGTACACCAACCACGACAAAATTATCATGTCGAGCGTGAATTTTAACGCACGACACACTGTGTCAGACTCTCGAAAGAAAATGCCACGGGACCTGCGCAGCTCGGATTTCAAAACAACTGTGGGCAGTTCGACAAACCTGCGACCATGCAAAGAGGCTAGACCTATCTATCCCGACGTGGGAGCAGCCCGATTGGATTGGATTAGATAAACTTTTATTTGAGCAGTCCGAGACGTCGATATTTTTTTTTCTTACTTCATTCCGTCGCGACCATCGCAGAACACAGCGCATCCTGCTTTGCGCCGTGCATGCGTTCTTCGCCCAGACCCTCGGGTCAAAACTTATAACGAAGAACGAACGTTGAGCAGTTGAACGTTGCATAATTGGTAATGCATTCAGGCTTAGAATCGGAAGCTACACTTCTTGCAAGACAAAACGAGCTGCAAATGTGCGTTATATGGCGTAAACATTCGCATTCGAGTGCAACGTTCGTCCCCTTTCTAAAGCCGTGGTGTCGCATGAACTCCGGGGTGGGTGGAAGCATAATTGACCAAAGAGTTTCCTTCAATACTTATTAGAGGGAACACTGCCGCTAGTGTCTATGGAAGTTGCAGTACGTACATGGCCCTTCAGCCAGCATGACAGCGATGGGTACACGGGTATAGTACCTGGATTTGTCGGTACCTTATGACGGCACACTCTTAATCAGGTCCTGGTTAAATGATGGGTATACCTCAAAAAACCAGCCGTTCCGGCTATATTTAGCACTTTAAGGAACCTCATTATGATTGTACTTGCATGAGCTAGTTTATCGATTCATGGCTACGTCATCGCGAACCGCCTAGACGACGCGGAACACGTGTTCGTGTGATTCAGTCTTAGTTTCTAAGCGTTGCGCAATAGCGTAGCAATAATCTCGGTATGGTTCCAAAGTCGGAGCGCTCATAGAACTGCAAAAGGGTTGACTGTTGCGCGAGTTGGTGCTTTGATATAGAAACCATCGTGAGAGCACAACTAAACGCAACACACAGAAAGAACAGACCATGTCTGTTTCTTTTTGTGTGTTGTATTTAGTTGCGCTCTCGCGATGATTTCCATGTCAAAAATAGAATTGTAGCTACCAAAAACCAGCACACCCGGTGAAAATGGAAGATCGCACTGAAGTGCTGTGAAAAAGCTGTATTTCAATCTATCATAGGAATATAATTATTTGCATCGGAACAGATGCTTCATTCAATATTTTCTCTGCGTATATAAATTTGAACTGTAATGCCTTAGCAGAGCCACCGAGCCGTTTCCTCATACAATCCATGAATGAAACGCACTGCCTGAATTTGTACCGCAGAGCTCAAATATATATGTCATCGTTGGGGGGGGGGGGGGGGTTGATTTCTATATGAAAAGAAGAGAAAAGTTAGCCCCGTAACTGTCTCCCAGGGCGAGGTCACCTCAACAGTAGCTGACGTGGGATGGGGGTAAGGAATGATCAAAAAGGATAGGAATTAAAGGTATAGAGATAGAGAGAGGAGCAGGAGGAAAGGAAGGCGCAGCGACAGTCACATACGGAAGTCAGGAGAAAATAGGAAAGATGGACACGGTCGCAGAAGTCCGAGGACGGGGCACCACTCAGCGAGAGCTCTTATCGGCGTCAGGAGATGGCGTAGGGCGAGCCAGTCGGCCAGAGCTGCGCTGTCGTCGGAGATCGCGGGGCCACAACCGGTCGGCACGAAATCCAAAGAGCGAGTGGTCATCGCTCATGCACGATTCTCGCTAATTTATGACCCAAGGTGTTCCCTAAAACGTCGGTCGCTTTTCACATTTGGAAAGTGATAATAAAGATAACTTCCCTTTTCGTTGGGGAGCACGTAGATTGTTGTGTGAACATTTGCTGTATTGCATCGTCATTCCTTTTCCCTTAGTGTTACTTGTCCTAACATTTCTGACACCTGTGCATTTTCTTGCCAGTGTTCTCACCTGGCGTATCTTGCATGTTTTCTATATTTTATTATTGTTTCCTGTGTTTCACATGCTGTAAATGCTGTTGGACACGAGTATGTTGTGTGTGCCATCCACCTGTCTGGCTTGCATGGCAAGCTGGCAAGTATGAAATAAATTGAAAGTTGCCGTGAAACATGCACTGTCACGTTAAGTATAGAGCCACACCACGGGAGCACGCGGTCTAGTGCTCTTTAAGGTATCTTTTCGAGTTGCAGGGGAGGCTTAGGCTGTTCTGGCGAGTGCGAATTGCCTACACTCATCCTCGTTTTGCCCTATCTTCAAGAGAGAGAGAGAGAGAGATGTCTGAGAGAGAAGCGGGGAGGTTGGCCTGAATCAATTTTCAGACCTGCTACTCAGCGTTAGGAGGGGGCGGTAAAGAAAGCTGTTCAAAAGTGATAACTGGTGTCATGACTTGACAACCAAGCTTCGAATCTCTCCTCAGCACACCTCAATCGTATTCCTTCAAATAAAGGAGGAAGATAGTGAAAGCAAGCTATATCAGGAGGCAATATGTGCCCTTAACAGCCAAGCTCTCCCCCAATGATTTGAAAATATGCTAAGCGATGGACGAGTGCTGCCATTGATCGGCTAGCCATTTATTTCTTCTGTGGGGGCTTAATCCTACCCAGGAGACACCATGATTTCGTTGGTTTGAGCGTCATCATCCAAGACGGTTGGCTTGTCGGGGCTGGCGGAATCCCGTGACGCTCCCTTGTGTTTACGCTTAATTGGATGGCGTGGTGAGCTCATCAAGCATAGAGTTACTGAAGTATGCTACCTTCAGTGAGCATATACAGTAACTCTAATCAAGCCACCATCCTTTCTGGGCTCATTCTCTCCCACGCTCTCCCTCAAAGTGCGCGTAGCCTAAAGCAGGACATCACGGCGACGGCGAAAAATTGCGTTCATAGTTCACATCATTGTGCAACAAAAAGGCAGACATCGTGTATTGGCAAAGTCTAAAATAAACAGCAAACAGGGGAAAAGTTGGTCGCGGAGGCTTGATTCTTCAGCCGTGTCGGCTGTCCCTGCGCAGAGCCCTCCGCCGCGTCGTGCCCACGATGACCTCTCGGTTCGGGATGTCGTAGACGAACGTCAAGTGGAAAGCCACGTGACACAAGGCGTACACCCACTGGCACACCGGGAACCACGATTCGGCTGCATGCGGTGCATTTCGTTATTATTATTATTATTATTATTATTATTATTATTATTATTATTATTATTATTATTAGCAGCTATTGTACAAACTGTGACCGCATCCGGTAGACGGCCATTCATGACGACTCTCGTGGCGCCGGCGTAGCACTGCTTGCAATGGCTTTCAAAGCAGTGCACTCGCGTGCCGTGCCTCACGAAGCGGCTGTATCTCTGTAGGGCGGGCTTTACGTAAAATTGAAACACCGCGCGGTATACGCCGAGAAGCGCAGACTGAAT
Source organism: Rhipicephalus microplus (assembly GCF_013339725.1). Taxonomy (NCBI): domain Eukaryota; kingdom Metazoa; phylum Arthropoda; class Arachnida; order Ixodida; family Ixodidae; genus Rhipicephalus; species Rhipicephalus microplus. Next base: position 115,072,221 of record NC_051167.1, on the reverse strand, counting down.
GACTGTTTACCCGATGGAGCCCCATGTGTAACGACCGCCCTCACCGTCACACTCAAGATACGCAGTCACGTGTTTCCGACTGTCGAGTTTCATTTCCGGGCACTGTACGTTAAAGCAGTGGCATGTCGGTTATGAGCTCTAGTACACTGGCGTAGACAGGTGGGGGGTAAGAAAGGAAAAATAGTCTACCGCCCTCGGTTTGTGGCACGAAGCCAGAAGGAAATGCAGTTTCACTACAAACGGGTGGTACGATGTCTATTTTTCCTTTTTAATCCCCCCCCCCCCGCCACCTTGCGTGCTTCCGCAGAACTCATTGGCATTCAAGTATGGGGTGTGGGGGAGGGGTCAAGGGTTTCACATTCCCCCAAAGTTTTATCAATTTTGCTCGTGTGTATATACACGCACACATACAAATGGATGCACAAACATGCATAAAGAGTGGTTGAACCTACCCTACCGAGAAACTGTGGCTACGCTAGTCTTCTGGTACATTTTTCGTAAGGATTGCAGCATGCATGCGCGGGGAAAAAAAAGACTAGACTCGGGGGTCTCAAGCTGTTCTTCCTTTTGGGTGCGTGCGTTCCGTGTAATTAAGCTTTCGGGAATTCACTGAACACAATACGCACTCGCCTATCAGCATTGCACATGCAAGCAAATGTTTAGAAGATGGTCTACACGTTATTGCGGCCCACGTTTAAAAACTAAGATGTCCACCAGTGTGTTCGAGAAGTTGCTCCCTCAACTTTGATGGCGTTCTCAGTTATTCCTCTTGTTTCTTCTCCGCAAGCCCTACAGCAACACTCGAATGACCGACGTTTCGGTTACCAAAATAGTACTTTACTCCATCGGCTACTGTAACGATACAGTACACGTTATTTACATTATGCACTGCATAGTTGGAAATTTAATACTGAAATTTTTAACAAGAGACTTTCACGGCATTTCTCACCAAAAAATAAGGCTTTTGGAAATGTTGAACTTTTTTTTTTAATTTTGCTGTCTTTCACAGAATTTTGGTAGTTGTGATTGTGTCTGCAGATTCTACCTAAAAAGTAAGCCTTGTGAACAAGGACAAGGGCTTGGTGGGTGTCGTTACGGTAGCAGGCACCTATCGTCTTTCCAGATAGCTTGTGTTTTCCAGTAAGGATGACGTGTTCTTTCAATGAAGCGCAGGTTTATTTACATGATTAAAAGAGAGAGCGTGGAACTTGTACTAGTGTACTCGGCTCATATAGCCCCGCATCTGCTAACACTGAGACCGTCGGGAAACGGTGACATCAGCTCCCGTCAATCCCGTGTCTTGCCGTCTGGGTGCTCCACTCACCAGAAAGGGTAAAATAGGCCACTGAATACACCTTTCGTCGAATACAACTTTGTCGGGGAAGGCCCCGCCCAGACGACCGAAGCGCGGCAGCTGATCGTCTGAGCGACTAAAGAAATAGTCCCTCTCTTGCTTTCTGCAGACGGGGTCAACGGCCGTGCGGTTCATGACGTCAGTCTGGAGTGTACATCCATTGGTGCAGGCTTGTACGCATTCGCTTTTGAGGGGGAAAACGCCGCTGCCTTCCAAAGTTGTAACTGACTATGGCGAGATGGGTGGTCGAGGACGATGTCCATGGATGGATGGATGGATGGATGGATGGATGGATGGATGTGGCTGTACCCTTTAGATCGGGCGGCGGCTAACGCCACCTAGCCGTAATACTTAGTGAACTAATCATTAGATTTATCTTTTTTTTTCCCTTTAAATAGTGAGGTTGAGGATTCGTATTTTGCAGCGAAGGGCTTAATTTTCACTCGTGCCTTGACTTTAGCCACCAATCAGATAACCTCCTTCTAGTTAAGTCTACCCGCTTAAAGTCTATTTTGCCCTCCCTGTCCCTAAACCCTAGTGCTTTGAAAAACTCTGCGCCATCATCCTGAACTATAGGGTGAAGCCCTTTACAGAACATTATCAAGTGTTCGGCAGTTTCTTCTTCCTCTCCACACGCACTGGATACTGTGTCTACCCCTTCGTATTTGGCCCGATATATCTTGGTTTGCAATACTCACGTCCTGGCCTCAAACAGTAGAGAACTACCCCGAGTATTATCATAGATCCTTTTCTTGGCAATTTCCTGCTCAAAAGTTCGATAGATCTCTAGTGCAGAGTTCTTAATCATGCCAATTCTCCACATGTCAGTCCCCGTTTCCTTCACTTTCTTCTTAACCGATACTTCTTTTTGGTTTGGCCACCTGCTGTTTTCTAAGTCTTTACCAGTCAATTTCCTCGTTCGCTTCCTCCATTTTGTATCGACATTCTTCATGTACAAGTAGCTGAAAACCTTCCTAGCCCAACACTCCTCCCCCATTTCTCTCAATCGCTTCTCAAATTTTATCTTTCTGCTAGCTTCCCTACCCTCAAATGATGCCCATCCCATATCACCTCGTCCTCCCAGATTTGGTGTGTTCTCGTGAGCTCCTAATGCAAGCCTACCTATTCCACGTTGCTTAATTTCTAATCTTGCTTGAACTTCTGATCTCATGCACAAAACCGCGTCAGCCCAGGAACCATGACCCCTTTCCATATTCCTCTCACAACATCATACCTATTGTAATTCCACAGTGCCCTATTTTTCATCACTGCTGCATTCCTGTTACCTTTAGTCGTCATGTATATTTCGTGTTCCCTTAGGTACTCCGTCCCATTGCTTATTCATACGCCCAGATATTTGTATTTATCTGTTATCTCTAGCGTGACTTCCTGTATTCTAAGCTCACTACCTTTGTTATCATTGAAAATCATGACTGCTGATTTTTCCTTACTGAATCTAATATCTAACCTATCTCCCTTATTACCGCAGATGTCCATCAATCTCTGAAAATCTTCCTTGTTGTCGGCCATTAGCATTATATCATCTGTGTACATTAATGCTGGTAGTGCCTGATCAACGAGTTTTCCTTGTTTGACTAAAAAGAGGTTGAAGCCCAGTCTACTTCCCTCTAATTTGGCCTCTAATCCTTGTAGGTACATCGTGAATAATAAGGGTGACAGGGACACCCCTGGCTAAGCCCCCGTTTTACCTCTGCAGGCTTGGATACCTGTTTTTCCCACTTTACAACTACCTTGTTACCTTTATAGATATCCTTTAAAAGATTAGTGACTACATGTTCCACGCCTAGTGTGTCCAGTATTCCCCACAATTCCTCTTGAACCACGCTATCGTACGCTCCCTTGATATCCAAAAATGCTAGCCACAGGGGCCTGTGTTCCTTTTCTGCTATTTCGATGCACTGCGTCAGTGAGAACAGATTGTCTTCCAACCTCCTGTGATTCCGAAACCCATTCTGCAGTTCGCCCAGCACCCCCTCATCCTATATCCATGCCTGCAGTATTTCCTTTGTAATCTGCATCGCCAGCATGTAGACCACTGATGTCACTGTTATAGGACTGTAGTTGTTTATGTCAGCCTTGTCCCCCTTTCCTTTATAGATCATGCTCCTCCTGCTAAGTTTCCATCCATCGGGAACTTCACCATCGATTATTAGTTTGCTCACTGCCTCTCTCAAAGCCTGCTTAGACTTCGGACCTAATGTCTTTATTAGCATAATTGGAATGCCATCTGGGCCTGTTGATGTACTACTAGGAACCCTTTTCTCAGCCCTTTCCCACTCTTGTTGTGAAAATGGAGTCATTGCACCACTTGATTCAGCCTTGTCTATTGTGGTGCATAAAGCACTTCTTTGTTGAAATTTTTCTGTCACCCTTGTTCTTATATATTCAATAGCTTCGTCCCCTTCTAGCCTAGCACCTTGAGCTGTAGTTATAAACCTCTGCCCTAGGCTCGTCTCATTTCTTGGGCAGTTTAGATGATTCCGAAATTTTGCAGCTGCCTTCCGATCTTTTTTATGTAGTTCTGCCAGCCACAGAGCTCCCTTTCTTCTAATCTTTTCATTGATCAGAAGGGATGCATCCCTTCTACAGCTTAGAAAGGTTTCACATTTTCTTTCAACATCATCTGTCGGTTCACCCCGCTGCTTAGCATGTATGTGTTCCCTAGAAGCTTCCTGACGTTTTGCTATGGCTATCTTAACTTCCTCATCCCACCAACTTTTGGGTTTGTGTCTTCTTTTCCGGGGTGAATTGTCACGCGTCTTAGCAAGCTCTAGCTCAAACAGTCTAATTAGATTCGTGTATGTCCACACTGTTTTATTATCCTCCGTGATTACTTTCTCAGTTTGTTTAGTGGCTATTTCAATTTGCCTTTTTGGATAAAAATTTTCCTGTAGTTGCTCATCTTGTCTCCTTCTCACTTTCACTGCTCTTCCAAAACTTAGCTTGATACGTTTGTGATCACTACCCAGACTTCTGGAGCCATTTTCATCTATGTGCATTCCCCTGAGCTTATCATACATCCTATGTGACATCAGTGGGGCCAGATGGGTGGCGCGATGAATGGCCCAGGTCTGGCCCAATGGGCCAGACCTGCGCCACCCATCGTCAACATACGACTCCCACACACATTGGCTGACCTCATCCCGAGATCTCTCAGGGAAGAGAAAAAATCCAAATATGGGTGGGGGGGGGGGGGGATGAGGGAGGGTCATCGACTTTGTGCGAAATGGTGACCGCTGTCTCGAGCAACTGAACCGCCTATATCTTTCGCGTCATCAGTATGTACCAACAAGCCCAAATTTCAAGAGTGCTGAACTTTGTCTTCGTTCGGGTGAAAGAACGCCCTGTTCTATGGGACCTCTCCCACAGCACCGTTCCACGTTCGGTACAAGGGTCTATTGCCATAGGCAGCGTAAGCATGGTTCCCCTTTGGGGGGGGGGGTATTAAACTTTGAGCGAAAGTCGATTAAAGGGACACCACGCAGGCGCTGTGGTATACTAATGCAGTAGGCTCACCTTTTTCGGAACAGTTTGCACGGTGTTTGTTCACGTAAACGAGCATGGCCGCAGCCACCGCCCCTGCCAGCATCATGAGGCACAGCTTCAGGCGGAAGGACCGGCGAGCCTGCGCAGGTCGTCAGACGAGCGTCAATAAGCACCACATTTCATCTGCGCACGCGCATTCATTGTGATGCGATATTTCGCAAAGAAATGCTTTTCTGGGTGAATTATCGTCGCAATCACAATGAAACTAAGTCAATGACGTAGCCAAGGGTGGCATACCAGGCCCGTGCAACCGCCCCCGCCATTACATTTATATTCGCGCGTGCATGCACGTGACGTCACGAACGCACATGGTTCCAACATGGCTTAGATGACGTGCATGCAGTATAATGAAGCAGTGATTGACCTGCTTCAGTGTGACAACGGCGTCGCTAGAATGATGATTTGACTTCTGTGTATAGATATCAGAGCAACCAAGATGTGATGTACTGATAACACTAACGTGACGTCACAAGGTTTGCGTCCCACGCTGTTAGTGCTCCGACATGACTGTTTCAATGAAGTCATAGCAAGCCATTTACAGCCGCCTCTTCAAAACAGCGGACGCTTGAGCATGTGGCAGATAGCCTCCTAACGTACGCTTATGTGGGGTGGAACGGCGGTGAGATCTGTAAATAAAAGAAGGGTGCCGTCCCTTCTGCTGATGACACTCCCGTGACAAATGTGTCTTTATTTTACGCTTTCTTCTTTCGATCTGTTTTCTGTTGAGGCTTTTCATCGAAAAATGATTGCTTCCGATAAGAAGTGTTTATATTACAGCTACACGTGTCAAAGAACAAAAGCTTATAAAAATAGAAGAGCGCCGTGAGGAGAAGTGCAGGAAGGAAATGAATGTTAAGGCACCAGTATGTCCTTCTATGCTCACATTTGGTCAGTACGCCGTGCTACATGTGCTGCACGAGGCTACCTGCCACGCGTTCGCGTGTTCCCTTTCTCAAAATGACGGTTGTACTTGGACATGCACAATTGTTTGAACTTATTGCCCCCTCCCCACCCCTTGGGCTGCGCCAGTGGTAAAGACCATTCACTAGTCTACTTCCTGAAGGTCGCGTTACGACATATTGGAAGGAAACAGTGCGAAAAACGACATACAAAAAAGGACATACACAATGCTCTGTCTTTGTCCTTCATTGCCTGGTTTCTCATTTTTTCGCGCTGTTTCCTTCCGATATGTCGTACCAACACGCCCAAGCAACCACTTCGGCTGCGTTACGACCGTGACTTGCCATGTGACCATACAAAGAATTAGCCCCGCCGCGGTGGTATAGTGGCTAAGGTACTCGGCTGCTGACCCTCACGTTGCGGGATTGAATCCCGTTTGCGGCGGCTGTATTTCCGAAATATTGTAGGCCTGTGTGCTCAGATTTGGATGCACGTTAAAGAACCTCAGGTGGACAAAATTTCCGGAGCCCTCCACTACGGCGTCTCTGATAATCATATGGTGGTTTAGGGGCGTTAAACCGCACATATCAATCAAAACCATACAAAGAAGGACACGTACAGAAAGCTCTGTATGTGTCCTTCTTTGTCTGGTCTCTCGTTTTTCGCGCCATTTCCTTCCAATATGTCGTACCAACACGCCCAAGCAACCACTTTAGCTGCGTTACGAAACTCGCCTTGTGACCCTGCTCATGCTGGCACATGCGCAGGGACAGGCACGCGCTCAGCATGAACATGAGCGAGGAGACGACGAAGTGGGTGTAGATACGTTCGTGCGCTGGGTACTCCTGGTAGTTGCGCAGTCCGGAAACCAGGCTCAGCGACAGCGTCTCGGCCACGTGCAGCGCAAGGCCCGCGTGCGTCACCAGCGTGAAGAGGGAGCGCTCCTGCGGAGCTACGAGCACGTAACGCCGCCCCAGGTAGTGCCAGTGCAGGAAGGCGAGCACCAGCCGCGGATTCAGGTCCAGCAGCAGCGCCAGGCTCCAGACGTGGCGCTGCGGCGCCACTCCCACCACAAGGTCCACCGAGGGCAGCAGGTCGTAGACCTGGGTTGGGAGCAGTAGTTCTCGGTGGTAATCTCAGACCCCCCCCCCCCCCATCTGTATTGACAACAGCTCTGTGGTCGCACTAGCTGTATTTTTGTGTTATGAGTTAAAAACATGAATTTCCCTGAATGTTTTACGGAAGGAATAAGGGCGCAAACGAGATGAACACAAGAAGAGACATGAACGAACGCGGAGGCGTTCATCCATGTATCTCCTTCGATTCGATCCTTTCAGCGATTATAGGTGGCACAGAGGAAAGTCGAAATGGCAGATGATACGGCGATGTCGCGAGCGTTTACGTCAGCGTCGCAGAGGCTGAAGACGCGTTCATTGGTTCATGACTACTGAGTGACCGAACTGCGTCGCAGTTTCATCACCGTGTGACAGCTTGGGATCACGGCTACATGACGCCGGCTGCGTCGCTGGAATGACCGAATTGGTCTCGTTTGTGCCTTATTCCTTCGGTAAACCTTGCATCAACTAGCTCAAGAAAAATCTCTTCTTCATTGAATGTACAGGCAGCCATGTGGCTAATGAACAGATGACAAGGAGGCTGGGAAGGGTCTCAAACCACCGACAAGGGATGCGAGAACTATAATGACTCGGTGGCAACTTTTCTTGACACTGAAGGGAAAGCTACGGTGGCGGAGCTTCTGCACATGTAGCATTACGCAAAGTAGGTCGTTTTGGCGTGCGTTTCGTAACGCTGCAGTAGGCAGAGTAATGGGGGCGCTGCCGTCAGCGTTTCATGTATACACAGATGCCGCTTAGCGTTTGAGGTGCACTTGTAACAGTGGGACTTTCTCATGCGTTTAGAAACGCGACGTCACAACAGATATAATTAAGAAATACGAATATCTTACAGGTGCGAGCTGCATCCTGTCTCGTATAGCTCCACACAGAAAATAAAGGGGGAACATATATATTTCACGTTGAAAATACGGGTGCTACTTTGGAACTGCCTTCACTGGCGGTTAAGCACATGATTTGGCTCCATAGCTTTTCTTTCAGTGCCAAGAAAATTTGTCGCCGAGTATAGCTAGATTGTAGGATAATAAGTTCACAAAATATAAACTTCATTGAATGTACAGACATCCGTGTGGCCCGTATATAGATAGATGTGACGGGGGGGGGGGTCTTGGAGGGTCGCATTCCCGCGACCAGTATTGACAATAGATCTGTAACCTCCATTGCCATATGGTGTGATTTTGTGTTCGCCAAATATCAACTTCAGTTACAGTAAGCCTTCTGCCCCACGCGGCAAGGAAATCTTCAGATTTAATTTTGTCCGATCATTCTTCAAGGCTACGACCATGCAGCTTTTTGACGATAACGGCTGCCGAGGGTCACTAGTGTTGCGTTGAAGGGCTGTTACTATTTTTTACCCAAGAAAGCCTGGTACCAAAGGCACAGGGTTCCCCTTCAGGAAGGGCGAAGGTTGATCACGGCATCTACCCTCTATTACGTCAAGTTATGGGACAGACTTAGCTCCTCGCACCCTCTGAGGTGACCAGGGCTATCACTCGGCTGGTACGTGTTCATTCTGAAAAAGACGGTGCGTGCCAACGCGGACGCAAGAAGGAAGTGAAGAAACGCGTCTGAAGCTTGAGGCATGTCATGCAGATAGTAGTGATGACGCATGCGTGAGCCCACGTCGATTAACTTGCAGAAGGGTGAAATCAAATGTCGACACAGTTATCTTTCACGTAAACCATTAGGCATGTCAGATTGATAATTTTGCACATCGCATGCGCAGATAAGTTTGCATGTCCTCTTTCTTTTTCGACGTCGTGCGCATCTTCAGTTGTTAGTAAGCGTTCGTGATGACCCGACTTCCATCTCTTGTCCGTGTTTGCCAAACGCCTCGCCTTTTTCGGAAAGGCAGTCGGTTGTGGTAAGCACGTCATCGCTTGGTTTTTTCCCCCCCATTCACTGCGGAGCTTGCTCCCTTTCGAATAAGACCCCGGGTTGGGGGAAGTGGCCAACCCCGCCTGCGCACACCTAAAGGCCCCAGGTGAGACAAGTATCGGGTCCGCTTACCACGCAAGAGTTCGTGCTCTTAGCGGCACCCCAGAGCAGGACGGGCGCGGCGAAGCTCAGCAGGAGACCGCAGAAGCGCAGCCCGAAGGACAGGTACACGATGGTGTGCATCCGGAACCGGAGCATGACGTCATCCATGTTGATCGGCACCGCTTCCATTTGTACGAGCGCACCACGGGTACGTCCGAGGTACGTCCGAGGTTCCACGTCCGAGGTACGTCTTGTCAGATCAGGTCGCGGGTAATGATGAGGACAACAGGGGAGCACGTAAACGCGGCGCAGCACCGAGCAGTCGGCTTTTTCGAATCTTCTTGCCACGCGCGCTCGAGAACGTGCGCGCGCATCGTGTCACGCAGCTGGCATTCCAGACGATAGTTATAGAGCGAGAACAAAACGACGACACAGAGACAAGAAGGACACGAAGGACATAACTATCGTCATGTCATACCAACTAGCCCAAGCTGCCACACTTTTGAGTGGCATTCCAGATTGGGCAAAGGTGTGCCCGTGATGATGATGATGGTGATTCTCGGAGTAATGGCACAACCGACCACGGCGGATGGGCCACGAGGCGTGCGGCAGTAGAACGTGTGAAACAAAATACAAAGAAATGAAAAAAAAGGAAGAGATAAAGAAGAAAAGGGGGGGAAGGATATGCAAAAAAGATAATCTATTGGGAAGCAAAAAGCAAAAAAAATACTGGTGATATCTTTGGTGTCTTTTAATGCAACACTGTTTGAAGTAAAGTTAAACGTATGAGCTAAATAATTGATATAGTTAAGGTAAGATATGTTAGGTAGTTAAGATATGTTAGTAGCCTGCCCGTTTCTCCCCCTCGATATCAATTACGCCACCAAACGAGAATGCCACCACTTATTCGAACTAACTACGGGCGTCAGGACCTTGAGTATCAAGTACCCCGGCTATTGAACATTGTTGAACGTCATATATATTTTCATGCACCCCGCTTTAAAGAACTTATAAAGAACTTTCTGTTACATTCCACGATAACTTATCAATAAAATATATCTGTCTAATTTTCTACGTGTACTGCATATATAGTTTGTGCTACAATTTGAAAGTTCACAATTTAATGCGTATAGGTATATATTCTCGGAGTGTCTGTATGATATGTTTGTTTTCATGAAGAGTTTTCATGTATGATGTCAACCTGTAATGCTTTATTTGCAGTGACAATTATGTACATGCATGTTTTGATTTTTCTGGTTGCTCTATTGTTTTTATACTCGCATCGCATGCAAACATGTACACGCATGCCGAATGCGCATGGGAGTAGGAGCCTCTGTCGGGCAATACGGCCTTTAGCTCTTACTCCTCTCTCTGTATCAGAAAGAGAGAGAGAGAAGTAAACGTTTATTTTGAAACATTGATTGATTCGTGGGGTTTAACGTCCCAAAACCACCATATGATTATGAGAGACGCCGTAGTGGAGGGCTCCGGAAATTTCGACCACCTGGGGTTCTTTAACGTGCACCCAAATCTGAGTACACGGGCCTACAACATTTCCGCCTCCATAGGAAATGCAGCCGCCACAGCCGGGATTTGATACCGCGACCTGCGGGTCAGCAGCCGAGTACCTTAGCCACTAGACCACCGTGGCGGGGCTTTATTTTGAAACAGTGCCCCGAGCAATGCCCGGTGTCACCCTGAGGTGGGAGGGCTCCTTAGTCCAGGATGTATCAGAAAGAAATAAAATAAACTTCAAACTAAATTGATACATGAAAGATACCGGTATGTTGTTCTTGTTCACCTTCTACTGTGGCTCATACCCACTGTGAAAGATCGGCCAAGAAGTGAGTGTTCCTATGAAATTTTACGGAATTTGAGTATAATGGAAGTTATAAAGACATAATAAAGTTTATATAATGTTTGGAACTCACTAAAAGGTACAAAAAATAATGCTTTTTATTACTGATAGATAATAAATGAAGTTGTCTGTTTGTTTCCTCAACACTATACATGCCCACTCTGGGAGATCGTCCACAACTTCGTGTCCTAACACATGGACGATCAATTGAAGTATGCATGTTGTTGTTGTTGTTGTTGCTGTCGTCGTCGTCGTTGTTGTTGTTGCTGTTGTTGTAGCCTTGGTTGAGTAGTGGGTAGATTTTTCTATTGTTAAGGCAGCATTATGTAGTTAAATCATGGAAATATTTGAATAGCCCGTTAAAGGGAATAAAACATTCAAAGCTGCAGAATATAGTGAACCATTATTTTTTAGTCTCCGTGATGAATTTCTCCGCGGCTAAGAAAACACCCCTGCAGTTCTGTCCGGAGTAGTGGACCCGAACGAAAATTTGGTTGCTTTTTTTAATTCCAGATAAAATGGAGGTGTGCGTAAATTTCGCGGCGGAGGGGGGGGGGGGAGGGGCAGGTTTCTCTCGTGTTATTCAGGCGCCGCCACTCCTTACCCCAGTTTCGCTAAAAATTGAAGGGGCCCTCGAAGACTTTTCACGACTTCATTGTTTTACATGTTTTTCTAACTGGTTGCGTACACTGACGGCCTAAGGCATAAGTACCGCAAGAACGGTAGTGCTAGGGCCACGCAGTGCAAAGTTATTCAGCGTAGAGATATCAAAATAGAATGAAATGGATGCTTACCCTCAACTCGATTTTCGCGGGATCACCTTACCGTGTTTCTCTCACCCTCTGACATCGGGAGGCTGCCCAATGAAATGAACTGGCAGCCCTACCGTACTGGAAACTCGACGTATTGCCTGTTACGTCCAGCGTATTAAGGACGCCGTTGCGATGGTAACAAACAATGGGGTACTTGAAGAGAGAATGACACGTGCGAAACGAGCCAGCTCGCGAACGCTTCTATAATGTTTTGTAGCTTTACTGAACTTTCTTTTTGCAATGACGTTTATATCTCAACGCTTTTACATTTTTTTTCTTTTAGTTTTTTCAAATAACGGCGCCCGGAGCGTCGTGAGAGTGTTCGCTCCCGCACATGGTGTTCGGCGCATTATTTGACCAACGTTGCAGTTTTCAAGCTGGAAAAGTCGGAGACCCTTATTCTCTGTCGCTTTGAGTGAAAAATTATGCTAAAAAAATAAATCGCATAGTAATACCTATTTTGATGAAATGCCGTGATCGCATTTAACGTTACATTTATCCAATCATAAGGCGGCAATATCCCGGCGTCATTTCCGCTTGCAGTAGTTCTGGCAAGTGCCACTTCGAGTTACGCAGTCGGCCCCGATGTTTTCAAGCCTTTAAGAAGCCCCTCTCCTCCACCCCCTTGCCCCGCCGCGGTGGTCTAAGGGCTGAGGTACTCGGCTGCTGACCTGCAGGTGATGGGATCGAATCCCGGCTGCATTTCCGATGGAGGCGAAATTGTTGTAGGCCCGTGTGCTCAGATTTGGGTGCACGTTAAAGAAACCACAGATGGTCAAAATTTCCGGAGTCCTCCACTACGGCGTCTTTCATAATCACGTTAAACCCCACAAATCAATCAATTATTCCCCCCTGAAAAAAAAAATTTCTGGCTACACGCCTACCAGTTGCTCTAAAATGTGGCGGCCTTGTGCGGCTTCAGGTCGGAGGTTAATATTACAAGGATATTACAAGGTGTGTAGAAATACCTCGCCACAAAACAACATAACGTGTAACCACGATCTTGCCTGTAACCTTAAACCTTAAACTCTATTAGAACAATACACTTAGCGCCATCTGCATACAAATACACAAAGTAGGTGCTGACGCCGAGACAGCAATCAGCGCCCCGCCGCTATCTCAGATGTTACGTCATCGGTTTCGTTTGTTACGTCAACGCCTGCGCCAACGCGCGAAATGGTGAAGGGGGTGAAGGCGCCGACAGCTAATACGCAGCTCTGTTTTGCTTTTTTTATTATTATTTCGCGTGCCAGTGGTCTAAGCGACGTGAACTGTGCTGCGCCCGACTGCTAGTACACGGATAGTTTACGTTTTGCAGTAGCTGTCGACCGTTGTGGCGTGTGCACCGTAATTCGATCGCCGAACTTTCCATGACGCCTGGCGAACTAGAAACGCACGCTGAAGCCAAAGTTTGCCTTCGACTCCATCAGCGCTTGCAAAAGTGAGGTAAGAACTCTTGCGTACGGGTCGGTGCGCCCGTTTGAATGCCTGAAGCGTTTGTGTTTGCAACGGAGCACAGTAGTACGTGAGAACAATCGTTGTAAATTGCGATCCAGTGGCAGTTGTTACACTACATACGAACCGTCTTTGCATAATAGGTGCTCTCTGGCGTAGGTTTGACACCTGGCGCCAAAGTGGCCGCATTTTGATGAGATATAGGGGCATTATATTGCAAGTTAAATGAACTTTTACCGAGCCAATGAGGCATACGTTTGATAAGAAAAAAAGACTTCGAAATAAGTGACGCCATACATTCACTGGCTGACGTGAATTGGCTAAAATCAAGAGCGAAATTTCGTCCTTCAGTTTCGATTTTGATAATGCGTCCATGATGGCGGAAACGGTATATAATAACTGCTGGGCCTGACATCCCAAAGCTACGGTATCCAATTACAACAAAATGCTCAAAGAACAATGTATACGTCCGAAGTGGTGTAACACATCGATTTAGTGTCCGATTAATGCAGCAGAATAAGTTACGAGGGAAGTAGGAAATAAGTGCCTAAAGCCCGTAAGCTGCTTGTGATTGGCGGCATTACAATCCGGGTGGCGACATTACAATCCAGCACCGTTACAGACAGGTGACTGCCGCGCCACGGCGAGCCATGGTGAAAACTAATAAGAGTAGCCGCCCCACTAGGTGCTTTTCTCACGACCACGCGCGGCCTAGGTGCCAAATCGCGCGAACATCCCTAGGCGTTTTAGCCCTTAGCGGTGCGCCCGCGCTGGCTGGAGCGGTGCGGGTATGTAATGGCGCCGCTGGCTGTGTTATGTGTGTGTCAGCGCTTCCTCTATTTCGGCGTTGTGCGGCGGTTTGTATTATTGCGGCATTATTCCTTGCGAATATGGTGATGCTTGAGTGCTGACTGTTCTGTGTGGACGTCAGTTCTGAATGCGCGGTGCGCTCTGACGCGCTTTTGTGAACGCTGTCACGTGGGTACTTGCTGCATGTGGTCGCGCTGCGCTGTATTTGATCCGGACCGTGTAGCGGTGACTAATACCGGTTTTCCTCGAGAAATTTTGATCGCGCGCAACAACTTTGTCGCTGCTGCGCTGTACAGCATCCAGTTTGGCGCAGATGCCCTGACCGCGATTACAAGTGTCTGTGTGACACCGGCGGTATGAATGTCGCATTATTTCCACTACTCGCACATGTAGTCCAAGTAGCATAGAGGGGGAAAAAAAAAAAGCTGTGACTGCGATATCCCCTGTCGGTGATCACACGTGCATGCTTATACCAAGTTAAACCGCTCAATTCTGTACGCTTTTGTGGCCTCTACTTCTTTGGCTGCTGCTTACATGACAATGCAAGAAAAAAGCAGTCTACTAATTACATCAAAATTACGCAGAAAGGGTGCATCATACTTAGGCAAGTCTCTAGAAAATATAAAACGTCTGCAAGAAGCCCATGTACATGTTCGGTCTTGCAAACAAGCTTATTGGTCAGGCTTTTGGCAAATTTTGTTGTTAGGGTTCTGCTGACATGAGCCGCAGTGGGCCTCCGCATTATACATATATTGTATAATTGGTGTGTCAAGTGGTCACCTGTAAATTGCGATCTGCATAAAAAGCGAGTGCTTTGCCTTCAGTGCAACTTTGGCATTCTCACTTTTTGCTTAACACCTAAATCTAAACCTCGTCATACATTGAGGGTGTCATCATCATCAGCCTAACTACGCCCACTGCAGGGCAAAGGCATCTCCCATGATCTGCCAATCTACCCGGTCTTGTGCTTTTCATTGCCATGTTATACCTGCAAACTCTTTAATCTCATGGACCCACCTAACTTTCTGTCTCCCCTTCGTGTGTTTGCCTTTGCTGGGAATCCAGTCAATTACCCTTAATGACCAGCGGTTATCCTGCCTACGTGCAATGTGCCCGGCCCATGTCCATTTCTTATTCTTGATTACAACTCTGATATCCTGAACCCTGGTTTGTTTGCTGACCCACTCTGCTCTCTTCTTGTCTTTTAAAGTTACACCTATTATTTTCTTTCCTTTGCTCACTGGGTCATCCTCAATTTAAGCTCAACCCTCTTTGTAAGCCTCAAGGTTTTTGCTCCGTAGGTAAATACTGGCAAGATGCAGTTGTTATATACCTTCCTCTTGAGGGTTAGTGGCAGATTACCATTCATGATTAGAGAATGCTTCCTGAATGTGATCAACCCCATCTTTATTCTTCTAGTTACTTCACTCTCATGGTTCGGCTTTGCGGCTCCTACCTGTCCTAAGTAGACATATTCCTTTACAACTTCCAGCATCTCTCCACCTATCGCAAAGTGCTGTTTTCTGCCGAGGCTGTAGCACATTACTTTAGTTTTGTGGACATTCATTTTCAGACCTACTTTTCTGCTTTCCATGTTCAGTTCTGTAATCGTCAGCTGTAATTCATCTCCTAAGTTACTCATCGAGGCAATGTCATCAGCGAATCGCAAGTTACTAAGATACTTTCCATTAACTCTTATTCCTAACTCTTCCCAAGCTAGTGTCCTAAAAACCTCCTGTAAGCACGAGATGAATAGCACTGGAGAGATTGTATCTATCTGTCTTACACTCTTCTTTATTGGAATTCTGCCGCTTTCTTTATGGTGGCTGTGCATCCACTGTAGATTTCTTTCAGTATGCTTATGTAGCGTTCTTCGATGCCCTGATTCAGTAGTGCCTGCATTACTGCTGATGTCTTGACTGAGTCATACACCTTCTCGTACTCTATGAAGGCTATGTATAGGTGTTGATTGTATGTGAAGGTGTTTTTGATATGTTTATGGCAGACGATAACGTTAACATTGTGGTACATTTCACAGTGCAGTTAAGTACGGCGTATTTCAATCGGTGCATCTTCTCTTCATGATCTAGTAGTAATTTATTTTGGGCAAAAGATATCAGTTATGGTCTTGTTGCTTTTTCCCACTTCATAATGCAAATTATTTAAATAAAGACCACACCTCATACATTAATAAAAGGACCAGGGCAGTGGAGGGCCTTGACACTTTGATCATGCACTACCATATTGTAATTTTCAACTGCAACTCAAAGACCACTGCTTGGCAGATTTAATGCATAATAAATTCTATTGTTGTAACATTTGTCTGTATAAACTTTTAGTTGTGAAAACATGCTCAGACGATCGACAACAGCTGGTTCATTAGTTTTTAAAAAGCACTCAAATGGTACTCCATGCCTACTCACTATAGCACAGCGTAATAGTATTTGTCTAAAATATGTGGTCAATAGGTACGAAACAACAGCTGCGGCACTTTAGGCAAGTTATTTGCAGTTAAATAAAAGCTGGAAGCACTTGGTCACAGCACTATTGGGAGTCTGTCACCATGTACAGATCTTTTGTAAAAAAAAGCCTTTGCCAGTCTTTGGCAATGGAGTTTTAACGCCCTTCGCTAACACCAAGGAAAGTCAACTGTTTTTCTAGGTCCTAAGCTCTTTTGCTGGCCTCCAAACAACGTTATACTAAGCTCTATTTTTCTTCTTTATATAGCTTCTTTCCTATCCTTTTATAACAAACTGCTAATACCTGAACATTAAATGTCTAGAAATTCAAATGCTTCTGAAGTCAAGATTGTCACAAATTATTTAGATTTTCTTTAGCGTGTCAGGATGGTGTCGTAACATATTGAACTTCTCTGTAATGAATAGAGTATTTTTGCTCTGATTTAGCAGGTGCTGTTTCAATTGCTATGCATTTGCACAGATTGTCAAACAGATCACATATGATCTAATAACAAATGCCTCAACTCAGTAAACAGAAAACTTGTATATTTCAAATGTGGTGTTTTATTGTATCTCATGAAGAGGATAACATTATTCGGTAAAAGCATTGCTGGTGATCTCCATAGTCATAGAACTAATTGAATTTAAGTAATTAGTATTGAGGTTCCACTTTGTTGCATGTACATGTAGTAGCACCATATTTATTCTCTTGTTTATGCCTCTGCATTTCATTATAGACATTTAAACAAACCAGAAGTGTCGTATTATTATTGCCTGTCTTTGTCATATTTTGCTCTGACTTAGCACAGTATTTGATGCTAGATGCCAAAAAAGAGATCAATATGTCACTTCTCCCATTCACCACGAAGAGGTTTCTTTTTAAGCTATTGTTCAAGGCAGTGATATTGTTCAGCATTTTGCTGTATAGAATATGAGCAATACTGTTTGTTCAGGACGCTATACCATCGGTCGCATATACATGCTTTTTTCGGTCTACACATGTAGCTTTGAAAATCATCAGTGTAAATGCGGCTGTCTTTATTTAAATATGATATAGTGCATCGGGTGCGGCGATGGCATAGTGGCTATAGCATCCGCCTCGCATGCAAGAGGTCCGTGGTTCAAATCCCGGTGCCGCGCAGTTCCCAACCGGAAAAAAAAAAATCCGCGTGTTGATGGAACTGCATTAAGAGGCCTGGGGTGCGGCCTCACCGGTAACCACCGCCGGGAACGCACTCCCTCACCAGAGAAGAATTGGCCAACCTGGTGCAGTATCTGACTACTACCTCCCACATGCTTACGTCAAATAACTCACGGCCCTCAGTCCCCAGCAGCTGCGAAGCAACTGACCACGGCGGCGGTCAGATTTACAACGCAGCAGAGGGTGCTAAGAATCTCTAGATCCGGACAGGCCGCCTTTGGAACCTAAACTTGGCAACGTTTAACGCTAGAACCTTATCTAGTGAGGGAAGTCTAGCTGTACTATTCGTGGAGCTAGAGGGTGTTAAATGGGATATAATAGGGCTCAGTGAGGTTAGGAGGACAGATGAGGCCTATACTGTGCTACAGAATGGGCACGTCCTTTGCTATCGGGGCCTGGCAGACAGAAAAGAACTGGGAGTGGGGTTCCTAATTCACAGAAACATAGCTGGCAACATAGAGGAATACTATAGCATTAATGAAAGGGTGGTAGGTATTGTAATTAAACTGAATAAAAGATACAAGATGAAGGTAGTACAGGCTTACGCGCCTACATCCAGCCGTGATGACGCTTCAGTTGAAAGCTTCTATGAAGACGTCGAATCGGCAATGAGTAAGGTAAAAACACAGTATACTATAGTGATGGGCGACATTAATGCAAAGGTAGGGAAGAAGCAGGCTGGAGACCGGGCAGTAGGAGATTATGGCATCGGCACTAGAAACGCCAGAGGAGAGCTACTAGTAGAATTCGCAGAACGCAATAATTTGCGGTTTTCGAATACTTTCTACCGAAAACGAGAAAACCGCAAGTGAACATGGAGGAGCCCTAATGGCGAAAATAAGAACGAAATAGACTTTATAATGACTGCACACCCAGGAATCGTGCAGGATGTGGAAGAGGTTGGCAAGGTACGATGCAGTGACCATAGAATGGTACGGTCTCGAATTCGCCTAGACTTGAAGAAGGAACGACAGAAGCTGATACGCAAAAAGCCAATCAATGAGCTATCACTGAGAGGGAAAGTACAGGAATTCAGAGTGTCGCTGCAGAACAGGTACTCGGCTCTTAGTGAGGAAACCAACCTTAGCGTAGATACAATGAATGATAATCTAACGAGTATCATTACGAAGTGTGCAGTGGAAGTTGGAGGCAGGGTAGTTAGACTGGACACTGGCAAGCTTTCCCAGGAAACGAAGAACCTAATTAAAAAGCGTCAAAGCATGAAAGTGTCAAGTACAGCAGACAAAATAGAACTGGCAGAGCTCTCAAAGTTTATTAATAGGCGTAAAGTATGCGATGTAAGAAGGTATAACATGAAGAGAATCGAACACGCTCTGAAAAACGGAGGAAGCGTCAAAGCAGTGAAGAGGAAACTTGGGATAGGCAAAAGTCGGATGTATGCACTAAGGGACAAAGAAGGCAAAATGACTACCAATATGGATAGGATAGTTAAAATAGCGGAGGAGTTTTACAGAGATCTGTAGAGTAGCCGAGACAACCACGACCTGAATACTATAAGAACTAGCAGTAACCCAGATGACACCCCACCAGTAATGATAGAAGAAGTCAGAAAAGCTGTGGAGAGCATGCAAAGAGGCAAAGCTGCTGGTGAGGATCAGGTAACATCAGATCCGCTGAAAGATGGAGGACAGATTGTGTTAGAAAAACTAGCCACCCTGTTTACGAGGTGTCTCCTGACGGGAAGGGTACCAGAGTCTTGGAAGAACGCTAACATCATCTTAATACATAAGAAAGGAGATGACAAGGACTTGAAGAATTACAGGCCGATCAGCTTGCTCTCTGTAGTATACAAGCTATTTACAAAGGTAATTGCTAACAGAGTAAAGAAAACATTAGAATTCAATCAACCAAAGGAACAAGCAGGATTTCGAACAGGCTACTCAACAATTGACCACATTCATACTATCAATCAGGTAATAGAGAAATGCTCAGAGTATAACCAACCACTATACATAGTCTTCATAGATTACGAGAAGGCGTTTGATTCAGTAGAAATATCAGCCGTCATGCAGACACATATAAACATTCTGGAAGAAATCTACAGGGGATAAACTGCTATCATAGTGCTTCATAAAGAAAGCAACAGAATACCAATCAAGAAGGGTGTAAGGCAGGGGGACACAATCTCCCCAATGCTATTTACCGCGTGCTTACAGGAGGTTTTCAGAAGCCTAGAATGGGAACAGTTAGAGATAAGAGTTAATGGAGAATACCTTAGTAACCTGCGCTTCGCCGATGACATTGCATTGCTGAGTAACTCAGGGGACGAATTGCAACTCATGATTACGGAGCTAGACAAGGAGAGCAGAAAGGTGGGTCTTAAAATTAATCTGCAGAAAACGAAAGTAATGTACAACAACCCCGGAAAGGAGCAGCGCTTCGAGATAGGTAATAGTGCACTTGAAGTTGTAAAAGACTATGTCTACTTAGGGCAGGTAATAACCGCAGAGCCTAACCACGAGATTGAAGTAACTAGAAGAATAAGAATGGGGTGGAGTACATTCGGCAAGCACTCTCAAATTATGACAGGTAGATTGCCACTATCCCTCAAGAGGAAGGTATATAACAGCTGTATCTTGCCGGTTCTTAGCTACGGAGCAGAAACCTGGAGACTCACAAAGAGGGTTCAGCTTAAATTGAGGACGACGCAGCGAGCAATGGAAAGAAAAATGGTAGGTGTAACCTTAAGAGACAAGAAGAAAGCAGAGTGGATTAGGGGACAAACCGGGGTTAAGGATATCATAGTTGAAATAAAGAAGAGGAAATGGACATGGGCCGGGCATGTAGCGCGTAGACAGGATAACCGCTGGTCATTAAGGGTAACTAACTGGATTCTCAGAGAAGGGAAGCGGTTTAGGGGGAGACGGAAGGTTAGGTGGGCAGATGAGATTAAGAAGTTTGCGGGTATAAATTGGCAGCAGCAAGCACAGGACCGGGTTAACTGGCGGAACATGGGAGAGGCCTTTGTCCTGCAGTGGACGTAGTCAGGCTGATGATGATGATAGTGCATTAAAAGAAAGAAAGTTTGTATCTCTAATCCGACCCTAAGCTGAAGGGAAATGGTACCGTACAGTCAGGGGTGGATCCAGCCAATCATTTTAGGGGGAGGGGGGTTGCTTAAAGTAACACCGGAGAGGGGAGCATGGTCATTACTTTTTGTTTTTTTACTAGCTTAAAACCTCTATCATAGCATAAATACTATTAATGTGTGCTTAAAAAAATCCCAGTAATTTGTCCTAATTGGTGATAACAGGTGGACGGCAAGCACTAAAGAGAGGTGGAGGGGATACTGACAGGCTTTGGGATGGGGGGCGATCGCCCCTAGCGCCCCCGTTCTGGATCCGCCACTGCGTGCAGTTCTGCACAAGATCACAGGATTGATTACGAACCTCAGGAGTCTCATTATAATAGTTGTAGTATGTACTAGTGCCCTAGTCCATGCACTCGGGGAGATTATGAGGTCAAAATAATTAAGCTTTAACTTGAAACAGTGCATCTCATAACCAGATTTTAGTTTTGCGACATGAAACCGTCGAACTTAATTTTTCTCTAAACCAGCATAGATGTACAGTGCTTGCGAAATTCTGCTCCCAGTTTTTTTTTCATGTGAATGTGTGGTTCACACAGAATTTATGGCATTATTTAGCAGTGCGATTTTTCAAGGCCTTCCCAATTGCCATGACCTTTTTTTTTTCACATTTGTTCAAAACAGAAGACAAGTTCACCAGGGAACATTTACTGCATGGCAGGATGTTTGAAACAGTTGGTTATGTGTTCAAGTTGGCCCATACACACACCTTTTGCAAATCAACAAAATTTCTTCATCTTCATTAGGCAAACTAATTTTATATAATTGTGCAGCAGTTATGCAGCTATACTGTCAAAGAAATAATGTTTCAAGACAAATAGAAATGTTTAATAAAAGTCACTGACAAGAAAATGTAAAGTTAGGCGTCTGTCATAATCATATGGTGGTTTTGGGATGTTAAACCCCACATATCGCTGAAAATAATAAGGTAACCTTGCCTGAAAAAGTTCCTTATTTACTACACACCTCAAGCATCAATATGAATTTTCTGCAATTAGAGACAAGTGAAAATCTAGAAAAAAGTGCATCTTAAAACCAAACGAGGGAGCAGATAAACATCAATGCCACTGAGCACTTTTACTAAATATCCTATCCAAGATTGCAGCAAAATAAGCACCTGCAAACATATGTGCTAGTAATAAGAACAGAATGCTCAGCTTGAGGTTTTTGATGCAGGAAAAATAAAGAAATTATGAAAACGACCACATCTTGGATGATGAAGCCAAGACAAGGCTTCATTAGCAGTTTTTAAAATGCTTATCTTACGGTTCGTTTCAATAATGTTCCTGACTCAAATCGTTGTGCACTTGGCTAGAATGCAGATTCATTTCCACCACTGTCACTTATCCTCCTTTGAGGTCCTTGGCAGCAAGTACACCCACCTGTAACAGACATGGCAAATTACCCCATCTCCTCCTTTATTTTTCTGCGCAATTCAAACAGCAGCCTATCTTTCCACTCCTAAATAAAGGTGGCGGTGAGTAAGCTGTGCATGCATGAACTTCACTGCATGACTCGGGCTGCAATTCAAAGCGTAAACTCTCATAAGAAACTGCAATAAGTGTCCACTTTGTTCGGACTGCAGATATTGTTACGGGGAATAAAGTATACACAGGCGAGCAAATGCGTACTGGCGAATATAAAGGCGAGCTAATGCGTACATTGCTGCTGCAGTCCGAGCACGGTCACGTTCAGCACTTCGTCGTCGTCATCCTCAGGCATCTACTTAGCCCGTGACATTACCCGCCGGCGGCAGAAGCACCGTCCCGGTGCGATCAATTCTCGAGGCGTGAGTAGTATGGTTTAAGCCGTGAGACGTGCACTATATCTGTCGGGACTGAAGCTGGTACTGACGTGGTATAGAGTGGAGCTATCTCATAGGTCACGCTGGTGACCTTGCATATGACACGGTAGAGGCCAACGCAACGGGACATCAGTTTTCCGCAGAGACCAACACGACGTGATGGTAACCACAGCAAGATGAGCGACCCCGGAGAGTACTGCACGTCGCGGTGCCGGCGATCGTAAGCACTCTTTTGGTTAAGCTGCGAGGCACATAAACGATCTCGGGCGACTTGGCGGGCGATGTCAGCTCGGGCCAGGGCATCACGAGCATAAGCAGTCGATGAGGAGGCGTCAGATTGGAGCATGGTGTCCATGGGCAAAGGCGGGTCATAACTAAACAATAGGTAAAAAAGGTGAAAATCCAGCTGTATCATGACGTTAACTGTTGTATGCGAAGGTAACGAAAGGTAAATGGATGTCCCAATCTTTGTGATCCTTGGAGACGTACATCGCTAACATATTCGTCAGGGTACGGTTGAGGCGTTCCGTGAGGCCGTTGGTTTGCGGATAGTACGCTGTAGTGAACTTGTGTTGGGTAGAGCAGGATCGCAGGAGCTCGTCGACTACTTTAGATAGAAAACAGCTGCCGC
The DNA here is from genome assembly GCF_013339725.1 of Rhipicephalus microplus. Taxonomy (NCBI): domain Eukaryota; kingdom Metazoa; phylum Arthropoda; class Arachnida; order Ixodida; family Ixodidae; genus Rhipicephalus; species Rhipicephalus microplus. Next base: position 115,049,148 of record NC_051167.1, on the reverse strand, counting down.
GGTCGGTGATCAACTGACGAGGAGCACCATGACGCAGAATGATGTCATGAAGAAGGAAATCGGCTACATCAGTAGCGCAGCTGGTGGGGATGGCGCGTGTAACGGCATACCGCGTTGCGTAGTCGGTAGCAATAGCAATCCACTTATTACCGGTGGCCGACACGGGAAAAGGTCCTAGAAGATCGAGGCCGACTCGGAAAAATGGCTCATCTGGTACTTCAATGGGCTGGAGGGTACCAGCAGGTCTCAGAGCGGGTGTCTTGCGGCGCTGACAGAGGTCGCATGCCGCAACGTACTGTCGCACAGAACGGTAGAGGCCAGACCAAAAGAATCGGCGGCGAATGTGGTCATACGTGCGTGACACCCCTAGGTGTCCAACGGAGGGGGCATCAAGCAGCTGGGCCAAAACGTCTGAGCGAAGATGCACAGGAACAACGAGTAAAAGCTCAGCACCATCAGGGCGGGCGTTGTAGCGGTGCAAGATGTCGTGAAGAACGAACAGTTGTAAGAAGTGGTCAGGGTGGGGAGAGTGCAGACCATTGATAATAGCACGCAAAGAGGGGTCGCGGCGTTGTTCAGCAGCTATGTCGGTGAAGTCGGTAATTGAAAGTACGAGGGCCTCTTGTTCATCTTCCCTCGTGTCAGGGGGATCGATTGGGTAACGGGACAAGCAGTCGGCGTCCTTGTGAAGTTGTCCAGATTTATAGGATACGAAAAAAGTGTACTCTTGTAAGCCCAGCGACCAAGGCGTCCCGTAGGGTCCTTGAGTGAGGAGAACCAGCAAAGCGCATGGTGGTCCGTAATAACTGAGAATGGTCGGCCATACAGGTACGGTCGGAATTTCGCAATGGCCCAGACGAGAGCTAAGCACTCGCGTTCTGTGATGGAATAATTTTGTTCCGAGCGCGACAACAGTCGGCTTGCATACGCGACGACGCGATGCATGCCTTGTTGCCGCTGCGCCAGCACTGCGCCTATGCCGTGGCCACTGGCGTCAGTACGAAGCTCCGTGGCGGCAGATGGTTCGAAGTGTGCTAGGACTGGTGGATTGGTGAGAATGTCAACGAGCGACGAGAAGGCGTTCGCTTGCTGTTGGCCCCAGGTGAATGCGACATCCGTTTTGAGGAGGCAGGTTAGAGGACGGGCTACTTCAGCAAACTTCTCGACAAAACGACGGAAATAGAAGCACAGTCCCAGAAAACTTCGGACGTCCTTGGCTGAGCAGGGTGTGGGGAAGTCGCAAACTGCTCAGACTTTTGCAGGGTCTGGTTGAACGCCCGCAGCGTTAACAAGATGGCCGAGTACGCAGATTTGGCGTTGCCCAAAGCGGCATTTGGACGAGTTAAGTTGCAAGTTGGCACGTCGAAAAACATCAAGCACTGTAGACAGACGGGTAAGATGGTCGTCGAAAAAACAATAACGTTGTCAAGATAGCAGAGGCAGATGGTCCACTTCATGCCTCGAAGGAGAGAGTCCATCATGCGCTCAAATGTTGCGGGGGCATTGTATAATCCAAAAGGCATCATCTTGAACTGATAAAGTCCATCAGGAGTCACGAAGGCCGTCTTCTCTCTGTCTTTGTCGTCCACAGCGATCTGCTAGTAGCCTGAGCGAAGGTCTATTGAAGAGAAATATTTGGCACCGTGCAAGCAATCGAGTGCATCATCTATGCGCGGTAGGGGATACACATCTTCCTTGGTAATATGGTTGAGATGGCGGTAATCAACACAGAATCTCCAGCTATTGTCCTTCTTTTTAACAAGTACAACGGGTGAGGACCAGGGATTAGATGAGGGTTCGATTATGCCTTTATCAAGCATTTTATCGACTTTTCGTTGTATAATAGCACGCTCCGAGGCTGACACACGGTAGGGTCGTCGGCGAATGGGTTGAGCGTCACCGGTGTCGATGCGATGGGTTACCACGGATGTCTGGCCCAAATTACGGTCGCCGAAGTCAAAGATGTCCTGATAAGAAGCAAGCACACGGCAGAAAGCAGAGACTTGTTCAGAGGTGAGCTTGTCAGATAGCATTGGCTTGAAAAGGTCGGAACAGGAACATGACGAGAGCGACGTTGATGAAAAATCGGGTGGCGAATCGGTGGTTAGGGCGGAAACTGTGTGGTCGACCAGTGGTGTCAGATGCGCAAGTGACATGCTGCGAGGAATAACTTGCGCTGAGAAGCCGAAATTGAGGACAGGAAATGAAGTTCGGTTGTCCTTAACGGTAACCACCGTGTTGGGGAGTGCAACATTGCGTGTCATAGCCATGTCAGAAATTGAAGCAGCAACATAATCACCATCGGGTACTGGAGGATATGGCGAGAGTTGGACTGCAACTTGCGGTGGAAGTCTGAGGAAATTGACAGAGCGTAGACGAGGTGGGCTGGTAGAGACGGCCTCTGAGAAGGATGGTAGGTCGAGCCGAAGAAGACCTTTGGAACAGTCAATGAGCGCAGCGTGTGAAGTCAGAAAGTTGGGTCCAAGGATGAGGTCATGAAGGCAATTTTCCATACAGCGAACAGAACTGAAGTTTGATGCTTAGAAATCGTTAATCGCGCAGTGCACATTCCAAGCACAGCAGGAGTACTCCCATCCGCTGTACGAACGGTAGGTGCAATCGCAGGCGTCAGAACTTTTTGGAGGCGGCGGCGGAGGTCTGAGCTCATCACAGATATTTGTGCACCTGTATCAATAAAAGCAGTTACAGGTAAACCATCAACCAAAATTGTAAGACGGTTGCACCGCTGGTCGGGAGTAATCAGAGGATTTGCAGTCCGAGTCGTGTATGCAGCGTCACCTCCGGGGGCTGCACCGGCTAGTTTTCCGAGCGACGGTCATAGGGAGACCGAGAACGGCGGGGTTGGGGCGAGCGGGACTGACGACGCACGGTCGATGGCCAGCGGCTGGTCCGACGTTCTGGATTATGCTCTGCACCTGTCTCAGCACTGTAGGACGGGGCATAAGGTGCACGTTCAGAGCGAGGCCGCCAATCATAGAAGCTCGGTCGAGGTGATGAGGTCCAACGGCTGCGGCAATGGCGAGCGATGTGTCCTATCCGATGGCACGTGAAACATATAGGCCGATCATCATGAGTGCGCCATTCAGCTGGGTTTCGTCGTGGCGCGAACGTGCTGTTCGGAGTGGTAGCCGCAACGACTGGAGCCGAGCTGGAAGTAGCAGGGGCATTTTGATGAGGTGGCGAAATGCCCATATTTGCGATCTCTTGGTGAACCATGGTTTGTATCATTGAAACATCATCGAGGTTGTGTCCTGGCGCGCTGACGCTAGAGATAGCGGGAGCCATAGCCTCGAGTTCCCGACGGACTATTCTGGTGACGTTTTCTGGCACTGGTGGTTTATGTAGTGTCGGCAAATCTTCGCTAAAGGACGTAGCCGCCGTGTTGGGAAGGCGGTCAAATCGGTGAACTATGCGCCTACTTTTTGCCTGTTCGAAGCGACGACATGCTTCGATGACCCACTCCATTGTCGAGCACTCCTTGCCCAGAAGAAAATTGAAGGCGCATTTCCGATGGAGGCGGAAATGTTGTAGGCCCGTGTGCTCAGATTTGGGTGCACGTTAAAGAACCCCAGGTGGTCGAAATTTCCGGAGCCCTCCACTACGGCGTCTCTCATAATCATATGGTGGTTTTGGGACGTTAAACCCCACATATCAATCAATCAAAATTGAAGGCGTCATCGGCAATTCCTTTCAGGATGTGTCCGACTTTGTCCTCGTCGAGCATGTCCTTGTCGACCTTGCGGCACAAAGCCAACATGTCCTGGATGTACGCAATGTATGGCTCTGTGGATGTCTGGGCACGAGTCGCAAGCTCTTTCTTTGCGGCCACTTGACGTCCGATGGGTTTCCCAAATAGATAGCGCAATTTCTTCTTACAGACGTCCCAGCTAGTCAACTCTTCTTGATGTGTCTCGTACCAGAGTTTTGCCTTGCCATGCAAGTAGAAGATGATGTTCGCCAACATAAGCATCGAATCCCAATGGTTGCTGCTGCTGATGCGCTCATATAGAACCAGCCAGTCATCGACGTCTATGCCACTTGTGCCGTTGAATGGGCCTGGGTCACGAGGTTGCACCACAACCATCGGCTGCGGGGCTGACGGATCTTGTTGACATTGAGTAGCCTGGTCAGTCATCGTGGTAGCTGCAATGCGCCGTCCACTGCGAAGATCCAGCTCGTTGGGCTGTATAGCGAGTGGTACCCCGCACCTTCCACCAATTATGTTACGGGGAATAAAGTATACACTGGCGAGCAAATGCATACTGGCGAATATACTGGCGAGCTAATGCGTACAACGCTGCTGCAGTCCGAGCACGGTCACGTTCAGCACTTCGTCGTCGTCATCCTCAGGCATCTACTTACCCCGTGACAATATTTAAGCAAAATTGATTGAAACACAATATTAAAATAGGTATGAATTTTTACTGCAAAGTATCGCACAGTTAAAATAGTGTGAAGAGAACACTCGCAGATAGAGCAGCTGAATTGGTGGCAAGCATTCCTTGGTTGTATGGGTAGTCACATTCAATGGGCCTCTTGTGCAGCCCTGGCAATGCTACAAAAAAGGCACATGCTAGTGCCTCCATTCCAACTTCAATCGCAAGTGGGCACTGTGAAATACAGAGCAAACGCCCCCTCCCCTCCCGCAATTATTTTTCAACCTGTTCTCCACTACGGAATTCCGCAACAGCAGTTCTTGGGAACCAAAGTTCTGAGAGCCCTTATATATACGCAAGATTTTTTAAACACTTTTACAATGTGATGCCTCGAGGCTGCAATCTGAATTGTCACAAATTGTCTTAACATTTGTAGAACATTTTTCCCGCCTTGTCATAGCACCTGAAATTTCACACAAGGATTCTCCTCGTGTCTGTAAAACAGTAAATGCGTGTGTATTCAATACAGCATTTCATTAGAAACACAGGTGTGCATTTTTATTAAAAACACTTTTATATTGAATATGTGTCGGCGACCAAGCAAGGGCCCCCTTCCAGACCATTTTTCAGCGCCGAGGGAGTGATTTCTCAGGATTTTACAGTAGTATGAAGTTGTAGGTAGTGCGTGGGCCAGTGTGCATCTCTCACTTTAAAGTACTAAGAACTTGGAAACTTGTACCCCTACGCAAAGAGAAGAAACACAGCATACTAAATACTTTTGCACTGTTTCAAGTTTTAGTTCACCACGGCGAAAACTTGCATGTCCGTCAAAGAAGTTGTGTGTATGAAGGCAATCTTCAGCCATGTGTAGCCTTTGAGCTTGTGAGGACAGACTTCCCACGTTACCTGTCATAGTCAGCGTGGCTATACGCTGTCGTCCTTTATAAAAGGGAAAACGTGAGCACGTGGCCTGCGCTCAGCGGCGACTGGCTACAGTACCATCAACATACAGCTGAAGAAAGCGTGCCTGCTTCTGTTTTTATCAGCGCCTATCCAATGGCCATAATTCATTCTTTTGTTTGCCAATATATGACTTCAAAAGGCAATGTACTTCGTTTAGCCGTTGTTTTGGTTGTTCCAATTCAGTTAGTAAATAATGGTAAGAGAGTACCGACACAAAAACTGGACGTGTCATTTCTTTTGTTGCAATGAGTGGCTAATGACCCAGTTATCTTGACTGCAAACCTTTTTTAACGGAGCGCACAACAGTTAAATTGTTTAAAGACATTTTCATAGTGCTCTGCTCGGGCGTAAGAATGTCGCCTCACGAGGTACCACAGTGCTGCAGACTTGTGAGACTGCATTTTTTTTTGCTTGTTTGAGAAAAGCAGTGCACGGGCTCATTTAAATGTACATGTAATGTGTGACTGTTGCAATAAATTGTCCTCTTTGTCATGCTTCCTATCTTCTATCCTCCTAGGATTATACGTATTGAGATGTGATAACCTAACAATACAACTACACTGACTTTCATTTCTCTTTGGGCCAGGTGAATGAGCTGGTCAGCTACTCTAAATCATTCTTGTTAATTTTTTTTCTTTGGGTGTTGAAGGGAGACTATAGAGCGAAATAATTTTTCGCATACTATTGAAGTATGATTTAACAACACCACTCTTACCACGACGACACTTGGCAAGTGCGAAATCGGGCAAAGAAAATGTCCCACCAAACACCATGACATCATTAATTTTGATGGTGTTTGCTGGGTTCTACATAGCTTATAATCGATAAAAATGAAGGACATTGTCATTTGTGAGTGTCATAGACCTAGCATACGAAGTTTCAGAAAATATCACAGAGCCAATTGCAAAATTATGAAAAATACATTTAAAAACTTTTGACGTCACGCATAGACATCTACGCACAACTTTCAATAGTGAAACTTCAACCTTAATTTTCTCTACTAATAATGAACTTGGGATAGTGAAACATATGGCATTGGCATTCGAGTTCTCAGAGTGCAGCTTGTCAATCTAAACAGGGTCACTGTTTCTCTTTAGTATCCTTGTAATGCTTTTGTAAAATACACACAAGAAGCTTGTGAATCAAGTGCGAAGCTGCACAGCAAACTGTTGTTGGGAGTACGGAGTTTGTACATTGTGGTTTCAACCATGTCGCATTGCTGCAGTGAAGGGAACCAAACTGCTCGAGACTACAGCAGAAGAGGCCTATAAATATCTCCAGAGTTTCCTTCCACAGTTTCAACCAATGGGTTCATAGTGGTAAAACATGACATTTATTCCACTTGTTCTTTACAACTCTATCATAAACAGAGACTAACACGTGCATTTTTCTTGGTTTAAATGTAGTTTTTTTATCTTTCAGTGGATAAGTTGTCTTGAGGTAACACTGATGTTATTGAAAATAGAATCATTTTGAAGAATAGATTCAATAGCTTTGCTGCTAGCCTCTTTTCTGACATGGATTCATGACAATTGCATTAATTGGCAATTGTAAGAAGTTTCGCCCTAGTAGTAAATTTACCATGCACCACCCTTTCAGCAAAATTAACTTCCTAGATATTACGGTATCTATTGAAACATTCTTTAAAGTGAGGTATGAAAAAAGAATACAAATCCTCTGCCCACACCATAAACATATAGCAGGCAACGCCAGTCAGAAAAGAAAAATGAACAGGGCAGATGCAAGTGAAAATTTTGAGGGGGAGGGTGTGCAGGAGAAGCGGACTCCACCCCCAGTCGAACTTGACAAAAAAAAAAAAAAGGTTCTAGTTTGGTTTACAACGTTGTTCTTGCTGCTAACATGTTTGGCGAAATTTAATCTTCAGTGGTGAATTCTTGTGATGCGCATCTTAATGGGGTTGTCTTGGAGTTCTTTCTTTTACAGAGAAATCAAAGGCTACTCTCTACACAATGTCAACAAATGGCCAACTATAATACATTGACTACACAAGCCATCATCTATGACACGGCGAAGAAGAAATATTCATCAGCCAGGCAAAGCGTTTAAGTAGCGTCTGTAGCGACAATGATCACTATGCTCATCAATTAAGCAAGCCAAAGGAGACATTTGGCGAAATGACCTGCACAACACTCTGAACAAAATCCAAAATGAAGCTTGAAAATGGGGAAATCATCACTAGCTGAACATTTCTAATAGCACAGCCCAACCAGACGCTAGCCTTTGCAATCAAATACCAAAACGCACTTCTAAACTTAAATATTATCTTTCGCAAGTACTACCCGACATTAACTAGCAGCGAGCCGCTTCATAAAACGTTCCCCGACATGTTAGTGCATGCAAAAGTAAACCCGCATTTTTTTTGTACACATAGTACCTAGTTGTCATCTAAGATTTAAGACCTGCAAATACCTTCAAGATTATGTTAGAATTAAAAGCACTAGAAGTGATTTATGCATAGTATAAAATCTAGTTTTACCTGCACTAGTAAAATCTAGTTTTACCTGCACTAGTTCACACATTATTTACATGATTAACTATACATATTGTCACAAACAGGACAACATTTAACATGGTGTAGTAGCACAACTTCGATAGGAACACAGAGTGCAAGAAAACACGACACTCGATTTTCTTGTCCTTTGTGTCCCCGTCGAAGTTGCGCTACTACATCACATGTTAAAATAATATCTCACCAACTAGCCCAGCTCTCAACCCTACTGAACAAACAGGACAACCTGTTAACATTTCATTAAATAGGCATCAAGCAAGCATGGCAAATAATTGCAAGCAATGGCGCAGCATTTTATAGTGGCAGGACATATCTTCAACGATCTTAAACCTTGAATACAGTAACCAGATTTTCGAAAAAGAAAAATTGCCGCACCTTATTCACAAGTCTCCAGCCAGCCAACAAGTACAAATTTTTCAAAGGGGGCACTTCAACCAATTTGACATGGCACATACACAACGAAAACCTATAAAAAATAAACCATTTTTCAAGGAATTTCTAAGGCTAATTATCCTTATTGACAGGTGGTACTTCCTCGAGGCATAGATAATTCAGCAAAATGTCTTCTCCTTTTCTACACATCCATGCAAAACACTTGCTCCCTCCTGCCCCTCATTTCTTTCTGTTTCATGGGCTTTTGATTGATTGCCCCTTTTACACTGGCACAACCCATTACGGGGGATTGGCTTTTAACTCGTCCAATTCAGCATGCCGACTTCTCGTTTTCATCTCCCTGTTTTTGCATGTGGCCTTCCCTGCTTTGTTTAAGTTGGAGGAGAGGGTATGAGAATACACAAAATGCACTAAGGTAGGCAAGGGATGAATTTTGGCTTTGTTGGTACAACATATGTTAAATGTTTTGTGGTGATTTGCTGATTGTTAGCACCAGTGTCATGTGGGTTCCCTTCATCTAGATAAATCTGCCCTACACAATTCAGATAGGTCGGCAGTTGCAGCCTTGAAGAAGTCTGCATGTTGAAACGACGGCTGTAGTGACAACCCGTGTTCACAAACGTTTCATCTCTTTAAGCTTGTCTTCCTCACAACTTCTGTGTTTTTTGGTTTCACGATATGACACATCTGGTTTTAAAAAAATAATAAAATTGGTACTACTTTGTATAATCTGTGTTAATAATAGCTCATTTTTGTCTGTATTTTGGTAGATTTTCAGTGCACCCATTGTCTTAGTTTCTTTTGAGCAATAATTTGACTGAGTTAGTGAACTAATGATTGCTCTTCATTTATTTCCTGCAATCTTGTGTCTACAGACTGGTCCGTACTGTACTAAGACTGAAAATATGAAAGAAATAAAAAGAATGATGTTTTTACACTGTAACACCGAAATTAGGATATTTAGTAATTGCGTCTTTTTATTTTATTACCAGCATGTCAAGTGCCGGAGGCATGACTGCTGGCTAACCATTGAAGAGTTCATTCCTGGGCGAAAATGAAAAACTCCCCCCCCCCCCCCCCGCTGACGCTCATCTGCATTTTTTTTTCGGTGGTTCATTAATTCGAATAGCATAACAATTTGAAATGTGGGCCAAATGTGACGTATCACTCTAATTTGTTATGCAGCACTGAGCAGCTGACTCGTCCGTCACTCAGTGTCAGCGCAGCCAATTTTACCTGGTTTAAACGCTCCCGCTGTAGATCGGGCACAGCAGAAGAGCCATACGTGATCCTAAAACCAGCAACGTGTTTATATTACACACGCAATAAATGTACATCATGAGTACACGTATCGCAACAAGAGAAATACGCAACACGTATGGCAGAAGTACGGTAAACAATGAAAGTCTTACCTTTATTGTCAAGAACTGTATCAGCCTTTACAATAATCTCATAAGGCTGCTGTTCAAACTGAGCAACTTGCGCAGCGACAACATTTTCGAATTGTGGTACATTAACACAGAGTGGTATTACCATCACTGCCACGAAACTAATGGTGCAAAAGCGCGTTCACCCGGAGATTAGTTAGAGGTTTACAGCTTACCCGTCCTTGACACGAGGTGCACTATGGAGCTGTGAACATTTGTGTTCATCACTGTCGTCACTCAATAGTAGATTTGTCGCAAGGAAGAGTGCTTGCCGCAAATAAACACGTAGCTTGAACTTCGCGCTGGTCCAACGACAAAACCGGAAGCCGCCATGACACTTTTCCTCACAGTAAACACGCAGTGCCAACGAGCCAACGTATGCCTAAGTTGTAGCAAACAAAGTTCAACGCAGCTACCACCTCAAATACAGCAGCGATGACCGGCGATTCGTGCTTAATACGTTTTCATCTCTAATCTTCCATTTTAAATGTTTGACGAAAACGATCTCTTCACATGCTTGAATACCATAGTCATCATCATCAGTAAGTCTGCAAAAATTGAATGCAGAACATTAAGGCACCCAAAAATTATTATTATTATTAACTTGCAGAGAAATTGCAAGGCTCCTCTGAAAATGGAGCAGAGCGACAGTCACACGCATTCTCAGCACTGCCCTAGAACACTCATATGCGAGACCTTAACAAGAAAAAAATTATGACATACAGGAAATGAACAAAAGCTTAACTACATTGATTCCTAAAACACAACTGCAGTTAGGTGTCACAGGTCCCGTTAATTCGGGAGGCGATCGCCGGGCTAATTCCAAGGGCCAAAGTATCGACCCCCCCCCGAATTGCACCACGAAAGCGTGGACAATTTAGAAGTGGTACTTTTTGGCGCGCCAGCGGACGCCGGCTGTGGCCCAAAGAACAAGTCAGAACCGAGAGTTGATGAACAAAACAAAATTATATTCTCAATAATGGCAGACCAAAACAATACACAAGTATGCACACTCCACAATAGTTGCATACAATATGTCACCAATCAAACAACGTACTACGCAGTACAATCAGTCACACTCAAAACAACGGACACAGACAACAATACGCACTACAATGCAGTCGCATGCATTGAGCAACCAAGACACTTAAAGACTAAAGAGATAGAAAACCTATTCAGTCCAAAGTTCTTGGAACAAAAGTCTGGATGATACTCTTCCGAGAATCACTCACTCAAAGTCCAGCGTTGTTGTCGTTCCGCTGCCCCCGAAGTTTCTCTTCCAGGAAACCTCGCGTTCCACTGTCCCCGAAGTTTCTCTTCCAGGAAACCTCTGTTGTTCTGCTGTCCCCAAAGTTTCTCTTCCAGGAAACCTCAGTCGTTCCGCTGTCCCCAAAGTTTCTCTTCCAGGAAACTTCACGTCTTCACTTGGCCGCTCTCCAAGCTTCAAACTTCTTCGCCGAAAACACGTCGGCTTCACACACGCAGCTGTTGCCACGCATCCTCGCTCGATAGCGGTAGACGCACGCTCTTGCCTGTAGCTCGAGCCTTCACCCCTCAGGTAAAAATCCTCTTCTTCTCCTGCTTTGTCCCTACGGACAAAACCTTCGCCGACTACACGGCGGGATACCCTACGCGCTCTGGCGCTAACTTCCGTCTTCTCCTGATCTCTCATCTCGGCTGCTCGATTAAATACCTTCCGCGCGAGATTCCAGAAGGTTCTCATCATTTCGTCGGCGCGATACGCAGCGAAGGCTGGGGAGAGGGCGAGACGGTTCGAAGGCCATTCGCGACGGATGACTCAACCCGGCATCACCCCACCCCTTTCCATCTAGAAAGTTCCAGTGCTTGCTCGGGCGCTGATGAGAGGAGGTTCGTCGGCGAACCCACGCTTCCGAGGGAGAGAGTCGCGCACCCGGGGAGCCTTTGGATGTTTGCTTTCTTTTTTTTACCGTTGACCTCGCGGCGTCACTCCGGCGTTTTGTCGCGAGAATTTGGCGGCGCGCCCTTTTTGAGAGCTCGTTCTGTGACACTGCCCCCCACTTTAAGAATATTATCTCATGATATTCAAAACCACACAAACGAGCACGAACAGTCACCACACACTCTGAAAGACTGTAACACAAACCGTCGCTCATGACACTTCACATTCACAATAGATCACTCAATACAACTGTACATTGCAATTCCATCTCACAACACAAAGAATATAGCCACCGGTACATGAATACAATACTCCATCACATATTCCAAACAATACAAATGTACAAAGTTCTGTTTTTACAACAATCGTACAATACTGTACATCACGTCACCGCAACAAACATTTTGACTCGCTCGACATACACTTGTGACACAGGATAGCAAGAACATTACCACAACATATGGCACTCGACCCTGCCAAACACATACCGATTCCACCTCAGCACCTATCTTGTGTATTTCGAGCTGCGCTTGCGTCCTTTCTTGCGGTGCTCTCTCGATCTCTTCTTATTGTTTTTGCTCGTTTTGTTCCGGCGAGCCCCTTCCAACGACGGTATCTGAGGCGGCGTCTCAGCCATCGTTGTCACTTCCGACACTGCTAACGGGTCATGATGTTCAACCGATTGTCTTCAATCATTCACCCGCTTGTTCATGTCACGACATTTGGCCTGGCTGGCCGACTCCGTCACTTTTACACTGTCGGTCGGTTGAGGTCGAGCCGACGTACGTGAACCCAGCACGTGAACTCATTCAATACGATGATGTTCTCATTCACTGTCTCTTGCGCCCAGGCTTCACCTTGGGCTCGAGTGAAATCCTTCACGCGATTGTTCTCTGTTGTATCTCCCGGTCCCTGTGTAGGCGGGGGCTCCATCGTCGGGTCTTCTCCCAAACGATGTGGTTCGTTCGGCCCTCGCGCCCCGTCGATGTTTCCGATGACGAGGTCGTACAGAGGGGTCGTCATGCATAGAGCGGTAACCTTCCCGCTGAAGTACGGTGTTTTGACCTCAATTTCTGCTTCGGAAAGCATCCGAACCGTACTGTCAATTAGGCAAACCGGTTTCGTTTTGCCTGTTAACTCACTTTCCCGCACCAAATTTCTTCGCACGATAACAGTGGAGCTACCGGTATCTCTTAACACCGTAACCTTTTTGCCCGCAACTTTTCCAGGCAGCGTTGGCATTCCCTTCGTAACACTGGTTGGCTGTTTTGTCATTACAGCACCCACAATAAGGATTTTGTCCCCATTTTTCAACTCTACGAATCCGTCGGTGACGGCATCACCATCGCATTTCGGTGCTGCTAGCACACAGAATACCTGGTGAGTTTGACTCACTCCATTTCGACAAGTGTCTGCTTTGTGCCCAGTCCGACCACACTTGAAACATTTTACGACCGTGGGACTCGTAAAGTTGGTACGACAGTTGTTCGCGCGATGACCCACTCGGTTACACAGAAAACATCGCGGAACACTCTCCGGTGCACGCTTCTTCTGTTCGGGTGCCGAAATTTTCGAATCTTCGGGACACTCCTTCTTGACCTTGGCCAAATTAGTTCCACCTTGCGCTTCCAAGAATTGATCAGCCAATTCAAGCATGTCTTCAAGTGACTTAGCTCTCCTCTCTTTCAAGTACAGCGACAGGCTTGGGTGGCAACTAGTAAGAAACTGTTCTCTAATTAGGAACTCTCTAAGTTCATCGTACTCCTGCGCTGTCCCTGAAAGTTCAATCCATCTGTCGAGATAATGGCAAAGTCGGGCGGCATACTGCGTAGCCGTCTCACCATCAGCAGGCTTTCCTGTCCGAAATCTATCCCGGAATCCTTTCACAGTAAATCTAAATCGCTTCAGCAAAGCAGTTTTCACCTTTGCATAGTTAGCTGCATCGGTCGGCGTCAGCCTATCGTACACACTGAGCGCTTCACCACTCAAGGAAGTACTCGAAGCAGTTGCCCATTGATGTTCCGGCCAATTCTGGCTCCTCGCAATCATCTCAAATCGGTGAAGGTACGCGTCAAGGTCGTCCTTCCTTTCATCAAACGCTACGAGCAGCTTGCTTGGGTTCAAGCGAAAGCCATGATCTTCCCGTTCGCTGCTTTCAACTCTAGCTTGGACGGGAGTTTCAGTTCGCTGTTGCAAACGGAGCCGCTCGAGTTCCATTTCGTGCTGCCGCTGCCGTTCCCTTTCAGCCATCTCCGCTTCTCTTTCTTCTCTCGCCCTTTCAGCGGCCAGCCTTTCTCTCTCCAACTCAGCTGCTTTTTCTTCCTTGGCCCTCTCAGCTGCCAACCTCTCTCGTTCCAACTCAGCTGCTTTTTCTTCCTTGGCCCTCTTAGCTGCCAACCTCTCTCGTTCCAACTCAGCTGCTTTTTCTTCCTTGGCCCTCTCAGCTGCCAACCTCTCTCTCTCCACCGCCTCTTTCTCCTTCTGGCTTACCCATTTCCGTAGTTCGGCGCCAGAAAGACCCATCTTCTCACCAAGAGCAACTAACTTTTCGAAATCCATGTGTCTCGCAAATGAAACCTTGCCACGTGCAAAAAATATCTGCCTAAATCAGTCTATCGGAACACTCTCCTGCACTCGTTAACGAGAACACTGAGCAACACACAAAATTGTTCCGATAGCAGTATCAACAACTCGAGGCTTTTTCTCACTACTTTGAACAAACAGGACAACCTGTTAACATTTCATTAAATAGGCATCAAGCAAGCATGGCAAATAATTGCAAGCAATGGCGCAGCATTTTATAGTGGCAGGACATATCTTCAACGATCTTAAACCTTGAATACAGTAACCAGATTTTCGAAAAAGAAAAATTGCCGCACCTTATTCACAAGTCTCCAGCCAGCCAACAAGTACAAATTTTTCAAAGGGGGCACTTCAACCAATTTGACATGGCACATACACAACGAAAACCTATAAAAAATAAACCATTTTTCAAGGAATTTCTAAGGCTAATTATCCTTATTGACAGGTGGTACTTCCTCGAGGCATAGATAATTCAGCAAAATGTCTTCTCCTTTTCTACACATCCATGCAAAACACTTGCTCCCTCCTGCCCCTCATTCTTTCTGTTTCATGGGCTTTTGATTGATTGCCCCTTTTACACTGGCACAACCCATACGGGGGATTGGCTTTTAACTAGTCCAATTCAGCATGCCGACTTCTCGTTTTCATCTCCCCGTTTTTGCATGTGGCCTTCCCTGCTTTGTTTAAGTTGGAGGAGAGGGTATGAGAATACACAAAATGCACTAAGGTAGGCAAGGGATTGAATTTTGGCTTTGTTGGTACAACATATGTTCAAATGTTTTGTGGTGATTTGCTGATTGTTAGCACCAGTGCATGTGGGTTCCCTTCATCTAGATAAATCTGGCCTACACAATTCAGATAGGTCGGCAGTTGCAGCCTTGAAGAAGTCTGCATGTTGAGACGACGGCTGTAGTGACAACCCGTGTTCACAAACGTTTCATCTCTTTAAGCTTGTCTTCCTCACAACTTCTGTGTTTTTTTTGTTTCACCAACTATGACACACTCTGGTTTTAAAAAATAATAAAATTGGTACTACTTTGTATAATCTGTGTTAATAATAGCTCATTTTTGTCTGTAATTTTGTAGATTTTCCAATGCAACCCATCTGTCTTAGTTCTTTTGAGCCATAATTTGACTGAGTTAGTGAACTAATGATTGCTCTTCATTTATTTCCTGCAATCTTGTGTCTACAGATGGTCCGTCTGTACTAAGACTGAAAAATGAAAGAAATAAAAGAATGATGTTTTTACACTGTAACACCGAAATTAGGATATTTAGTAATTGCGTCTTTTATTTTATACAAGCATGTCAAGTGCCGGAGGCTATGACTGCTGGTAACCATTGAAGAGTCATTCTTGGGCGAAAATGAAAAACTCCCCCCCCCCCCCCGCCGACGCTCATCTGCATTTTTTTTTTTCGGTGGTTCATATATTCGAATAGCATAAACAATTTGAAAAGTGGGCCAAATGTGACATATCACTCTAATTTGTTATGCAGCACTGAGCAGCTGACTCGTCCGTCACTCAGTGTCAGCGCAGCCGATTTTACCTGGTTTAAATGCTCCCGCTGTAGATCGGGCACAGCAGAAGAGCCACACGTGATCCTAAAACCAGCAACTTGTTTATATTACACACGCAATAAATGTACATCATGGGTACACGTATCGCAACAAGAGAAGTACGCAACACGTATGGCGGAAGTTCGGTAAACAATGAAAGTCTTACCTTTATTGTCAAGAACTGTGTCAGCCTTTACAATAATCTCATAAGGCTGCTGTACAAACTGAGCAACTTGCGCAGCGACAACATTTTCGAATTGTGGTACATTAACACATAGTGGTATTACCATCACTGCCACGAAACTAATGGTGCAAAAGCGCGTTCACCCGGAGATTAGTTAGAGGTTGACAGCTTACCCATCCTTGACACGAGGTGCACTACGAAACTGTGAACATTTGTGTTCATCACTGTCGTCACTCAAAAGTAGATTTATCGCGAGGAAGAGTGCTTGCCACAAATAAACACGTAGCTTGAACTTCGCGCTGGTCCAACGACAAAGCCGGAAGCCGCCATGACACTTTTCCTCACAGGAAACACGCAGTGCCAACGAGCCAACGTAAGCCTAAGTTGTAGCAAACAAAGTTCAACGCAGCTACCACCTCAAATACAGCAGCGATGACTGGCGATTCGTGCCTAATACGTTTTCATTTTTAATCTTTCATTTTAAATGTTTGACGAAAACGATCTCTTCACATGCTTGAATACCATAGTCATCATCATCAGTAAGTCTGCAAAAATTGAATTCGGAACATTAAGGCCCCCAAAAATGCTATTATTATAATTATTATTATTATTCACTTGCAGAGAAATTGCAAGGCTCCTCTGAAAATGGAGCAGAGCCACAGTCACACGCATTCTCAGCACTGCCCTAGAACACTTATATGCGAGACCTTAACAAGAAAAAAATTATGACATACAGGAAATGAACAAAACCTTAACTACATTGATTCCTAAAACACAACTGCAGTTAGGTTAAAGCACTGGGCAAGAAGTAAGCAAACTCTCCCAAATGACAAAAGAGAAAAAAGAAACAACAATCTACAAAAGCTACTTACTCAAGATCTAAAGTTGAATTAACTGAGCTAAAGGGGCTGATTAACAAAAAGAAAATTGCCAACATAGGGATTTATAGCACCAAAGAATTAGATGAAGAACTCAAAGAAAGGCCAGAGCATGACAACAGGAAACTAATTACGAATGCACACTCCAACAGGGAGAGTAACATAATCAGCAGTTTCAACATCTATAGTAAGGTGGCAGAAGACTTTTACTACAGCTCACGAATAAAGCCACCTAACAGAGAAACAAGCCAAAGTTCAACAAAACACTTTGAAATCCATGAGTAAATATAAACAAAGCTAGAAAGAAACATAACATCAGAAGCCAAACCAGGAACGAATCTCCTTGGATACCTACCCTGAGAGAATGGAATAGAGCCCTACAAAACATGACCAACGAAAAATCGTGCAGCGAAATTGTTGACCCGATCAAAGATGGAGATCTCGTGTTTAACAAGCTTGTGACACTTTCTGCACAATGCCTCACGTACTGGCGAATCAAATGTACAACCTGAACTGTAAAAATGCCAATACCAAACAAATACAGAAAAAAAAGATGAAAGATTTGAAGAACTTATACACAGATCAACAGATGTCTCACTGTGGATCATAGTCGATGCGCTGTCAAACTGAAAAATCTGCGAAACGGAATACATTCAGTTTACTTAGCTTGCAGAGACTAATAAAAGGCATTCGACTCGGTAGAGATACCAGCAGTCTTAGAGTAGCTAGTGTATAATGCATGCATGAATACCCCAGCCAACATCTACAGAGAGTCCACAGCAGACAGACAGACAGACAATTAACTTTATTAAGGTCTTAAGGGGCAACTACAAAAGTCTCTTTATGGGTAAGGAGCTGTCGCAGAGCAGAAAAATGTTATTCGTGAAGTGGATCTGGCAAGGAGACGAAATCTGAGCAATATTCACAGCTTGCTTAGCAGAAGTATTTGAGCCACCATGTTGATAAGAAACACGAATAAACATCTACAAGGAATATCTCGGTACTTGCGCTTTGCAAATGACATTTTGCTTTTAAGCAGTAGTACCGTTGAACTACAATGAACTGAGGGTCCAAACCGAGAAAGTGTTTCAAGTAGGGTTACAGATAAATAAGTACAAGACAAGGATCTAATGTTAGGAGGCCAAACAAGAGAGCGAGAGTTCGCAACAGCACACTAGAATCCTTACAACTAATATGTGTTTAAGTCAGATGTACACAGGACACACTACTCATGAAACGGAAATTCACCAAACAATATGGATGGGACTAAAGCTTTAATGGCAGACATTCTCAAATCATAAATGGCAATTTACAACTGTCCCTAAAGCAAAAAGTGGTCAACTATTGTATGCTGCGAGTACTAACATATGGTGCAGAAACTTGAATGATAGTAAAAAAAGAAGAAAAAAAGTTCAGAACAGATTGAGAACTATGCAAATAGGAAACAGAAAATGGTTAGCATAACATAGAGATATTAAAAAGCAGCGCTCAATAGAGAACAAACAGGGCTAGATGACATTCTAGCTGACATTAAGAAAAAAAAATGGGTGGACCTGGGCAGGTCAAGCATTGTGAGGAAGAGACAAGTGACCAGTTAGAGAGATTGTGTGGCTACGAAAATATGGGAAAAGAACTGAGAAAGGCAGAAGGCTAGATGGGATTTGCATGCATAAGATCGAATAAGCTTGCACAGGGTTCGGAAAATTGTAGGTAACTGGGAGAAGCTTTTGTATAGCATTGGACATAAAAAAAGGCTGATATACAAGAGGAGCATGCGTTGTCGAGCTGTTGCACATCGCATGTTGGTTTCAATACCAACAGGTCATTCAACTCGCATCGCAGTGCTACTGCTTTCGTATTGTAGTTGTACTACCAACTGCTTTTCGACATGTTTCTAGCTACGTTGAAACATATCTGGAAGATTTACCAGAACCATGTACAGCCATGTCCCCGACTCTGTACAGTGCATCTGCAGCCAGGCTTAATCCGTGGTACCTTGCAGAAGTTGTGGGCTCTGACGTGGTGTGCCCAGGAGCACGCGTGACCTAATAGACATGCTGGGCTGCTTTGAACTAGAGTGACCACGTTGAAAGGTGTGCCTGTTTAACCGTAGATGCATGGTTCCTCAGGGTGCTTTCAGCATGTGAATTCTGAGAGATGACGCGTTTCGACTGATAACACATGCCTGACTAGACACTTGTTATTGTGCCTGGTCAAGTATGATACGGTTGGCATTGCAAAACTTCTTTAGCACCAACCACTCCAGTTCTAAACTAAAGCACATTGCATGAAGGAGGTAAAAAAGTAAGCGCGCCTGCCACCACACTTCGGATTTTAAAATTTTACATATTTGCTAACACAACCAAACAAAGGCATGACTTCCCCGAAAGGCCATGTTCTACAAGAAGTGAGTGCTCTTTTTGGTGTAGTTGCACCTTCATTTGGTGTTGTTACGAAAGTGTGCGAAATCATAATTTGTGGGAGCAGGTGTGATTTCTTTACCTGCTTCGTTCTATTTGCTTCAGTGTGGACCTGGAGTGGCTGGCACTGAATAAGTTTCGCGATGCCAAGTGTTCAGCAGCCCACATCACTGAGGCAAGCTGGAACCTCAAGATGAGGCATGCCTGCTGTTTCATACTGAAGAAGCCTGCTCGCACGACCTGGGAAAGCCTCACTGGGCTAAGAAATGTTCACATTGCAGAAAGTGTACGCTATGTACTCAACAAAGGCCCAAAATTTAACCACGAACCACTGTTGCTGGCTCACTAATTACTGGCATTGCACCGACGAGTTGCGGCAAAAGTCGATGTCGCAGTTTGGGACTATTGCTTACAAGACAATGTCTAAGCTCTAGCAAGAACAGGGGGAAAACCCTCTTCGTCAATAGGATACGTTGGTGGGTGTTGTCATTCTTCAAGTGCAACAATTTGTGCCCATTTCAAGTGGATAAAAGTAGTGGCTTCGTAGTAATGAATGTAGATTTGTGTAACTTTCAAGGCAAGACAAGCAGTCTACATGAACTTCGTCAAGTTAAAGTCATCAAAACAAGAGTTTTGAAAAGCAAGGCAGTGACTCTGAGTAAGGACTTGGAACTTGCACAACTAGCAGAGTCTATTGCATACTGCAGCTAGCAAAAAGAACACCCTTTCTGTGTTTGCTACGGCCAAGACGCATAAGCCGGGTGTTTCATTCAGGACAATTGCGAGTGATTGAGGTATCTGGCAGAACATGATTAGTCAGTTTTTAATGAAGCGGCTAGACTCAGTTGCCATGAGAGACCCGTTTTAAACTGAGAATTTCTCATGCTTTCTTCAAAGAATCCTTCGATGGGTACTTGTTCTTGGTAGATGTTGAGGACTCACTTTATTCTGTTCTGCACGGTGAATTGTTTTTCTACATAAGAAGTTGCACAGACGAGAGTGGTGTGGTTGCCTTCAGAAATGCCGCGGGCATGGCAGTATAAGCTTTTATGGCCCTTCTCAAGTTTTATGTTAAAGGTAGCTCGTATGTTGCTCCTGTGTTGTGCAATTTCTTATGTTTGACCGTAACTGCTTTTATTATGTTCCACCAACATTTTAATTTGTGGGAGGCTTTGGAAGTTCTTACGTATGATGATAACTTCTTTATTATCTTAAAGAAACTAACCACCGTCACATATTAGCCCATTGTTAACAATGTTTCAGCAGGCTTTCACAGACTGAAAAAGGATTAGTGTTTACACATGAGTTGAAGGCTTGTGTCTTTTTGCAGTTTTTGGCTTAGCGCATTACCTTGCAGAGTCGTCACGGCTGTTGGCTTTTTTGTCTAGGTGTGCTGAAAAACTGCTTCCATACGAGTTGACGCATTCCAAAACTGTGAAAAGGGCCATAGCTGAACAATGCCCAGAGTATGCATGTGCAGGGTCGTGCTCACAAGTTATGCAGAAGACTTTTCAAAACCGATTGGACAGGTTATCTGTGGTTGGTTTCCTTCGCATGCTCCTTAACGCTGTAGCTGAGTTGCTCCACCAGACTATCAAGAGAGAACACCACGGTACTGGGGTAGAGCAAGAGCGCAGAACAGCGAGACCTGAGGTTGTACCGTGTATGCACCGAGCTGCACACGACCTAAATATGGTTGCAAACAGAGATGGTATGCCGATTCTTTTTTCTGCACCACGAAAATCATCTCAGCTTTCTCATGTATGCTATATGATCGAAGCAACAAAGGCACGCCAATCATGCACAAAATGTGTCAATGTGGTCGTTTATGAATTTGCACTATCCTACGGAAAAATATGAACGTTGGCCGGGCAAGAATATGCGTGAATGAACATGCACAGAAACGTGAGCTTTCGTTAAAAGATAAAGATGGGGCACATTTGCTGACACATTCGATTCTCATAAGTGTGTGTCGTACCTGGATAAGATATGGATTATTGGCAGAAGCAGGGACAGAACTACGCGAGAATGCATGGATGCATTCTGTATAAAATCACAAGGTTCATTAGGTATCAGTGATACTTTGTCTTTCTGGTAGGTAGAGAACAAGTTCACAGATTGCGATTAATTAGTATGCTCTCAGTGTGAGCCTAACTTACTCCACACATGTGTGCCTATAATTTTTGATGCAGGATATGATGAATAAACTGTCAAAACTTTGAGCTCCCCTAGACCCCTTTTGTCATTATTTGGTCATTAAAAACAGCCATATTGCCACGTTCCATTTCCCAAGTTTTTGTTATCGTCCCAAAACACCACACCATTCTCAGCGCGAACCGCGCCTGCAGTTTTCGAGAAGGTTCCGGACTGTAGTAGATCATTTCGATAAGATCACGCCCACTGTGCGAACGGTACAGATTGTTCTGGAACCTACGCCGCCGCCAGCGATAACGCTAGAACATTCGACGGCAAGAGTATAAATGCCGACGCGCTTCGCCGCTTGTCAGTTGTTGATCGAAGGCCGACGCTCCGTTCGCCGCTATCAGTCCGAGACTGCTATCTGTGCGAGACTGCTGCTGTAATTGGACTTTCCGTTTACCGGGCACAGGTTCGCCCAAATAAACAGTTAAATCCCAACACGAAGTCTCCTGTCTTCGGCCACGTCACGACCCCGTGACATCTGGTGGAGGTGCTGGGTACACGGCTTGACGGGGGCGTCCGGTACATGAACGAAGCGATAACGCTAGAACATTCGAGCTAAGTACCTCCTTGTGGTGCCTTCAGCTCTGCGACGAGAACTCCTGCAGGCCCTGCATGATGATCCGACGGCAGGGCACCTCGGTGTTTCTCGCACGCTCGCGAGGATACAAGAAAGGTACTACTGGCCACGTCTTACCACCGACGTCACTCGTTATGTGAGGACATTCCGGGACTGTCAGCGACGCAAGACACCGCCGACAAGGCCAGCGAGACTTCTGCAGCCAATTGATCCACCTTGCCGACCTTTCCAGCAGATTGATATGGACCTACTGGGGCCGTTCCCGACGTCGACTTTCGGAAACAAGTGGATCGTGGTAGCTACCGACTACCTCACCCGCTACGCCGAGACAAAAGCCCTGCCAAAAGGCAGTGCATCCGAGGTAGCTAAGTTCTTCGTCGAAAATATCGTCCTACGTCACGGCGCCCCGGAGGTCCTTATCACCGACAGAGGAACGGCATTCACTGCCGACTTAACTCAAGCGATCTTGGCATACAGCCAAACAAACCACCGCCGGACGACAGCGTACCACCCACAGACCAACGGCCTCACCGAGCGGCTTAACAAGACGATCGCCGACATGCTGTCAATGTACGTCGATGTCGAACACAAGACGTGGGACGCCATTCTTCCGTATGTGACCTTCGCATACAACACGGCGGTGCAGGAGACGACGCAGATATCTCCATACAAATTGGTCTACGGAAGGAGCCCGGCAACGACGCTCGATGCCATGTTACCCAACGTCACCGACGAAAAAAACCTCGATGTGAGCGAGTACCTTCAACGCGCCGAAGAAGCCCGACAACTTGCGCGTCTCCGTATCAAGAATCAACAGACGACCGACAGCCACCGTTACAACCTTCGACGACGCTTCGTGGAATACCAGCCCGGTGAACGTGTTTGGGTGTGGACGCCGATACGCCGACGTGGACTAAGTGAAAAGCTTCTGCGACGGTACTTCGGACCGTACAGGGTGGTTCGACGTCTCGGCCCACTTGATTACGAGGTTGTCCCCGACGGCATCACGAACTCTCAACGACGCCGATCGCGACCTGAAGTCGTACATGTCGCGCGCCTCAAGCCGTTTCATGCGCGTTAACAAACTGAAACAGTGTTTTTTGTATTATAGTTGTATCGTAATTTATTCATTGTACTTTCTAGCATTATTATTGTACCTTCATCTTTAGTTAAAGCATCGGGTCGATGCCTTTTTTTCAGAGGGAGGCAATGCCACGTTCCATTTCCCAAGTTTTTGTTATCGTCCCAAAACACCACACCATTCTCAGCGCGAACCGCGCCTGCAGTTTTCGAGAAGGTTCCGGACTGTAGTAGATCATTTCGATAAGATCACGCCCACCGTGCGAACAGATTGTTCTGGAACCTACGCCACCACCAGTGATAACGCTAGAACATTCGACGGCAAGAGTATAAATGCCGACGCTCCGTTCGCCGCTATCAGTCCGAGACTGCTATCTGTGCGAGACTGCTGCTGTAATTGGACTTTCCGTTTACCGGGCACAGGTTCGCCCAAATAAACAGTTAAATCCCAACACGAAGTCTCCTGTCTTCGGCCACGTCACGACCCCGTGACAATATCTTTTTGGCTTCTATAAGAACATGGACCTATTATAATAGCAAACAGTACTTCTAGCCTGACCTTTGTGTCTTAAAAATCCGTAGGGGCAAATTCCACATAGAGGGACACCGTGTCTGGGTGATGCAGACTAGGGAGACATGAGGCTATGACAAGTTACCGATATGCAATGACAAGGAGAATGAATGCAGTGATTGTGAGAGCATTCCAAGCTAGAAAAAGGCTAAGAGTGACCAGTGCCTTCTGTCGCATAAGCCATGAAATAACAAAAGCAACCACCGTCACCTTTGCCACCATCTGGAATGTAAAAGCACTATCAAAGGCTGCATTCATTGTTCTTCTGCACAGGCTTACGGCATGCAGCTCCATAAAAGTAAAGCGAGGGCACATAAATGCTTCAATGTGGTAGTGTCAGAGCGCATACTCAAATCTGTTGCAGGAAAATTATCAAAAAAATCACTGCTTTTTTAAATAGTCATTTTTTAAAAACTTTAAATTGGTCTGAAGACAATACATTCTACAGATTTTTGCTGGTGAATGGAAATTCTTCACTAAATTAAAAACTTCGTAAGATGATTTTGCTATATAGAGTTTTATTAGTATTTATTAGTAAAAATTACACATTGGGGAGCCATGAAAATTTTGTAAACGGGGGGTGGGTGCTGGAGACAACATTTTGACAAGTGGACTTGTCTTAACAAGGCTCAACAAAATTTTGAGAAATTTCGTTCAATACAAGAACCATATTACTTTATCATTGTGGCTATCCCAAGAAATGAAGTTATTGATAATATAGAGGAGCCGAGAAATGTAACTTGATGCTATTTAATATTGTGCACACGCACCAACGAAGACCAAAAGCTTGTATTGTGCACTGACTACTAAGCGGGGACAAATGTGCTAATCTGATAGTGAAGTAAATGTCACATCCTTTTGATTAAAAGTTAACAAGCAGGAAAACTAGTAATAGGTCCCAAAATGACATTGTACTTCCTAAAGAATGAAATGTCCTTCAATTTTACATGTGATACTTGATTTAGCAAGACCGGACACATACATGTGCTTGAACATATTGTAACACAGGGCAGGACTACACAGACACTAGAGAAGGGACAAATCGCTCTTGTGCCCGCATAGTGGTGCGCTGTGTTAAAATATGTTAAAGTACTGTCACCAACTGGCCCAGCTTTCAGTTCTTCAGTGTACATGTGCTTATTTGCGGACGTCCCATTATTACATACGTAGCTACCCAGTATGATGCACCTTTTCTGCATAATTTTGATAGAATAGCTTTGTATATGTAGTAAACTGTTTTTCTTGCATGCTCGTCTACTGACGCAACCAGCAGCCAAGAAGCTAGAGACCACAAGAGCGCACCGAAAGGGTTTGCATTCGCACGTGCGATCATACCGGTGTCACACGGGCACTTTTGATTGCAATCAGCAAGGGCGTCAGTGCCAAATCGATCCGGCGCAGCAGCGACAGACCTGTCGATCTCGATCAGAAGTATTCGAGTGGCACCAGTATTAGTCACCGCCAACTGCCCAAACTAATCGCATCGAATACGGTGCAGCCGTCATCTAACTGCGATATAAAAGAGTACGACATAGCAAACAAGAACCCGTGTGACAGTGGTGTTGTCAGTACAGGGTGTCAGACCTTAAACCTCGTTGGGAAATATGTCTGCACAAACATGATCACGCCTACGCGGGTGTAATTCAACGCTACGGCTCGCATAAACCAGACAACACTAACGTATCATCAAATGAGCAGGAAACTAAATTTGTCAAACAAACCACCACACAGCACACACAAGACAGCCAGTGTTCTGCTTTACGCGCTCAGCAAAGACACAACCACACGAGACGCTAGCTAGCAAGGGACTGTTTATTGATGGCTGCCGCGCCGCGCGCGCGCCCTCTCTCAAGGTGGCCAGGTGAGGTGGGATCATCCCGATTTACTAAGCGGTGGCCCGCCTGGTACATCCTCCTTTTTCTTTAGGTGATGTAGTCGGCAAAGCGCGTCGGTGCTCTACGTGGCCTAGTTGATCTTCTGGGACTCGAGTCGGCTGCTTCTTGTGCCTGGCAAGTGACCTTATGCTGGGACGGGACCACGTCGGGGTCCCTTGATGGTTGACTTGCAATGGGTGGTGCACGTGCAGCTGACTGGTTCAGTAGAGCATCCGATGCAGGCGCCTGTTGTGACGGATGTCGTTCCTTTCGTGATGCGGATGCTGTTGTCAAATCGGGCGCTGTATCTGATGTTGAATGTTGTCTATGCTGTATAGGCGACGGGATTATCGGTGCGACATCCTTGTCATCCAGTGGGTCTAAGTGTTCGGGCGTCCTTTTTAGATGCTGACGATTCCTTCGATAACGCCGGCCTTCATCTGTACAGACTATGTAAGATCTAGGGCCAGCAAGTTTCTCTACTCGGGCTTTCGGAAACCACCCCTTGTCGTTTCTTATTCTGACGACGTCCCCTTCGGAGAGAGGTGTGAGAGGTATGCCTTTGCCGTGATCCTGTGGATGTTTCCGCACTGACGATGTCGAAGCCGATGAGAAGTCTGGAAGTCGTCCCCGAAGCATCCGTCCCATAAGGAGCTGACTTGGTGTGCGTCCGTCTATCAGGGGCGAGATTCGATAATTGAGCAGTGAAACCCAAAACTCCTCGCCAGCGTACTCACTTTTCTTCAAGAGGCGCTTTACGACCTGTACCCCTTTCTCAGCTAGACCATTGGCCCTGGGGAAGTGTGGACTGGATATGGTATGAGTAAAATCGTATTTTACTGCAAACTGTCTAAACTCTCGCGATGTGAACTGTGGTCCTCCATCGGTACAGACTTCAATGGGTATACCGTGGCGAGCAAACATGGTCCCTAGTGTGTCCACTACGACCTGACTTGTTGACTGAGGCAACTGTTCCACTTCTGGGTAGTTGGAGTAGGCACAGTACGCAACCAGGTAACGCTTGCCCCCATGGTCAAATAGGTCGACACCAATTCGCTGCCACGGCCGCGTTGGGATTTCCCTCGATAACAGTGGCTCTGAAGGTTGCCGGTAGGCAAAGTGCTGACATGTGGCACACTTGCTAATGAGTGACTTGATGTCAGCATTCATCCCAGGCCAGTACATCAGAAGGCGTGCTCTGGCTTTGCACTTGCTCATTCCCAAATGGCCTTCATGAAGACGTTGCAGCATGGATCGCCTCAGACTCTTTGGGATTACCACCCTGCTGCCCCGCAAAAGCACTCCATCAACATATGACAGTTCTGACAAACATGAAGCTAGTTCGCCTGAGACTGGTCGTCCTTCCTGGAGTGCCTCCACCACTTGCTTGAGGTATGGGTCCGCCAGGATTGCAGAGGTCAGTTCAGTCTTCGTGTTCTCACTTACGATGCTGGCTAGCACGCGAGTCGCATGGATGCATACGTCTTGTTCGCTTTCTCCGTCACTCGGTTGGGTTCCTGGAATTCGGGACAGTGTGTCCGCCACTAGCAGATGCTTCCCAGGAACATATTGCAATTTGATATCAAAAGGCATGAGCCTCAAGAAATAGCGCTGCAATCGTGGCGGCATTTCACTCAGGTTCTTTTGTGAAATAGCAAGCAAAGGTCGGTGGTCTGTTTCGACTGTCACTGATAACCCCAGTACGAACTCCCGGAAACGCTCACAAGCAAACGTCACGGCCAGCGCTTCCTTTTCAATTTGGGCATATTTTGTTTCAGCCTTTGAGAGCACCCTTGAAGCATAACCCACTGGGCGCCAATCTTGGTCATGGAGTTGAAGAAGAGCAGCACCTACTGCAAAGCTTGATGCATCAGCTGAGAGTTTCGTTTGCTTCAATGGGTCAAAAACTGCGATCACTGGAGCCGATGTCAAAGCCTTAATAAGATCTTTCCATTCTTTGTCATGGTGAACTTCCCATATGAATTCAACATCATTCTTTATCAATGACCTAAGGGCGTCAGTTCTTTTTGAGAGATTAGGTATGAATTTGCCAAAGTAATTCATAATACCTAAAAACCTTTGAACTTCCTGTTTACTCGACGGCTTTTGCATGTTGGCAACGCATTCAATGAGACTAGCATCGGGTTTTATTCCTTCTTTGCTGATACAATCTCCCAGGAATTTAACTTCGGCCTTCGCGAACAGACACTTTTCTTTGTTCAGTGTCAGGCCAGCCTTTCTCGCTGCCATCAGTGCTGCACGCAGGCGTTGATCATGCTGCTCTTTTGATGCACCCCAAATTAAAATATCATCGACATATACGCGTGTGCCCGGCAGGTTTTCAAACACTTCCGTCATTGCCTTCTGAAATACTTCGGGGGCGGACGCGATACCAAATGGCAGGCGCAAAAATCGGTATCTTCCGAACGGCGTGCTAAAGGTGCAGATCTTTGAAGTGTCTTCGTCTAAGGGGATCTGGTGAAACCCGCTATTGGCATCAAGCTTGGTGAACATCACCGCTCCTGCCAGCTCTGCTTCTATTTCTTCACGTGAGGGTAGCTGATAATGCTCGCGTTTAAGGCTTCGATTAATGTACCGCGGGTCTAGGCATATTCGCATGCGGCCATTCTTCTTCATAATAAGAACAAGTGGACTCACCCAGTCTGACGGCTCTTCCATTTTGCATATGATGCCCTGCGAGACCATCCGGGCCAACTCCTGCTTAAGTGGCGCTCGCAGTGCGTGTGGCACTTTCCTCGGCGGCATGATCGTGGGGCGCGCATCATCCTTCATTGCCAGCGAATATGGTCTACGGATGCAGCCCAGACCGTGGAATAACTCCGGGAACTCGGTGACCCAGTCGGTGCTAACGTCACTTCTTGAAGATACATCGTGAACGCGGGAAATCAGCCCGAAACGTTCTGCTGCATTCAATCCGAGTAGGACTTGCTTGCCTCTCTTGACCACAAAAAAACTGATATTCTCTTGCTGCTCTCCTAGACGTAGTGGCAGACTGATAACGCCCAAATGATGTATTTTGCTTCCTTCGTAGTTAGTAAGTACTGTGGTCGATGGCCGCACCATGGTCGGCAAACGCATCCTGCGAAAGTACGAGTACGGCAATATGTTCGCTTGCGCTCCTGTATCCACTTTCAGTTCTGTCGGGTGCCCGGCAAGGTCCCCTGCCACCGTCCAATCCTGATTTTTGGACACGTTTCTGATTTGTACCGTGAGAACTTGAATGTCTTCATCGGTAGCGTCCGAGGACTCCTCCAGTGCATCTTCTGTTGCAGCGACGCCTAACTCATGAACGCCGCGTCTACTCCTGCAGCAAGCTGCAAAATGGTTTCTTTTGTTGCACAGCGTGCACGTTTTTCCAAACGCTGGGCAGCGTCTTGGTCCGTGAATCTTGCCACAGTAGCCACAGCGTCGACGTTGTCCGCTCGTACGAGACTGTCCGGCAGCGTTTGCAATTTTTTCGACTCTCCGCACTTTCGCTTCGCTTTCAAGAGCCCGGTTCTGCGTTGCTGCCAGTTCCGCGGCTTTGCAGATTTCTACAGCTGATTCTAGGGTTAAGTCCTTCTCCTGAAGCAGGCGTGCACGTAGCTTCTTGTCGACGATACCGCACACTATCTGGTCCCTCACCATCGAGTCCCTAAGTTCGCCAAAATTACAAGTCTGTGCTTTCAACTGAATATCGCGCAAAAACTGTTCGAAAGGTTCACCATCCTGTTGTTGCCGACTGCGCAGAACGTACCTCTCGAATGTCTCGTTGCACCGAGGCGTGCAGTAGTCTTCGAAGGCTTTGACGATCGAGTCATAGTCCTCTCGTTGTTCTGCTGATAGAGGTAGGGTGTTAAACACTTCAATTGCCTCTGGGCCCGCGACGTGTAGAAAGATGGCAGCCTTCTGTGCTGGCGTCCGTTTCTTGTTGGTCTCAGTAGCTTTGAAGTAGAGTTCGATTCGTTGGCGGAACTTTTTCCAGTTGTCGGCCGGAGTATTTGTCAGTACAAGTGGCTCGGGTGGTGGTAGGCAGTCCATCTTCAGCGCAGGGTTCGACTGTTACACTTCTGACACCATGTTCTGCTTTACGCGCTCAGCAAAGACACAACCACACGAGACGCTAGCTAGCAAGGGACTGTTTATTGATGGCTGCCGCGCCGCGCGCGCGCCCTCTCTCAAGGTGGCCAGGTGAGGTGGGATCATCCCGATTTACTAAGCGGTGGCCCGCCTGGTACAGCCAGCACTTGAGCATATCACGTCAACGCGGGATGTTGGTCGTTCAACGCTACCGCTTGCTCGAAACACCCACGGCGCTCGATCTCCCCCGTTTGAAGGATCGGTCGGCCGAGAATCACTGCCACATCACCAGATTCGCAAGGAATAATACCGCAATCCATACACACCGTCGCACAACACCAAAATCAACCTTGACCAAACCAGAGCAGGTCGTGGACCAAACTAGAGGAAACGCTGACAGATGACGTCGGCGCACCGCTAGGAACTAAGGCGCCTAGGGATGTTCGCGCGATTTGGGTGCCTAGGCAGCGTGCGGTCGCCAGAAAAGCACCTAGGGCGCGACCACTCGTAGTAGTTCGTGCCATGACTCGCCGTGGCGCTGCAGTCCAAGGGGACGAAGCTATTGAATATATAAGAGCAAGGGTGACAGAAAAATTTCAACAAAGAAGTACTTTATGCACCACAATAGACAAGGACGAATCAAGTGGTGCAATGGCTCCATTTTCACAACGAGAGTGGGAAAGGGCTGAGAAAAGGGTTCCTAGTAGTACATCAACAGTCCCAGATGGCATTCCAATTAGGCTGATAAAGACAATAGGTCCGAAGTCTAAGCAGGCTTTGAGAGAGGCAGTGAGCAAAATAATAATCGATGGTGAAGTTCCCGATGGATGGAAACTTAGCAGGATGAGCATGATCTATAAAGGAAAGGGGGACAAAGCGGACATAAACAACCACCGTCCTATAACAGTGACATCAGTGGTCTACAGGCTGGCGATGCAGATTATAAAGGAAAAACTGCAGGCATAGATAGAAGATGAGGGGGTGCTGGGGGAACTGCAGAATGGGTTTCGGAAACACAGGAGGTTGGAAGACAATCTGTTCTCACTGACGCAGTGCATCGAAATAGCAGAAAAGGAACACAGGCCCCTGTGGCTAGCATTCTTGGATATCAAGGAAGCGTACGATAGCGTGGTTCAAGAGGAATTGTGGGGAATACTGGACACACTAGGCGTGGAACATGTAGTCACTAATCTTTTAAAGGGTATCTATAAAGGTAACAAGGTAGTTATAAAGTGGAAAAAACAGGTATCCAAGCCTGCAGAGCTAAAACGGGGGCTTAGACAGGGGTGCCCCCTGTCACCCTTATTATTCATGATGTACCTACAAGGATTAGAGGCAAAATTAGAGGGAAGTGGGCTGGGCTTCAACCTCTCTTTAGTCAAACAAGGAAAACTTATTGATCAGGCACTACCAGCATTAATGTACGCAGATGATATAGTGCTAATGGCCAACAACAAGGAAGATTTGCAGAGATTAATGGACATCTGCGGTAATGAGGGAGATAGGTTAGATTTTATATTCAGTAAGGAAAAATCAGCAGTCATGATTTTCAATGACAACGAAGGTAGTGAGCTTAGAATACAGGAGGTCACGCTAGAGATAACAGATAAGTACAAATATCTGGGCGTATGGATAAGCAATGGGACCGAGTACATGAGGGAACACGAAATATACGTGATGACTAAAGGTAACAGGAATGCAGCAGTCATGAAAAATAGGGCACTGTGGAATTACAATAGGTATGATGTAAGAGGAATATGGAAAGGGGTCATGGTTCCTGGGCTGACGTTCGGCAATGCGGTCTTGTGCATGAGATCAGATGTTCAAGCAAGATTAGAAATTAAGCAACGTGGAATAGGTAGGCTTGCTTTAGGAGCTCGCGGGAATACACCAAATCAGGGAGTACAATGTGATATGGGATGGACATCATTTGAGGGCAGGGAAGCTAGCAGCAAGATAAAATTTGAGAAGCGATTGAGAGAAATGGGGGAAGAGCGTTGGGCTAGGAAGGTTTTCAGCTACTTGTACATGAAGAATGTCGATACAAAATTGAGGAAGCGAACCAGGAAGTTGACTGGTAAATACTTAGAAAACAGCAGGTGGCCAAACCAAAAAGAACTATCGGTTAAGAAGAAAGTGAAGGAAACGGAGACTGGCATGTGGAAAATGGGCATGATTAAGAAGTCCGCACTAGAGATCTATCGAACTTTTAAGCAGGAAATTGCCAAGGAAAGGATCTATGATTATACTCGGGGTAGTTCTCTACTGTTTGAGGCAAGGACGGGAGTACTGCGAACCAAGACATATCGGGCCAAATACGAAGGGGTAGACACAGTATGCAGTGCGTGTGGAGAGGAAGAAGAAACTGCCGAACACTTGATAATGTTCTGTAAAGGGCTCCACCCTATAGTTCAGGATGATGGCGCAGAGTTTTTCAAAGCACTGGGGTTTAGGGACCGGGAGGGCAAAATAAACATTAAGCGGGTAGACTTAACTAGAAGGAGGTTATCTGATTGGTGGCTAAAGTCAAGGCACGAGTGAAAATTAAACTCTTCACTGCAAAGTACGAATCCTCAAACTCAGTTTTTAAGGAAAAAAAATAAAATATAGCTTTTGGTTCATTAGGTATTACAGCTTGGTGGCGCTAGCCACCGCCCGATCTAAAGGGTACAGCCATATCCATCCATCCATCCATCCTATACTAAAGTACAGGAGGCGTTGTGCAGTCACTGTCTGCAACGGTGCTGGAATGTAATGTCGCCGGTGTCTGAAATCGGCTTCACATTGTCGACAAAATAAATTCTATCTAATCGGTTTCCGCGCGCCGCGCGAATGATAGCGGAATATGATCGAGCACGCACGTGAGCACTGTTTTATGCTAGGCGAGCCATGTCTAAATAGCCATCGGGCGTGTTTAATTAACGCACTAGATATCGACGGCAGACTACAGTGCTCACTGTTATCATCCTTTACTTTTATTTTTTCTGTCATGATGGTGCGACAGTGACGAGTTAGACTCTAACCTACGCCGTCCCGCCTCGCAGCTTCTCAATATTTTGCCAAGACTACTGTTACCGGAAACGGGGTCTACAGCGACGCGGTGCTATGCCGTTCACATCGCACGTGGATGTTCAGCTGTCGCACTCTTTTGATATGCAGAGACACGCTGCGTCGCGTCGTACTCATCTGAGAGCTTTCTTGCTTGGATGTATACTGTCTATTGAGACAAGATTACGCACGTTGGGCTGTTAAAGGGCCCTCAGATGCCTCTAAAAAAACGATTGTAGAAAATGTCAGGAGTCGGAGAAAGATAGAAGCTATAATTGTGATAAAAAATTCGTAAATAGGTTTATGTACAGCACACGTGGTACAGAAGCCCATGTTTCGGCTCGCGGACTTGTCTTCAAGACTACAACTGAAGCCAGAAGTTGCTACCTGAAGGCACACTAAAGAGAAACAGTGACTTGGATTAGATTGACCAACTGCACTCTAATAATTCTCTTGTCACCTGTTTCACTTACGTAAGTTCATTATTGGCGGAGAAAATCAAGGCTTCCCCGCCGCGGTGGTCTAGTGGCTAAGGTACTCGGCTGCTGACCCGCATGTCGCGGGATCGAATCCAAGCTGCGGCGGCTGCATTTCCGATGGAGGCGGAAATGTTGTAGGCCCGTGTGCTCAGATTTGGGTGCACGTTTACAGACCCCAGGTGGGCGAAATTTCCGGAGCCCTCCACTACGGCGTCTCTCGTAATCATATGGTGGTTTTTGGGACGTTAAACCTCACATATCAATCAATTAATCGATAAAATAAAGGCTGAATTTTTATTTTAAAATTTCGCGCCGAAGTCTTCGCGCGTGACGTCGAAATTTTCAAAATGTATTTTTGCCGGCGCTGGCGGGAAACTTACTGAAACTTCGTATGCTAGGTCTAATATGGCACTCACAGGGGACAATGTAATTGACTCTTGTCGATTAGAAGATACCTAGAACCCAGTAGATATTTTCAATATTCATGACGTCATGGTGTTTAGTGTGGGAATCCCAAGGTGGTGTCTCCACCGTCATTTTCTTTACGTGCGTTTTCTTGCTTGCCAAGCGTCGCGTCGCGGTAAGAGTGGTGTTCTGGTGATTGTAAAGTTGTACTTTACAAATACGCGAAAAATTGTTTTGCTCTCCAGTGTCCCTCTCAGGCTCCAGCGCATACCCCCTGTTTGCGAATTCATCTTCAAAAAATTCAGCCAGCTCCGCTTAGGTATGGGCCCATCTAGCCACCATAGCTTAGAGGGCACTGATAAAACAGTGAAGCCAATGGCTTGTTCGCTTCGTCAACTATTCTCGCTGGTTGAATGGAGTGGGCTTTGAATGCAGTGTGGCCGAATGAAGCGGGCAAATGAAGGTTGCGTGTGTGTGTGTGTGTGGGGGGGGGGGGGGGGGGTGACTAGTAGTGCGCGCGCAGTTGTGAGTTGTGGTAGTAGTTAGAGTAGTTTGAAAAAGTGACGCATACCTTTAGTGGGACTTACCCGCTTTACGTGGCAAATACCCGTTTACGGTCTCTATACGACGATTATTCAAGAGATTCGATCGTCCATGGCCAGTTGCCCGTCGAAGCGTGTTCATGACGAAACGTATTGCAAACACGCGCGTTATCGGATGAACAAATATTGAAAAAAAAACGAAAATAAAGACGGGTCACAGAAAGCACGTCGTTGGCGAGCCTTTGACCCTTGCATGTTTTGCAGGGAGGCGGTGATAAGAGCATACACATACACCCGATAAGAAAGAATAAAAAAAGAGCTTTAGGAAAGGGAAGAAACGGAACACTCACATAGGCGAGATATGGCGTATCAATTGGCGAATCTTTTTTGAGGCTTTTGCGCGTACAGAATGTTTTATACTTTGGGGAAATGATTGATTGATATGTGTGGTTTAACGTCCCAAAACCACTATATGATTATGAGAGACGACGTAGTGGAGGGCTCCGGAAATTTAGACCATCTGGGGTTCTTTAACGTGCACCCAATTCTGAGCACACGGGCCTACAACATTTCCGCCTCCATCGGAAATGCAGCCGCCGCAGCCGGGATTCGAACCCGCGCCCTGCGGGTCAGCAGCCGAGTACCTTAGCCACTAGACCACCGCGGTGGGGCTTTCGGGAAATCTCGGCGTGCCTAGTATCGCCATGCGCGACTAATGCTGCAATCACGTCCAGGCTGCAGCCAACGCGTGCGCAGACGCTTCAAGAATTTAATGGGGCCCTGAAACACTTTTTGAGTAACCGTGAAATTAATTCACCGGAAACGCGTATTGCCTCAAAAAATGAACGCCGAAAAAAAAATTTAAGAAGGTGTCCCGGTAAGAGCGGAGTTACAAAGATTTGTCTCGCGCTGCAATCGCATTCTCTCGCCCCGACGAAAGCGCCAGAAGCTAAGCAGGGAGGGATGGGAGGGGGCAAACAAACAAAAAAAAAAACGTCACGTGAGCCTCCTGACCTTGAACATTTTTTTTTCTTCGAATGCGCGGATTTTTCAGTATGATCGCGTGCGCACGCGTGGACAAGTAGCGGCCTTCTGCGGCGATCTGTGTAAAGACTGGGTGCTCCATGTTTAAATCAGCCAATGGCTATGTGACGTATGAAGCGATGATTGGTAGAAGCCGAGAAGGAAGAAGTGGAGAATGGAATAAACATGGGGTATGAGCCAGGCCACGTCTCCCATTCATCATAGCGTCACACGAGTCGACAGGATGAAGACCTCGCAACCACTTCATCGCCCCGGCCATCATCATCGAAG
Organism: Rhipicephalus microplus; assembly: GCF_013339725.1. NCBI lineage: Eukaryota > Metazoa > Arthropoda > Arachnida > Ixodida > Ixodidae > Rhipicephalus > Rhipicephalus microplus. Next base: position 115,013,722 of record NC_051167.1, on the reverse strand, counting down.
ACCTCAACGAGACGCAGTGACCGAACGCGGACCACAGAAGAACGCGGACCACCAAGACCACCAAGCATCATGACAGCAGCATCAGACGACCTTGACATCCCTAAGTACACCGGATCAGCGGACGACGGACCCGTACAGGAATGGTTCAACCTGTTCGAGCTCCATGCCGCCGCTGCATCATGGTCGGAACGGGAAATGATCACCAACTTCACTGACTACATCTCCGGTGAGGCATTTAAGTTTTACCTGATACACATATTCGAAAACGATGAATCATGGCAAAAGATCAGAGAAGAGATGATTGCCCGTTTTAACGACTACGACAAGGACTTCCTTATTACCGGCCATCTGCATACAACCACACGCGACAGGCACAGTCCACGCTTATTTCTCAAGGAACGTAGCTTTCCACCAGGTTTCCCTTCACGAAAGCCGGTATTTTCAAAGTCGTCGCTCCAGCACACGACACGAGACGTTGATTACCCACCTCATGCACTTCATTTTTCTTCTCAAATACGTGGTCCACCAACCGGTTTTCCATCACGCGGCTCTTCAAGCGTTCCTGACGCTCACCGTTTGCCTCATAAGGACACCATGTTCACGATAGACGAGTTGACACACCGAGAAAATACCCAGTCGAGCCATGCTCCTTCCGCACGGGTTCATGCATCACCGCCCGGTGCATACACACTCGACAGTCGAAGCAACACCGAAGGGTTAGGCACATCGAACGTCAGATGCTGCCATGCGCAAGAGCCTCTTGTAGTGAACAGTGCAGAAAAAGCTTCTGAAGAACTTTCTATCAACTCTGAAGCATCATCTTCATTGCCTTGATTGCATGACAACTGCTCAAAGACCACCAGCTGCCGACTGGAGACCCCATCAGGTTGTCATGAAAACCAGCGCGATGTTCAAGAAGGGCTTCCACCGCAATATGGTCCACAGCAACGTCAGCAACGCCAGCAAAAGCAAGTCCGTGAATCGCAGACACTCCAACGGACACACCAACAAGGACGACGACGCAAAGCAAGCCTTTTAAAACAAATTCAAGAAGCGAGGCAACTCCGCATAAAGGATCGGCGCCAGAAACGCATTTGGCACAAAATATCAAGACTGCGCCTAAGATTACAGCTCCGAATCCTCAGGAAACACCGAACAAGGCAAGAAGTCACCATTTCTGCCATGCAAAGATTCAGACACCATCCCATTAGTTTACGACAACGGAGCCAACGCCACCGAAAACTACGAAAGAGACTGAACGTTATAATTTGTACAACGCACGAACATAGACATAATTCCTTGAACTTCAGTTCTTGTACACGCAGGCTGCAAGCACTAATTCTGTCTCAGCCGCGACACAAAATACAGCGCGTACGACAGAGGATTCGGCGCCTACGACATTCGACCTTCAAGTGCTCCAAGGACTTCCAACCTTGTTCGTTCCTCGCAGCTGCTCAAGTCATGTCATGGTCAGTGCAGTTTTGCAAGACGCGGTTACCATCTCCAGAACGCCACAGCCAACCTCGCACACCAGAACTCCCCCATTCACTGGACTGCCGCACTCTTTTCTGAAGTTTTGCGAGTTTACGGAACACCAGTGGGCCATGAAACCAATTGTGCATTTTGACATTTGTGACTTCTCAACCTTGCCTTGTTTACCTTACCTTGCCTTGTTAGTAATCCATGCTTTCTTTCGGGGGGGGGGGGGGAGGCGGAATCGTGTGACGTATGAAGCGATGATTGGTAGAAGTCGAGAAGGAAGAAGTGGAGAATGGAATAAACATGGGGTATGAGCCAGGCCACGTCTCCCATTCATCATAGCGTCACAGCTAATAGCTGGGTTTTTTTGCTACGAGTGATTGTTGGGCTTATTCCGTGATTCGTCGAGAGTAGGGAAAGCAATTTTTAGCTGGCTTTGATAATGTATCGTGAATTCCAGGCCGCGTGCTGCGCTATAATATTTGGCTCGCGTGGTGTCGGGACCCTCTATACTACCGATCGGCAGCCTTTTATGGCCATGCTCAAAAAGTGTTGCTGGGCCCCTTGAAGGTTAAACCGCGTCGTCTTCTACGGCAGGGCGCGTGCCGCGTTGTGGCCAGGGCACGGATGACATTGTTAATGTGGGAACTGGGCTGGTACTCTGCACTAACCATTTTCAGAAAAATCTGCTCCGCAAGATGGCGTACGACGAAACAAGGAACGACAAACTTGCGCGTGCTTTCTTTCTTCGTGTCCCGTCTTGCTGCGCAGGTTTTTTCTTGCTTGGATGTATACTGTCTATTGAGACAAGATTACGCACTTTGGGCTGTTAAAGGGCCTTCAAATGCCTCTAAAAAAACGATTGTAGAAAATGTCGGGAGTCGGAGAAAGATAGAAGCTATAATTGTGATAAAAAATTCGTAAATAGGTTTATGTACAGCACACGTGGTATAGAAGCCCATGTTTCGGCTCGCGGACTTGTCTTCAAGACTACAACTGAAGCCAGAAGTTGCTACTTCAAGGCACACTAAAGAGAAACAGTGACTTGGATTAGATTGACCAACTGCACTCTAAGAATTCTCTTGTCATCTGTTTCACTTACGTAAGTTCATTATTGGCGGGGAAAATCAAGGCTGCCCCGCCGCGGTGGTCTAGTGGCTAAGGTACTCGGCTGCTGACCCGCAGGTCGCGGGATCGAATCCAAGCTGCGGCGGCTGCATTTCCGATGGAGGCGGAAATGTTGTAGGCCCGTGTGCTCAGATTTGGGTGCACGTTTAAAGCACCCCAGGTGGGCGAAATTTCCGGAGCCCTCCACTACGGCGTCTCTCGTAATCATATGGTGGTTTTTGGGAGGTTAAACCTCACATATCAATCAATCGATAAAATAAAGACTGAATTTTTATTTTAAAATTTCGCGCCGAAGTCTCCGCGCGTGACGTCGAAATTTTCAAAATGTATTTTTTTTTGTATTTTTGCCGGCGCTGGCGAGAAACTTTCTGAAACTTGGTATGCTAGGTCTAATACGGCACTTACAGGGGACAATGTAATTGACTCTTGTCGATTAGAAGATACCTAGAACCCAGTAGATATTTTCAATATTCATGACGTCATGATGTTTAGTGCGGGAATCCCAAGGTGGTGTCTCCACCGTCATTTTCTTTAAGTACGTTTTCTTGCTTAACAAGCGTCGCGTCGCGGTAAGAGTGGTGTTCTGGAGCTTATAAAGTTGTACTTTACTAATACGCGGAAAATTGCTTTGCTCTCCAGTGTCCCTCTCAGGCTCCAGCGCATACCCCCTGTTTGCGAATTCATCTTCAAAAAAATTCAGCCAGCTCCGCTTAGATATGGGCCCATCTAGCCACCATAGCTTAGAGGGCACTGATAAAACAGTGAAGCCAATGGCTTGTTCGCTTCGTCAACTATTCTCGCTGGTTGAATGGAGTGGGCTTTGAATGCAGTGTGGCCGAATGAAGTGGGCAAATGAAGGTCCGTGTGTGTGTGTGTGTGGGGGGGTGGGGGGGGGGTGACTAGTAGTGCGCGCGCAGTTGTGAGTTGTGGTAGTAGTTATTCAGAGTAGTTTGGAGGAGTGACGCATATCTTTAGTGGGACTTACCCGCTTTACGTGGCAAATACCCGTTTACGGTCTCTACGACGATTATTAAAGAGATTCGGTCGTCCATGACCAGTTGCATGCCCATCAAAGCGTGTTCATGACGAAACGTATTGCAAACACGCGCGTTATCGGATGAACAAATATTTAAAAAAAAAACGAAAATAAAGATGGGTCACAGAAAGCACGTCGTTGGCGAGCCTTTGACCCTTGCATGTTTTGCAGGGAGGCGGTGATAAGAGCATAAGCTCGCCCGCTTTAGAACACATACACCCGATAAGAAAGAATGAAAAAAAAAAGAGCTTTAGGAAAGGGAAGAAACGGAATACTCTCATAGGCGAGATATGGCGTATCAATTGGCGAATTATTTTGAGGCTTTCGCGCGTACAGACTGTTTCATACTTTGGGGAAATCTCGACGTGCCTAGTATCGCGATGCGCGACTAACGCTGCAATCACGTGCAGGCTGCAGCCAACGCGTGCGCAGACGCTTCAAGAATTTAATGGGGCCCTGAAACACTTTTTTGAGTAAACGTGAAATTAATTCACCGGAAACGCGTATTGCCTCAAAAAATGAATATTTGTATTGGTCTGTACGGGCAAAGAACGGTGTAATACTTCGGCTATGTTTGTGACGAGACGCTTGACTAGGGTTATTAGCTATGTAATCTTGTGACTGGATTCCCAATTATTAAAATATAGCTGGTGTAGAAAGTTAGACGGGCACTTTTACGTCGGTGGCCAAGGCTCTAGGTGTGCGAGCTCCAACTAGCTGAAGGAGAGTCGCGACGTCTAAAACGTTTATAAATAAAGCGAGCTGCAAATCTCTGAACTTTTTCAAGCTTTTCTTTATTAGTGATAGTATGGGGGTCCCATACAATGCTTCCGTATTCCAGGGTGGGTCTTACAATGGATTTGTATGCAATGAGTCTAAGCGACGAGGGGGCATCACCTAATTTATGCTTCAGAAATCCTAACTTCTTTCTCGCGGAGGAACATATGTTATTTATATGTGTTGACCAGTTAAGTCTGGACGTCAAGGTTAACCCCAGGTACTTATGTTCCTCCACTTGTTTAATCTGATAATTGCCAAGACTATACATGAAGTGAGATTTATTCTTATTGGAGATGCACATGTGAACTGTCTTGTCGAGATTTATAAGCATATCCCATTTATTGCACCATTCCGTTATTGCATGCAAAGCATGGTTAAGAACGTGCTGGTCAGTGACAGACACTATGTGGCTAAAGATGATGCAATCGTCTGCAAACAGCTTAAGGCGTAGAGGGGGCTTTACAATTTGGCCAAGATCATTAATATAAATGTTAAATAGAACCGGTGCCAAGACCGAACCCTGTGGGACGCCAGAGAAAACATCAAGAAAACGAGAACAGGCACCGTCAATTTCAACATACTGTTTGCGGCCAGTTAGGTATGAAATGACCCAATTGACGACTTGTGATGGAATGCCTAAGTTTTTCATTTTTGTTATTAGTTTCGAGCGTGGAACTCTATCGAACGCTTTCGAGAAGTCTATTAGAACTGCGTCAATCTGTCCGCCCTCGTCAAGTACCTGTGCCATCTCATGGACGGTAACTACTAATTGAGTTGCAGTTGAAAAACCTCTTCGAAAACCGTGCTGTACGTTAGTAAGAAGATTATTGTTGCCAAGAAAATCATTTAGGTGTTTAGAAATTACGTGTTCGAGAACTTTACAAACTGTGCAAGTGAGAGATATGGGTCGGTAATTACAATAATCGGTGACAGAGCCTTTTTTAAAAATTGGTTTCACTCGGGCAACCAACCATTCAAGTGGGAGGCAAGAAGTTTCAAGAGACTTAGAATACAACTGTACCAAGAATCTAGCTAGGAGCTCTGCATATCTTTTGAAAAATGCGGTGGGAATGTTATCAGGTCCTGCGGATTTTTTAGGGTCTAATCGTAAGAGCAGCTCAGTAACACCTTCGACAGTAATATGGATATATTGGTTGCTATCGTTGACGTAAGGCGTATTACCCAGCGTGGCTGGCCTTGAGAATACGCTCTGGAAATAGGAATTAAACGTTCAGCAATTTATTTTTATCTGTAACAATGCGAGCACCAACAGCTATTTGATCTACGCTTCTTGAGTCCTTGTTTGATAAAAATTGCCAGATTTTGTGAGGGAATTCGGTAGCAAAGCGCCCAAGGGTGGTTGAATAGAAGCGCTCTTTAGCTTCTCGTAGTTTAGATTTCAACTTAGAACTTAGCTTAAAAAGGAGGGCGGCATCCCTGTTCTTCCTTTTTCGGTACGTTTTAGTTTACGTTTTAAATGTATAATTTCTCCTGGTTATCCAAAGATTGGCTTTGTTGATTTTTTTAATTTTATCTGGAATAAACTTATTGATGCAATAATTGCAGCATGACTTAAACTTTGCCCATCAGACGTTAACATCGTCATCGTGAAATGTCAGTAATGCTTCTTCTAAATGGTGGGCAATGTTTTGGGTTATCTGCTGCGTTGTAGTCTTTTACTTTTACAAATTTAGCGTTGTTTAACTTGATACGGTTTGGAAGCTTGCAGCAAAAATATACGAGCTTGTGGTCCGAGACTCCTTCGTGAATTTCTGTGGTATGATCAGTAAAGCTGGCTGAACACAAAATTAAATCTAGAATGGAGGAAGCAGTGCTAGTCACCCGTGTTGGATATAGTACTGTCTGTGTAAGGTTGTAAGCTAATAAAGTATCTAGAAGGATTTCGGAGTTCTTTGTATCAGTGCCCCCTGATGACACCGAGCACCAATCTATGTGCGGTAAGTTGAAATCTCCCGCAGCAATAATGTTCTGATCTTTATACACTGCCAAATGATCGTACAGTTCAAGTAAAAATTCACAGGGAGCTCCCGGCGGCCTATAAATTCCCGCAACAACAATATGGTTTCCTGAGATATTTATTTTACAAAAGACACTTTCGTGGTCAGGGTTAACAGCAGGCAGTGAAACAAATGAAAGGCCCGCCTTCACAAGAATTGCCACACCACCTCCTCGTGTAAGTCTATCTTTGCGATAGCACGTATATGAAGACGGAATCACGTAATTATCAGGCAAATCTGGGCAAAGCCAGGTTTCGGAGATGACAGCTATGTGCGGGTCATATGTTAACAACACGTGTTCCAGTTCTCCTTGTTTGTTGCATAAGCTTCGCACATTAAGGGAAATGAGCCTCAGTGTTTTCGGTTGTTGCTTTGTAGAATCCGGAAGTCATTCGTTCGCCTTTTTCGTTTTTTTTGGTTTTTTTTCGTCGATGTTCTTGTATCAACTTGCCCAACTTTGAACGCTTCTTTGCGCTAAACGTTGTGCAACGCCAACCTCTCAGCCTTTATTCGAGATAATGTTGCACTAGAAGCAGTATCTGACGGCGTACCTTGTCTACTCTATCGAAACATCGTGGCACTGTGTGTGTTCACGAACGTCTTCTTCATTGTGTGCGTGTGACAGTAAGCTTGGACGAGGAAGACACGATAATGAGCATGCACCGTGTGTGGTCTCTATTTGACTTTAAACAAAGCAAAGCACTCAGTGGTGACTGCTGAGTAGCTGTGTGGGTTTATCAAAAAAAAAAAGGTGAAAGTGCTTTAGGCCCGTGTGCTCAGATTTGGGTGCGAGTTCAACAACCACAGGTGGTCGAAGTTTTCGGAGCCCCACTGCGGCTCCCCTCATAATCATATGGTGGTTTTGGGACGTTAAATTCCACATATCGATTAAGGAATGATTTCATCATCATCATCATCATCAGCCCGACTACGTCCACTGCAGGCCAAAGGTCTCTCCCATGTTCCGCCAGTTAACCCGGTCCTGTGCTTGCTGCTGCCAATTTATACCCGCGAACTTCTTAATCTCATCTGCCCACCTAACCTTCCGTCTCCCCCTAACCCGCTTCCCTTCTCTGGGAATCCAGTTAGTTACCCTTAATGACCAGCGGTTATCCTGTCTACGCGCTACCTGCCCGGCCCATGTCCATTTCCTCTTCTTTATTTCAACTATGATATCCTTAGCCCCCGTTTGTCCCCTAATCCACTCGGCTTTCTTCTTGTCTCTTAAGGTTACACCTACCATTTTTCTTTCCATTGCTCGCTGCGTCGTCCTCAATTTAAGCTGAACCCTCTTTGTGAGTCTCCAGGTTTCTGCTCCGTAGCTAAGAACCGGCAAGATACAGCTGTTATATACCTTCCTCTTGAGGGATAGGGGCAATCTACCTGTTGTAGTGGAGCATACGCACTAACGTGTATGCGCCTTCCAAAGAGAAGGAAAAACCCCGTGCTCTGATTGCACGAAAACCTGGGCCGCCTTTTGCCAGACTTGTCGTACGGCCATTTTTCGTTGCGACTTCTCCGGTTCAATAAACGTCATCACATTTAGTGGAGGTGCTGGGTAAGGGGCCTGCACTGTAGGGAGGACATCACAAATTTCCGTGCGTATGGCCTGCTGCAGTGTCGTTGGCAGGCTTGCGGTGGGCGCGTCGCTATGCGGCAGCAGGGAGAGCTGTCGGGCGACTTCCTCCCTGATGAAGTCTTTGATCTGGTTGGACAGACTTTCTTGGCAAACGTTGGCATTTGTGAGTGCGACGGCCGAGATCGAATCCGGCGGTGGGACACTCTGTCGGGCGATGGAACGCTGACGGCGCAATTCATCAAAGCTCTGGCAGAGGCTTACGAGGATCGCCACCGTGTTCGGGCTTTTCGCTAGCAACATCTGGAATGCGCCATCTTCGATGCCCTTTAGAATCTGCCGAATTTTCTCTTCTTCGGGCATAGATGAATTCACACGCCTGCAAAGGTCGAGCACGTCCGCTATGTAACTAGTAAATGTCTCGCCAGGCTGCTGGGCTCGGTGGCGCAGGCGCTGGTCAGCGCGGAGCTTGCGGACCTCTGGTCGGCCGAACGCTTCAGTGACGAGTGTCTTAAAGGAGGACCAGTTGGCGATGGCGGTTTCGCAGTTCGTAAACCAAAGTTTAGCTACGTCTGCCAAGTAAAAGATAACGTAGGTGAGCTTAGAGTCGTTGTCCCACTTGTTGCTGGCGCTTACACGTTCGCACAAAGAGAGCCAGTCTTCGACGTCTTGCTCACCACTGCCGCTGAAGATTGGTGGGTCCCGTTGGCGAGTAGCGCCGGGGCCGGTAGACGGGACAGCCGGTGGTGCTGGCTGGGCTGGGATGGGCTGGTTGGCGACTGCGTCAGTCATGTTTTGCAGTGGTCTCTCGGGCAACTTGCGAGAGCGGAGCTCCAGGTCTGCTTGGGGATCTCAGCAGCAGGTTCAATAAACGTCATCACACTGTCATAATTTGAGAGTGCTTGCCGAATGTACTCCACCCCATTCTTATTCTTCTAGTTACTTCAATCTCGTGGTTAGGCTCTGCGGTTATTACCTGCCCTAAGTAGACATAGTCTTTTACAACTTCAAGTGCACTATTACCTATCTCGAAGCGCTGCTCCTTTCCGAGGTTGTTGTACATTACTTTCGTTTTCTGCAGATTAATTTTAAGACCCACCTTTCTGCTCTCCTTGTCTAACTCCGTAATCATGAGTTGCAATTCGTCCCCTGAGTTACTCAGCAATGCAATGTCATCGGCGAAGCGCAGGTTACTAAGGTATTCTTCATTAACTCTTATCCCTAACTGTTCCCATTCTAGGCTTCTGAAAACCTCCTGTAAGCACGTGGTAAATAGCATTGGGGAGATTGTGTCCCCCTGCCTTACACTCTTCTTGATTGGTATGCTGTTGCTTTCTTTATGAAGCACTATGGTAGCAGTTGATCCCCTGTAGATCTTTTCGAGAATGTTTATATATACTTCATCTACGCACTGATTCCGCAGTGTCTGCATGACGGCTGATATTTCTACTGAATCAAACGCCTTCTCGTAATCTATGAAGGCTATATATAGTGGTTGGTTATACTCTGAGCATTTCTCTATTACCTGATTGATAGTATGAATGTGTTCAATTGTTGAGTAGCCTGTTCGAAATCCTGCTTGTTCTTTTGGTTGGTTGAATTCCAATGTTTTCTTTACTCTGTTAGCAATTACCTTTGTAAATAGCTTGTATACTACAGAGAGCAAGCTGATCGGCCTGTAATTCTTCAAGTCCTTGTCATCTCCTTTCTTATGTATTAAGATGATGTTAGCGTTCTTCCAAGACTCTGGTACCCTTCCCGTCAGGAGACACCTCGTAAACAGGGTGGCTAGTTTTTCTAACACAATCTGTCCTCCATCCTTCAGCAGATCTGATGATGTTACCTGATCCTCACCAGCAGCTTTGCCTCTTTGCGTGCTCTCCAAAGCTATTCTGACTTCTTCTATCATTACTGGTGTGGTGTCATCTGGGTTACTGCTAGTTCTTATAGTATTAAGGTCGTGGTTGTCTCGGTGTAGCCACGGGAGCGGCCGCGTCAGCAGCACGTGTAAGTGAGCTCTGCACATATCTGCCTATAACTTTAGCAATTTTGGTTCTAGGAGGGTCAGAGTGGTGTCTATTTGTTCGTGAAGATACAAGGAGTTCAACCGCTACAAATACTGCTGTTACAAACGAACATTTTAAATTTTAGGAGCGGAAAACAGTGTGAATCTGTGAAAACAACAAGTCAGACCACGTGTTTTTTACGATCGCTTGTTGCTTCGTTAATATTCTACCGGGAAACGTCTTACTTATAAAGTTGAAAGTCCTTAGGGTAGACCTGACGCTACTGAAGTTTGATCAGGCTAGGTTTAATAGTTCTAGAGTTATTCCGCAATCAAAATTAAGCCTAATCACTAAAAAGAATAAATTGGTGATATCACCTCGCAAATGCATTTAAATTTTGTCCGCTTAATATAATAATAAACCGCACCCCATAGGCTACCAGGAGGCCCAATTCCGTACACTCTAGGCCCTTAATTAAGGTGGTAATCAGCAAAAAGATCATTTCATTAAAACAAATTTTCAAAAGGAGCTACAAACGCCACCGAAAAATAGCTAATATCTTCTTTTAGAACACAACAGTCCAATTTTTTCCGTGTAAAAATAATTTTGATAGCTTGAGGTAACCGGAAGATACAGAGTTAGAAAGAATATAACGAAAACCGCTAATAAACGTGTGGCGCCCGCGTTTTCCCTCGCTCAGAGGAGGAGGGTGGCTCACTGCTCGGGAGAAAGGTACGCCCGTCAGATCAAAGTCTTGAACCACGTGTTTTTTTTTTCCTACGATCGCTTTTAACTTTGCTAATAACCTACCGGGAAACTTCTAACTCATACAGTGCAAAGCCCTAATTGTAGACCTGTCGCCGCTCAGGTTTCATCAGGACAGGAGTAATAGTACCGGAACTATTTTGTGACCAAAATTAATCCTAATCACTAAAAAGATTAATTTGGTAACATCACCTCACAAACGAATTTAAATTTTGTCCGCTTAATATATCAATAAACAGCACCCCATAGGCTAATCGGAGGACCAACTCCGTACTCTCTAGACCCTTAATTAAGGGGGTAATCAGCAGAAATCTCATTTCATTCAAACGTTTTTTTTATAAAAACAACCACAAACTTGACTGATACACCGCTGAAATCTACATTTAGAACATAACAATCCGGGTGCGGCGATGGCATAGTGGTTAGAGCATCCGCCTCGTATGCAAGAGGTCCGTGGCTCAAATCCCGGTGCCGCGCAGTCCCCAACCGGAAAAAAAAAAAAATGCGCGTGTTGATGGAACTGCATTAACAGGCCTGAGGTGCGGCCTCACCGGTAACCACCGCCGGGAACGCACTCCCTCACCATAGAAGGATTGGCCACCCTGGTGCAGTATCTGGCCACTACCTCCCACATGCATACGTCAAAGAAAGGAATGATTTAGGATAGAACAAACACCTGAAAGTGCTTATTCGGGATGATATCTGATTACAACAGAAAGGACCCGCTTACGGCGCCGAAATGCAATCGTAACGCCTCCAAGTTCATGTCCCCAGCGGTAGCAGTGATGGCGCTCATTCTAGATGGCAGTGAATGCATGGTGTCAGCGATGTGTTCTGCCGCAGCATGTCCCATTCGTGGACGGTGGGGACGGGACATCACAAAATCTAGATTAGGCTGAACAAAACAGGAGCTCGTCTGTTTCTTTATTTTATTTTTATTTTTCTTGTCTGAAAAGAGAAGTGTTGTTTGCCTGGTTCACCATGCTTCGTATACCCGAAAACACGTGACTTAAAATTATTGAACTCACTCTCTGGATTTTGTGCCGACCGGTTGTGCCCCCGCGATCTCCGACGACAGCGCAGCTCTGGCCGACTGGCTCGCCCTACACCATCTCCGGCCGCCGACAAGAGCTTTGCTGAGTGGTGACCCGTCCTCGGACTCCTGCGACCGTGTCCATCTTTCCTATCTCCTCTTTACTTCCGGGTTTCGCTGTACCTTTGCCACGCTCTCTCCTTGCCTCTCTCTATCTCTATAACTTTATATCCTATCCTTTCAATCCCTCCTCACCCCCATCCCTCGTGAGCTACTGTTGAGGTGTCGCACTCTGATGCAGACAGTTACAGGGCTCACTTTTCTCTTCTTTTCTCTCTAAGAATCAGACAAGAATCACATAAAAACTCTGTTGTAAAAACTACACTGTATTTCGGAGCCGGCTAGCGAGTCTCGTGGTAATAAAATTTCGTCGTAAAAGAACATGCTCAGGCTTTTACCTCACCAAAAACATTCCTGAATTTGTTCCCATTTGTTTTATTATGCTAAGCCAGCGCAGCAGGACGACTCTTACCATTGAGTGTTTTTTTTTTTTTGGTTTAAGGTCGAATCAAGACAACGCAGATTTCTTGCTAATTGTCGTGTCTTCCTCGTCCAAGTAAGTGTACTGCGGTGTACACACAATGAAAAAATATTGATGAACGCACGCAGCACCATAAAGTTTCGAGAGGGCAAACAAGGTATGCTGTCAAATTCTGCTTGTGGCACCCCATTATCACGAATGAAGGATGAGCGGTTGGTACGCTCGCACAACGTTTAGTGCAGATTATGGGCCCAGTTCCTGCGCTAATAATGATATCCGCGCGCTGGTCATGCAGCAGTGCGGCAAGCAAGAGCCGCCGTAGCAGACGACGCCGTTCAAAACTACACTCCTGAATCATCTGCGCACGCGCTAGCGGCTGACAGCGCGTGGTTCAAGCGGCTGACAGCGCGTGGTTCAAGCGGCTGACATCACGATGCCATGCACTTCGAGATTTCCCTCAAGTGTTGTTCGTCGCGGATAATAATCGGACTACAGTGTACGTCGCGAGTAACATCGAATGCTCATGCGAGGACCACAGCTACGGGTGCATGAAGGCGAAGAAGGGGTTACAGGTCAGGTGACTCAGGTGAGCAACGCTGTTTGACCCGATACCGTATCGATTGTACCGCTAAGTTCAACCTGCAGGCATTACGGACAATCGGAATCACGCTTGCATCACGCTTCGTATAAGGAGCCAGTGAAATCGGCTTCTTTGATTGTGGTGTCTTCCGGTCAAACCCATACTACTATCTTTATTGTTGTGGCCCCCTGAGGTTGTACCTGCGCTGACCGTGCTGTTCACCACACTTTCTGTTGCTAAAGAATGTACTCGCAAAACATGCCACACTTAGCGCGGAAGTTCACCTAAAGCGGCTAATATATCCCGTCGAAGCAATTTTTTTATAACATCGCTTCGTGCGTGCTATTCGAGCAAACTTCGTGTTTTTTTGTTTTGTTTTTTGCGTGACGCACTTTGGCGTGCGTTGGATCACATGGGAAATTGTAACTGGACGATGCATGCGGATCAAATTCGGAACACGTGGGTCGTTACGAGACTTGCGGGACGTTGTGCGAAACGTCCCACGAAATCCAGGACGGGACGGTTGGTTACCCTATATATATACTGCTCGCCCGAAAATTGCCGGATCGCATCCCGGCTTCTGCAACCGCATTTTGACCGAGGTGAAACGCTGAAGGCCCGTGTGCCCATAGGTTTAGGTGCACGTGAAAGAACGCCAGATGTGCGAAATTTCGCGGTGCTCTCCACTATATACTGTGCGCCTCGCAATTAGGCTTATCGTGGTTTCGGGAAACGAAACGCCAACTATGTACTGTGTAGACAGTATAGAGCACGTGTTACTTCAATGTCCCGCGTAGCGCGACGAATTGTTTGAACGACAAATGGGCGTGATTTGCCTCGATTCGTTAACGTTACGCAGCATATTAGGTCCAATGTGGCCGACCTCTCTGCCTTCTAATAAATTCTCACTCACTAGGTCCAATGCCCGGCCCTTCGAAACAGCGACGGGGTTAGAGTCACTATTTCTAAAATTAGCCCGACCGGAAAGCTTTCATGATTGGTTACTTAACTAGAAAAACCTAAACTTGATTGGCATTCTTGTTTCAAGTTTAGTATGTGGCTCACTTGTGCACTTCATATTTGTTTATGTTCTTTCCTTCTATTCTTTTTTTCTTTGTTACTTTTCCTCTCTTCCAGAACACTTTAGTCACATTCCCCATCTCCATACATAGTCGCATGCCAGCGTTCGCAGGCGGAAATATCCTTTTCCCATGAAGAAAATCTCGCTCCCTCCGTCTTTCTCTTGTAGCAGCCCAATTACACCTGTATATAGTGCCGGACATGGGTAGCCGCACGCGTTAAAAAGCTCCTTTTTTTTTGCTAGATCGAGTTTTCGTAAATATTTTGTAAATATTCTTACTGTGTTGACCAGTGGCCTAGTCATGCATGGTACAGCGGGCACTCCGCATATATAGGCACTGGGTTTTGACCTCCAAGGTAGTGCTGGTGGGACATTTCTCCTGTGCGCTGTCAAACAATAAATATTCGCATGCAGAGTGTGACGTTGACTAAGGAAATTTCACCTTCTCCCCGAATGGGATCATGGGGGTGATTCGGAGCATCGCAGGAGTTTCCAACGCAACGTTCGCGCGATGCGTGGTTACGAACCAAGTTAACAACGTAATAACACGCAAGGTTCACCGCAAAGGTAACACCGCAAACCGGTAAACACCGCCGTCAAAAAATACTGTTGAAATTCCCCGTGACGTCACCCCATGGTCCTCTTCGGGAAGGTGGTGTACTTTTTTTTTTGCTGTGGCATATGTAGTGCGAAATGACCCTTTGCTGGCCCGACCCCGCCCCCCTTCAAATCTATAGGTAGTGCCAGAGTCCTTCAATGCTTTTCTGGTCACGAAACTCCGCCCGAAGGTTGATATAGGGACAAAATCTGTCGCTAGAGGCGCCACCCGTCGTATGGGGGCCACAAGCCGCCGCCACTGCTGGGCTTGTATGCGCACTGCGGCCGACGTTTCGACGCGATTATGTGCGTGCTGTTCTTCCTGTTACCTTTTTTTAAACGTCTCTGAACGCATCAATGCCACCAGATAAATAAGTTGAAACGGGATCCAGTGTCGACGACGAATGAGAGCTGTTTACTTTGGAACGCACGCGTAGTTTACTTGGAAGTGCGGGCCCACCTTATAAACAGCAGCGCATTAAAAGTGTTCTCACACCGCGCGATAACGCATTGTGTCAATAATTGTCTCATAGCCCAATTATATGCATACTTACGATGCCTCGAAGCGGTACTTGCGAGCTATAGCTCGCAAGTGTTGAAAGACGATGATTATGCTCCATGCTCTTGATGCGAGCAGCTACTGCTTGATCTGCTCGACAACATGTTTGTATTTGCGCCCGGCCAAAGGGCGATTATGTTTATGTGGTAGGTGAGCTTTATATTCTGGTAGGGCCGCTAATAGGTTGAGAAAGGTGAACGAAATGATACACGACTGGGTAGTACAGGAGCAATCACATTGGTTTATATCCGACTCGCCTCTCGCACGCTACTACCCAAGTATTCAAATGAACTGAATGGTTGAGCCAGAAGTTTTATTCTAGACCTTTCAATTGAGTTTATACCCAAATGCGCAGTTGTTTTGGACACACGTTTGTGAGCGCCGATCGCTTTTTTGGCGCGGGGACTTTCGATGCCGAGGGCTTTCGCGACCGCTCTAAACGTGCCCAACATTTGATTGATAACTTCTTTCCACGCAGTTTACACGGGACACCCGCCGCTTGACGTTTCCTCGTGTTTACTGTTTAGGGCATTAATATTTACCGGCCGACAACCCATGATTTCTCCGGGAACGTAAGTACAGTAGCCTAGTCTGGCAGCTCCTGCCAGTGCTAGTCGCTTGGCCACCTCTGCCACTACCGAGGTACCTAATCACGCATTTGTTTTTATTTTTTGAGTGGGAGGGGGGGAAGGGCGGTTATGATTTAAGGCATGCAATAAATCTTAAACTTGGTGCTAATGATACGCCGCCTAGTAGTCAGGTGTGTACTTATGAATGGGAGATTCACATATGGTGCATGTAATGGGGAGAAAGTTGGAAAACATTTATTTACACAAAATACACTGAGAACAACACTTTGGAGAAGAAAAGCACTAGAAACTATTGCAGCTGTTCTGAGCAATGTTACACAATCTGTGACTCTACTGTACAATGTGTATTTCGTTTCATTAACAGCTGCACCTTGCCTTAGCTCACTGCCTAAAATAAACTGTATTTGAATATGCACTATTTACACTATATGCAGATAAATATGAATAGTGCGAAAGTATTACAGTGTAATGTATACAAGATGTACCGCGAGCTGCCACCACACAACGCCTTCGGGATGCCGCCGCGGCCAGTGCGTTCCGCCGGGCGCAGCGGGGCGATGGCCCCCCTAGGACGGCTTGCGCCGCGTAGCGGCCACTCTTGGCACCATATCAAGCTCTCCCATAGAGTGACGGAGAAGTTTCGTGACCAGAACAGTATTAAGGGACTTTGGTAGTGCCTACCCCACCCCTCCCCCGAAAAGACTTTCGATATTGTCGGGCAACTTTCTTTGTCAATGAAGTGAAGGCTACTTAGCCATGTCGTGTGTATCCTACCTCTAATGAATTTAGTCCACAACTGTGTCGTTATATTTTGCGCTATAGAAACAGCGTTGGCTAGAAATCGAGAATACTCCTTTATTTTTTTTTAAAATGTAGCCCTTTGAGACAGGATCGACGCATCTCATAATTTGCTTTACGTTTTTACGTTGTCACTTCAAATTTTCGGGGCGCATGAGAAAGTCCCGCCTTTTGTTCGTACCTCAAACGCTAAGCGGCGTCTGCATCGAAATGCAACGATGATTGCGCACTGCCATCACTTTCCATGGCGGTATACGAGACGCGCGCCACACGGGCAGCCACCATAACACAGGACTACACCGAATGGGAATGCACGTGCAGTAGCTCCGCTCATAGGCACCCGGCAATGCAGTTCTGATGGTAGAGATCTGATGGTAGCACCAGAACACACGGCCTAGCGAGTAGGCGCAGCAAAACCGAACTTGCACGTGCATATCATTTTCTTTTTCAGTTGTGAGCACGGGTGTCACGGCTGATTATGTAAGCGCCCAGGAAGCGTTCTTTGAAAACGTGCCGAAAAGGGCACTGACACTTCAGCGTGACACTGTGTTTAGCGAGCGTTCCATTTTCTTTTATGGCGAATTCCATTGGGAGAGCAGGTGCACTCAAAAGCACGCTCAAAGTGCTCTCTTCCGAGGCGGCGTGTTTCAGTGGTCGAACAGGAGTAGGAGCACTGTCATCCATTGGTAGAGCGAGAGCGCTTTTGCTGCGCCGAGAGCAGCCAGGAGCAGTTCTGTCTGCTCCCTCTTAAAAAGCGGAGTGAGTGGAAAACGCAGGAAACCACGTGTTTGGAACGTCATGTCCGGACATACCCTCTCAGCAATCCTCCTCACTTGTTTACATTTTGCGGCGTCGTGTCGGGCGGTTATGGCGGCAGCGAAGCGTGCGTGGTGCTCGGGCTCGAACGATTTTAACGTCGTAGCGGCAGATTCTGGCAGTGAACGTCCACCTTGCCTGCCTTCAGATTCACGGATGGCGGAGGCAGCAAAACGTCGTCGTCTTGCCGAAGTATTTGACGAGCTAGACGATGTCAGCAGCGATAGCTGCTGGAGCTCTACGTCCGAGTCGAGTTCAAGCAGCAGCGACGATGACGACGAAGTGTATGCAGCAGCGTTTCAGCAGCTCTTTTCTCTGCCAGAGCGAAGGCCGAAAGTGGAAGCATATGTTACAAAGACGGTGGCTAGCTACTCCGACGAGGAGGTGAGTCATTCGGCTTCTGTTTTAATTAGGTTGCTTAAAGGCCTGTTTTCTTCCAGTTCAAAAGAAATTTCCGCGTCACGCGGCCGGTCGTGGACTTCTTGGCAGCAGAATTCGCCAAGTCACCGCACTGCCCTCAGAACAGTGATCATGGTGGCCTGCCTGCCAAGTCGGCTGAAGAACACATTCTCTCCTTTCTTTGGTGAGTGTCCGTACGTTTAGGAATGCCGCTGTCATCAGGTCACTGCATAATCCGTTTTATAGTGGGTTAGAGGCATATGAAATATTGCAAATAAATGTACCTAATTCGCAGCATGTCATTGGACCACCTTGCTTTAAACTTGTTAAATGCTACTAGCGAGTGTCGAACGTAATAGAGTTATAGTATTTTGTGAAATGCTTTCGTAGTTTGTACACCTACACACTGAGCTTCACAAAATTCTCGTTACTAGAATCAGTGGCAAAGCATAATTCATGATGCATCATTACAAACAACCATGAAAACTTTTGCTCACGAAGCATTTCAAATCGGCTGTGTCAGCAGGTTCACAGTGAGCTTCATCTCCACACTTATAAATGTAATGCGCGAATTAAAATTAGAATTTGTTATTTAGATAGTGCTTCTACTAATCAAATATTTTGAGTTTCTAAGGTGTCACCCAAAAAGGTGGAATCGTGTTTTCTGACTTCAGTTGTCTTGCTAATTTGCTTCATTGACAGCGACAGCATTGTTAACACCATTATTCAGTCATTGACAGCAACAGCAAGCTTAATTCCATTATTTAATTAGAGTATCCTCTCCTTTTCAGGTATGCAGCCAACAAAGCATGCATTAGAGATGTCGCTGGCCGCTTTGAAGTCGCAGAAAGCACTCACCACAGAATGATGGGCCGAGTAACTGCATTCCTGCTCGACATAGCACCGAATGTAATCAAGTTCCCCAGTGACCTGCAGAAGCTTGCTGTGGATTTTGAGAAGGTAACTATGCTTTTGTAAACATGCTATTTAAGGTATAAACTACAGTTTTTTTCACACCAATGTCATACAGCTCTACACAACTCAAGGGACCAGACTAAGAGGAATTACACCTACTCAAACCACAATAAGGACTGAAAGCAACTGATATGCAGGATCAGAACTGCAAATGAACAGAAAATGTAAAAATGCAAGAGATATGAAAGAGCACCACACAGTCAAGCCTCCTTCATGTGTATTACAAATGCTGTCAGCAATCGGACATTTTTCTTGAGTAGTTTTGACCATGTGATGCTGTTTCATATCTCTTCTATTTTCCCATCTTCTGCTTAGTGATGTACATCTAGTACTTGTCCTGCATGTACAGTGAATAAACCTAGAGTTCAGTTACTTGTGCACTCTGTATGTACTCTGTATGTGTCATTAATTCCCCTTCGTGCGGTCCCATGTGTTCTTTACCGCTCTACTATTACAATTATGAATTAGTTAGTGCCAGAATGCACCTTTTAAATAAGTTATTACAATTATTTTTCCCAGATGCTTCACAATTAAATAGCCAGTTAATTTCAATCATGTGTACCGGTAGTGTATTGCACTCGCCGTTATGAGCTTCAAGTCTCCAGTTTGTTTTAAACTTTTCCGCATGTTATTGGCACCTTTCATTACCCTTAGTGCCATGCTTATTTGACTATGTGTGTGCACATTTTTTTCTCTTGCAGCTGTCGGGATTCCCAGACACAATTGGGTGTGTTGACGGAAGCTACATGCCTATCAGGTGCCCAGCCAGGAAAGTGCGATCTGTTTATATAAACCGGCACCATTACCTATCCTTGACACTTCAAGGTGTTTGTGACAACAAGAAGAGGTTTCTTGATGCCAGCACTGGCTACCCAAGCAAAATTCATGACGCACGCATTTTCCGTCGGTCCAGGATTTCAAGTGTTTTGCCACAACTGTGCTCTAGCAAGTACCATATAGTGGGGGATGCTGCATATCCTTTCCGGGAGTACCTGATGACACCAATTCGAGACTATGGGAATCTTGACAGCATCAAAAAAACCTTCAATGCAAGACTCTCCGGGACAAGGGTGCTTATTGAAAATACTTTTGGCGATTTAAAAAATCGTTTCAGACAACTGCACAGGTTGGATATGTGGACAGTGGATAACATGTCCAAGTTTATCATTTCATGCTGTGTGCTTCACAACCTCTGCATTGATTGTGGAGATTTGCCAGAGAACCTGTCACGAGACCTGTCACTTACCTCACAAACAACAAATGTAGACTCAAGCTCTTCTGCAGTTCAAGTAAGCAGCAGTAGTGTAGCCCAACAGGATAGCCTATTACGTGGCTTGGCTAGCATCAAGAGAGATCACTTGATGATAAAAATGGGGTTGCAGAACCAGCAGCCATGAAACAAGGAATTCCTTTACGTGTTATGCAGTTGTGAGCAAATATATGCTTACCAAAGGCCCACCTGAAAAGCTGAACTCGTTAAAACACCTTCAAGGTTGGGAAAAATTGTCCTTACCACACACCTGTTGGCCCATTTGCATTTTCTCAAGGTAGTGTATTGTGCCAAACTAGAAAATAAAAGACATTGAAACTAAGTAATCGCTTTGGGTAGTACGTTTATTTATTTAAAACTACCACTTTATTTTGGAAGTCCAAAGGCCTGACGGAGAATCTCCATTTTTTCTTCATGCATTTTGCGCCGCTCTTCACGAAGCACCTGTCGCTCGGCCTGCCTTTCAGCTCTTCGATTTTCTTTTTCTTGACGTCTGGCCGCCTTTTGAGCCTCCTTTTCTTCTTGCAGTGCCCTCATTTCAGTAAAAAACAACTGCATGTGTGCCAGGCGTGCAGTTCCTACCCGTGGCTTCGTGTCGGGATTTGAGGACTGCGTCTTATTTTCCTCAGTGGTGTTGGCAGGTGACAACACGGCCGGAGATTCGGGCGAGGCTTTGAATGTAGCCCCTGAGGCGTCTCGCTCTACCTCCGGTTCAATGCTGTCATCAATGCTTTCAATTTTTTTCACCTCGTCGTCAAAAGGCACAGGGGTGGGTGAAGCACCAGACCTTTTGTTATGGTCGGAAGACGCCTTCCGACGCCTAATTACTGTTTTGTACCTATTTTCACACTGTTCTGGGGTTTTGGCTATGCCAAGCACAGCCTCGATGTCCATCGATATTTGTTTAAAGGCTTGCTTCCTGTTTTTGAATTTTTTAAATGGGCCAATCTGAGGGAAATATTTGAGGTAGTACTCTAGGAGCAGCCTTGTTTGCCCCTCTGTCCATTCAGCAGCTAGAATAAGAAAGAACCAACACATAAATGGTTTATTGGGAAACTGTCGGTCATTGTGCAGGCATTACTTATAATTGAATAATTTAACACACAGCACGGTCACTTGAGCTTAATTATCAATCAGCAAGCATTAATCAACAAAACAAGCATTTGCGCAGACTAGCAAACATACATAAGTGATAAGTTCTGGTATTGTGCATGTAAATGCAATATGCAAATTGTGCCAGTCTTCCAGTAATTGTAGTGGTCTGCTTTCCATGCTCTCTTTTTTTTTTGTCATTTAAGGATCACTCCTACAAGTACACTTTTACACGCTCTGATGCATGCTTGTTAGATTTACCCAAGAACACTTGCTGAGGCAATTGTAGACACTCAGTGTTAATATACTTGCCTCCACCTCCTCTCCTGGAGCCTGATGGCTTGCTTTGAGCACCAGTCTCCCCGTCAGCTGATCTTGATGCAGTGGGAGCTGGCAGGTGCAGAGTATCTGTGCCATCTAAAAAATATAAATGAGCAGTAAATGTAGTGCCTCGCAATAATGTTAATACTAATACTTACCACCTCCTGTTTCAACGCATGGCAATCTGAGCTCCATGCGCATTTCTTCGCTCCCTCGCCTTGGCACATCGCCAGCCATATTTGTACGCAGAACTGCATCTGTTTTCACACAATGATGGAAATGTAATCAAATCAGTTATATAATGAAAATGGTTTCTCAAGTAGTCAGCTACATTATGCAAACTCGGATGCCTTACACTCGAAGGTAAGCGGATTAGAGCAAGCAAAAAACAAATTCTAAAAAAGTCAATTCATCATGTTACAGGGCTGCATGAAACACTGCACAAATCACTGATAATTAAAAAAAAATATCGCTTATCATACGTAGCATCTCGACCCTGCGATAAGAAATCGTGCTTCCGAGGAGATGTATGGCTTCACCGTATCACGTGGGATGCTGATCTGCCGTCTGGAGACATTAGCCACTTAAAAATCAGAAATAAAAATAAATTGTTACTGCGTGCAATACTTAGCTGCACCCACGTGACACTTGCTACACGCCACTTCGCAGTTACTTTTCTTAAAACGCTGCGAATCATTCTGTTGCTGATGGAGGGGTCTGCAATGTAAGTTTGTTTTGAATTAAGGATTAATTACTCATGCAAGGAAACTTGGCAACAGGATAGTGTACTGCAGTACTTCTAGAATTGTTTACGTTTTGTTAACTGCTGATGACAGCAGCAGCTGGTAACTGCATGAACAGTCTGATAAAGCTGTCATATCCACGGTGTTTTTCTGATATGATAAAGAATAGTGGGCTTAGGTCCACGCGCGCAAGAATGCATTGCATGCTGCATGCGCGACAAGTGCGCTGAAACAAATAAAAAGCAATCAAATTCACTTTACCTTCCGTACTAGATGGTGCCTGGTGTTGAATTAAAGACAGTAGGATGCGCTGAGCTTCCGAGTCCATCATGTAGTAGTATACGAAGCAGCAGCTTTGCAGGATAGCGCGCAAGCGAGTGCGCTGTACCAACCACTGCCACACGTGCTTTCCTTGCCCGTCCGGATCAGACCGCACGTGTTTTGCAGCAGAGGACGCTGGGATGCACAACCTTTCTCCTCACTCGCCTTTTTATTCCCTCACACCTGCTCTGCGGAGGTGTGCCGCATTCCAGTGGCAGGTCGAGTGACGCGGCTCTCAGTGCTCTGCCCCCTACTCCTCTCTGCTCGGCACCCTTACTCCTGTTCTCTCAATGGAATTCGCCATTAGTATCTCTGTCGGTCGGTACCTCTGGTCCACTGTAGGGTGCCTATAGTTAACTATACTCCGCCCCCAGGGTCCCCTTCATTGCCAAAAAAAAAAATGGCAGCATATCCACGGAGTGAATGATGGAGAGTGGGGCGAAGCATCCGTCCGTCCATTCGTTCATGCTTCCGTCCGTCCATGCGTCCGTCTGTGTGACCGTCCGTGCGACCATCGCCCGTCCGTGCGTGCGTCTGTTCGTGTGTCCGCACGTCCATCTGTTGTTCCGTTTCTGCGTCCGTCCATGCGTCCATCCGCCCCTGCGTCCGTCCATGCGTCCATCCGTCGGTGCAGCCATCCGTGAGTCCGTCCAAGCATCTGTCTGTGTGTCCGTTTGTCCATCTATTCAACACTCCAAGTACCACCATCTCGCATCTTTTCATCATATATTCTGCATATGCACCGCCATCCAGCGGACATTTCAAGGACTAAACGAAAGGTGGCACACGCATACTTTCTTACGGCTTGCGCGTCGTGTCTTCTTCCCACCTTTAACCACCTCGAGTTCAGAACTAGTATACACCAATATACTAGTTCACTGTATTCATGGCACTGCGGACCAACGTTCGCTAAACCTTTTTAAAACCAAGGAGGTTATGCCCAGCGAGTATAACCTAGCGACCCTTTTTTGTCAGATAGTGCTCAATGTACATGTCAATGGCTGCTAAGGGA
The DNA here is from genome assembly GCF_013339725.1 of Rhipicephalus microplus. Lineage (NCBI taxonomy): Eukaryota > Metazoa > Arthropoda > Arachnida > Ixodida > Ixodidae > Rhipicephalus > Rhipicephalus microplus. The sequence goes on along the minus strand of NC_051167.1, from coordinate 114,990,206 downwards.
GAATGAGAGACAGGAGAATTCCGCTTTTAGTTAACGCGCACGCTGCGAATTTTTTATTGTTCAACAACGCACAGAAGAAATCTCTCACCGGCACCACCTTGGACGTCAAAATGTAAGACTGGTTACACACTACGATTACTACTACGACTACGAGGGACGAACGAGTGCCGCTATAAGGAGCTTCGCCCCTAAAAAGAGTAGTCCGCGAGTATACGTTTCATACATCAATTAAGTGCAACGCTGTAAAAGCCACGCTAGAACGTCGCTCAGCAAATATGTGACACTGCGTGCGTCTCTCGCTTGATCTTCATTGTTGTAAACGCTCGTGCTAACCGAGCACAAATGCACACGCACGGCTTCGCCACAGACTGCAAATAAAACACGAATGAGTGAAGACAAAGAGACACCAAGTGATCCAGAACAACTTATTGACGGCACTATATCGGGGCGTGCTAATCTTTGACGCACAAAGCATCTTTGTTTATTACGAAGCCCAGAGAGGAAATGAAATCGTATCTTAGGCTACAAGATCATTGTACTATTTCTTATAGTGGGAACGCATTCATCTCAAGTCTTGCTAGCCTTCACAGCGTTGCACCTGATGTATGAAACTGACTGTACGCCCCTAGTTTTGACGCATTGTGCAGCGTGTTGTATGATCATAATGGCGTGCTGCCTGTGTCTGTTTGTTTTACATGAAGCGCTATAAATCTGCGATTAGTTCGGAACATCACTGTATTTTTACATAGCCGTCTTCTTGGAAGTGACGAACAGCGTATAGACTCATGTGTCGTCCACTCGTTCCCAAAGCTATGCTGCTCACCTGAAGCGCTCATTTCGTTTTCCTCGCAGGATCCGAAGTGACAGCATCCCCGCAAAGATACAGTTTACCAGAAGAGCCAAAGAGTGCATGCACTGTTACACGATGGCCGCAAGCAAGTGTAATGATGCTCCTAGCAAATATCAGAACGCCAACGGCCGAATCTATAGCGTCTTCAGCATCTACGGCTTTATAGCCCTAATCGACGACTCCCTAGACGACAATGTCTATTTCAATCGCGACGCGTTTGAAGATGGCAGGTACACCGACCTTCTTACCTCGGGCCTGGAGATCGGTGACCTCGTCATCGTGGACTTTACTCGGCGACCCGACACTGAACGCTACCGCGCGCTGAGCGTGCGACGTGTGGGTTACGTTCCTCAGCCACGGAAGGCAGAGAATATTCCTCCGCACTTCGACAACGAAGAGGGCGTTGTATGCGTGCTCAGGGACACTCACGCGTTCGTGACAATCTCCAGGTTTCGAGGACTGACGGCAAGCGTTCAGAAGGGCGACCTGGAAGAGTACATGGGACGGCCCGTTGCCACGTTGCAGGACGTGCTCGAGCTGGGCGTAAAGCTTCGCTTCGACGCCATGAGCAACCCCGACAACCGGTCGAAGACCAAGTGGATCGTCAAGAAAGTGCGTTCGGTTGAAGGCGTTCTGCCGGCTGCCTCTGAGAACGCAGTTCCGCCACGCGACTCCAAACCCAACAGTCCTGCAGCCGGAGGATCGCTAGTCGGACGCTGCGGTCGCGTCCAGGAAGTCTTCCGAGACCACGCCGTTGTCCGGTACGGCGCGTTTCGCTCGGACATCGCCTTCATGCACGCCAGCGTGGTCGAGAAGTCCCTCGATGTCGACATCGGAGACCTGCGAGAAGTCTTAGAGGAAGGCGGCAAGGTGCGCTTCGACGCCTTCGATTACGGCTTCGATTACGGTCGCAGGAAGTGGCACGTGACGCGCGTGGAGCTTCTTGGCTCGAGCTTGTGCGCAAGCCTTTACTCCGCGCCGTCGTCTGCCGTCAGCGTCGAGGCGCTTACGATGCGTCAACTGTTCGCGGAGGGATTCTCGACGGAAACTGGCGATGTCCACGAGTTGTGCCTGGAACCGCGCTCCCGCGTGGAATATTCTGACGTCAGAAGCGGGCGGACCGACCTCACGAACACCCGCAGCAGACGAGGCGTCGCCGATGAACGCAGACGGCCGCCGTACTTCTTCAACGGCGGTGACGACGACGAATTCCCCGCGTTACCGTCACGTGCCCAAGAGAAAGAAGGAACGCCGTCAGTGTCAATCTACGAGAACGTCGCAGCCGTTGGGGCGAGAAGTGCGGAGAGTGCGGCGACCTGCTACGTCAAGCAGTCGGGTGCGACGAAGACGGTGCAGTTTGGAACTGGCTGCTTCTACAGGGACGGCGAAGCCGTTTCTGGAAGGCTCGACCGAACGCTCGGCGAAGGGGACCTGTTAACGCTGGACTACATGGTGGGAACCCGGTGCAAAGGGGACGACATTGTTCACTGCGACCTCGCCTGGCAGGGTGACAAACCACTAGGAGTAGCCAGAATGAGTGGTGAAGAGTCGATGGAGAGACTGGATGTCAGCGGGCAGCTGGGGGAGAGTGAGGACGAAGCATTCCTCGACGAAACGTGAGTGCAGGTTTTTTTTTGCTTCGATTTGGCTTTCATTTTTGTTTTTGATTTGCGTCGACAAGTGAAGTGTCAGTAGAAATGATGGCAATTAAGTACGGTGACATGCATTAATTTAGAGCGTTTAATAATTGGGTTCGACGTCCTAAAAGAACCATATGATTATTAGAAACGGCGTAGCGGTGGTCTCTGGAAATTTCGACCACCTGTGGTTCATTTTATTAACGTGATCCTAAATCTTAAGTGCACGGGCGTCAAACATTTTCGCCTCTTTAGAAAATGCAGCCGCCTCTGCAGCCCAGATTTTGACCCCGCGACTTGCGGGTCATCAGCTGAGTGCCTTAGCCACTACACCACTGTGGCGGAGTAATTTGCAGGTTTTATTCGCTGGGTACCGTGCAGTCGAGTTTTCCTGAGTGACTGCAGCGCCAGAATGCAAAGCCCAGCGGATAAAAAAAAATTCACAGCATATCCACCGAGTGAATGATGATGAGTGGGGCGAAGCTTCGCAGGCTATCAGTTCGGGATCTGCCTGTCCTGGTGCGCCTTTCACCGCCACCTCTCGGTTATGCGTCTCCGACGCGTCTCCAGCGCGTCTATCTATCTATCTATCTATCTATCTATCTATCTATCTATCTATCTATCTATCTATCTATCTATCTATCTATCTATCTATCTATCTATCTATCTATCTGTCTATCTATCTATCTATCTATCTATCTATCTATCTCTCGATCTGTCTGTCTGTCTATCTATCTATCTGTCTGTCTGTCTGTCTGTCTGTCTGTCTGTCTGTCTGTTGTCTGTCTGTCTGTCTGTGTGTAAACGTACAGACAGATGGCTGGCTACGACAAAGGAGGAGAGACTGAGCCACAGCGTAAGGCGCTTCGCCCCTAAAAAAGCAATAATGAGACGGTGTAAATCAAAAACAAAACGCGACACTCGCGTCTCCATCCCTGCGCGAATTTTGGGCGAGCTGCACGGGGAACGCGTGCGCGTGTCTTTTTCAACGAATTTGCGACGACATAGAGTTTCGTATATATACGCTAGGGGGAACTCTGGCGCTAGTGTCTATGGGAGCTGCAACGCGTGACGCTTCAGCGAGCATGAGAGTGATGGGTATAGTACACGGATTTGCCTAGTAATCGTTTCTTGTACGTTCCATTTGGCATCGCGTGGCTTGAAGCTGCTTTGTCACGAAACAAGAGTCGGCAAATGTTCAGCAGTTGCGCTTCACCACCTTAGTCTTACCATTTCGAATCGAGTCACAAAGTTCAAAACGGTTCGTCATTTCGTTCGGAACAAAACCCAAGCACAACAATAAACGAAGCCACAAGTGCGATTCGCCTCTCGCAAAGTACGAAGAATAGCAAATCTGTGTACTACCCATCACTTCCCATGTTCGCTGAACAAGAGCAGTGCCAGAGTCCCCTCTAGTCAATTTTAGTAAACTTATGTGTGACAGGGCATTGCTAGCAACGCAGCCTCCCTCGATATGATCAGTCTACGGTGCTTATAGGCCAGATGTGAGTGAGAGCAGATATTGCCAAGTTATCAGCCACAGTTTGACAGACTGGAAGCGGAAGTGAAATTATTGGCTACTGGGGGGGAGTCAAGTAAGGGACTGGATGTGTTACAATAGGGAGTTTCCGAATAGCGTATTGCAAGCCCCTGCAGGTGCGCTCGCTGCCACTGCGCATGCGTATTTCGCTGCCGCTGATTCTTTTTTTAGAATCCATCCAGTTCGAGCGGAGTTACAACGGTTTGTCGCATGCTGCAATTGCATTCTCTCTTCTCGATGAAAGTGCTGGAAGCTAAGCGGTGAGTGATGGCACGGGGAAAGAAAATGCGTCACGCGTGCCTCGTGACCTTGAGCACTTTTTCATCTTTTTTTATTTTCAAGTACGTGGCTTTTCAGTCAGGGCAGGCTTTTTCCGGACAAGTGGCGGCCTCTGTAACGGCCGAACGCGCCATGCTCAAATCAGCCAATGGCTGATACGATCACTGTGAGGAGTGATTTTTGAACTTGTGGCGTCCTTTGTCGACAGAAGAGAAGACAATTTTTAGCTGACTTTGAGAATTGATATTGTATTCCAGGCCATGTGCTGGGTGTTATAATAATTGGCTCTCGTGTTCTGGGAAGCCTCGACTACCGATTGGCTGCGTTTTCTGGCCATGCTCAAAAAGTGATTCATGGCTCCTTCACGTGTTGTGTCTTTACCGCTGTCGGCACGGTGATACGTGTTAAATTTTGCAGAAGACACAAACACCGCTGATTTACATACGTTTTGTTTGTTTGCAGTGCTCAAGCCTGGTAAATTCATGCTTTACGTACGATTTACACACACATTTGTGTCATTTTTTTCTTTTACAGGATTGATGATGAAGAACTGAGCGCGCTGTTGGGCGAATCTTTGGGCGTGATAGGGACAAGCAGAGCAGTGTGAACGGAACCACTCAAGAAGACTCCAGTGCCGAGGCCCGTCGCCGTTCCAAAGGTTCAGTGAACGGCGTGAACAGTAAGTCCACGTGTGGCACGAGCGTGTCCTCTGGGCCACTTGAAATATACAAGGTGTCATGGTTTGTGTGTTTACGTTATGTTCAAGTAGGATTTGTTATGTTCCAATAGCATTTTGATTATGATTTCCTCGCCATTAGCAATGTGTTCTCTACATAGCCGGTCAGCCGTCGAATGCAGTCCGTGATTGGTTCTCTATATAGCTGTTTCTAACGACAGCGTTGCGGTGGGGCTATTTTGTTGTATTTGTTGTGAACGCCACATAAAGCTTGGATCAGTTTGCTCATCGCCATCGACAGAAAATGGGAGCGAAATTCTCTAAAATTTCGGCACAAATACAGATTACTTGCACTGAAGTCACTGAAGCCGCCATATTGGAGTACCAGAATTACGGGAAACGCATTCGCGATGTCACGTTTAATGCTAACAGTAAATTGCGTGCGGGTTGTCGCGTTGTAGATATATGCAGGCGGGACAAAGAACATTCCAGCTGCTTCGTTATCACAGTGGAGCACGGTTGATCGCCATGTGATTGCCTTGACGTCATCCAAGCCGCCACCTCGTCAGTGCTATACTTGTTAAAGGTTCCTCAACCACACCGAGTTCAAAGGCGATGCGACAGTTGCTTCCTATAGCCTTCACTGCCCTTCCGATAAGATCAGTTTTCTTATCGCCGCTTATTTCCTCGGAAAACACGCGGAATATCAGTGCTAAATGTTGAGCCAGTCACGATTTTGCGTTTATCGGCTGCACGCTGTCATTCCTGCTTGCGCAGCTGCGAAGGAAGAAGATATGGTGAAATCAGTTTATCGCTTACGATAGTCATGCAATGCAGGGTAGAACGGGCCCATGCGACCGCTCGTCAAAGCAGAGTACGAAACGATTCGCAATAGATAACTTTCGTATGTCGACCAACGAATGGTTTATTTGCTCTTGACGTCACAGGAAGAAACTGCTAACGTCACGAATTGTGCCATGGGTACACGAAACGCTGGGAGAGAACAATTCGTATACTGTTCGGGCTCCCTTTAAGAGGTGCAGGAAGTATAGCGACACCTTTCTTTGCTCATCAGTAGCGCGTCCTCTGGCGTGAATCACTGAATCACGATCAACACATATTCATCAGGGAAGTGCATGTATGCTGTTAGTGGGGCGGCAAAATGGCGTATGTGACGTCACGTGAGCTAACGTAACCGGGACACCTGACTTTGGCTTGCTTGCATGTTTTTTTTTTTCTCGCAGGAACAACCATCAGTGGAGACAAACAATACGTGATCACGGTAAGTGTATATTGCTTGCGTAAGTCGTCACGTGGCCTTACGAGTAACGCAGTTGCAGCTATAGGGGTGGGGGAAGGTTCCCCTTCAGGGGGGGGGGGGTTAGTCGCTGCGGCCCCCTTCCTAATATATGTCAATGTATGCAGCTGACCTCGCCCCCCCCCCCCCTCTTAGGTAACAAAGGGGTGACCCCTCCCCCAGGGGCTTACCTATGGTTGCAACACGAAATAGCGAAAGGATGGAGAGATGAGAAAAGAAAGGTGGGAGCGAGCGGTCGTAGATACGATACCCCTCTATACGACTTTCTTCTCGTTTTTTTTTTCTTTGCAGTATGTTAGTGTATATTTATAACGTCATATCCGTAACGGAAACGCGTCAGCGGAGCTGTGGTGGACCTTGGCGCGAAACACTGTCGTGTTAAAAATTCTAGCCCTTTCCTGTAGGCCTTTCCTGCTCTCACCTATCGCCTATAGTGGTTCGCGTGTTATTTTGTGGTCAGGGGGGAGAGAACCCCATTATGTGGCGCCTCACGACGGAAATTTTATGAAGCAACTTTTTGTTCGGTTGTTTACAGATAGATCCATGGGGCGGCGTCTTGCATTCCCCGAGTTAATAATGTTGGCGGTCACGCTGACATACGGTGTTTCGCGATAGCAGGTTCATTCGTGAACCGGTTCACGGATTCGCTGCACTTCGGCATTCGTTTCACGAGTTCAACATGCCGGCAGCGGCACCGTAGTATTCGTTTCGAAAAAAAGTGCAACCATTGTGCAAGGCTGAGTTCACAAATTTCCTGCACTAAAAGGAAATAAAGAAGGCGTTGAGAATGGAAACAATAGCAAGACAAATTAGGGTAACAATTTGTTTGTTCGCAGGTGCTATATACACCAAAAACGGAATATTTCTTTAGGTACACACTTTTCAAAGACAGTTGTACCGTTTGGGTCTTTTTTTTTTTTTGTCGCAATACAGTGGCCATCTATCAAATTTGCGTTTACTTTGCACCCGTGAACGGCGCAGTCGCTGTCGCATAGCGTTGTTAGTAGAGAAGATGCCAAACGCCGAATTTTCAAGGAAGGAAAAGCAGGCAGATCGTCATCGCAAACAAAAAGAACTCCCCCAAAAGGTGCACACTGTTTTCAGATCGTATACCTGTCCAGAAATTTGCGGACTACACGTAATATAAGGCTTAAACTGCCACGCGCGCAGCTTGTAAGCATCGCATATGTCTGATCTCGCGCGCATATATATTCGTGTGTTAACCAAAAAATGTGAAGCTGGAGGATGAACTCGCTGCACGATTTTTTTTTTTTTTTGCCATGGAATGAAGTGCGTCTGCGACGGGAAACTTACGTGCGGGACGAGTCAAATGTCCGCCGTTGTCATCATTTGTTTCCTCAGGAGGACCAAGGGCCAGCCTTCGCACGATTGATCCTGGAACAACTGGAACCGGCTCGCAAGCCTTCAGAGGGTCGAGTCGTCCTTCGGCACGCCAGCACACAGACCGAACAATGGCAGTGTCTGTGCCAATGCAGCTTCGAACTTGAGAGCGCCGGCGAATGACTCTTTATTTTATTTTTATTTGTGGAATACTGCAGGCCAAAAAGGCCCAAGCAGGAGGGGCACAAACACAACCACAAGATCAGTACATGAGTGACGCAGCTTCACTAAAGTACATCTGTGTAAGAGGAGAGCGAGTAGAAGAGAAACATCAAAACAAAGAAAGCACGCGATCAGTACATGAGTAACACAGCTTGACTAAAATACATCTGTGTAAGAGAAGAGCGAGTAGAAGAGAAACAGTCAAAACAAAAAATCAAGCGATATTGGGAGGGGGGGGGGGGTCAAGATTCACAGAATTAAACATTGGGTTCATCAAGATCGAAGGTTTGGAGGAAATCAGAAGGCAAGTTATTCCATTCTGTTACAGTTCTCGGAAAAAAGGAAAACTTAAATAAATCTGTCCGCTCAAAATACGGAGTTAAAGATCGGACATGAGAATGACGAGTTTGCCTGGTCGAAGCTGGGGTAACGTAATGTGATAGGTCTAGTCCAAGTTTATTGTTAATTAGTGAGTCCAAGAATTTTAGACGGACAAGCTGGCGCCGCGATTGTAGCGTCGCCAGCTGAAGATGGATATATATCCAGAAGAAGGTGGATATATATCCATCTTCTTCTTCTAACATTCCAATCAGCGCTCGACAGGTCCGTTTTGTGACGTGTACTGGGGGGCCCTCCTGCTTGCGTTAGGTATTTTATGCAGGGAAAGTTTGGTGGGGGGACCGCGACGAAACTTGGACTGATTGTTATCGCGGTCATTTTATGGAATGATCATTGATTTCGGATAGAGTAATCTGATTGACTGTTACAGCCGTACGTTACGTAAAATATACCCGAGTTCTAAACTTCGTCCGCTCACAGGTAAGGGCGTCAAGTGTTTAGTTTCAGGCCTCAAGTTTTCTCAGGACGTCGCTACGGTGTAAGGCTGGTTTTAATTATTTCATCGCGTCTTAGTACAAAGAACGCTCTACATCAATCGCTGTGGCGATACTTCACCCTTTCTCCTCACGTATCTCTCTCTCTCTCTCTTCTTTTGCGTAGTACCGTGCAGTCATGAAAAGGCAGGCAGTAGCCTGTAGCACTGGTGAAGGCAGGGGGCAACAAGGAAGATGCACTGTACGCATGAACGCCTGATCCTGCCTTTTCAAGGTGCTGCAATGAACCTACGTTGCTACACATGTGCAGTCTCTAAACCTCTGTTTGAAACTGCATGCAGCAGTGCCTCAATGTAGGAATCTGAATAGATACGTGAATTAATCTTTGTCAAGCAATTAGTTTGCTGAGCAAATACGTTCCGATTGCAACCTTGGCTAGTCTTAATGCTTTACTGTGTTTCGAAGCAACACACTGAGGCAGTGTATAAGTTCAGTAATAATAAAATGTACATCAAAGGATTCCCAAAACGTTCATCCCTGCAACAAAGGACAGGTTTTTCGGTCCATACTTGATGTACGTTTGTGTACGTGTTTTTGTGTGTACATGTATATATTATCCAACCCACATTAAAAAAAAAGTCGGGGCGCGGGGGGGGGGAGGGGATGGGAACTCCCAAAATCCATCCCAAGCCTGCGAGCTTCCGTCGCCACGTGTTTGAGAGCTTCACGGCGGCAAGAGGTCGCGGACGGCGGGCCGATCGGCGAAACCTACACTGGCGTATGGACGACACGACCGTTCAGCACGGAATCCACCCAGTACCTAACACCCGAGTACCTAACACCCCGAGTACCTAACACCCCGAGTACCTAACCACCCGAGGTACCACCCGAGTACCTAGTACCACCCGAGTACCTAACAGTTTTTTTTTTCGTGTGCTTTTAATAAACATCCAGTTGAGAGTCAGCGCTATGGGTTGTGTCCTTTTTTTCAGTTCGTCCGCGTCGTCGTTGCGCTGTTTCAAAAATGTTCAGGTACTGTCACCGATAGCTATAGGTCGGCAAATTAGTAGATTCACTCAGACTCACTAAGTAGGGCAGTAAGTCTGAGTCAGGGTAAGTAGTGTTTCGGAGAGTTTGAGTTCGAGCGGGCCCAAAGCGCGAAATATATTTCCTGAGTGAGTCTGTGTGAAGTTCACTTTGTGTTGCCGTCCTGTGGTGATATCTATCCATCTTCAACATTACTTTCAGCTTTATAGCGGCTTACGTCTTTTTACTCAAGTATATACCTCAATGCTCTAGTGTGCGTCACCCCAGTATCAATGGATCAAAGGTGTGTGGGAGGGAGTCGACGCAACCCTGGCAAGCTCTTTCGCGGGACTTTTTTCGATAAAGGTATCTCCTATACGAGTTGCGCGCTGCATGAAGTGCCGTTGCTGGATTTAAATTATTGATAACCTATTTGAAGGGTCCAAGAGCAAAAGGCGTATCGTCGGGCACTAATTGGGTTTAGCTCCAACAAAGGCGCTAAACAGCGTTGACATGCATCATGATCGGAAAAAGATGATTTCACTCTAACGCGCCGTATCAGTCCGGCTGAGTGCTATGTCGGTCAGTGCGAATCCGAATAAGGAAAAGTTTAATAAGTGAAGGAAAGTCCGGTTGATAGAAATATTTTGTAAGTCTGAGTTCAAATGAGCTTCGAGAGAAATATATATATATATATATATATATATATATATATATATATATATATATATATATATATATATATATATATATATATATATATATATATAGAAGTGCCGTTGCTGGATTTAAATTATTGATAACCTATTTGAAGGGTCCAAGAGCAAAAGGCGTATCGTCGGGCACTAATTGGGTTTAGCTCCAACAAAGGCGCTAAACAGCGTTGACATGCATCATGATCGGAAAAAGATGATTTCACTCTAACGCGCCGTATCAGTCCGGCTGAGTGCTATGTCGGTCAGTGCGAATCCGAATAAGGAAAAGTTTAATAAGTGAAGGAAAGTCCGGTTGATAGAAATATTTTGTAAGTCTGAGTTCAAATGAGCTTCGAGAGAAATATATATATATATATATATATATATATATATATATATATATATATATATATATATATATATATATATATATATATATATATATATATATATATATATATATATATATATATATATCTTCAGTGAGTCGGAGTGAGCTCCAATTTTTCTGCTGACCTATGTCAGCTAGCCCAGCAATTTCAATCCTTCTACAGTGTCAGGGGTGTAGATGGAAATTAAAGAAAGATCTTCGTATAGAATTTAAAGCAATTGACTTTTTATTGAGGGTGTTTTCGAAGTTAATGGTAGAAGCGCTAATTGGTGGGTCGGCTTCGCCAGCTTAATCAGCCACATTTCATTGCTCCACGGTGATTATCAGTGGCCGTCTTTCCGAAATTTCAAAGTGGCTACGGACTATTCGTATGAAGAACTTTAATTTGCCCGTTTGACTCGACCGGCTGTTTCCACCGTTTAAAAAGTTAATTGTTAATTTCTGTAATTATTGCCGCAATTGGTGAAAATTGAAGCTGTCATCGTTCCTTTCACATGCGGCGATATCGCCGAATCTTCAAAGACGAATGCACTTCACGAAGTGATCATTGCAGGTGGTAAACCATTGGCGGATACAGTTTTCCCAAGCATCACCAACGAATCCGGAGTAAGTCTGATAGTATATCGGACTGATTGTGGAAAGTAATGCCAAATAACAGCGACGTTTGTTGGGTGTCAGATAACAGGGCGTTAACAGGACTATTAACAGGTTAACAGGAGATAACAGGACTATTTGCATCAAGTAGATGCTAGGAAAGAGTGAGATATTAGAGAGTTTTAGTACTGCATACGCTGCGTACGTGGTGGCGTTGCGTACGTAAGGACGCCACGTTCTGCGTAGTGCGCATGCGCAGACCGCAACGCGCACGTATCGCATTACGTACGCAGCCGCTACGTACGCACGCATGAGATGCGAGCGTGCGTGCGTACGTATGAGCTGATCGTGCCGCTCTCGAACAAGTTCGCGACAGCGCGAGACTTCGTTTTGCATCGAAGGCAAGCACCGACCGGCTCTGTGGTTTAAATATTGGCCATAATCTGGCTGTAACACTTGGATTGGCTCACATTGGCTGTCAACAACACGTGCTTCTATTTTGGTCTACCAGATGGCGCAACACGCTTCTCGCTCGTTACGTACGCGGGTACTACGGCGTACTAAAAGCCGATTAGTGGCAAACGACGCCACGTAACGCAAGGCGCTTGCGTGATGCGTACGTAGCACCATTCCGCAGTACTAAAACTCTCTATTTTATACTTTGGATGAATTGAACCTTCTGCATAATTAAGTTGTCTTTATCTAACCTAATTTTGCAGTGTACTGATACATATGATCACCTTTTTGAAGGCACTATACCAGCCCCGCCGCAGTGGTCTAGTGGCTAAGGTACTCGGCTGCTGACCCGCAGGTCGCGGGATCGAATCCCGGCTACGGCAGCTGCATTTCCGATGGAGGCGGAAATGTTGTAGGCCCGTGTGCTCAGATTTGGGTGCACGTTAAAGAACCCCAGGTGGTCTAAATTTCCGGAGCCCTCCACTACGGCGTCTCTCATAATCATATGGTGGTTTTGGGACGTTAAACCCCACATATCAATCAATCAATTAAGGCACTACCACGTTCGACGAGTTGTGCGGCGTGTCGCTTCCTTTGAGCAATGCGAAAATAATTTTTTCTGTGCTCAAAATGAACATAACAGAATATTAATTTGTACTGCATTCCTTGCCTGGGAGCCTATTCTATTTATGTAAAAAGTAAGCACCTGTGACATCAGGGTAAATATATATCCATTTAGAAGTAATTGGGATGAGATGACTTGCCGTAACACCCGTAAATTCGAGAATTATTTCATTATTCTTGTCGCAATAGCATAGTGAGTGCCTTGCAGTAACGTTGTAGCGATTTGACATATTTACAAACGGTTCTTTGTGGGTGGCGTCTGAAAGGGTTAATTTCCATTAACATTAAAATACAGTGTTCGGAAGGGAAAGAAAAAAAAAACAAGATGTAGTTTGAGTTCATAAAGCTTTTAGACGGATTTCGTATGATCGTGACCTTAGCGTGCAGTTATAGCGGGCCATTTGATATCGTCGATTAAGATTTGGTATAGAGATGATAGGGAAGTAAACGCGTTGTGCCTTTCAGCCACTGGCGGGCATATGACATTTCTCTTTTTTTTTTTCTTCTGCCTTCTTGCAGCTCACGTGTGCTCATAGTATTTTATTTATAAGCATGAAACACAAAGAGCCATGTCCTTTGAGGGTGTACGACTGGGTCCGCGACGAACAGGTAATGCGAATTGAAACGTTTACGCGGAACGGTCTTGGCTCGTGTTAAATAATCGAGGTATATTCTAGACAATCAACTACTCCCTACTATACATACGACTAAAGATCAAGTGGCTTTGATACGTTATGTAAATGCTACGTTAGTTCTAATTTAAAGGATAGTTGTTCCCGACGAAATAACACACAGAAACAAGTATGGATGACTGAATCTTCAAAGAACTTTGCCTCCAATTAGAGGCTCACTACGGAAAACTAGTAACTTTAAGACGCACTTGGAGCACTATGTGGCCCGAAAATGTTCCCACATTACATTCGTCGGGCGTGCGAGGGAAATGCTTCGTTTTTAGTCGCTAAACGGCGATACTTTATTATGCCCCTAGTAAGATGGCCGCCACAGCCGCCATCTAGCCAGAGGAACGGCTTCACTTCTGCGCAATCATTTCCACTTCAGCAATTTTTGAATCCTCCTTGGGCCCGACTCGCGAGGCACGGAGTGTAGAGCATCGGTGTTGAGAGTAAGTGAACTCTGGCGGGCGTAAATATATGTAAACAAACACGCGTTGTGAATGAGTACTGCAACGAAAGAACGTTTAAAATTGCCAAAATGTATTAATCTTTCACTGCGGCCACTTGGTGCTCGAAATTTTTCTCTGACCTCTAGACTGCTGGGGACGAAAGTACCTTGTTTCGCTGCGAAGGGAGATTGTTGAACGTCCTTTGCGAAACGCTCCGTTTACCTTCGTTTGGGTAAGGGTGGCCGTGTGACACGGACCGCATCTTCGTTGTCGTAAGGACGAGGGAGTTAAACGGTCTTCGCGGGTGCCCGTGTAACAGGGGTATTAGATGGGAGGGGGGGGGGTGCATTGTCGTAATCTCGTTAGTTAAATTGTGTATCCAGTTCTCTTGAGGGAAATAAATGTGGTGGAGCCCTGATAGCAGTTGCGTAAGTTTAATTCGAAGACTATCAGGTACCATGTCGTGTAATTTGATCGGCAGTAAACGGTTATACGCAGCACTTCGCTATGGATAAGAGAGGTTTTTCACCTCCAGCTAGGAAGTTAAATGGAGCGCAGGCGCTTGACGTTGAAATATTACTGCAAAGGGAAACGTATACCATGCGCTTTTCTCCACAAGCTTTGTCCTAATGTTTACCTCACTAACTCACGTGCGAAATGAGGTGGTTTAGTCAGCTGCGGGAGTGCTCTTCGGTACGCAGCACTAATACAGCATCGGTCAGCAAGTGGGGCTCCGCTCTGAGGCCGGACATACCGTCACACATCTTTGGCCTGTGCAAAGGGCCTGTATACGATCTGGTGGTTATTGTCCCAAGCGCCTGCCGCCGTGTGCTATATAGGACATACGTGCGCTTTCGGACTTTTATTGATATATATATATATATATATATATATATATTGTCAAACTACACCGAGCTAACACTTTAACCGAGCCGACCATTTTCAGCTAGGGTATACAGCGCCGCGATCTTCGCAAGGAAAAAGCTGAAGATTCTTCCGTGTGAAATTTGATTCCTGCTGATGATGAATGCATCGTATTCTGTGGTGTGTTTGACCGACTGAGAAAGTTTGTTGGTGAAAGTTCGCGGCGCTCACATGCATATTAAAGATACAGTTAAGTCTCGATTTAACGAAATTGAGAGGACCATGCAGAGAATCGTTAAATCTGGGATTTCGTTAAATCACGTCGTCGGCCCTATGCACACTGTAACGCTGTGACTGCCTGGTCATAACTCTGGCGCTACTGGTTGCTTTGCGGTGGTCGAAGCTCATGGCCATGCTGCGCCTTCAATAAGACTACTTTATTTTAAGCTGACATAGCGTATTACTAAAAGGGTAGGACCGAAGAGTTTCCTTTGTGCCACAGCTCTTCAATCATACGGATTGATAGGTTTCCGTTAGGCCCCATCTATCACAATAGGACCCATGTATCAAAATCTGGACGCGCTATTAGACGAAATTGCGGTAGCGTGCTGATTGTCGCGTCATCTGTTGGGAGGGGGAGGGGGTGGAATGCGCTAATAAGTGCTCGCGACGACACCAGCGGCAGCCTTGCGTGCGGCGTCCAGCGGCATGCGAAAACCATATGGTTTCGAATGTCACTTGAGAGTTTCCTATGTAGAGTTTCCTATATATACGCTAGAGGGAACTCTGGCGGTATAGTGTCTACGGGAGCTGCAATGCACGACGCTTCAGTGAGCGTGGGAATCATGGGCAGTACATGCACGGACTTGCCTAGTCTTCGTATTTTACATTCCTTTAGGCTGCCTCTCTAGAGAGGCGACCGGATGGTAGTGGTGGTGGTTGGAAGGCGCCTAATTTCGGCAGCCCGGTATATAGGGAGGGCGCTAACAACCTCAACGAGGGGCTTAGCCAGGGGGTAGCATTATAGGTACGCCCCCCCTCCCCTTCCCCGAAAGTTTTTTTTTTTTTTTCACCATGGCATAGAAAGTGAAAAATGGCCATGTTAAGGGGGTGCCCCTCCCGAAATCAAGACGGTGCCCCCTCCCCAGGAAAAAGTTTCTAGGTACAAGCCTTACCTCAACTATAGTGTCTAGAATATATTCTAGGAACTGTTTCTTGTCTATTCGCTGTCTTCAACCTCCCCTGCCCCGCGTGGTAAGGGAGTAGAGTAGGCGAGGGAAGATCCGGTTAGGAGATAACTGCCGTGTCTTGATTGCTTAGTTTGTTGGCGGCCACCTTGGGGGGGGGGGGGGGGGGGGGGGGGTATTGATTTTTTCTTCATTTTAATATATTCCGATTTAAAGAAGTACTGACACGATTTCGAGGCACTCTAAAACGGACATTTTTCGCTACCATGATGTGCATTATTAGTGGTTGAGATATCCACACACCGGAGCCCGACAACGCGTGCAAGATATCTGCCAAATAGGAGTCCTGCGTGCAGCGTAAATCCCAGAAATCGCTGTAAGTCTCTGGACGTCAGTTCATTCGTCGCTGTTTAGTGCACCACGTGCGCAGGCTGAGATTACAGTAGCTGAGATGTAGTCTTCACGTGACATCAGACCTATGTTGACACGTCACGGCGAAGCTGCCCCCGCGATACCGAAACCGAAATGGCTGTTTTAAGGTGCTGGTATCAAAAATACATGCAATGCATTCCCAAACACTACGACACCCTTTTAATAGTTGTAGACACCCATGTCTTCATTCAGAGCGAGAACCCTCCAAACATTAAAAATTTGTGTCACTAATCATTACCACTTACAAATCACAATTATAGTTTCCTACGCTTTTCGTGGCTCTCGTTAACTGCACTGTTAAGGCGAGGGCTAAACAGTAAAAGAAAGACAACTAAATGAATTGTTTGCACAGGGATCAACAACAGTAGAAGCGCTCGCTTAATCTAAGATTGGGTGTACTCTTAATTCCAACGTTAGCACCATTGCCTGCTCTTCATCGACATCACCGTCATGGAGCTGACTAGCCGTGTAGCTGTGTTGCAGTGGCTATTCTAGCCACTGTAGCTGTGTTAGGGTGGCTAGCTGTGTGTTCACTAATTGTTCGTATCTATAATTGCTCCTCAGTATCCAATCTACGGAGTGCTGCAAGTGTCCCAACTACTCGCATTTGAAGACCTGCTCGGCTTTACCCATTGCTTGGCGCATTACCGAGCACAGTATCCGTTCAAACGAAAGTCGCGCACAGACCATGGTCGTCACTGCTTCATCACGAAGCTACCGCTCCACGAAGTTCTGCCTGTAAACTGCACGTCCAACAGTACGCTCATTGTTGCTGTCGATGGAGTCGCCGAGATACTAGCTGTGCAACGATATTTGCGGCGACCTTCATATGGCTTCCTTGTCAGCCGCACGAAATGCGTGCTTCGTGTGTGATGGTTCCCTGCAGTGCGCCTGAAGAAATACCGTACGGTGTGTGTACGGTACTCACGGTATCTGAGGTTGAACGTCGGTGTAAGCTTTGCGTTAAAAAAAATCAAATAACTATTGTGCGAACATGCGAGCGCGGCGTTTTTCTGCCATTTACTTTCGGATATGGTTTCGGCTTCTCTAGGTAGAATGCGTTTAGCGTCTACTGGCGACCGTGGTACTCGCATTTTCCAAGCTGTTCGTTGACTGGGTTTTTCATTTATATGTTTACTTTCAATACCGTGAGCCTTTTCGGGATTTACAACTCTGACACACAATCTACGAACAGCATAGCACAGACGGCACGATTCAAAAATGAGAACAGAAATGTATAAACAACACGCTGGAATAATTTTGTACGCATAACTTGCACGTGACATCACAGACAGGTTCTCTGTGTTGGGTACTTGAAGATGGCGGCCGCCATGACTTTTTATCGCATCTGAGAGTGCCAGTGCAAGGGACGGCAGATTCTAGTTGTTCAAGCAGTGCAAGGGATGACAGTCGTTCGCCCCTCGCATTCTTTTGTGCTATCCCCGCTTCCATCTGTTCGCCAGCCGCGTCAAGAGGGAACACAAAGAATTGGAAAAGGCACTGGCACCAATATGAGGTCGTTGTTTCTTGTTTCACGCGGTCGAGCAAGAGTTCATGCGCATCTCAACTAGCTGGTACCTGAAGATGGCGACCGCAGTGACGTCAATTCAAGTTATGAATAAACAGTTCATCGCCATGCTGGTATTATGCTACGAATGCTGCTGACCAGACCAGTGTTCAGAGGCTCGAAATCGTGCGAAACTGAAAGTGCTCCCCTAGAGTGATTATACTGCCTGACCAAACCGTCTCAGACTATTTCTAGCAGGTGTTGTTAGTTATCTAAATTGAACACAGTGGGTTATTATTACGGAATTGGGAAGTCTTTTGCTTAGCTCCTCAGGCAGAACGATTGAGATCACACCACTTCCTCGAGAGAGAGGTGGACCCTATGCTTTCGTATCTGCACATAATTTTGCCTTTGTATTCAATTTAAAATAATGGTATAGCAGCTGCATTGTAGAGCAAGTTTGTCGTTTAGTTTCCTGCTCTCGTAAACAGTCCATTTGGCTTTTTGAGAACTTATCGTTCTCATGCTGTGCCATGTGTTGCAGCTATCATACTTGTAGGAAATTCTATGATATTGACCCTGCTGTGCCAACCTTTGAAAGCTTTCTCCACCTGCAAGGCTTTGCTTTGCTTCCAAGCACCTGGTTTTGCATTGCATCTGTGGTCTGGGGTGCCATCGTGTAATGATTCTATTTTTTCATTCTATGCCCTTCACCGCCATTAGCCGTCTGCGATTGGTGGAAGTGATGCTTCGATCAATCGCAGACAGCTAATGGCGTGCTTCGAGCAACCGCAGACAGTTAATGGCCGCAAAAAGCATATAATAAAGGAATAATATAGTTGTGGGATTGCACCCCTGGACATTTTTTTACCAAGCTACAATGTCATGCGATGACTGTAAAATATGTATCCAAATGAAATATGTATCCAAAAGAAGACGAGAAGCCATCATTTTCTTTACGTTCTGAGCACGTTTGGATGCTAATAAACGTTTCTAGGAGTCCATTTCAACTGTTCACTTGGCCACATATTTTACAATGATGTCATAACGTGACATCATTATGACATTGCAAATTTTAGTAGTCTGTGATGTCACAATTTTGTCGTATGGTTACGTCATTATGAGATAATGCTGATTGTTTGCATCGCTCATCTCCGATGCTGTGGGACGCTGATGCCAATGTTCGAATTTCATATTTGATGAGGCATTTCAGGCATTCGTTTAATGACAGATTAAAAAACGCTCTGAGGTTCGCACCAGAATCTCGCAAGCAACAGACTTCATATGCTATGCCTTCCCAGCTCATTTTGCCACAGAGGAACCCCATGAGGCATATGCTATTTTCATCTTGCTTGTACCAATATGTGAAAGTTCAAATGGTGATTCTGTTGATAAGCAAGAGAATTTATGTCACTGTAACCTTGTGCTAAGGTTACTACATTTGGATGTCTTTTCGGCCACAGTTTAGGGTGAATAGCCTGTGTTTTTATAAAAAAGTTGTGGATCTATGCTGTACGTTTTTACGACCTCACTATATCGCCTTTCTGCTTCAAAAACTGGCACTTCGAAAGCTTGTACTTTCATGGATTTCATAAGTTAGCAACCGGGAGGCTATCGAGGAAACTTAAATTTAATAACTCGTTGAGGGTTTTCACCCTTTTGGACACCTTTTTCACCCTGTAGTACAACTGTAAAACATTGGTTGCGAGATGCAGTGGTTGTGTGACTGGTGGTTCTTATCTCTGTTGCTTGGAGATGTTCTTGTTAGACCGAGGGTCAAAACTGGTAAGCCAGGGAAAGCTCCTTCTTTATTCTTTGTTTTGACTGTATGTGTGATCTGGTTCACTTTTTTTTTTACTTTGTTTCCCTCTTTGCTTTCAGCAAGGACCAGAAAGGAGAGTCCACGAAGATTACCAGTTTCTTCTCAAGTTGACCTTTGCCAGTCTTCAAGTACATCTTGCGCCCTATTTACTGATGCTCGCGTGTTGTTTGTGGATATGGCACGGTCTGTCACTTTCACTGCCGATCTTAGAGAACTGAGTGTACGAGGATTACTGCCTTCATTCGAACCTTGCCTCTGTATAGCAGTGTCTGTGCTTTTTGCCTTCTTCATTATTGCTTGCATGGTCGCTTGTTATGGCCACACTTTTTGTCAGTTATTTCACTGTCATGTTTGGTAGAAATGGAGGTCAATGATTGTGTTGTACCTGGGTGTGAAAGGGTCCTCAAGACGGTATTTTCGTTTTTCATTAGACCACTACTAGAGCAAATCATTGGCAGCATAATTCAATCGAGACAACCTTTATTAACGAAGCTACGAGTAATATATAGGTACCCTCCTCTTCCACTCCACCTTTCACCCACAGCTACCTCAACTCTTCAAGCGTCAAGCTCTGCCTTCACAGGGCCTGCCCCCACGCATTTCACAGCCAATCCTAGCAGCAGCCATGGTGACGTTAAGTGGGCAGAGCCTGCCGCTCTGTGAATGGGCGGTTGAAAACGCATTTGGCCGTGCTGCAGTAATCTGCAGTGATTCGCAGCTTTAAAGCACTGTGATAAATTACCCAATTTATGCAGAGAGCTCAAATCGGTTTGTAAATGACTCTTGGGAATCGGTCTATCGGCCTAATGTGTTTGTACAAAATCGTCGAAACTGTTTCAGGGTCGCTTAACTGTTCCTCGGCTAGCAGCCTGAAGCCACAAAATTTTAGTCTCCTGCAAGGGCCGGTACAGGAAAAAAAATTTCAGCAGGTTGGAGGTTGAACTAAATGTCTGCTAACATTGTTATTCGAAGGAGGGCCCTTGCCACATTTCATGTCTGGGTCATTTCTGAAGGGGATTTTCTGCATGAATTCGAAAAACGTATTGATACTGGTCTTTGAAATGTCTGAAATCTGAACCCCAATTTTTTGTTCCAAGGGAGTGTTTCAAAAACACGGGGACTGCGAGGGGTACACAAAAAAATTTTTTTTTCAAGGCTATTCGTGCATAACTGATGAAAATGCTCATTAAGGAAATAAGTATCGCATGAAGAAAGTGACATGCTGGCCGAGCCAACTGCAAAAGTTCTGTGGACTGTCTGTTTGACACACCTGGTGTAGTAATCGCATAGTGTTCACGTCATCATCTGATTAGTGCCTTAAACTGACATTTTAGCATCACCTGCTCGTGTGGCTACTTGAGAAAGTCTTTCAAGCTGAATGTTCTGTGAAAAGTGCTGTGGGTCCACCAGAATTGATGATGACACCCTCTAGTTTAAGTGTTAGAGGGACACTAAAGAGCAGAGCAATTTTTCGCGTGTTAGTGAGGTACGAATCCCAAAAACACCACTCTTACTGCGACTCTACGCTTGGTAAGCGAGAAAATGCGCCAGAAGGATATGCAAAAGAAGACGCCACCATGAGATTCCTGCACCAAGAACCGTGATGTAGTAAATTTTGAAGGCTTCTACTGGATCCTGTATAGCTTCTACTCGATAAAAATGAAGTACATTGTTATCTGTGTGTGCTATAGATTCAGCATATGAAGTTTAGGAAAATTTCATGGAGCCAATGTTGCGAAAATATGAAATATATATTTAGTAACTTGTTACGCCACTCGCGGAGATTTCGACACAGAATTTTTAAAAATAAAACTTCTACTTTGATTTTCTCTGCCGATAATGAACTTGCGACAGTCAAAGTCAGGGCATTAGCGTTCTCAGAGTGAAATTTATCAATCTAGACCGAGCCATTGTTTCTCTTTAGTGTTCCTTTAACGACGCATGAGATGTGTGTGACGTTTAAGAAAAGTAAGTTTATGCAAGACCATGCAGTATTGAAAGAATGCCCAGAGATGCGATGATTAATCTCTTATAGTTCTATCTGGTATCCACATGCTTAAAGTTGAAGTTTTTGGTGTTTAAAAGCAAAACATAGTGCTTGCATTGCTCCGGCAGAGTAGCTGTGGAGTAAGCTGGCTTGTACGGTACTCTTAGATTGAAACACGAAATTTTAGGGCTGACTACATACAGTTCATGTCACATTTTTACTTGGAACATTGGATCAAAGACAACATTACCTATAGCGGCCAGAGGTGCTCTGACATGATGTGCTTATCACAAATAATTGCTCATAGATGTCGTTGCTCTAAAAACAAAAAGAAGAAGCGCATTCGTGCAAATGTGTAAAGACCTTGTGAGAGTAAGAGAAACCAGAATACAGGAGTGCAGACCTGTACACTCACACCTCATTATAACAAAGTTGCGTCTTACACGAAAATAAGTTTGTTAAATCAGAAAATTTGTTATAAAGATGTTTTCTTAACAGTATGTCTATTGTAAGTATATTTTTCCTTTACTTCGTTATAACTGATATTTCGTTATATCCGGGTTCGTTATATCGAGGTTTGAGTGTGGCACTTCAGCGGCTTGTGTTATCTAGACTGCTCTTTGTTTTGTTTTTTTCACTGTCACCAAGTGGTCAAACCAGTGGGTATGAACACAATCTATAGGCACGAGCTCATTAGAGGTGCCAGCAACACTTGGTAATTAATTCTATGACAGCTGTTGTGTTAAGCCCCAGTTCCACATGAAAAACATGTGACGTAGATGTGTTCCATGTGCAGACATGTTTTTGCAGACTCCATTGTCATGTTCACTATAGCTCCGACTGTGACTGCCCCTCCCCTTCTCCTTTTTTTAACGAGTAGCACTGCTGTCTTCACAGCTGGGACTGAGTAATTAGTGTACTGGTGTATTATTTATGTTTGAATGTGCCAGTTTTTGTTTGGATAGAAATTATGGTGACTTCTTGACATTATGCTTCCTGGTGCATACCTGTTCTGTTTTTTATCTGCAATAGGGTTTGAACGTGAATTTATTTGTGCCTTGATATCTAAAGTCGGCTCTCTCTCGCAATATCAGCAAGCTTGCCAGCAAGCCAGGTTCAGCTGTTACTAGTATCTTAATACTGCAAACATCTCGACATCCTATTTCTCTCTGACGCCGTCAATAACAGTGTTAATCAAAACACCAGTGCTGCGTTAGTGCACTTAATACATGGGTATGTACCAGATGGTCCTTTTCGATAAAAGCCAAGTGTTTAGTTGAAACCTAACAGATAAGGCGAACTGTTCTCGCCGTTTGCCTTTTTAGCACAGTAGTTACCCAATGGTTGTGTAGACATAGCAGTCTGTTCTCTAACATAGACAATATTGTTTAATAAAAGTGTTCATTGTTCTTAATGCAATCACTTCACAATATGCACAGAAAGCAATAACATTCCCCAAGATTTCAAAAGCCTGATGGGTTATTCACAGTCGAGATATGTTCTCGCTGTTGTTGCTACCATTCTCTATTACTCAATCGCGAACACAAACAGTGCTGGGAGCAGTTCTCCTGTTTTTACTTCTGTCGTTACTTGATAAATGCCAACTAGGTGATGCCAGAAATACTTATAATATGCTAATAGTACTCACAATCCAGTGGTGTCTCAATGATCACAGTGCAATCTCTCTTTGTAATCTTTGTACGAAACTGTGGTTGCTTAAAGCTGGTAATCTGGCAGACCAAAGAGCATTGACATTTCATCGTGCTTTTTATAGAATGTGAAGACTTAAAATTGGTATGGCGGTGACTGGGTGCATCGTAAAATTTCAATTGTGCTCTGATTGGAAAAATTGAAATGAATTCAGATGGACAGACACCTGTTTTGTCCCATTGACCTCTGTCAATCTGGCTTCATTATGATTTTTTAATCAGTGCATATTAAATCACAGCTTTATATTTATTAATTTTTTCATTACCCTCAAGGTCTCAAGATCTAAGAGGAGAGTGAGTTGCATTCGTAACATACACAACATACTTTCAAACTCACAAAAATAAAAGGGAATACATAGATGTAATAAAGGAAACTAACAATAGTACAGATCAAGGAGTAAAAAGAAAGTCAATTAGGAATACAAAGCATAAATAGTTCTTTATAGCAAAAAAACAATGCAAGATAAATATTCCTCAGAACTGTAAGGCACCTAAAAGCCAAATAATACATCATGCCTGCATGTTAAAGTACTAGTGTGATAAAAAACAACAAAAATCCTAAGCAGAAAGAAAATAGGTTACACTGCTATAAATTAATAAGTTTATCACAGCAAATGACTTGAAACTGCTTTGAACTTGGCATGATCAGTTACCTTGGCAACAAATTTTTGAAGGCGATTCCACCTTGCTAATGTACTGGGGATGAATGAATTGTAAAGGACTTTGGTGTGGCTTGAGGAAATGCTAACCTTACAACAATGATCGGTGTGGGTAGATACGCAAGATGAGGGGTTTATAAGTTTATCCTACAGAATGGGATGGTGACGATAGGTCTTGTGAAACGAGCAGAGGTGAAATATTTTCCTACGCTGTAGTAGCCAAAGTAATGACAAGCTTACTAAAAGCTTAGTGAAGCCTGTCTGAGCACAGGACTTCGTCTTGTCTCTTCCAGCGGTGATGGAGGCATGGCCGGTGGATCAAGGTTTGTGGAGCACGGAGGCCGACGCATCCGATGACTCAATGCCAGACGATCGAACGCTATCGTTGCCTCCTTGGTCGAGGGTGTCGGGTGTGTGGCGGTGCAATCGGTGCATGTACACGGCACCCGACATCTATCGAATCAAGCGGCACCAGGTGACACATACTGGCGAGCGCCGATACTACTGCCCCATCTGCCAGGCGCGATTCACCGCCAAGCAGAGTGTGAAGACCCATATGCGTCGACACACAGGCGAGAGGCCGTTTGCGTGCAGCCGGTGCCCGGCACGCTTCTCACGTAGTCAACGTCTGGCAAGTCACCTGCAGACTTGCAGCGACGGTGCCGGTTTCGAACAAGCGGCGTGACGTGGTTAAAGTTGTTCATATAGTGTATTACAAAAATAAATTATTGTATAATGGCTTAAGTTGAGTTCTAGTTGGGTGGGTTTCCTTGTAGGAAAAGTTAGCCATGTAGACAAGGACACGATAGAAGAAACACAGGTGTTGGAAATGTTGACTATCGACTGGTATGTCACACTGTGGGTGTAAAACAGGGCAGGAACGTAACTTATGGGCATAGTGACAACATAGGTTTGCACCCTTTGTGAGGTGCAAACTTGTGCCCCTTTTGCAGTCCCCTGCTGACACCCAAGACGGTCACCCATCAATTTAGCACTTGTAAGTGCCTACACAGAAGATAGGTATTTAAGTGTGACATTTCATCTCTATGTGGCGTAATTGAAGGCTAACTTATGCGTACACTTCCAGTAACATTGATATGCCGAGCCTCAACCATCTTCACTGACTGTCTCTATCGTATATGCGTTCTGAAATCTGATTTTGCACAGTCTTATATAGACATTAGAATAAAGAAACGTCTTTTCTAGTTGAAGCTTGAAACATCTGTAACGGCCGAAGTGCATGCTTAAGCCTGCCTTTGGCTACCTTAAGCTGTTATCTTTTGCATAAGCCCACTCGTGTGCCAGATTGATTGGAGTTGTCATCATTCCTGGTCATGTGCAGATGAGTTTTGCGTGTGCTTCCTTTTCTGCCGCAGTGCAAACTTTTAGTAGATGGACGGCATCCACGTTGTGCGTTTCCCTTCTTTTGTGTACCTGTGTATACAGCTAACTTTTTCTATGATGAAGTCAATGTGGCTGGAAAGCAATTTGCGACTTAAAGCCGATTTGTGATGAAATCTCACTTGAGTGCAACTTGTTGAAAATGAATTGTAAGCGTAATCAACATTTTTGCAATGGAACCTTAATGATAGTGATTATTGGGTAATGTTTTGTATTAGTTTATGAAATTGATTTTCAACGAGTTGGTACAAGGCCAACTACAACAGTACTACCTGTACTGACCAAGGTTGCCACCAAAGTTACCGTGGCAAGGCTGTAAGCCTAGCAATAACATTGCTCTTTAATTTACAGCATTCAGATTGGCATGTGTCAATCACTGAGATTGCATGCTCGTAATGAAAATGATAGGTTATTTTTTTGTTGATGAACTGAAACTTAAAGCACAGCCTTGCACTTCTAATGATCTCAATGATTTTCTCCACCGACTGCCTCGTAGCTGCAAGTCGAAACCCCGGCTCCTTCCCGTCCTTGACAATTGGGTGGTGGTAGTCGACTGTTCATGGACACACGTAACGTGTGTCACATGTGTGATACACATGACATTGTGACACTGGAGATTTGATGCTTGTGTGACGTCACGTAAATATAAATAGGGCAGATGTTCCGCAAAAGATGGAAGCTTCAAGTAATGAAAAATTTAACACGAAGTGTTGCTGGAGCCAACACTCTGACTAGCAGACTTATTATTATTTTTTTTAAAGAGTGCAACCGAGTACCAATACATGTGTATTCTTCGTGCCCTTTAAGAAGTGTCATATTCAAGCTACTTGTGTCTCTTTACTTTGCTGGATTACAGAAACTATGTACTGGCAATTGAAATTGACTCGGGTATGGTCTTGTCTGATATGTCCTTTTTTGTCTTATCCTCATGTTGATTGCTCTGCGTGAAATTTGCTGTGATGTCTTTATGCTTGACTGGGAACACAGGGTAGACCTATGTGGAAGCTGTTGGTGTACTTGTTCAGACGTAAATAATGTAAGCAAACTCATGGCTCATATAGTGCAGTAGCTTACACTGAGATATTTGTTCAATTGTACTAGTTCAGAAGGCTTTGTGAACAGCAGTCTTGGTATTAGTATTTATGTACATGAGCAATGTTTCAGCGAAGACTTCAAATTGTTCACTCACAAACATTTTGGGTGGCCTATTGTCATTGATTGTTGAAAACACAAAGTTATGTAACTCAAACTCTGCTGTAATTTACATTTCTCGTCCAATGATACGTACACGATGGGACCCACTATAAGCTCATTTTATGGAAAGTTCGAAATGTCAAGACTTTTCCAGAAAATGTTTGGCTACTAACTGGATGGTGCGAAAAGTGTTTGTGAAGCATTGCCACGTCTAATTACATGTGCCCATGACATGGTTTTCTCAAGTATTGTCATGCTATTACTATAGTAAGATCAACAAAAGCACCAAATCTCTATTGATGCTAAATAAGAAAATATAACGCCACAGTTGCAGAGCAATCATGCATTGATATAGATGGTAGATTCAGTGTTGTTTAAAGCAGTTTGATAATGCTGGAAAAGCAATTTAAAGTAGCATTCAATAATGTTTTGTGGGCACCTTAAACTACCGGTGATTAACGAGCATTTTCAGTGGGTTGTGGTGACAGGAACCCTTCAGGAAATATTAAAGCTTGCGTCTCTTGTGAACATTGTGTTTCACATGCATTTGGTGATGTTCTTAATTTATTACTCTCGTTGTTGTCCACCATTTGATTGAAAACGACTGTGTACTAAATGCAAGCTCATCTGTTCGATTGGAGGCCCACGCACAAAAGCATTACGTGATTACATCAACGGAGTGTAACTCGTCCCTTTCATAACAAACACACTGTAAAGGAACTTTATTTTGTTTAAAACACTGAAAATATCTCATCATAGAACAGTAATTTCCTTGCAATCTTATTCGTTTCTGAGGTCTCGCTGTTTCTGCATTCCTAGCTGCAAGAAAACAGTGAGACGTAGCGCACGCAAGGTTTTGCTTCTGTGCCACTTTTTTTTTTTCTTCCCAAAGTATTTGCTTTCAGTTTTCTAGCACTGCCAGAAACAGCACCTGCTTCTTATTTACCTCGTCTCAACAAAGCAGTCGTGGACTGTAGCACAGGGCATCCAAATGTGACACAAAGCTATGGGCACTGCAAAATGCAAAAATTTCTCTTGAAATTTGCACACAAGTGAGTTCTCGGTGTGGGACAGCTATGTGTATCTGGCACTCCTTATCTATAAAAAAATTCATTCATGATGTTTTAATTCACAAAAAGCCGACTTCTCACATTTCCTTTGAGGAAATCTGCTGAGGGGGTGAGG
Organism: Rhipicephalus microplus; assembly: GCF_013339725.1. Taxonomy (NCBI): domain Eukaryota; kingdom Metazoa; phylum Arthropoda; class Arachnida; order Ixodida; family Ixodidae; genus Rhipicephalus; species Rhipicephalus microplus. The sequence goes on along the minus strand of NC_051167.1, from coordinate 114,962,654 downwards.
GGGGGGGGCGTTTTTGTCGTCTGGTGTCACATTAAACGTCTGCAGCTCTTCCTCTTCGAAGGCGGATGCACACAAGTTGGCACCTATGATTGCGCACTCCACACTGATGTCATGAGATGTACTACCACACACGGCGACGTTCTGAAACCTTGTGGTCAGAGAGCATTGCTGAGTGCTTGAGCGAGACTCTTATTTAGTCACGGAGGCAATCAGGCACGACAAATTGGCCATCCAGGCCTTTGAACTTGAAAATGTACTTGACCCTGGCTTGGTGCGACAGTTTAGCGATTGACACGTCTTTCTCCTAGACAAATCTCCCCCAACTTTATGGGCTTCTGCAGAACTGATTTGTAAAGTTCAGTCGCATTTAATATGGACCTTGTATGTAAATTCTTTTTTTTTTGTGCACAGTATGTATAAATGCATTTTCAGCATAGTGCTGGTTTTGGCAGAGAAATCGATTGTGCATTTTTGTTGCTTGAGCTATGCTGTCATGTTTTGGGATGCAGGTGTACACACTCTCAGACACACGTCTATTACGTGATTGCCACACGCAAATGCCGTCTCTTGTTTCGTGCCATGCGCATTATTGCGGAAGGTGGGGCTGGACGAATCTTTGTGTTGCACAAAAGAAAAAATGCTTGTTCTTTAATGTTTGTAGTGCATTGCTGGAATAAAGTATTTTGCAGCTCTTACACATATTGAAACTCCTTTTACTGATTGGAAGCGACTTGAAGTTTGTACAGGAACGTTGTTGGCACTACCATAGGTAATGTTACTTCTGTCACCTGCCAATGCTTGCATTGTTTGTTTGTTTGTTTCATTTTGACGTTTGCACTTCTTTTTCGATGTTTTTTATTTATGCTTGCTATAGACTATTTACAGATGGACTTCAGTACCACCACATTGAGTTGTAGCCTTGCCGTCTTCTTTCTCGCAAAACAACTGCAAACAGTGCCATGTTAGATAGATAGGCAGAAAAACAGTTCGCTTGGTGCTTTCAATATCTAGTGACATATATATCTCATGTCACAATGTACAAAACAAAATATTCGTTTAACAGCCCGAAGTGGCGTCACCCATATGGTCTTGCATGAAATTGTCCATAGGCCACTGATTTCAATTTGAGAATACGAAGTCAATAACTTGTTATCACATAGCCTGTAATTTTTTTTACACTTAAACACATTTCCAAAGCTTCAGAACAGCAGGCTTTTAGTATTTATGAAGCAATAAGGGCAATAAGTCAGAAAATTTTATCGACTTCCGAAATCTTTTTTTCTCAAAGATTTTGTTTTTTTTCTCAATTTGCTTGTCTTGAACAATTACCCCACACTTTCTGCCACAGCTGATTGCACACGATGTTTGTTTCGTACTGTTTGTGTTATTTGTTTGAGTATCATAAGTGCAGAACACTTTGGGCGACTGAAAATGGCTTAAACAAAACTTCAAAACATTTGACTGTTGGGCGATTTGGTGCTTTAACATAGAAACCATCATGAATGGGAAACTAAACACAACGCTCGGGAAGAAATGTTTTTTCCTATGTGTTGTGTTTAGTTGCACGTTCACGATGATTTCTATGCTTAAACAGTGTCGCTGCTTAGAGGGAATAGCTGTTGCTAATGTGATGGGCTTCATACCTGAATCCTGAGCTCCTGTTCATCTCTCTGCAAACGATACTCCTGCTCAATGAAACATACTTTCCGGGTCTCTTCAAGTTCCGTTTGAAAAGAGTCTGCTGTAATTTGTCTTGTCCAACTATGCTTTACACAAACCTGGACCCTTCAAGTTCCATTTAACGAGAGTCTGCTGTAATTTGTCTTGGCCAACTATGCTTTCTACAAACAGAAAGTGCATTGTGTCATTGCTGAAAAAAAAAAATAACTTCCGCTCTCATTCCTGACATTCTCTCCATTACACAGCTGGCAAACCAGGTAGAGACACCGAGGCAGCTGCAACCGTAAAGCACGAACCCTCGTCGCCGCCGAGTTCAGTGTCATCGCAGAAGCAGTGGCATCGGTGCGTGCTCTGCTCTTACGTGACAGGCGAAGAGTGGCAGCTCAAATTTCATCATGAGGCAGTCCATGTAGGAGAGAAATCATTAGCCTGCAGTTTATGCTCAATGGCCTTTGACCAGAAGGAGGACATGCTGAAGCACGTGGAGGATCACAGATCGCAGCAGTACCAGTGCAAGATCTGCTCAAGACGCTTCAACAAGTTTCAAGGCCTCAAGTTGCACGAGCGGTGCCACACATTTTCCAAACACGACCCGTAACTCATTGAACTGTGATCTAGCGACTTCTACGCATCTCCATGTTCGCTCGATGCCTCGTTGCAGTGAATCTCTGTCTGCAGCGCGCTTTGGCAGCTTCTTTTCAATGCATGCTTACATATCGAAGTCCAAAGTGTGTGGTGGTTATATGTTTTCATAGTACACTCAGACCGCTTTATAACAAAGTTGCCGCTTACAAGAAATTAAGTTCGTTATAACCGAAAATTTGTTATAAAAGTTATTTACACTATCTATTTCAAGACTATGTTTAATTTACTACATTATAACCGCTATTTTGTTATATCTGTGTTTGTTATATAGAGGCTTTGGTGTATCAAAGCACAACTTGTATGCTATGTACGGGGGGTATGGGTTAAAAAAATATTTAGGTTGTTTACTAAAGGGACCTGTAATAATCATTGAGGTTTTATGTTGCAGAACTGTGGTATGATTATGATGGTTGCCATAGTGGAAGCCTCCGGAAATTTCGAACACCTGCGATTCTTTTGTGTGCACCTATATCTAAATACACAGGCCTCTGGAATTTTGTCTCCATTGAAATGCGGTCACCGTGGCTGAGATTCGATCCCCTAACCTTTGGGTCATGTATTACAAATGCAAATAAGATCTGTGGGCTTAGATTTAGGTGCACGTTAAAGTACCCCAAGTGGTTGAACTTAATCCGAAGAACCCCACTATGGCATGCCTCATAGTCATATACAGTAGAGAATTTTTTTGTCACATAGAACTGCAGCATATGTTATTAAATTATATGGGCTTATTCAGCACATAACGACACCAGTTTTCTTTTTTGTGGTGTCATTTTGCAATAAATGAGCACTATAGATTTACACTATCTAGCTCGTCAATGCGATCTTTTGAATTATGATATGTACTTTGTTGTTGCCAGTTTTTCCTCTGTGTTCTCATTTACACTTCGCTTTCATTCACCACCCTGTGGTGTTGCACTGAAAGAGGACAGTGTTTTTGCTTTGCCACGTCTTGCTTTGTATTGTGGTCTCATAGTCAGTTGCTGCAAATATAACTCGACAAACAGAATTACAGCTTCCGTGTTCCTTGTTGGGTCGAATTGTCTATTGCCTCCTTGAGAGAACAATGGCTGCAGCTTTACTGAATCTGCAAGCAAACTTGTGAACCTGCATAGGTTTTTTTCTAGAACTAAGGTTAATCTTATTTGTATGAAAGCTTTGTTCTCCCAGCATGCAAACAGTATGCTTGCTACCGTATACTGTTTATTAAAACCCAACAGCCAGGATTGCTTGTTAATCATAACCGCTTATGGCGGGGTGCATCATCAGTGATCGAAGATGACACATAATGAGCAAAAAATGTAAGCGCTGAACTTCCACTGTTGTTTATTGCTGAGAACCAACTAAGATAACTAAACATAAGCATTGATGGAATTGCTCGAAAAAAAAAAAAAAAAAAAAAAAAGCCTAGTAAGATGAGGTGCGCAGTAATCTTGCATTGAAAATTCAGAATTTGCCCTTCATTTATCGTGTCTGACAAAAAAAATGTTTTTCTTTTATGCAACAGAATGTGACATGTTAGATATATGTCTTCATAATCAAAGAGAAGAAACGAAAAATATTCACGAAGAGCTGATGCCGATTGAGAAAACTCAATGCACTAAAAAAAGAAAAAAAAAAAGGAGCTGGCCAGAAAGTAGATAAGAGGGCAAATTAGAAAAGCATGTATGTGGAGGAGTTGGGTGCTGGATTATGACAATGTATGTGTGTCAGAGTGTTGCTTAAGTGTTCTGTTTTTTATTCGTTTTTGGTAAAAATATGGGAAGGTGGGCTATGTTAGAGCCGGCTATCCCATTATCATGGTAGTACTGTACTACAAGATATACAAAAAATACAAAAAAATAGAAGAATAAGGGAACTGTCACGGTCAATCGCTAAAGCAAAAAAAGCCTTGCGTGCTTCATCAAACGCGAGAAGTGGTCGTCGGCATGAACGCGGGTGATGCAAGAAGTCATCATATGGTGGCGTAGCATACTGCCAAAATTTGTCACGTCATTATGACGTCACAAATTTATGACGCCACAACGTGACGCAATCACACGTGGCGTAATCGCAGATATCGTCGCTAGGTCGAAGGTGAGCGAATCGCGGAGGCGCAGCAAGACCACGAGAAAGCTTTCTTGGAGGATTTATAAAAGTGAGCAAGAAAAAAAAAAAGGCAGCTTTTGCCTTCGAGTCCTTTTAGGTGACTTTTGCAGTTCGACCCGGGACCGGACTTGGTTAAGGGCTTAAAGCTGAATTTATGGACCGCGATTGACTTCCTTGCACGGGCTGCGCAGGATCACGGTCAATAAATTTGATGTAGTTTATATGACGAGTAATACCGATCACGACCCGCTATCTTTCTGCGCACCCTGAGCAAGACAAGACATTCCAAACATGAAGTTTCCTAAAATTAAGAAACTATGGTTCCAAAAGACGCCAGCACTATCGGCATCTTCCACAGACATCACCGACATGACGTCTGCGTTGTTCGGCCAGTTTCGCTCTCACGGGGAGTGCTAAAAAAATCTTGAATCGGGCCGTCTTTCCGCGTAATTTGGTGCCGTGTCCGACCTCGCGCTTAACCGGTTGAGTCTTTCTATTCCCAGACGCATTTAAAACGCTTAGTGCGCATGGAATGAACCGCCGAAGCCCTCCGGTGGAACCATGGGTGGAACAGGCGAGTCGCGCTGAGCAGCCTAGCCTGCGATCTAATCCTGAAACCTCCCATAAACTCTGAGCGCAGCGCCCGTAAAAGAGCATCTTTAGTATTGGTACCTGTAACTGGCGTGCTGCGTTGCACTCTCGTCGCAAATGTGGGTTAAACAAAAGACGCGACCGCCGGGGCCTCGGCAGGGTTCCTGGGAACGTGAGGCGTCTTGACTGTCAGCAGCTGTGAGATAATTCGCGTGGCTGCTTGTTTAGGCAACGCGGCTTAACGACGCCGAACATCGCGTAGTACTTCACCGCTCTCGTTACGTTAAGGCATATTATGAACACGTAGTAGCTGTTTCCTGTGAATTAGCCGTCGGAAGTTCCAGTCAGGTTTTTTCTTTTTTTCTTGATGTGGTTTAGCGCGATGGCAGAACGCTCTCATAAAGTATACAACAAAGGAACATTATTTTAACTGCCAAAAAAAAAAAAGTTTTCTGTTCTAGTATTCGAGTACGGTACTGGCACCTAAATGAAGTCGTTAAGCGAAATTGAGAAAATTTTCTCGCGGTGTGAATCATTGCTAACGCACCATATTTTGTGAGTGGTAGAATATGCTTGCGTTGAGTTGCATGGCGCTGTCAGTACGTAATTTTAATAGTGCTGCAAAAAAAAAAAAAAATTGCGGTGCTGCGGAATGTAGCGCGAATTTCCATGCAGATATGAACAGCTTCTCGAACATTAACTGTGCATGTTCAGAATGAAAGGGTCAATGCGTATTTTCCTGCACCCGTCGATCATTTGTTTTGTCGAAAGTGTAGAATGACTGTGTGCGCACTGATGTGACATTGAACATGCACCTAGATATGCTTATATTGCTATCAACTTTGGTAAAGGAAAAGCTTATGGAAAATTACATTTTTTTGTGTAACAGGCTGTTGATGACAATAGGTAGCTCATTCGGGCAGTTTACAGTAGCCGTCAGTGGGCGCTGTGACTGTTCACATTGCGCAAGCAACAGTTATTTGTGCTTGAAGAATGTTGGAAGCGTTCAAGAACGGGATAGCATCACCAGCACATAATTGCACGTACACGATTGTGACGTTATATACAAGCTTTTCCCACGAACATTGTCAGACTAAACAGCAAGATATGCTCTTATGAGCCTGCCCGGTTTTGCTTTCTCGCCACGAAAGGCTGAAAGCTATGTGTCACTGGGAAGAAAAAACAAACAAAGAGGACAAAGGCAACTTTGCGTCATATAGTTTGCTCTGTTTTTTCAAGATGTACAGGCTCATACACTATTAAGGTGAACGTAGCACTGTTCGAATACTTTGGTAAAAGACTTGGCTCTATGCGAGAAGTATTCCTAAACAAATGTTTGGGACAACTTTTAGCTCTTTATTAATGTCTTAAGTTATTGTCATGTTGTACGAGACTTGTCTTTGAATGTTTTGCTTTGCATCTGGCCTACATGTGACTCAATGTTCTTTTTATTACTCTTGTGGTTCAGATGAGTGTATTAGTGTGATTCAATTACTTCGTGCAAGTTCAGGTTGTTGTTTTTTTTCTGCCATAGTGGAATATAGCTGTGTAAAAAGAAAGCTAACTGTCCAGAATAATTGTTAAAAAAGTTAGTACCAAGCTTACTCGCTTGAAAATGTTTGGTAAACTTGTAGCTAGTCGTGTCCGAAACTGCTTGCATTGCTTTACCATTTTAGCAGATGGAATGTTAGTCTGTGTCTTCACTTTCTTGTTCTTCTTGCTTTCAGCAAGGATGGTCTCAGAGATTCTGTGAAGACTATGATGTGCCTATGCCGGCTGATTTCTACGCATCTGAGTGTACATGTTCGGTCTTGTTCAGAAATGCTTACTTCATCCGCTTTTGCGTACATTGTGTTCATTGGCTTGTTGCCTTGCTACATTTTCCATCATTGAGCCTGGCAACCTTGACAGATATCATGACTGTGTAATGGTTGGGGCACGTATTGATATCTGAATGTTATGAAGTTGTGAGCTGTGTTGTTTTTGGATCCACAATGTTTCTAAACCAGTGTTGTTGGCAAAAGAGGGCAACGCAAAAAGTTAGCCAAGTTGAGCCTTATTGGATCTCTACTGCAGAGTGGCATCATCAAATGGAATGCAAAGATTCTGCACCCAATCTAAGGCAGCGCAGAACCACCCTTATGTTTACATTTCTGCCAGTAAACATACAAATACGTGCATAAATTCTATTGTAGGCATGTCAAAAAAGATCACTGACGTGCCAATTTTTTTTTCTTCAGTAAATGAAGCTCCAAACTTCTTAAATGCTACAAAAGTACTGACATATGGTGGCACGTCCTAATTAATTTGCTGTAATGCTTTGGTTTAACTATCAGTTCTGGTTTAAGTGTCAAAAATGGAAGAGCACAGTGGCTTGGTCTCCAGTTTTCATGCGCAAGTAGAACAATAATGAAAAAAAAAAAAAAGAATATGTGCAGCAATCTTGATTGCTTAAGAGCTACGTGATCATGCGTAGTTCTAATTGCTATTCAGTGTTATTGGAATTCAAGCTGTTGATGACTTCATGGTCATGCTGATTATGCCAGATTAAGTATATTAAAGTGAACTCCAGCATCAAGTCAAAACACCTTGGCAAATTACATGAATTCCTGACTGCATATTACTCATAAAATAAAAGTAAAAAATTGTTTTATAAAATAAACCAACTTTAATATCTGCACACTTTTATATCATATTGCAGACATGCTTGAACATGACCATTTTTGCTTTTGCCACTCTGAATGTACTTTTGTTTTCTTTCTTTACAGCAAAAGTACTTGATTCATTTGTTTCTTTTTTCATTTTTACAAAACCAGTAATCTTCATTGAAATTATCACACTTCATGATTGCGGGTGCATTCGCGTCTTTTAAATTCTCGTAGGTGCCAGTGACATGGCTTAGTATAATGACGATGTTAAAGTGTTTTGTTGTTGTTAAGCCGTATGTAAAACCCCATCTGCACTACCGTGGATAAGTCATACCATTTGTTGAGTGTCAATTCTTGTAATATAACATCTGCATTTTTTCTTACTGTTGTGCACTGTGTGTTTTGCTTTTGTGCCCAGTTACAAGTTTGGGTTTGCTATCAAACTTAAAGGAGGAAAATGTAGATTGCTTCCAGTAGCACGATATTGACTTCGGCTTTGATTCTGGTATTAAAAGTTTGCAAGAACCAAAAGGTCTTAACACATTTCGAGTCAAACCTAACTATTCTAGCATTCCATATGATATATATATATATAACTATTTTTTCTGTGTTGAGTTTCGACTGTATCAAGTACAGAGCCTTTCTTTTAGAAGCACCTTAAGAAGGAATATTAGGATGTCATAACATGTGCACATGTTCAATTCATGACCTTTGCCTGAGTTTGTGTGATAGAATGACACGAGAAAACCACAATAACGTGGTGCTGCAATCAACTGAGCTAACTCAATCTAGCTTGTCACAGTGCTGCAATCTAATAGCTTTCTGGTCCGCTCGATAGCAGTGAGTGCCCTGGAACAGCATCGGTTTTCATTTTGAACCCTAAGCCAGGACAAATGTTTCATCTGCAGTGAAGCATTCCTTCTGAAGTTTCCGGATTGATTTCCATTGTAAATTCGTGTGATAAATGTAAGGATGAAAGTTTTTTAACCGAACCTTTTATAACCCACTAATATTGGCCTCTGATACGAAAAACTTGACGCTGGCCAGCATGCAGAAATGCAGCACTCAAGAACGTGTGTGTCACATGTGTGTTTCTATGCACTGTTTTCAATAATTGGTGCTGTTTTTATTGTGGACTTGTCAGCTGTTTTTCATGTGACTTCCTGATTTTTTGTCAAGGCAAGTTGTATGTTCAAAGTAATTGCTGTGTCAAAATAATTTGGCGTGAAACCGTGACCAGTGTTATGATGCTAGGCACTTCAATGAAAGTCCAATTCTCAGAATGGAGGAAGGAAACTGTTGGGGAGAAGCATTGCACAATGCCATTGAAAGGAATAGCAGTAAAGACCTAAAGCTTAGTTTGACCTTATTTTCATGGCAGGGTGAGAACTTCTGATTTTTTTAATGTTTTACTCGTAATAAAATTAACAGGCACAATGTGAGCCTCGCCGTGACTCTTCCTGTTTCACCCAGCTTGTTTTTTTTTTTGACAACATTTCAGTCTCTCATCTGCGGTCGTCTTATTCCGCGGCCGGTCACTCCGCTGGCCGGGCCGAGGCGATGGCGAGGATGAGGGCGTCATTCTCGAGCGTAATGCAGCAGCGACACCGTCCCTTTCGGTGCGAGGTGTGCCACTACACCAGCTCCAGCCGCTGGCACCTGAAGCGGCACCAGATGATCCACACTGGCGAGAAGCCGTTCAAGTGCCACCTCTGCCCCATGACCTTTGCGCTAAAGCACAACATGGCGACCCACATGCGAACTCACACGGGTGAGAGACCCTTCCGTTGTGAGATTTGCCCACGCACTTTCAGTCAGCAGCAGGGTCTCAAGAAGCATGCGATACAGCACACGTATTTCGGATTCAATTCGTCCCTGTAGCGCAAGAGTTCATGAAAAAGCTTGGCACAGTGCGAAGCTGCCCTTTTCACCCACTTTCGGTCTTTTTGTCCGACAACAACAAGCGTCTATTTTGCATTAATTTCCCTGTACTAGGGAGCAAGGTAGGGAGGCACGATCTCTCCAATGCTGTTCACTACATGTTTACAGAAGGCTTTCGGGACCCTAGATTGGGTAGAGTTAGGGATAAGAGTTAATAGAGAGTATCTTAGTAACCTGCAATTCCCTGATGACATTGCCTTGATGAGTAACTTGGGGAATGAATTACAGCTCATTATTACGGAACTGAACATGGAAAGCAAGAAAGCAGTTCTGAAAACTAATATGCACAAAACTAAAGTAATGTGCTACAGTCTCGGCAGAAAACAGCACTTTGCGGTAGTTGGAGAGATGCCGAAAGTGGTAAAGGAATATGTCTACTTAGGACAAACAGTAATCATGGAGCCAAACGATAAGAGTGAAATGACTATAAGAATAAAGATGGGGCGGCTCACATTCGGCAAGCATTTTGAAATAATGAATGGTAATATGCCACTAACCCTCAGTAAAAAGGTATATAACAGCTGCATCTTGCTGGTACTTATTTACGGAGCAGAAACCTAGAGGCCTACAAAGGAGGTTCGGATTAAATTGAGGACGACGCAGCGAGCGATGGAAAGGAAAATGATGGGTGTAACCGTAAGAGATAAGAAGAGGGCAGAGTGCGTGAGGGAACAAACCGGGGCTAAGGATATCATAGTTGAAATAAAAAAGAAGAAATGGACATGGGCCGGGTTCGTAGCACGTAAGCAGGATCATCGCTGGTCGTTAAGGATAACTGACTCTATTCCCAGAGAAGACATACACACAAAGGGGAGACAGAAGGTAAGGTGGGTTGATGAGATTAAAAAGTTGGCAGGTATAACGTGGCAATGGTAAGCACAGTGCCGGGTTGATGGACGGATCATGGGAGAGGCCTTTGCCCTGCTGTGAGTGTAGTCAGGCTGATTATGTTGATGACTATTAACATCTGCTGTATGAATTTGAGTCATGGAACAGCAAGCACATTATCAGTGTGACAGCGTTATTGTTAGAAAATTGGCAAACGAAGAGTTTCTAGGAAAGAAATGCAAGCAAGCCAGATGACGAATATTGCTTTGGGACAAAAAGACACCGTTTTTATGCATTATTTCTTTAGAGTGTAGAAAGGAAGGGTGTGTTCGGAGCATTTTTCTGTCGCACAACTAATGATTCATCTCGAATGCGTTTTCTGTTTTGTCGTGTTATCACGGGGTACATGGTACTTCCAGGTTGTAGACTAGGTGCACATTCTCTGCATGGTTAGTATTCTTGACGACAAAAAGTGATGAGTGCGGTGTTTTCAAGGGAGGAAGCCCAAACGAGTGAAGTGACGATTGTTATTGTCAGACGACAGTACTCCATGAAAGGTGCAAGGTTTGTCCGTGCACTTTCAATCGTCTGCTGGGGCTGAAAAAGCTTTTTGATGCAGCTAGTGGCGAAGCCAAGGGGTTGCACACTGGGCCTGTGCCCCCCACCCATAATTTTTACAGCGAAAGCTGTTATGAGATCACAACTCTGTTCACATGTGGCACCGCAGTTGTCTGCCGCCGCCGCTGGTGTATGTAACCACATTGCACGAAATAAGAAATAAAAAAAAACAAACCTAGTACCAAGTACACAGTAGGGCTCGAACCCGAGTTCGCTGCGTGCCAGCGCAGTATTCTACCTCTAAGCCACACTGTTGCTTGGGACTTGTTCGCAAACTAGCCTTAGGCAGGCTTGATGTCGGGAAAGCAATCGTGTTAATATGACTTATAAAGCGTTTAAAAACAGCGAAAGAACAACCAGTCATCACACAATGCGAATAGCGTAACGAGTGGGTCGTCCAATGCTCCAACCCATTACAAAAGCTTGTTCTTGTTCACCTATTAACTGTGGTGCAGACCCACTTAAAGGGGCCCTGAAACAGTTTTTTAAGTAACCCAGGAATGAATTCACTGGAAGAGCTTATTGCCTCACAAATTCAACGCCGCAAGAATTTTAAGAATCCATCCAGTACGAGCGGAGTTACCATGATTTGTCACACGCTGCAATGGCATTCTCTCTTCTCTCGTCCCGAGGAATGTGCTGAAAGCTAAGCAGAAAGGGATGGCAGGGCCACAGAGAAACGTCATGGTAACCGTGTGACCTTGAGCACTTGTTATTTCTTTTTTTCTTTGAATGTGCGGCTTTTTTAGTGTGACTGAACGCGCACGCGTGTACAAGTAGCCGCCTCCCGCGGCGATATCTGTAGCGAGTGAGCGCCCCATGTTCAAATCAGCCAATGGCCAATAGATGTACTTGCTACGTGTGATTTTTCGGTATATTGCGTGATTTGTCGAGTGAACAGAAAGCAATGTTTAGCTGACTGATGATTTCTTGTGAATTCCAGGCTGCATGCTGCACTACAATATTTGGCTTGCGTGTTGTCAGAAGCCTCTACTATCGATCGCCAACGTTTTCTGACCATGCTCAAAAAGTGTTGCAGGGCCCCTTTAAGGCATAATTCCTCATCCTCGTCAGCCACTGCATGAACAATTGGCACAAAATTATTTGCAGGCGTTTAGCAGATACCACACTTCTCAGAAGAAGGACGAAGGATAGCATAGGGAATGGCGGTCCACTACCCAGAAATTATTATTATTAATGCCGTTGTGGGTACCCAGCAAGATTGCTTGCAACAGTTACCCAATGAGTGTTTAGCATAGGCTCTGAAAGATCGCTTATCTTGCTTTAGCAGTGACTGTGCTGCGGCTTCCGCGCAGGCTTGGCGTTTTTTTGTTTGTTTTTTTTTTTGGCCATAGCATACATAATGCAAAATGACCATTTGCCTGCCTGGCCCCCACTTCAGATCAAAAAAGGGTGTGTGATCCAAAAAAAAAAAAAGATTCTATTTGTGCTTACGCCCCTGGATGCAGTACATATATATGGGATTCAGTTTGTTCCTGTAACACGAGGGTGCCGCGAAGAACTCCAGCCCAGTACCTAGTTGCTTTTTCTCCTATTTTTTTAGCTGTGGGGAGACGTCTTACACTAAAAAAAAAGTGGGGGGAGAGGGGAAGTGAAAAAGAGTTCTATTTCGTCTTGCACCAATAATCGCAATATGAAGGAGAACTAACAGACAATGATGCCAGGGAAAATATAGGTGATGTTATGGGTAGTATTAGTAATGTAAATGTGAAGAAAGGTGGGCGAAAAGATAACTTGGGCTGCTGCTAACAATAATCGCCTATCATGCATGCCTGTCCTTGTACTGTCACTGTGTGCCCGATACTTCCAAATCATGAACGGCATGTGCGTTATCGTCCTTTTGCTGCGCTATGCCATTACGCCGGGATAATTGACAAGACGTCTTACACGTGTGCATTAACAGCATAGGTTGGTGAACTCGCTCATTTGACCTGCGGTGCTCGTGGTACTTTCAAATCACTGAGGACACTCTGCTATCAGTTTGCCGGTATTCTCAGCGGAAAAGTCAAGTGCAGCTTTCGACAAAGTAAGTGAAGGCAAGACTGATGAATTTTATTGTTGGGGAACAAGCTAAACCTTACAGGGTGTGAATTTCTTTCACGGTTTTAAACATTCTACTTTTTGGTCACGCAACCTTCATAAACTGGCTTGCCAGAGTTTCCTTTCTCGAAAATGTGGCACTCGTTGAACTTACAATCGGAGGTGTGATGTTGATAATGCTTGCAACATTTGCAATCTGAGCTGAGAATATCTGGCATGCGTTGTTAAAACGGGAAAAAAGAGAGCAGACACAACAGATTAGGATTTTCACAAATATACGCCACCAGGGTGCAACCTTCTTTACAGCATCGCATGCGATGTGGCATACGCCACTGTCCAACAATTTGTGCAATGGCCTCGGTACCAAGCACATTTACTCAATTCTGTGACATTACACTGGGGACGAGATGTTTGTTGACACCATGTAGGAAAACTACGCTTCGGGGTGCAGAGCCACGGAGCTTAGCGCGTGCAAGTACGGTCTTGCGGGCGATGTCTGTACTAAATTTTCGGGTTGCGTGAAACATGCATGTGCAGTATTTCAATCAAAATGTTCATTTTACTTCTTTCAGGTGTAGTTTTTCCTTCTAAGCACAAACACTATTGTACAGTAAGGAAAGTCTGAACACCCGATCGTTTTTAATTCTAGCCAGGGGGCACACTGAAATGAAAATAGTTTAATACAGTAACGGGAAATAAGTTTGTTTGCTAGGCTCTACAGGAGACTCTCAGTAAACGTATCCTGAAGGTACCGGAAAATTCTGTTCAATTTAACAGGAGTTCTGTTTACTGAGAGGCGAAGATTGGTGCAGATAACAAGCCCTAAACCAAGCATTACAGAGGCAATAGTTCCGTTTAGGTAGTGGTTCCGTTTAACAGATTTTAATTTACTGAGTGAAGTTTCATGTGCCTGAATTTGCAATTCGGGTGTATGAGTCAGCTTATCAAACTTCATATTTTGAGGCCTTTGTAGGGTGGGGTTCTTCTCATTCCTTTGTAAGACATCTTAGGGAGTGCCATGGTGCTTTTACATAACCCTTTTCTTTTGCCTCCCAGAACTAAGTGGTACATCTGATACTTTTTCATACGATGATGTGCAATGTTTTTTTCTCTTTTATTCCTGCATTCAATGTTATCCTTATTCCTGCAATATTTTTCTTTGTTTTGAGTTTTTGTGCACCTATTATTTTGAACTGCATGATCTGTACATCGCTCTGCCACAATTTTTATCATCTTTGTTGTTTCCAAAACCAATTACAGAGTACTTACCCAAATGTTCTGAAACTTATATTACTATGGCTTTCAATACTCTTACTGAACTCACTTATGTGATAACAATCGTATCAAGTGTCTTGACGAAGGTTTTACTCACACATTATTTATTAATAGTTCTAATTGTAATTCAGCCCAGATCTCTACAACTTTTTTGGACGGTGAAATGCACTTCCCATCACATCTGCTTTTTCGTAAACTAACTCTTGGTTTCGTCACAATAAGCACACTCAGCTTTTCAGAGCGTGGAAATTTGCTTTATTCACAATGGCACCGTTGCTGTAAAGACCAGAGTTTCATTACCTTATCAAGCTCGCGCCGTCAAATTGAGTAACACAGTTTGTAAATAAGTTTGCTCCTGGAACTCGTGGCACCACGATTTCGGCCCACGCATTACCAGACCACATACAAAATTTCACTTTCTATTATAAGTCTGACTTGCAGATTACAGCGAAGACAACATGCCCGGTGTTGCGCACTTGCTACAAGCAGTGCTTTACAAATGTTACGCATTTATATGTCATTGGCAATCACGAAAGAAAAGTGGATAAAAATTGTTGCACCTCGGGATTTGTGGCGCATAACTGGCGGGAGCTCATTGCCCATTCTTAGCATGATGTCAACATTTGTGAACCTACAGCCGTACATGTGAAAGAGACATGCTAGAAACAACATTAGCGATGAAGCTATGCTTATACTCGTCCAACAGTAAAGTGTGAAAGGTGTGTCGCTTTGTTGAACGATCCTAGTGCGCCACTGAAATTGCAGCATGTCATATGTCTATTTCAAGATGAATCGACTCGTGTTGTGCTTCATAAAATGATCATCTTTAGAGATGTGTGATTAATTGGAAATTTCATATGCAAATTATATACTTCCTTTGTTCAAAGCATATTCGTTTAGAAAAATGCATATTTAGAGTTTGTCGAATATTTGACCATGGCCAAATATATGGTTAATTAGGGAGGCATATATTTGGACAAGTTCAAATATTAGGAATGACAACTTATGAGTAGTGATTGTTTGTACTTTTATTGTAGAAGGTGGCTAATATATACCCATTTTAATCTAGCGTTACATTGTATTGTACTGCCTTATTTCTATGTGTTTTCCCTATATATTGAGATAAGTTGTTTAAGAGCATACAGAGTGCTTACTTTTTGAACATTTCAGGCAGTTAGTTTTACTGCATGATAATCTGTAATGAGTGCATTACTAGAATAACCATCAGTATGTTGCAACCTAGCAAAATGCGCTTAAACAATTCTTTTTTCAGTAAAGTAGTAAAAGCTATTGTGGTTTCTCTTCTTGCAACTTTTCAATGGTGCACTCATATTCGATTAGATATTTGAAGGCAGTATATCGCCCTCTTTGTATTTGAAAATTTCAATATGCGCACGCCCCTGCTGATTTTCTATCGACTGTCCCTTGCAATGAAAGTTTCAGTAACATGTCATAGAAAACTTTACGTATACTCTAGTTTTCTTGTCCTTGCACACATTTAATTAAGAACATGCTGTGGCCTATGAAAGTGTGGCCTTTTCCGTTTTTTTTTTGTTCTGTTTTGCATGTCGAATGGTTGTGACACCTTCACAGGAGGTTCAAAAAGGTTCCATTGGGCCGTATGTTCTCTAGTGAAAGGCGTGTCACGAAATGACCACGTGAGAACCGTTGCGGGAGATCGAGTTTCAACAGCTTTGCTGGAAGAACTCGCAATTTAAAGTTGTGCGAACTTCCGGCATTGAATTTCATGTCCTTGAATGCCACTCACAGTTCACTGATGTGGGGGCATTTGTGCAGTGCTCAGCTCAACTCGTTTTTGTGTATTTAGGGCAGAAATGGAATGTCCTTCACTCACTTTACTGACAGTCTTAGCCTGCACACTTGTTGTGGCTTTCGAAGATTTTATATAAAAAGCAGCCGGCCCTAAAGATAAATGACAGCTGTAGCATGCGTAAAGTGTCTAGTGTGACGATTGCCCATGTAAAACGTAGGTAACAGCGTCGCAACAGTATAAATGAACTGTAGAGCAAAAAATTTTTTTCTCGGAACTTTGAAGTGGCAATTGAGCGGGAAGACTGGTAAAGCATCCCGATTCTGTGCAGCAGTTTCCCAATACACTGTTTCGTAGTATGCCCTGTTGTCGCTAACAAATTTTCACAAGTTTCACATACAGCGGCTGTCCTCAGATGTCATTGTAACTGTCAGAACGAAGGTTTTCACCTGTGTGGCTGTCAATAACATCGTGCTTGAAGTAGGTACAGTAAGTCTAATTAGATGATTAATCAAAATGTTGTGGGTTGGACATGTCATTTAACTTGATCATGTTTCACATGCCAAGCATATGTACCGCTTTTATTACTCATGTTACGGGCTGAACCTGAGGTTTTACTGTCTGAATCATTAATGTACGAATGCTGAGGGATTGATGCTCATTCATCCTCTGCATTTGTTGTACTATGTATGGGCAAACAATCATCTAAATAGTTACAAGCCTCACTTTGCTAAACCGTCGTGGTGTTGTGTGGGATCTCAAGTGTATAAACTAACACTATCCTGTCTCGATGTGACGCAAATAGTCTTGTGCATTGCATACTGTGGGACAACTCACCCATTCTCATGTTAATAACCGACCATAGCCATAGCCACTTGGGGTTCGGGAAGGAGCATACAACTCCACCTGCCCCCTGCCCCACTCTGAAGTTTTTCACTTTGTATGTGTTTACATACATGCATGCATGATTATGCATGTACGTATGTGGAGGTATTAGACGCCCCCCTTTTAAAGTCCCGGCTTTGTACCTTGCCACTATGTTTTCTGGTGCTATTGACCTTGTCAAAATATGTAGTGGGATAGTGGGTCGTATTTTGCAATATCCTGTATAGTTATGATGTAGTATTCACTATCATTCTCTCGATATTGTTTCCCGCAGACTGCCTAACACTGATTTAGATGCAAGGTAACTTCACTGGCACAGTAAACTACATATAGACAATAGGGGGTTTTTGAATAGAAACCCCAAAAGTTTGGGGACCCAAAGAAATAACGTCAAGACCCCACTGCGCATGCACGAAACCCAAACTGCATTTGGGTTTTGGGTTGGGGACGCTATTTCTCGAATTTAGCAGGAGCCTCAAAGCCTGCGCCAAAAGTTTTGGGTTGACAAATGTGATAGCACCTACTGAAGTGACGGCTCTCGTCCATGACTAGAGTGACATAGAATAGGAGGAGTGTCCAAAGCACAGCAAACCCTTTTCGAAGACTCATCGCTCCTGCTTGACCCAAAAGCGTCCATACGCAAAGGGCTTTTGGGCTCCCATTCGAAAACTCCCTAATGTGCCACTGACAACCTGAAATAACACCAACAATTTGTCGACCCGGTGTTTACAGTTTTTAACTAGGGACAAGAAATATTTGCGCACGTGTGTCCCATCATGCGGTGACGGTGAACGGTAATAATAAAACGTGGCAGTTCACGGAGAAGCAAGCATATTCATGTTGTGAAAGTTTTTTTCGCTCTTTTCGAGCTTTTATCAGTTTTAGTCCTTGCACGTGTGGTCACACTGAAACCAGATTTTGTCACTGGATTGAAGTTTCTCTGTTGGCATGTCGAGTGCTTTCTCTCTTTGACTGTTTGCTACAAATAAAAGCATGATGAATAACGTGTGGCACCCGTTCCATTTGTGTTTAGCCACCTTGCCCACGGCAGCTCAATGTTGGTGGTGTAGCAATCTTCACTGGTACCACTGAAGATTCCACATATGAATTAATAACGACCGATGAACCAAGTACACTGAAACCTCGATCTAAAGAACTAACATATGATAAATTACTATGCCTGGATGCGACTTGTGGGCCAGATCCATAAAACGGCGGGTCGAAATTGCCGGCAGGGCAATCCTGTCACCCCGACATAGGATGTCATGACAGAGAGTTCAGCTTTCACATAAAAGTAAGGTAACAACTCTTTTGACAATAACGAAGTAAGTGAAGATGGCTCTGTCACAGTTACAATGCTACAATATATATGTGTACAATGAATTTTCATATATAATGAAGTATTTTTGTGGCAGATGCGACTTTATTGTATACTCGCACCTCATTATAACAGTCACATCTGCCTCAAAAATACTTCGTTGTATCCGAAAATTCGTCGTAAATTATAACAACGTATCTATGGCAACATATTGGTCACTTACTTCGCTATAACCAATAATTCATTATACCCGAATTCGTTATATTTAGACTTCAGTGTATTAACAGCACCATGTGAAACGCTAACAGCGGCAAGCTGTTCACGTTTTGTGAGCACTGGCGTAGTATAGTGAGCACCGTCCAGTCAACACTACTGTGTGCACGACAGAACTAACGGCACTACAAGGTTCCCCTGTGGTGCGACATTTTCTCGTCTGTTATTTCCGATGTGGTGGTAATGGTGGCCCATGTTGATGTGCAGATTGCATTTGGTTCTTTTAATTTTGCTTTTTAGATTTTATTTTCTTCCTTTGAAATATTGCTACTAGAACAGAAGCAGAACTATTACCCTATAGTGGGATGGAAACTGCTGTGAAGTCGAATGTGCGCACTTCTCAACGGTGATGACTAGATGGCATGTGCTTTACCTCTGTGAATGCTTGCTGCTGTTCAGGTTTCATTTGATGACGAGTGTACCTACCAGATGAAAAAACTTTATGCGACACGAATGAAAAAAACAATTTCATTAATTTCAATTACCTTCTAGCTATACAGTGCAGACCACTTATAACGTAACCGCATTTTGCGCGGGACCGGTTATAACTTGGGTTTTTTTGACCACTGATATGTCGCCCATAGAACTCAATGTATAGGCCGACCGTTTATTGCGTAGACGCACGGAGGGGAATACCGGTTATAGCGCGGAGTTTTTAGGCGTGCGACCATAAAATCGGCGAACGGAGCACGGTCAGCACGGTTTCCCGGCGGCGTTCTGATGCGCCGGAACGTTGGGAGTGTGAGTGGGAGGGCGTACGTGGAGACCGCCGCGAAAAGTCAAACATTGCGGAGGAAAAGAAAGAGTACAGTAGGGAGTGAGTCGGGGAGACCTTGGAAGGAGAGAGCATGTTTTCGTCACCGTGGCAACCGTGGCAGCGTCCAATCCGGGTGCGCGCTGCACGGAGTGGGGGAGAGAAGCGGTAGCATGCTTTTTTTTTTCTCAACCTCCTTCTTTGAATTTGCTGTGTGCGCTTCGCCGTGTCGTTGCGGTCTGAGAGCCCAGAGCACGTGTGTTGCGTAGCTCCAGTCGCCATGGCGTCGGCGGCGTCTTCAAGCGGCGTGAAAAAACACCGTGCCTTATCGCTGAAGATTAAGGAATGCGTCATAAGGGACATTGAGAGTGGCCTGAAGAAGGCGTCGGTGGCGGCGAAATACGGCGTTTATGACACTACCGTGTCGACCATCTACAAAAACAAGGACAAACTGCGACAGCAACTGCAGCAAGATTCGTCTTCCCTGTCACGGAAGAGAATACGTACGTCAAAATACGAAGACGTGGACGCAGCGCTGTTCAGGTGGTTCCGCGAAGTTAGGGCTCAAAGCATCCCAGTAAGTGGCCCCATGCTCCAACAAAAGGCCAAGTATCTCGGAGCTCTTTTAGGCCACGATGACTTCAATCCACTCAACGGGTGGATTCAGCGTTTCAAAGATCACCATGGCATCAGCTGCAAAGTGGTGTACGGAGAAAGCGGCGCTGTCGACGACGAGTCTATCGAAGTCTGGCTTCGCTTGAACTTGGAGAGTATGCTGTCGACCTATACTGACAGAGACATTTATAATGCCGATGAAGCTGGTTTATTTTATAACCTTTTGACCAACCGCACGCTTGGGCTGAAAGGCGAAGCCTGCTCCGGCCGCAAGGTCTCAAAGGAGCGCATAACTGTATTGTTTTGCGCCAATTTGGACGGGAGTGACAAGCGCCGCCTCTTTGTCATAGGTAAAAATCGGCAAGGCCACGTTGCTTTAAAAAGCGAGAGTGCCTGCCAGCGACCTACAATGCCAATAAAAAGGCGTGGATGACGCAGGATTTGTTCACCAGCTGGCTTTGCAAGTTTGATGAGGATATGGTGGCAGAGAAACGGCGGGTCGTGCTTATCCTCGACAACTGCATGGCCCACAACGTCAAGCCGAAGTTGACCGCAGTCAACCTAAAGATTTTGCCTGCCAACACTTCAGCAAAAAGTCAACCTCTCGACCAGGGTGTCGTCGCAACCGTAAAGGCGCTGTACAAAAGGCGCATTTGCGAGAGTTTTGCTGAGCATGCAGCAGCAGCAGCCTCTTAAAGTGAACGTAAGAGGCGCAATTGACATCGTGGTCGCTTCATGGTGGCAGGTAAAGGCCGATACCATAAGCAAGTGTTTCAAGAGGGCAGGCTTCGTGCGCAATGCAGAGGCTCTGGAAGACGATGAGCAGAGCTACACGTCGCTCGCCGATGAGACCCTCAACACTGACGAGGTGTGGTCCTGCCTCGTTGACAGCAACTTTGTTACCGCCACCGACACTTTCCAAGAATTTGTCGATACCGGGGAGTCGGAGCTTTCTGTCTGCGAGGAAGCGAGCACAGATGACGCGATCGTCGCAGCGGTGCGCGGAGGTTGCAACGGACGACGAGTCGGACGGCGAAGACGATGTCGACCCGACGCCAGAACCAGATTTCTGGTGCAAAGACGCATTGGAATACCTCACTAAAGTGAAAACGTACTACGCGAAAAACAGTTTGAGCGAGAAATCGTTTCAGTGCTTAAGCTTTGTGGAGGACGAAATTGTTTGCAGCGCTGTTCGCAAGCATCGCCAGACGAAAATAACGGCGTTCTTCCGCTGATGCCGGATTTGAAAACTGTTTCCGTGCCGTGTTGTGATTGTGTTGAATGTGCGAGTGAAAAGTGTAGTAAATTGCTTTTGAAAAGTGGGTTGCCCTTTGCCGAAAAAAGCATGCTTTGGTTATAACGCGATACCGCTTATAGCGTGGATTTTTACAACTCCCGTGACTTACATTATAAGCCGTCTACACTGTACAAAAAGCACTAATCATGCTGTAAAAAAAAATGCTTGGCAAGCGAAAAAATGCATGAAGAAAAAATGCATGTGTTGACGCTATCAGTAAGTTTGTGCACCAAATCGCTGCAATGTCCTAGATTTTGATAGAGTTTCTTAGAGGCCGCATGGTTCTTAATTGGTAAAAACGGAGTAATTCACAGCGAAGGGACGATGTGCCGACTGTGAAGAAATTTTTAAGAGGCTAAGAAAAAAAAAGTCAGTTTTGTGCACATTGTGATGTGAAATTTAGAATCTTTTTTTTTCTATGAATAAATCCATGATGGCAAAAATATCAGCCTAGTTTTCAAAAAGTAATTAACCAATCTAAATTAATTCATTGTCTAACTGAAAAGATTTTTTTGGTCATTCAAATGACAAATAGATATGGTAAAGAAGCACATTTTAACCCTTTCCTAGCTGAAAACAAGCTGAGCTCGTTGGCATGGCTTTTACTGATTCTACTGAAAACGAGCTTGCTTTTGCACCCAATAAAGCTACTCTGATTCACTTTGCTGAGTTATCTTTCACTTGAACAGGTAGTGCAGTAAAAAAAGATGAAAAACACTCAAAGCATCCATTTCAGTATAAAAATGCATGCTTGCATCAGCAATTATGTGTCATTCCTGGCCAAAAAAATTTTCAGGGAAAGGCGGAAGGAGATACTTTCTTTGCAAAGCCTACCACTATCTTATTGGTTTGTTAGTACGACACAAGATTCGTATTGTCACGCACCAAGAGCCGTAGAGACAAGACGGGAACAGCGGGGCAGAAAGACACGAGCGTGTGTCTTCAAATGAGGTGCTAACCACACTTCTTTTTCGTTCTCTTTGCCCTTTTTTTGGCTCGCTAGGGCTTGCTGGCTCACAACTCTAGGTGGCATTATTTCCCCTCCCATTAGAGCATCGACCCGATGCTCATACACAAGGGGACGGCAGGGCCGATAAGGAAAAAAAAAAAAAAGAGAGAGAGAGAAACGGTACCTCTAGTGCACAGGGCATATGCAGGTGCAAAAAAAAATTGTCTGAGGTTGGTCATAAGAGAAAAAACCATTAACAGAGTTCACAGTTCGTTCGAGACCCAAGGGCAATATAAAAAAAAAAAGAAAATGTTTGCTGCCCGGGCTCAAAAAGACGAGTATCACCGCGTAATATAAGGTTTTAGGCGGACGACATGCGCAATCTCTGTTCGTGGTGAGTGGCGTTGGGTCGTTGCTGAGCCTCTGTCTGGAATAACTTCGTAGTTCACCTCGTTCAACTGCCGTAATACTTTGTAGGGTCCGAAATACTTGCTCAGGAGTTTTTCGCTCAGACCTCGCCCTCTAACAGGAGTCCAAACCCACACTTGGTCGCCAGGTTGACAGGAGACTTGTCGATGGTGGATATTGTACCTTCGGGCGTCTTCACATTGCTGGGATCTTATGTGCATGCGAGCTAATTGACGTGCTTCCTCTCACGCTGAATGTAATCGTCGACATCAGCAGTTAATAGCTATTGCTGGTCGATGTCACAAGGAATCATAGCGTCTAGCATGTTTTGCACGTCTTGACCGTAAACGAGGCGGAATGGTGCGAACCTTGTCGTTTCCTGGGTTGCGGTGTTGTACGCAAACGTTACGTATGGCAGGATTTTGTCCCACGTTTTATGGTGCACATCTACGTACATAGAAATCATGTCCGCCAGCGTTTTGTTCAGCCTTTCTGTTAAGCCGTTACTCTGGGGCTGGTATGCGGTTGTCTTGCGGTGGTTCGTGTAACTGAGCTTGAAGATGTCGTCCAACAGTTTTGCCGTATAAAGGCTGTCCCTCGGTCAGTGATGACGAATGACGGGCGCCATGACGAAGCACAAGTGGTGCATGAAATTTGGGCGACTTCAGATGCTGTACCGCGTGGCAATGGGTTTGTTTCAGCGTAACGCGTCAAGTAATCAGTTGCAACGATGATCCACTTGTTTCCGGAGTGAGACGAAAGAAACGGTTCAAGGAGGTTCATCCCAACTTGGTCAAATGGCGTACGTGGTAGATCGATGGGTTGTAAGAGGCCTGTAGGTTTTATAGGTGGTGACTTGTGATGCTGATATTCGCGGCATCCTTTCACGTAGCGTTTGACACAAGCTGAGAGTTTTGGCCAGAAATAAAGCTGTCGAACCCAGTCAAGCGTCCGTGAGTATCCCAGATGGCCGGATGTCGGCTCATCGTAGCAGGCTAATAGGATATCATCACAAAAGTCTTGAGGGACGACTAGAAGATAAGATCTGCTGCCAACACCGGTGTTTTTCTTGTATAATATGCCGTGTCGTAAGCAAAATGACGGCAACGTACGGGAAAGTGGACGAGAAACAGAAGTGGTGCTGCCTTCTAAATGATCGATGATGGGCCTTAACTCGGGGTCCGCTCATTGCTTACTGAGGATGTCGGTTCCACTGAGAGTCCCCAGGAAGGCGCTGTCGTCTTCTACACCTGTATTGTCGGATTCCAGAGGTGCTCGTGATAGCGTGTCAGCATCTTCATGCTTTCTACCCGACTTGTATACTATGGTGACATCGAACTCCTGAAGTCGCAGACTCCATCGTGCTAATCGCCCAGAGGGGTCTCGGAGGTTAGCCAACCAACATAAAGCGTGGTGATCACTCGCAACTTTGAATGGGCGCCCATAGAGATAAGGCCTGAATTTGTAATCGCCCATATTACCGCGAGACATTCCTTCTCTGACGTTGAATAGTTGGTTTCGGCACGTGATAGAGTGCGGATCGCGCAGGCAATCACACGTTCGATCCCATCTTGTGTTTGCACCAAAATAGCTCCGATACCAATGTTGCTTGCGTCAGTGCGCACCTCTGTGTCAGCGTCCTCATCGAAATGACCAAGTACAGGAGGGGAAGACAATCGATGTTGCAGTTCCGCAAAGGCAGTTGCTTGTTCGTCAGTCCACAGAAATGGGGTGTCGTCACGTGTAAGTCTGATGAGAGGCTCCGCAACCTTAGAGAAGTTTTCAATAAAGCGGCGATAGTATGCGCAGAGCCCTAGAAATCGCCGAAGACTTCTTTTGTCTGTCGGAGCTGGAAAAGCGGCCACAGCGGCAGTCTTCCCGGGATCGGGCCGAACGCCTGCAGCGCTCACAACCTGGCCCAAGAACTTCAGTTCATTTTAGCCGAAATGGCACTTCTCAGGCTTGAGGGTAAGGTCAGCGGATCGTATGGCTTCAAAAAACACTTCGAAGCCGACGAAGGTGCTCGTCAAACGTTTTTGAAAAGACGACATCATCTAGATCCACTTGAGGTCAGCGATAACGGTATCCATCATTCGTTGAAATGTGGCCGGAGCGGAACTGAGGCAGAATGGAAGCACTCGGAATTCATACAGGCCGTCAGGAGTTACAAAAGTCATTTTTTTGCGGTCACGTTCATCGACTTCAATTTGCCAATAACCACTTTTGAGGTCGATTGAGGAAAAGCACTTTGGTCGCCTCAGCCTGTCAAGAGAATCGTCCACTCGAGGCAACGGGTACACGTTTTTCTTTGTGACGTTATTCAGCTTCCTATAATCAACATAAAAGCAAAGTGTACCATCTTTCTTTTTTACAAGGACCACTGGCGTTGTCCAAGGGCTGCTTGATGGCTGTATTACACCGTTTTGAATCATTTCCTTCACTTGCTTTTGAATCACGCGTCGTTCGGTTGATGAAACGCGTTAAGGCTGTTGCCATATAGGGTGCCTGTCGCCGTAGGTGATAATACGGTGTTCGGTAATCGATGTTTGACGGATTCTCGATGAACGTGTAAAACAGGCGTGGAATTCTATCAACAGGTCGTTAAGCCTTCGTTTGTTTTCGTCAGAAAGCGTTGGATTTATATCGACGCCCTGGAGAGGTGCTTCGTCATTATCGGTTGCCTCGGAAGCAAAACACTCAGTCACATTGGTTACTGGGTAGGCATAGGCGATGACAGTACCAGGGAAAAGGTGTTGGCGCTCGTAGCTGAAGTTTGTAACAAGTACCTCGCAGTGGCCAGCCTGTAGGTCTACTAGGCTTCGTGCTACGCAGACACCTTGGGAAAAGCGTAGGGATCGATTGCTTTCCGCCACCATTTCACCGTGTGCTGATTTGTTACACGCCACTTGAACCATAACACTTGAGCGCGGTGGTATCGTCACAGCATCGTCAATTACCCGCAGACATACTCGATCGTGGCTGGGATTATGCTTTGTTGTGGCGCGCTTTTTGTTGAGAACGTGACGAGGCGTTGTCGAATGTCGATGATAGCACCGTGCTCCCTCAGGAAGCCCATGCCAATGATCAGGTCTCGAGAACACTGACGGAGAACGCTCAAGCTGACTACGAAGGTAGAACCACGAATATATATTCGTACTGTGCAAACGCCGAGTGGCATGACGATGTGCCTGCCAGCAGTAAGAATTGGCCTGAGCGTGACTACTGCAAGGATGACAAAGTTCCGCGCTGTTGAGCCACATACTCTTCAATTTCAGGGGGCCACTGACCGAACCTGGGTGGTGGTGAGTTCGTCGAAAATCTGCGTAGTCCAAGTTGTCGGTAAGGACACTGTCATACAGGTGCCCAGCTTCACCACAATGGAAGCAGAGAGGAGGGCGATCTGGCGCACGCCAGACATATGATTTCCGCGAGATCAGGCGAGGTGCGCTGTAATATGGCGCCGCTTGGACCGTCTGCAGCATGGCTGGGGCCACGGTGGGATGCGGAATTGCCGGTGTAACAGGTTGCCGCACAGCTTGAGCATACGACATGCGGGAGAAGTCATGCTGGACTTCATCTCGGACAACGAGGAAATAGTGGGCTTCGAGGGCACTGACAGCTTCTGGAGTTCTTCGCGGATGACTGAACGTATGAGCTCTCGGAAGAAATCCATTTGGCCACCGAAAGCTCCTAAGTAGTCCGTAGGTGAAGCGTTGACGTGCCGTTCCTATGACGGGGCCTGGTGCCTAAGAGTGCTTTTGATGGTGACGGCTTCCGTGAGAAATTCTGACACAGTCTTGGGTGGACTGCGCACAAGCCCACTGAAAAACTGCTCTTTCACCCCGCGCATGAGGTACCGTACCTTCTTTTCTTCGGGCATGGTGGGGTCAGCTCGGTGAAAAAGGCGCGTCATTTGCTCGACATACATCGCAACCCTTTCGTTCAGCAGTTGTATGCGGGACTGCAGATCGCGCTCAGCTCTCTCCCGACGGTCAGGGCTGGCATATGTCCCAAGAAGTCGGCGTTTGAAGTCTTCCCATGATGTAAGAATACCTGTCCGGTTCTCATGCCAGATACGTGCGCTGTCCAAAAGACTGAAATAGACGTGCCACAGTTTGTCTGCGTCGTTCCACTGGTTGTGCGCGGCAACGAACTCGTAATGAACAAGCCAATCTTTCACATCCTCAAGTGCTGTGCCATGAAAGGGATTTGGCGTTCGCGATGTGTGTAAGGTGCAATGAAGTGGTGTTGTGCCGTTCGTACCGGTTGGGTTGGCGTCGGTAGGGCTGGTCGGAGCTGCCATGTTGTTTGCGAGCAGTCTAAAGTCAGGGAATTGCCCTCGGATTCTTCTGCTAGCGCGATGCACAGGAATGACCACCGGTACGACACTTATGTTTCTGCTATGTGGAGGGGCACGGTGCATAGATTACCCAGCATGTTCACCAGTTTTTCACGCACCAAGAGCCGTAGAGACAAGACAGGAACAGCGGGGCAGAAAGACACGAGCGTGTATTTTCAATTGAAGTGCTAACCACACTTTTTCTTCGTTCTCTTTGCCCTTTTTTGGCTTGCTAGGGCTTGCCGGCTCACAACTCTAGGTGGCAATGTAAAAATCTATTGTAGGGTTTTATATATGAATTTGTATACTATTTGTATACGTACGCAGCAAATTATTGCTGCATTCAGTAATTAAGGTCGTGTGTGTATATACATGAGCAAAAAGAATTCACCTTGATACTTTGGCCTGAAACCAATCTCTATAATGACCGAGTCTAATATGGGGGTATACTTCTGCTACAGTGATGCATACATTGCTAAAACATGGGATATTGACCAAAAGAAAAAAGCTGACTTATAAAACGGGCCATTTCATCGCCCTATGAGGGAAGTAATACATAGCTTGCAAGAAGAGCTCTGTGTTTTCAGTTTTTTTTTAAAGTTCATAGGGTGTTTCTTGAAGTTTATTTATGAAAGTTCAGCCTTTATTGGAGTTTAATTTTGAATTATTTTCAATACCCCAGTATCTTAGACGAAATGATATCTGAACACGAAAAATTATTGGAGGACGCCTGAGCTTCACCTATCAAGAGTAGATTGCGAAGCATAATTTGGTCTCGTGCTCATTGCCTTTTCAACTACTAGCCTGCTCCAGTTCTTGGTGCACACAGAAAACTAATGACTGTGCTCGTAGCACTGGCCATTTCATAGTATTACTGAATGCCTATTGCAAGCTTGGTTTTTAAGTGCCCCCTGCACCTTCAGCGAATATCCCACTACATGTCTGTAGAGCAACAGGCGAACCTGCACACGTGTTCACTTTGTTGATGCCTCTGCTGCCCAAGTGCTCTATAATGCGTGAACTTTTAAAACAGGCACCCATCGTTCAATTTGTATCACTTCATGTCTGGGGCGATGCTATGCTTCTGCCATGCAATATATGATGCGTTACGAAGACTCATTCCGCTACACATATGTATTATATTTTCCAAAGCAGTTGCAGCAAATATTGTTTAGAACACCTGCTTGCCACGTAAACGGCCAGGTTTCGATCCTCACATGGGCCTAAAAGTTTTTATTTGTTTTATTTGCATGTTGCTCAATTTTTCGGTCACAGTCAAGATGATTCGCGCCAACACATTTTTCAGATAAAACTGTGTCTCCCTCTTATCGTGACAAAGGGAAGCCGAATGCGCTGAAATGCGCATGTGTCAAAGCAACGCGGTGCGTGCCTGCAAGTATATGGCAGGAAGGCGCCAGGCGTGGCAACGGCAGGGCAACGCGACAAAACGAACGCTGCCGAGCACGCGCACCGCGTCATGCCTTTACTATAGCATGTAGTTATGTTCTCACATGACTCGCATCTCATGATTACCATGTTTGCACCAGTCACATACCTTCGTCATCCATTGGCGTCACTTAATACCAAATATGTGAAGCTAGTGAAACGGCCGCGAGGGCATCATCAGTGTGGAATGTAGTCTTGTTGTTACACAAGACGCATGTCGTGATTATCATGTTTGGACGTGTCATTTACCTATGTTGTTCGTTCGCGTAATACCGAGTTTGGTACATGTGATGCTAGTGAAATGGCTGCGAGTGTATCATGAGCATAGCATGTAGTCATGTTGTTACATGACACGCATCTCACGTTTATTATATTTGCACCAGTCACATACCTTCGTCATCCATTCACGTACTGTAATACCAAATTTGGTATATGTAATGCTAGCGAAATGGCCGCGAGCGCATCACGAGCGTGGCATGTAGTCATGTTGTTACATGGCATGCATGTCATAATTTTCATGTTAGGGTCTGTCGCTTGTGTTTGCCATGCAATCATGCTATACCATACCAGTTTTGCAACATGGCATGTCAACGAAACCACCGCAAGAGCTGCAGGACCTTGAAATGTAAACAATGACATTCATGACATACATGTCATAGTTTTCATACTATGACTAGTCAAATGTGTTCCTCATACAGTCATGTTATGCCATACCAAGTTCAGTATTGATAGCATTATCGAAACGACCAGGAGAGCTAGAAGCCCTAGATAGATAGATAGATACACTTAAGTCGCCGAAGTTCGCCAAGAAATGCTTCCCATTTAATATATGCACACCTACTTTGGCATGATCCGGTTACATGCGCTCCACAGATACACCGACGTCTCTTGTTCTGTGTGCGATAAGTTAAATGTGCGATGGGTGTGGTCTTCGAGATACTGTAGACACGAGGTAAACTTTATATCGGCTAAAGTGGCCAATGTCTCAATGTGCCTACAAAGATTACCCCTTTGATAAAGAATGCAACAAGGTCGTATTGACTGTTAAAAACGGGAGTTTATCGAATAAATCCAAATTGTAAATAACTTTACCGCCGAGCCCTAGTTACACTTGCACCCGCGCTTATATGTTGTGATACAATAGATTGGGAGCACCAGCTGCATTGAATGCAATGAAAGAAAAAGAGGCTGTCATGCAGTGTATAAGACTAAATTGTAAAAAATTTCACAATTATGAATTTACTATTTTTCTTCTTAATTAACCCTATTTCATGGCCATTTGAGGTAGGCTAATATTTTCTCCGTTGCATTTCATGAACACGTACAGTGCTGTAAAAGAAAGTCTGTACAAATACTACATTTTGACAATTGAGCATTCGGACAACCGTGAAATGCATTCAAACTAGTCCAAGGTACCACTACGTGGTACCTTGGACTGGTACTAACGGGAATCAAAAACGGTGAGAAAGATGTTGAAACGAAATGTTAAAGCGCAATTTTATTAATTCTTTCGGTGCTTGCAGGGCTTAGTTGAGGTCTTCCATGTGAACTGTTTGATGCTCGTCCCAGTCTTCCGCTGCAAAAGGATGGTAGGCAAAGTGAAAAAAAAATTCACTCTGTTGTCGCAACCTGCACATTTGCTGAATGTCATAGCAACATGCAGAACGTGGTGGCAGCTTTGAACGTAGCATGCCTCTGTTATTTCTGCAATTCAGTACAAGATGTAAATGTCCGCAATGACCAGCGCAAAAACACGGCAACGCACACGAAGTGCTTAAGGCCTTTTGTCTCGCTACCAGCTCGGACAACTCACTTATCTTAAGTGAGCTGTGGTGCTGGTCTTTGCTTTCGTAACCAAACTATGGACAGCGACTCTGTGCTGCTTCCCATACAAATTTTAAGTGCAGTACGCTCCTGTGTCTACAAAGTCTTGAGCTTCGTAACAGGTCCTAGTTTAGGCTCTTTAAAATAGTGTTCCACAAAGACAGAGTGTTAAACAATGCCAACACAATCATTTTCCGCTGTGCAAAAACCATGCATATTGCCTCAAATTTTCCATTTGAGGTTTGCATATGCAGCAGAGGAATAGTTCATAAAATAATGCATGCCTTCCAAATAGCATGAAGTGCCTAAACGATGCAGCCCAGCAGAGCCGATTACCAAGAAAAGTGCTAGATTTATAGACGACAGACTCTAGAGTTTTGCGGACACACAGTGCCACCTGTCGACGCAGTTTTGAGTAGTGCAAAGCCAGACTCCCTTGCACAGTTTGCTGTGCAACCAAATGAAATTACAGCGCACGAAACAGTGATTGAGTGAAACAATAAATGCATTTGCACATTGAACACTCGGAAAAAGAGCTACAAGTTTCTCTCCGCTAGTCGGACGCGTCACCGAACCACTGTGAAAACTTGCTGGTTCACTTGCCTGAACGACTGCGAAAGCAAGAGCAGGTAGCTCCGCGCTCTACGAAAGAAAGACCCCATTCTGGGCTACTGTTGCATTTTGAATAGCCTCGGACGTAAATGACTTGTTTTACTGATTTCTGCAGCTATTGCAAAGCATAATGGCGAGAGCGCTAAATACAGGCCGTTGCGAACATGTTGGGCAAGTGAATTACTCTCGTTCTCCACAGCAGTTCGCTTAAGTAGGTGTGATAATGTAGGTCTCCTGTTATTGTTTAGTAGCCTTGACGGAAAACCGTGGTAACTTTTATTATTAAGCTTAACAGAACCCCCCTGACGGCGGTGCGTGACATACAAGAGTAGACAGGTGACGCCTGTCTGCTTGGGCGTGGCATACATCGCGACCACCGATAACCTGAAGTTGTCGCCACCACACAGCATTACGCCCGTCGGGCTTTGGAGGTTCCAAGTCGCGGCGTTTACTAGGAAATGCGAACAAGTGTGTCATAAAGGTAAAACACAAAATCATCGCGACCACAAAGGTTCTTTTTTTTTTTTTGCCGTTGGTCTCCGCGATTACCGGACAGCGCTATCTCGGCGGCATCGGTTTTGCCTTTCGTTGTACAGTGAGAAAGTGGACACGCATATATCCTCCTTTGCAGTATATACAAGCGGAAGACAACCGTCACCAGAGCATTTGAGCATGTGTTATAAATCAGTTCAACGCACAGGAAGCGAGAAATCGATGGAGAATGCAACTGCAAAGCGTAAATCACCAGGGCCATTTGTGCCGGATAAAGCAAGCTTCGTACCACTGATTGCATAGATGGTTCGTGTATGCACAGAACCCACGTCGGAGTGCTTGCCTCGGAATGCGTGTCATGCGATGCTCGCTTGCAGTTAAATTACCAGTTGCAGCACACCGAAATAGATGCACCATCTTTTGCATTGTGCCCGCATTTCGTTTTGATGAGCTTCCTACTTTTATGAAGCGAGATTGGATTGAAGATTGAAGGAAGAAGTTTGCCAGGTCCTTGATTTTCAGGAAACCACGCAAGACCAACGAAAGAGCAGGGTCTATGCACGTTCGCTTGCGGACGGCTCTCTGTGCACTACCCAATTATGGCCGGCGCGGCGATGGGGGCGCTGATGGCAGTGTTTTTCGCAGCGCCGCCTGGGGTCTGACGTTTATGAGTCACGATTGCGATTGCACAACTGTACACACCGACGATGCCTATGTAATTGTTGGTACAGCATAGACTAGCATCATCTAACAAAGAGACCAGCTAAAGATCGACTGGCACACAGGTGTAACGTCCAATATTGAAACGATGCCCCGGTGTGATCTTGCAGAACATGACGAATGTTTGTGAAATGCTGATTGTGACCCTTTGTACAAATCTGTGCACGTCAGCGTACGTTGTGGGCCCCACATGAGTGAATATGGAAACTGTTTCACTCTGGGTTTTATGCCAACAGTTCAAAGAACCTTGCCACATAAACTGACCGGCAGGGTGTCTGAACACTTACTTTGACACTCCCTGGAGCAGTAATACACCGGGTCCATCTTCTGCTGGACACACCTGTTGGTAGATGGATGGCACCTTGTAGTTACGTGAATGTACGACTTACAATGCCTATGCAGTTACAGGGACAGCATTGACTAGCCTTGCCTCTCAGGATACCTTCTAGAAATTGACGGGATAAGGAGCATGTACTAAATTGTAGAAGTGACCTCTTTAAGGAGTCCTGGCACAAAATTTCGTGGCTAAGATAGCCTCTGAAATCCATTTTTGTGAACCTGCACATATATGAACTATCAAAGATCGAAAGCGAATATAACTGGAGAAATATTTTATCCAAATTTCAGCATCTACAATGGAGTGCCGTGCACTGCACCTCACGACACTTAACAGGTAGGGTGTATAAAATTTAAATTATCTAGAGAGCATTTTTTAAATTTTCAAGTGGCATCGTTTTCCTGAGGAGAACCTGTGGATGAAGCTTGTGCAACTCTAATTTGCATTTCAGTGCTCATAACTAAACATACACATTTTGAACAGACACTTGAAAAGCAGCACAGAAAAACTACAAAGGCAGAACACTGCACTTTCACAAACTCAAGAGGTGGCAAACACTTACAGTGCACACTTTTTGAGCTTGACGTCTTCGCTTTTGCCGCACTTGGCACACTTCCGCTGTGCAGTTTTTAGTGCGGCAGGGGCAGCCTTGGCTGACGATTTCTTGTCTGCAACCTGGACTTTCTTCGCTGGTGCTGGCATCTGTTCTGGCTTAGACTTGGCTTTTGACGATGATGCCTTTTGCGGAGGCTTCGGTGTTTCCTGAGGCTTTTCAGGTTGCTGGGCAGTGGACGTGGCTTCGCCACTCCCTTCTATCTTCAACATGAGTCCTTCTAGGGCGGTGGTGAGCTTGCTGGCTTTGTCCTCTTCGTCGAGGTTGATCACCTCGGCTCGAGACCTTGGTGGCAGAGGATCCGCGCCATTCTTCATCAAGGTGGGTTGCGGTCGCTTCCCTGTCGACGTGACATTGGTGGAGAGGGTGACGGAGAGTTTCTTTTTGGACTTCTTTTTCTTCCGTGGAACGGAAGCATCTGACGTGCTGCCGTCGGCTTGCGCTTCACAGGTGCAAGCTTCACCGATTTGAGCTTTCAGGACTTCGTCCAGCATTCTCTCCCTGAACATCTTCTCTGCAGCCTGCAGTATGACTATGACCTGCGAGAAAAACAGAGAGAAATGTTACAAATTTCATTGCATGTTGCAATAAAAACCTGCAATGCTCCTTGCTGTACACAAATGCAACACCCTACACCTGAAGCTTTCACAGGGGACACTGATGCAAGAGACAATTGAGAGACACAGGTGCGTTTAGATCAAAATAAGGCTTGAAAATAAGACTTGAAGCAATAGACTTCATACCCTATATAGTTGAACTCCTTTATAAGAGACACACTGGGCAGCAGTTCCTGTTCATTGCATGTGGTGTCTTCTATATGCAGGGTACCATGCACATGCACGCACACACACACACATATTGAAAGCCCAAAGAAAAATAGGCGAGAAAAACATTTTTCAACGTGCAGCATCAAGCAGGCGACATCCCGCTCCTCAGCACACTGCATTAAATGCCGAGTCACAAAAGCGCACATCCTTCACCATAGTGAAGGCAAGCTATTTACATACATCATTTACCATAGTCGGTATGCCGATCTCAAGCGAAACATCAGTGCGCAGTCACCATTGCCAGCGAGATGGCGCAAAAGCCGCGCTTGGAGCCCCAATCCTGTAAACGCATACTCTGCCCTACAGTGCGTGGTTGCCTATGCGTGCGCATGCTTATATCGGGGTGGGGTAGCATTGTACATCTTGGGCTTTGACTGGAATGATGGTGTAGTTACAGGGTGCACTAAGCTCTCACTTTTTTTTCTCGGCAGAGCCCCCGTTCGTGAAAAGAGCACCCTTTTCAATCACAGCAAAGTAACAACTGTGACACTAGTTTGGGCTCATCCTGTGTATACCTGTGCGTATACGTTTTGCACAATCCTTTGTGTTAGAGCAGCGCATTAAGTGTTCAGCTATGAACGTCGTTAGCTTGTGCTTGTCCTCTGTGTGCATTTTGTGCGTTCCTTCTTCTTAAGCAGCGCACTGAACGTTTCAATCTAGTTGCCATTCTTTGCATAACATTTTGAATTATTGCCATCACATTCACTGCTTTAATGTTGCAGCTGCAGTGACAATTTTTAGATATTTCTTGATTAGTTGTTTGTGAAGATTGCAGTTTCTGTATATTTGTGGCTTGGTATCAAATATGCAGGTACGTTTTTAGTCCAGTACATACTTGTTAAAATATAAAATAATTTCCGCACCCTTTGGGAAGCAAACTTTTTTTTCTAAACTCTAGAGTTTATAGAAGTAAATCAACACATCAAAGTAATCCGTAGTCAGAACTGTATGTCAGAAAACAAGAATGAACAAAAGTTTCGGCGTGTCAAACGTTTTTTCGCGAAACACCTGCTTCACTTGCTTCGACTTGAGAGCACTAGATCACAGTCTTGGAATTTAGGTGGTCGGCTTATATTCGAGCTAATATGGCAGGTTGCAGAATGAACTAGAGATCTCTACTGTGTGCATTTCCGTCAATTACAACAAAGTGCACTCGTGATACAGTAGTGGTGAACGCAGTCGTCATCTTATCAACAGTGAACCAAGTCACGCCTTTCTACCTGCACCATCACCAAGGGGTGTGCGAATATGGGAGTTTCGAATTCAAATAGACTTTTGAATTGCTAGTATCTGAATTTTCGAATAGTTAGACTAGACGAATATCTTAAGTGTGACAAAAGCCACTGTCACAACTTGGTTGGGGTGGGGAGGATAAATCACTAGCACTACCGTCGCTACAGAAGGCCTCCCGCTAACCTTTCACTGACATACCAGTTGAAATGCGAGCAAATATTTATTTTAAACGAGATCACGTCGTTTTTGCACGTCATGGCTCCAGTGCAAAAGTCCAGAGAGCAGTCTGGGAGACTGTCGAACTGCAGGCATAAGAAAATGACGAGCACAGAGCTCAGACCTTACAGGCGAGAGGTTCAAAAATGTTTGAATGAGCTCCTGAACCACCCCAGATGAAGAATGATCTTTTGAAACAATGGAAAGCGCATAGAGCTACACATAATCCATATATCGCGGAAGCTGCTTTGCGGTATCTGCCAATCCACACTACTTAGGTGCCCAGTGAGCGCGTGTTTTCAACTGCAGGAAACATAGCAACATCAGGGTGAGAAAGTCTGAAGCGACGTCGCGTGGAACAGCACGTGTTTCTGCATCAAATTCATTGCCACGACAATCCATCGCCTTTCGGCGGCAGTACCTAGCTGCATTATAGGCTCGAG
This sequence comes from Rhipicephalus microplus, assembly GCF_013339725.1. Lineage (NCBI taxonomy): Eukaryota > Metazoa > Arthropoda > Arachnida > Ixodida > Ixodidae > Rhipicephalus > Rhipicephalus microplus. Next base: position 114,926,907 of record NC_051167.1, on the reverse strand, counting down.
GACATGAGCCGATAGCATTTCTTTGTTGTTCTTTTTCAATTAAAAAAAGAAAAAAATCCTTGGTATTCGACTTGACATTCAACATTTCTGGCTATTTATTTTCTAATATTCGATTTGAATTAAATTCGAGATGAAATCTCACTATTCGCACACTCCTACCATCAACCACTACAATGAAAAAATTCGCAAACAAGGGCTGGTATGCTCAAGCGGACGTTTTGACAAGTACCCTTGTCGAAACGTCGCCTCAAGCACACACCCCAACTCCTGTTTATCCATTTTTTCATAACAACATTTCATCTTCTTTTTCCTGTCTTTTTTTTTTTTGATCAACCACTACAGTGTGCGAGTTCTATAACGTGCCACTCCACTCACTTTGCACACGCAGTTCAGCTTGGCTGTACAGTTATGGAAGGTTTTGACATTCTGACACAGGAATACCTGTGTAATTGTTACCTGTCATCGCTTGTGTAGCAAGCGATGACAGGTGTAACGGTTCTAGCCGGTGAAATGCTGCCATCGTGAAAAACAAAAGATACACACACACTGATGTGAGTGGGGAAAAAAAAAGTTCGTTACACACCTCACGCCGGTTCCAGAACATGCAGTTCTTGTCCCCAACATCGTCCAAGTCCGAGTCGTCCGGCTCGGCTGCAACAACAAACGGAAGCGTGGTTCAGGGAGCTCTCAGGTTGTCATAGTAATCAAAACGAATGTCACGCAACAGTACTATCATCTCCCCTGTCAACTTACAATTGATTCGCTATAAACTCATATAGCATTTTACCACAGTTGTGTCCACTTGTAACGATACCATTTATACAACAATGTATCGGATATAACGACGAACATCGATAAAACCGCTCACTTTTGTATGCCTTCTATGGTAAAATAAACCGCTTATTACAATGCTGGGACATCGGATGTAGCAACTGAATTTGGCCACAGTATGCGTCGAAAATGGCACTTCACGCCGACTGCGCCTTGCTGTGGACATCGGCGAGAGTGACTACCGCGATGACGTGGTTGAACAGCCTACCCAAGTGCTGTCATTGTAGGAGTCCTAATGGATTATGAAGTTCCTCTAGGACTTCGTTTCCATGAAAAACCTGCCACTCAGCTAATAGAGCACCTAGATGTTCTCTTGAGAAAGATGCACGCCAGCTTCGCGTGAAGCAGACAAAGCTGACAGACTATGGCTTTTCTTCAGACAAGTAATACATAGTGCGCTACCATGCTTGCATGTAAATAAGGCGTTTTGATCTCTCTGTTGCCTTGTTTTCTCAAGCCGCTAATAATGATCAGTTAGAACGATGGGATTTCCTAGCCAGTGCTTGGATATGGTTATAAGTGAACGGAACAGAATCGCAATTTACCCTCCACTCCTGTAACAACTCTACAATAAGGGCTGATAGTATTACTGAAAAAAAGAAAAAAATACTAAATGAATTTCGGATTTAATAAGGCAAATGCATTCTGCATGCACATAGGCAGAGCAGTGCCGCACCGGTGCTTCTGAATCTAAGCTTCTGCAAGCTTAGATTCATAAGTCTGCCTAGTCGTTTTCTGTTCCCAACAGATGGCAATGCTGGCAGTTTCAGTGTTTTGGTTTGCACGTGCAAAGAAACATTTGTTTGGTCTTGTCACATTCCAGTACGCGAGTGACGCAGTTTCTGCTCCCTGTTTGCTTGACGCCACACAATGTTGGTTGCACCACACAGCAACATACATGGGGGACCCTTCAGCATCTGATTTTCAGAGATTAGAATGAAGGGTTGTCGACCATATTTTCTTTTGAGCATGCTCTTAAAGTTAAAAACTAAACAAAAATTCAACTGTCTTCATGTCTGTGCACAAAGGTAGTTGACAGTAGACCAAATTTAAACGTTTTGAAGACGCACAGTTTGCAAAACATGGGCCAAAAAAATATGCTGTACATACACCGAAAAAAGTCACTCACAATCATCCGAGAACGTGCCGTGAGCCCTACAGGTGCTGCACTGTCGAGAAATGTGGAATGAACAGTTCTCCATGATGTGATCGCTCACGGCAAACATTATGCTGCTCCAGTTCTTGATGCCATGCTCATCATCGCTGCAGGAGCTGTACTCACTGCAGTCATCACTCCTGCATTGAGAGGAAGACACAGACACAAAAAAATTAGAGCATCTTTGCACTAGCGCTGCCAAGCCTGACGAAACGGTGGTGCTGGGCAGCCTTTCCTTAGAAAATGTAGGCTTGGCTTGTAGAGGCAAGCAAGCGCCACCACCTGTTCTCGTTCACCTATTGCCCGTGGCGCATGCCCAAGAATTGAGTGGTTTTGTAAGAACAATGTGCAGCTTTAGAATAATGGAGGTTATATACTTTAATAAAAGATTACAGATGACCTACGAAATTGTGGTGCTTAATTTAATGCATATGATTATTTAAATAAAGGAAAGAATTTATTCTTAAATTACAGCAACACTCTGATTTTCTATGCGTATATATGTCACCACCTGACGAATGCAGATTGACTTCATGATCATCTTCTTTCATCTTTCTATCTTTCTATACCCACTTTCTGATTCCACTCCCCCTTTATCCCTTACAACCCAACTCCTCATCTTCACTCCACTTTCCCACTCCTTGCTATACTAATTTACGCTATGCAATGGTACGGGCTGCTATACTATACTATGTATGACCATGCAATATGAGCTGTTATTACTATACTACGTATGACTGCACAATGATATGAGTAGCTATGCATGACTGGGCAATGGTATGAGCTGTTATACTATACTACTCATGACTACACAATATGAGTTGCTATACTTTACTATGCAAGACTAGGGGACGATATGAGCTGCTTTGTACAAAACCCACTCTCTGTTGCACATGCCCGTTCCTTTGTCTCTCACCTTTTTTTTTCCTTTCTTGTCCCCCTTGTTGTCACTTCCCTCTACCATTTTGCACTACATGACACATGTACAGGGCTTTTTTTTCCCAATGCAATGTAATGCAATGCAATTTTTTAAAGCAATGTCAAGCACTGGTGTGGCTCTGTGGCAGAGCACCTGTCTGCCACGCAGATGGCCTGGCCTGCAATGCCGCTCCAACCCAAGGCACATTTTTGTTCTACCCACAACCTGATTCGATCTCCCGACCTGCCGCGTCGATTGAGTGAGTTACAGAGTAAATATAAGTACATCGGAGTTATCTGCAATGAGGACTGTATGCAAGAAAACAAAAATGGATGCTCTAAACCCATTTGAACAAATGTTATGGCATGTTGAGCATTTGTGACCGACAAAGCTTCACATGTCGACTCGCCCGTTAATTTTTAACAGACCATATGTTTTGTTCAAAGGGGTTCACAACATCCATTCTTGCACCGAGCACTCATTCGAGGCGATTGTTACAGACTTATTCACATTTTAACTCATTTAATTTAGGTAAGCTATTACACCAAAAAGAAGAAAAAGCGTATGAAATGTTTGCTATTTTAAAAACTACATACTATCATACTAAAATGAAAGAGAAAAATTTTTAGAGGCTTGTTTCTTTGTTGGTGCAACCTTAATGAAAACAAACGTTTGTCTTTTCATCCACAATATTTTCTTCACATTTATATCAAAATTGCTACAATAAAGTTGAAACAGCAAGGTTAATGTCCCCTATACCATGCTTCACATTGTCATCTGTTGTTCACTCATGTTATAATACAAAAATAGTTGCACATTTAAAATCTCTATGCAAACATACGTAAACTCGCCAAGTTTGACTTCAATCGATACAAAACAAAAAAATATTTCAATACCCGCGTCCTTCTTGAAATATGGACGAAAAACTCACATATATTCCTCGATATCCATGAGTTCGCTGGGCAGCAGTGCGACGACTTCCGCAAACTCTGCAGCACGGTCGGGCGCCTTGCGCATGACCTCCCCGACTTCATCGTAGTCTGGGTTCTGCCACCCGAAGCAGTATTCGTCGACATAGTTGAAAAACGGTTTTTGAGGGCAGAAGTCATCGGGGATGGACCAGTAGGGGTTGGAGGTAAAGTTCAGGTAGTAGTGCTTAAGGGTGCAGTCGGTGGCCTTTATCCACTGCTTCAGCACGGCAACAACGCCTGCCGCAAAACGGCTGTACAGCGGCGCAGTTGCGTACACCTGACGGAGGGGAGAAAGACGAGGCACTCGTTCTGGTTGCTCGGTTTTGCGAATTCCACTGACAGTTCTGCGTTCCTTTACAGAAACATCAAGGTTCACCTAATGCTTCTTAAATTGAACACACTCACACAAAGCACTGTTTAACATAATGAAGGAAATTCAACCAGTTTCACACTAAGAAAGCTGTAAGCATGCGAAAGCAAGTGATTGGCTAGCGCGATCACGTGGTCTCATCAAGTTAGGTTTGAAATACTGTACTGACTCGATCGTAACATGACCCCCGATTGACACGCGAGGGGTGACCTATTAATGCGTCCAGGAAAAAAGAAAAATTATTAAAAAATTGCACGCATCATTGCACTTTTATGACAACTCGAATTTTGATATATATATATATATGATTTCAATGTGACGGTTGTCTTCAAGTAACAGAAGTTAAAAAAAAACTATCGTTACATTAGAAGAAACGTGGCATACACGCTTACGCTCGATTGGGCAAAGCAAGGTCACATGATTTCAAGGACTGGCACTTCAGTGAACATCTTGCATCATGTGACTGGCCACAGACACAGCCAGAATCCGGCCAAGTGTACGCTCCATGTTATCTGCATGGTGCTCTTAGCTGCGCAGGTGCCTTGCATTGACCCACCACAATTATTGTAAGCCTGTAATCAATTAAAGTACAAATTGTCCTGCCTTATTATTCATAATGTGTCTCACTCCAATAATTGTAAGCTTTTCATTATTTGTCCTGCCTTATATATTTTATGTAAATAGGAAGTTTATGAATGGGGGCCCCCCAAAATAGCGCCGAGACCACTGCACATGCGCCAAAGCCGAACCACATTTGGGTTTCGTGTTGGGGACGCTATTTCTCAAATTTATTGGGCGCCCCAACGCCTTCCCCAAAAGCTTTGTGACAAACAAACGTGACGTCACCCACTGTAGTGAGCGCTGGCCTAGAATAAGGGGGACAATGTGCAAAGCACAGCAGACCCTATTCGAAGACTTTTAACTCTTGCTTGATCCAAAGCGGGCATACGAAAAGGGCTCGGCGGCCCCCAAGCTTTTGAGGACCCCATTAGAAAGCGCCCCATGTAAGAGCCCTGGAACTTGTTTTTAGCAATGCGCTTACTCACCCCTATGGAAACAGTAAAGGGCTAAAAATAGGTTGACATGAATAGGAAAATGGGAATTGTAGTGGCATATGAGTAATGTGTTTGTGTACTATGACAGACATGCATGAATTTGCATACAAAATGGTTGTTCAAGAGACGCACCTGTAACTTCATCCTGAGTACATTAGAAGGTTGGCCAAATACTGTTCTATAAGAATCTCTGCAAGAGAAAAAAAGCAAGCATTTATAAGCAATTCCACACAAACTGAAACCTTTTCTACATCCCACAGTTCCCGCAGAAGTAATGACACTTTATGAGGTGCAAGACGAAAAAAAAATAATGAAGTGAAAATCGATGAGCGAAATCACGGGTCTGGCAACTGTCATCGTGTTTTCTACTTGGCACGTGATACCGTGAACAGAAGCGCAACTTCTTAAACGCGATGCCCTCGCTTTTCCTGGAATTATTCGAGTTGTTGGCACGTAGTGGCACATCATGTTGAAGTCGCAGGCACGCTCCGAAGCAACATGTGTGCGCGAAGTGAGCTCCATGATGTAACAAACGCGAACCACCGTTGACTCTACTCCCTCTAACGGCACAATGCAAACAGCCTGTCAAGTGCCTTCAAATGCATTCCAATGCCCCTGGCGTGTGAATATAGCTGCTCCTGCGTAGCACCAAATGTGCTGATCTATGTTGGCATGTCCATGCTAATGCGCAGCAAGTCCAGCATTCAAAGCGATTACACGGCAACGCTCGTTGTCATGGCCAAATTATGTGGCTGTATTGTTGAGAGTCCAATGTTTGCTCGTATCACTACCGCTACCTCAATGTCGTTGGCTGAGCAGAAAAAATGCTGGCATATATTTGCGCGTCTAGGCACAAGCTTTATTAATGGGAACAGTATTGATTGATATGTGGGGTTTAACGTCCCAAAACCACTATATGATTATGAGAGACGCCGTAGTGGAGGGCTCCGGAAATTTAGACCACCTGGGGTTCTTTAACGTGCACCCAAATCTGAGCACACGGGCCTACAACATTTCCGCCTCCATCGGAAATGCAGCCGCCGCAGCCGGGATTTGAACCCGCGCCCTGCGGGTCAGCAGCCGAGTACCTTAGCCACTAGACCACCGCGGCGGGGTAATGGGAACAGTAGACGCAAAGAATGCTATAGATTAGTGGTGAAAAAGGCTCTAATGATTTTTAAATACTGCATTGCATAGATCTAAAAGTTTCTATCTAAAATTCCCCATACTCAATGGCTTCGACATATGGCAAAACTATGCTGTGATTTTTTTTAAAGTTCTCCCTTTAATGCGTGATGTCTAGATATGCAATGTTGAAAAATGATGTTTGCACATCATTTCTAAATGTTGTTTTATCGACCGGACACTAGAACATCCAAATAAATAAAAAAAACTGTGCCATGAGTGAAACTGTAATCGTTAAACATAAAACTTGACATACCTCGTAAATTTGTTGTAGAACGGGTCGTTTGCTGCAACAGAACATCATGCAAAAAGTTCACCACACCACTTCAGGACTCCCGACTACATGCTAGACTATTAAAAAACAAACAAAAAAAACAGTGCTTACACAGTGGTCGTGCTCCTATGCTGCCACTCATATTTTGATTTGCCGCAACGTGTATAATGGCCATTAGGAATTCCTTGGCTCTTCCAAAAGTTTCTGAAAAAAATGAAGGTAACTATTGATTGCATTGAACGGACACCGAAATAGTCTTTGAAGATTTTATTACACACCCACAAACACCGCCAGGAGAGGAAAAAAAGAAGCAAAGTTCACCTTGCGTAAAACTTGAGCAGATGTTTATGTAAGAATATTCTACTAACATCTCGAAAATTTGTCGAGGTGCACCGAGCCCTTCCTTGAAACGGAGAAGAAAAAAAAAAAAACACAATGAGATTGGTCACCCTTAGTGGCGGAAAGAGCGTGGTGTAAGGAGCTATGAACTTACCAGAGATTCACTTGTAAAGACGTGTTTTCTCACGTATTCTCTTAGACTTATAATCATCCGTACCCAATATATTCGAGTCTGAAAAAGAAATATGATAAACACACAAAATGTAAAATACAAATACAGTTAAATTTGCAATCATGTAGTAACAGAATGGGTGGCTTGTATATCTGCGTTCCTAGAAACGCGATACGCTTCTGAAATTTCGCTCGTAGTGAAGAACAACGTCATTCTTGAGTAGTGACTGATGTACTACCTTCGTGAAATGACACCCGAACAGCGGCAAGCCTTTGCAATAGTATATAATGCGTGCTTATAATTTTCCTTTCCATCGCTCGCTGCGTCGTCCTCAATTTGAGCTGAACCCTTTTTGTAAGCCTCTAGGTTTCACTAAGTACCGGCAAGATGCAGCTGTTATATACCTTCCTCTTGAGGCTTAGTGGCAGATTACCATTCATGATTTGAGAATGCTCGCCGTATGTGATCCACCCCATCCTTATTTTTCTGGTTATTTCACTCTCATGGTTTGGCTCCGCGGTTACTACCTGTCCTAAGTAGACATAATCTTTCGCAATTTCTAGTGTCTCTCCGCCTATCGCAAAGTGCTGTTTTCTGCCAAGACTGTAGCACATTACTTTAGTTTTGTGGACATTCATTTTCAGACCTACTTTTCTGCTTTCCATGTTCAGTTCTGTAATCGTGACTTGTAATACGTCCCGAGTTACCCATTTGACGCAGAGTACTTAATAAGCCGTGGGTTAAATCCAGCTCTACAATTGAGAAACTTCGGGAAGCGCGTAGCACTGGCAGCCAACGATTCCCGCTCGAAGAGTTACCACTGCTTCGTTAACCAGACCGCCAATGGCATCAGTGTTTGGCGTAAGCATGTGCGACTTCTTTGTCACGAGTACAATCACATTTGGGTAATTCACAAACTTGGAGTGAGATTTGCACCTTTTATGGAGTCCCCGCTTGTCACACCAGTTGAGACACATGTCATTCGAAGCGAGTTCCGTCAGGTAGTCTCCCCCCATTTGTAGCGACGAAAGCCCGGTGTAAGGAGCAATCGCTCGCTCAACGAGGCGGTGGCACCCTCTCTGGCATGGCTCGGGTGTCAGCCATATGTTTCCGAAGTGTTCAGAGCAATTAAGTTTATTATTGCAATTTTTGGTTATTTCTGTTAATTATACTACTTCAGACCTTGTTTACAGAAAATTAGTTTTGAGAATCGCCAGCCTTTAATGACCGCTTCATTTGTGTGTATCTTGTACATTACTACCATTATGTTGGGATAGCCAGCTCTAATGTAGCCTACCTTCCCATGTTTTTGGCAAATATAACTAAAAAAAATTTCAGCATGACTATATGCCACATGAGACACTGTATGGCTGACAAGTGCTACACACTTGTCTAGTGAAATGAGCACTAAGTCCGCCTCGGTGGATCCGTGGCTAGGGTGTTTGGCTGCAGACCAGCACGTCTAGGGTTCGATTCCAGCCGCTAAAATGACATTTCAATGGAGGCGAAATTGTAAGGGTTAGTGCACTGTGCAATGTCTGTGCAAGCGACCAGATGGTCGAAATTTCCAGTGCCCTCTGGTACGGGGTTTCTTATAACCATATGGTGGTTTTGGGACGTGAAACCTCACTTTTTTTATATGTAGCACCACTACAACGAAACCCGATTCAGTGTTTAGCACGGGCAACTCGGCGATTCCCTTGACAATCGCGCGCTTGCCGGGGCAGTGGTGCCCTCTATTAAGCGGCGCGGCCAAGACCGGATGTTTCGGAAGCGTATTTTACTACCTTGGGCCAATTACTGCAATTCTTTGGTTATTTCTGTAGTTCGTTGAATTTCAGACCTCATTAGTGTATTCTTCACTGGTTTTAGCGTTGCTGGCCCTGTTGGATAGACAAGCCGGGTCCGAATCACAAAAATGATAGGAGCTCGTGAGCAAAGGCGAAGGGAAAGCCACAGAGAGGACAACCAGCGGCAGCCACACCTGATCAAACATGAGTGACAAAACACGTGCGTACACGCAACGCAAGGGAGCACAAACAAAACACACCTGTTCGTGCCACATGCACTTGAAAGTGTCAATGTGCGAACGTAAAAACTCGCTGTCTTCGAGACACAATTCGCGGCTGAATATCCCATCAGCGGACGTGTCAAACGTTATCCACCGCATCTGCGAGATGAGAAAATTCAACAATCGGATGAACAAGACATCGCGGCACACAACTTAACAACGGAAGCATGGAGGTTTGGACGAACGTCGCGAGGAAAGCGCACTCACCGTAAATACCTAATAGCGTTTCCGGGCTCCCCCCTTTTTTCCCCCTGTCTTGCTTTGCAGCTAGCTTAGAACAACGAGAATAGCGCGGGAAGAAGTATGTCCCGCAAGCTCCCGCCGGGTGTCAACATACGGGATCCCGTTTAGCAAGAAGAGGTTGAATCCGCAACTAAACACAATTGCGTTACGTGACGGAGATAGCGCGCCAACTAATCAACGGTAGTTGTCAAGCTGACACTGAAAATCCGTTGGCTTATCAGGATAAACGTATCGAAGACTGGGTGTTCTGTGCAGCAGCCGTCTCGCACATCGCAAGTTGAATTTCGCTGCTGCTGCCACCTGGTACTAGTTTTTCTGCAAAATACAATACAATGAAACAACAAACATTTAACGTTTTTTTTTAAATTTTATATTTAAAATATATTGTATTATGTATTAGGTGATTATGTTTTGGTCAAATATCAGTTAGATAAAAGCAGCATAATGGTATTCTTAAAGTCTTTTATTGCCAATCTTGAAGGCTATGTACATTGCGTTTTGGCAAAATACGTCATGACCGCCATGGTTTTGAAGCCAGCGCTTCATCAGCGCCGCCGCTAAAGCGTCACTAGCGAGTCACATGACCCCTGTCAAGGGATTGTGAACATGGCGTCTGCTGGTTGCGTGGTATGCATCGTTGTGGCGAGCGTAGGCCCGTGTTCTCCAAGCGCGCCGGGGCTCCGACCTTATGGCGAATTCCATTGAGAGAACAGGAGTAAGGGTGCCGAGCAGAGAGGAGTAGGGGGCAGAGCACTGAGAGCCGCGTCACTCGACCTGCCACTGGAATGCGGCACACCTCCGCAGAGCAGGTGTGAGGGAATAAAAAGGCGAGTGAGGAGAAAGGTTGTGCATCCCAGCGTCCTCTGCTGCAAAACACGTGCGGTCTGATCCGGACGGGCAAGGAAAGCACGTGTGGCAGTGGTTGGTACAGCGCACTCGCTTGCGCGCTATCCTGCAAAGCTGCTGCTTCGTATACTACTACATGATGGACTCGGAAGCTCAGCGCATCCTACTGTCTTTAATTCAACACCAGGCACCATCTAGTACGGAAGGTAAAGTGAATTTGATTGCTTTTTATTTGTTTCAGCGCACTTGTCGCGCATGCAGCATGCAATGCATTCTTGCGCGCGTGGACCTAAGCCCACTATTCTTTATCATATCAGAAAAACACCGTGGATATGACAGCTTTATCAGACTGTTCATGCAGTTACCAGCTGCTGCTGTCATCAGCAGTTAACAAAACGTAAACAATTCTAGAAGTACTGCAGTACACTATCCTGTTGCCAAGTTTCCTTGCATGAGTAATTAATCCTTAATTCAAAACAAACTTACATTGCAGACCCCTCCATCAGCAACAGAATGATTCGCAGCGTTTTAAGAAAAGTAACTGCGAAGTGGCGTGTAGCAAGTGTCACGTGGGTGCAGCTAAGTATTGCACGCAGTAACAATTTATTTTTATTTCTGATTTTTAAGTGGCTAATGTCTCCAGACGGCAGATCAGCATCCCACGTGATACGGTGAAGCCATACATCTCCTCGGAAGCACGATTTCTTATCGCAGGGTCGAGATGCTACGTATGATAAGCGATATTTTTTTTTAATTATCAGTGATTTGTGCAGTGTTTCATGCAGCCCTGTAACATGATGAATTGACTTTTTTAGAATTTGTTTTTTGCTTGCTCTAATCCGCTTACCTTCGAGTGTAAGGCATCCGAGTTTGCATAATGTAGCTGACTACTTGAGAAACCATTTTCATTATATAACTGATTTGATTACATTTCCATCATTGTGTGAAAACAGATGCAGTTCTGCGTACAAATATGGCTGGCGATGTGCCAAGGCGAGGGAGCGAAGAAATGCGCATGGAGCTCAGATTGCCATGCGTTGAAACAGGAGGTGGTAAGTATTAGTATTAACATTATTGCGAGGCACTACATTTACTGCTCATTTATATTTTTTAGATGGCACAGATACTCTGCACCTGCCAGCTCCCACTGCATCAAGATCAGCTGACGGGGAGACTGGTGCTCAAAGCAAGCCATCAGGCTCCAGGAGAGGAGGTGGAGGCAAGTATATTAACACTGAGTGTCTACAATTGCCTCAGCAAGTGTTCTTGGGTAAATCTAACAAGCATGCATCAGAGCGTGTAAAAGTGTACTTGTAGGAGTGATCCTTAAATGACAAAAAAAAAAAAGAGAGCATGGAAAGCAGACCACTACAATTACTGGAAGACTGGCACAATTTGCATATTGCATTTACATGCACAATACCAGAACTTATCACTTATGTATGTTTGCTAGTCTGCGCAAATGCTTGTTTTGTTGATTAATGCTTGCTGATTGATAATTAAGCTCAAGTGACCGTGCTGTGTGTTAAATTATTCAATTATAAGTAATGCCTGCACAATGACCGACAGTTTCCCAATAAACCATTTATGTGTTGGTTCTTTCTTATTCTAGCTGCTGAATGGACAGAGGGGCAAACAAGGCTGCTCCTAGAGTACTACCTCAAATATTTCCCTCAGATTGGCCCATTTAAAAAATTCAAAAACAGGAAGCAAGCCTTTAAACAAATATCGATGGACATCGAGGCTGTGCTTGGCATAGCCAAAACCCCAGAACAGTGTGAAAATAGGTACAAAACAGTAATTAGGCGTCGGAAGGCGTCTTCCGACCATAACAAAAGGTCTGGTGCTTCACCCACCCCTGTGCCTTTTGACGACGAGGTGAAAAAAATTGAAAGCATTGATGACAGCATTGAACCGGAGGTAGAGCGAGACGCCTCAGGGGCTACATTCAAAGCCTCGCCCGAATCTCCGGCCGTGTTGTCACCTGCCAACACCACTGAGGAAAATAAGACGCAGTCCTCAAATCCCGACACGAAGCCACGGGTAGGAACTGCACGCCTGGCACACATGCAGTTGTTTTTTACTGAAATGAGGGCACTGCAAGAAGAAAAGGAGGCTCAAAAGGCGGCCAGACGTCAAGAAAAAGAAAATCGAAGAGCTGAAAGGCAGGCCGAGCGACAGGTGCTTCGTGAAGAGCGGCGCAAAATGCATGAAGAAAAAATGGAGATTCTCCGTCAGGCCTTTGGACTTCCAAAATAAAGTGGTAGTTTTAAATAAATAAACGTACTACCCAAAGCGATTACTTAGTTTCAATGTCTTTTATTTTCTAGTTTGGCACAATACACTACCTTGAGAAAATGCAAATGGGCCAACAGGTGTGTGGTAAGGACAATTTTTCCCAACCTTGAAGGTGTTTTAACGAGTTCAGCTTTTCAGGTGGGCCTTTGGTAAGCATATATTTGCTCACAACTGCATAACACGTAAAGGAATTCCTTGTTTCATGGCTGCTGGTTCTGCAACCCCATTTTTATCATCAAGTGATCTCTCTTGATGCTAGCCAAGCCACGTAATAGGCTATCCTGTTGGGCTACACTACTGCTGCTTACTTGAACTGCAGAAGAGCTTGAGTCTACATTTGTTGTTTGTGAGGTAAGTGACAGGTCTCGTGACAGGTTCTCTGGCAAATCTCCACAATCAATGCAGAGGTTGTGAAGCACACAGCATGAAATGATAAACTTGGACATGTTATCCACTGTCCACATATCCAACCTGTGCAGTTGTCTGAAACGATTTTTTAAATCGCCAAAAGTATTTTCAATAAGCACCCTTGTCCCGGAGAGTCTTGCATTGAAGGTTTTTTTGATGCTGTCAAGATTCCCATAGTCTCGAATTGGTGTCATCAGGTACTCCCGGAAAGGATATGCAGCATCCCCCACTATATGGTACTTGCTAGAGCACAGTTGTGGCAAAACACTTGAAATCCTGGACCGACGGAAAATGCGTGCGTCATGAATTTTGCTTGGGTAGCCAGTGCTGGCATCAAGAAACCTCTTCTTGTTGTCACAAACACCTTGAAGTGTCAAGGATAGGTAATGGTGCCGGTTTATATAAACAGATCGCACTTTCCTGGCTGGGCACCTGATAGGCATGTAGCTTCCGTCAACACACCCAATTGTGTCTGGGAATCCCGACAGCTGCAAGAGAAAAAAATGTGCACACACATAGTCAAATAAGCATGGCACTAAGGGTAATGAAAGGTGCCAATAACATGCGGAAAAGTTTAAAACAAACTGGAGACTTGAAGCTCATAACGGCGAGTGCAATACACTACCGGTACACATGATTGAAATTAACTGGCTATTTAATTGTGAAGCATCTGGGAAAAATAATTGTAATAACTTATTTAAAAGGTGCATTCTGGCACTAACTAATTCATAATTGTAATAGTAGAGCGGTAAAGAACACATGGGACCGCACGAAGGGGAATTAATGACACATACAGAGTACATACAGAGTGCACAAGTAACTGAACTCTAGGTTTATTCACTGTACATGCAGGACAAGTACTAGATGTACATCACTAAGCAGAAGATGGGAAAATAGAAGAGATATGAACAGCATCACATGGTCAAAACTACTCAAGAAAAATGTCCGATTGCTGACAGCATTTGTAATACACATGAAGGAGGCTTGACTGTGTGGTGCTCTTTCATATCTCTTGCATTTTTACATTTTCTGTTCATTTGCAGTTCTGATCCTGCATATCAGTTGCTTTCAGTCCTTATTGTGGTTTGAGTAGGTGTAATTCCTCTTAGTCTGGTCCCTTGAGTTGTGTAGAGCTGTATGACATTGGTGTGAAAAAAACTGTAGTTTATACCTTAAATAGCATGTTTACAAAAGCATAGTTACCTTCTCAAAATCCACAGCAAGCTTCTGCAGGTCACTGGGGAACTTGATTACATTCGGTGCTATGTCGAGCAGGAATGCAGTTACTCGGCCCATCATTCTGTGGTGAGTGCTTTCTGCGACTTCAAAGCGGCCAGCGACATCTCTAATGCATGCTTTGTTGGCTGCATACCTGAAAAGGAGAGGATACTCTAATTAAATAATGGAATTAAGCTTGCTGTTGCTGTCAATGACTGAATAATGGTGTTAACAATGCTGTCGCTGTCAATGAAGCAAATTAGCAAGACAACTGAAGTCAGAAAACACGATTCCACCTTTTTGGGTGACACCTTAGAAACTCAAAATATTTGATTAGTAGAAGCACTATCTAAATAACAAATTCTAATTTTAATTCGCGCATTACATTTATAAGTGTGGAGATGAAGCTCACTGTGAACCTGCTGACACAGCCGATTTGAAATGCTTCGTGAGCAAAAGTTTTCATGGTTGTTTGTAATGATGCATCATGAATTATGCTTTGCCACTGATTCTAGTAACGAGAATTTTGTGAAGCTCAGTGTGTAGGTGTACAAACTACGAAAGCATTTCACAAAATACTATAACTCTATTACGTTCGACACTCGCTAGTAGCATTTAACAAGTTTAAAGCAAGGTGGTCCAATGACATGCTGCGAATTAGGTACATTTATTTGCAATATTTCATATGCCTCTAACCCACTATAAAACGGATTATGCAGTGACCTGATGACAGCGGCATTCCTAAACGTACGGACACTCACCAAAGAAAGGAGAGAATGTGTTCTTCAGCCGACTTGGCAGGCAGGCCACCATGATCACTGTTCTGAGGGCAGTGCGGTGACTTGGCGAATTCTGCTGCCAAGAAGTCCACGACCGGCCGCGTGACGCGGAAATTTCTTTTGAACTGGAAGAAAACAGGCCTTTAAGCAACCTAATTAAAACAGAAGCCGAATGACTCACCTCCTCGTCGGAGTAGCTAGCCACCGTCTTTGTAACATATGCTTCCACTTTCGGCCTTCGCTCTGGCAGAGAAAAGAGCTGCTGAAACGCTGCTGCATACACTTCGTCGTCATCGTCGCTGCTGCTTGAACTCGACTCGGACGTAGAGCTCCAGCAGCTATCGCTGCTGACATCGTCTAGCTCGTCAAATACTTCGGCAAGACGACGACGTTTTGCTGCCTCCGCCATCCGTGAATCTGAAGGCAGGCAAGGTGGACGTTCACTGCCAGAATCTGCCGCTACGACGTTAAAATCGTTCGAGCCCGAGCACCACGCACGCTTCGCTGCCGCCATAACCGCCCGACACGACGCCGCAAAATGTAAACAAGTGAGGAGGATTGCTGAGAGGGTATGTCCGGACATGACGTTCCAAACACGTGGTTTCCTGCGTTTTCCACTCACTCCGCTTTTTAAGAGGGAGCAGACAGAACTGCTCCTGGCTGCTCTCGGCGCAGCAAAAGCGCTCTCGCTCTACCAATGGATGACAGTGCTCCTACTCCTGTTCGACCACTGAAACACGCCGCCTCGGAAGAGAGCACTTTGAGCGTGCTTTTGAGTGCACCTGCTCTCCCAATGGAATTCGCCATTAGCGACAATGGGTTCACCGCGCCAGCCGTCTCAGATGGACGTCGTCAAGACGTCCGACCTACAGGGACTGCTCGAGTTCTGCACGAAAACCGTCTTCAGCTCGACCACGAGCAACTCCGAACAGGTGAATACACCGCCGTCACGATGACACGTTATCAAAAAAAGAGTAACGCCGCCTCAGTATGCGGGCTTTCTCGCTTTCGCGGAGCCTCGGAAGCTTAGCGACGAACTCGCCCGAGTCACCGCGCTCACTGCCGCTGCGAAAGCTCGCGTGTGACAGCTTGCGGAGGCGTTCTTCGTAATCCATATCCGCCGATCACCACAATCCAACCTTGCGCACGGCTCGCCATGTGGTCGGCTTATCCTATGCATCTATCGCTCGAGAAGAGACCGGATACGTGTGACAAATCTCGTGCATCGATCCGAGACTTCCGCGTTCCGTTTCGTTTCACGGTTTCGTGGATGGAGTAGGCGCATCGCCGTGAATTGCAAGACTGGGAGATCGCGACACCGCGAAAAAAAAAAAACAAAAAAGGGAAACCACGGTGCGACGCGAAGCTGCAGATGACCCGTCCCGTGTTTACTTTTTTTTGCGAGGGCCCACAACAACGATTTCAAAGTTGCCGTTGTCGCGTGCCAACAGTGTCGCTCAATTGTGTAGCCGGTGTCGACACATCGGTGTAGACGAAACAGCACGTGCCGTTCATGATCTGCGGTGTATTTCGAAGGCACGCTGCCTCGGAGCCGACCAACCTCAGTTGCCGCGACTGTCGGTCGAATAAACGCGATTCCTCGACCGCTAGCATCTCTAGTGTCGTGTTTATACTTCAACAGTTGCTCGACATCGAAAGTTTTACTTTCTGTCTCCCGCGATCGTGTCTGGAATTCGGTTGGGCCGTTTCCTTCTGGAACTTGTTTGTGCTCGTTTTGTCTGTGTTTTTTTTTTATTTTGCTTTCACCGAAGCGGAGCTATGCTCGTGTTGTCCATTGTCGAATGTAGGTTATCGCTGCGGAAGGCACGGCGGCGTTTTAATTTAGACCAAAACGAGTTCCTTTTCTGGTCCGTGCGGCAAGCGCGCGTTGGCGAAAAAACGAAACACTTCAGTAACATTAAAATACCGAGTAGCGGTGCACCAGTGCCACTCCCACTTCGTGCTTTTAGTATGCTTACGCTAACCGTTCTTTTTTTGTTTCGCTCTGGTTATGTGATTCACTCCGCTTGTGTAGAACCCTCCCCCTCGCCTCTCTATCGTCGTCACGTGATTTGGCAGCGCGCCTAGCACGGGAACCTTCTTGCGAAACTCGTGACACTAGAGCAACAAGTTCAAAGCGAGAAGAGGGGGTATGTGGGTGAAGTAATGTTTCTCGCACCCTCCCCCCACCCATCCCCCCTTCTACCGCAATAACTTTCACTTTGTATACATGCACAACCGCTAGTGTAGCTGAGAGGGGAGGGTCGGGTTCAAGCCCCGCCTTCGACCGGATAATTCTGAATTTTGCATGTGCATATGTACACACACACACACACACACACATGAGCATCATGAAAGGTGGTGAAATTCCCCCCCCCCCCCCCCCTAAAAAAAAAAAAAAAAAAACAAATCTTGGCTATGCCCCTGACATACAAAAAAGGTCAGACACCTCTCCCCTAGAATGAAATCCCAACTATGCCCCTACACACTCACCTCAGCGTTTTCTATAGTCTGTTAAAACCTAAGAATAAATACATGCTCCACCCCCAGTACTGCAGCGCACCTGTCATTCACCTGTGCTGCAAAGCAATGATTAATGATTTCTGTTCTAACCGTAAGCACTTTTTTGCTAATAATGCAAATATTATGCATATTATGGATTAAAAGCTTGTCGTTTCTTGTTAAAATTTGGCTGATCAGTGAAGTTGAAAATTTATTAGGAAGTTTGCCACGAAGTAAAGCTTTTCGACCTAAAGCTATCAAAATTGACATGTGCCTATATGACCAAGCCATATGCCTGTAATGCGCCAAAGGCCCGCCTTGAGTAGAACATTTATAACAATTCTGCATGGATGGGACGGTGACCGCTGTTGGCGGAGCTCACATTTATTCTTGGGCTGTAAGAGACTGTAGTGTGTTCTTGTTGAATTTTTTCACTTTGAGACTACCCTGGCATTGCTTGGTGTTTTCTGAATTTCAACTCCTCGCGTGACATCATGCATAAAGTAGCAAATGTGAACAGTTGCGGGTACGTGGCCACAGTAACTTCTAAGTCAACAAAACTGCACAAGAAAGACAACAGCTCTTGTCATACTACGTTGTGTGGTTGCGCAAAAATTTATTTGCGGACATGCATCAACTAGCCTAGCAGGAGAGTATGTTCGACCATCTGAGATTTATATGTTGTGGAAATAATAGGCTGTACAAGTCAAGAATTATCAGCATATGTGCCCGCAGTCACAAGACTTATCTTGCTTGTGGGCACTTTGTGTTTCACTGCCTGTGTGTCTGCCCCCCTTATCAATGCCTTTGCTATCATACTGACCAACCGCTATTCAGAATGGGGCAGCTAGCTGAGAGGGCTTCACATGTCAAACAACATATTCAGTCTTCGTGCAGTTGGAAAAATTCTGACTGTTGTCGCGGGTGCAGTGCCTGACATGCCTTCGTCGGAGCACTTCTAATCTGGTTAGTTAGCACGACATAGCTATAAAAATTAGGACAAACACAGACGCCTGTCCTGTCTTGTTTGTCTGTGTTTGTCCTGAACTGCTTAAACTTAGACAAACAGTCGCGGGTGCCGCGCGTGACATGTTTTTAATAGTACTTCTAATAGGGTGAGTTATCGTGATAGAGCTATAAAACAAGTGATAATAATTTGGACAAATACAGATGGCGGTGCTGTCTTATTTGTTTGTCCTAATTTACTCAAACACAGGCGAGCATCTGTGTTTGTCCTGTATAGGCCAAGCACGTGACAGACGAACATGTGTGTTTGACCTAATCGGGCAAATACAGATGTATCTGTTCTGTAAGACAGGGTGTGCCAACAGAGACACTGGAAGGAAGTTGAGACACCGCAAGCGTTTTATTTTTGTCGTGTCCGTGTTTGTGCGCCCTCGTGAAGACCAATGTTTGTTTCAAGAGCTGAGCTCTTAAAGCTTTCTGTTGTGCCAGGTAGTGAGCAGTAATTATGGTCATCACGAACCAGTACATGCTCCGTTTATCCTCTTCAACTTCTCCTTCACTCCCACAACACTTGATTTGTACAATGTGGAATACAATAACTATGAGGGGCAAATCTGTTACGTGATTAAAAGTTGTGCGACAGCCAGTATCTTAAGGCAAAATCTCATGACATCATGCACTTATATCAGTTGAAATTGCTTAACACCTAGCCTTGTGACAAAAGCACATGACATCGCTCGGGTGACTGAAAATCGTGCAGTGTCATACATCTAGTCGGTGACTAAAAATCGCGTAACATTTAGTCACATAAATGAGAATCGCACTATGTCATGTGACTGAAATCTCACATTGCATAAAATTTAGTCACATGGCACGTTCTCGTCATGAACCACATAAATAGTTACGTGATTAAAATCTCTTGACTTCACGTAATAGCTAGTCATTTATTTCCACTAGGCCATGCAATTGATAGCCATGTGTCTAACAATCGTGTCACGTGATTGGTTCCCATCGTAAACCATGTAATGCCTAGTCTTGTGATTAAATATCGTATAACACATAGAAGCTAGTCATGTAACACCACCTTCGAGCCTGAACCATGTAAAAGCTAGCCACGTGACTGAGATTACATATCTTGTAACACTAGACACGAAGGCAAAAATCTGTAACATCGTGTAATAACTAGTCGCGTGACACATGCGTAGCATGGCGAATCAACTGAAACCTGAAAGTAGTCATATCTTGCCATGCTTAGTAATACTAGCAAAATCTGTAGCAAAAGCTTGGCATTAGCACCGAGACTTGGTCAGTTCTAACACTAGGTATACTGTTCGTTTCCGGCTTGTGGCACTCGTGCAGGCTTCGAACTTTTTTTTTACCTAATTAGTACAAACGCAGGTCTATACACATGCTTTTAGGTAAACACACTTGTGTTTGTCCTAATTAAGCGAAGCATCTGGTGACGACAAACATCGACAAGTGGTGTTTATTGAAAATACAACAATAAAACAAAGTATGAGACTTGAGCACTTCAGTTTTACGTCTTATCTCGCATTGTGGTGGCATGATAACAGTTAGCGGTGCTTCTCTGTCAAACACACTGGTTCTCTGCATTCCCTTATGTGGAACATGTGAACTGTTCTTAGGAATTAACTACATTTGTAAATTTACCATTTGGTTCATTGTGGCACCTTTACTTATTATAATTAACTTTTCTCATGCACAGTTAATTAGTTTAATCTTAGTACAAAAACTGATCATTGTCATTTAATAGGACATTAGGTTATTTGTTACAAGAATCTTTAGTGATAAATTCTAAATGAAATGTATATCTATAAGCAAATGCTGATTGGAATTGCTTGTAGTAAATGCTGATCGGAATTACTTGTAGTTATTATTAATTGTTTGCTCCCATTTCATATTAATGTTAATTGTTTTAGCTTTAATTTCATTAATTCAAAATCGAGGCCCATAGCCATGAATTTGTGGAGGTGGCGGGGGGGGGGGGGGGAGCACTTGGCTTGGGAAAAACGCCTTTCATTATTCATGTTCTATTAAACAACATCCTGCTCCATCAAAATTTCGAGGAGGGGGGGAGCCTTTAGGGTACCCTCTTCTGGCTATGGGCCTGACAAAATCCATTACTCTTAAATCAAATTTATTATGCATAGTGTCATATGTATAATTGTTACCTCCACGTAAGGTTTTAAGATTCATCGCTAAAAGCATCAGTAAGAGAACAGTGAGTGTATTTAAGAAGATTTTAAAAGTTATCTTCAGTATTATGCATGTTGTGCCTCAAATACGTCAAGCAAAGTTCGTGGGAGTGCTCAATCTAAACTCATTTATATTGATAGCATGTGTATGAAAAACACTACTGATGGTAGGGGTGAACACGTTTAATTTTGTGTTTTGTAGTAATGTAAGAATCATGTCATATTCTCTTGCTTGCAAGATTTCTTCGTCTAAAGGCCAACTTTTCACTTGTGCTCAAGTTTGTTCAGGTCCCAAGCTGCACAGTTTGTCATTGTCTACTGGTACTGGCAAGATCAATAGCACAACTTCAATTCTGTTTTTGCAAGTGTTAGTTATAATGAAATAGTAACTGCAAAAGTTGAGCCCTGTAAAAGATTGCCGTTAATTCTCATTTGAAGTTGCTATGGTCTAGAGGTGATCAATCAAATGCCCCTTCGCCGTATTTTTTGTCCCAACAGCTTAATCGCTGGTTCCGAGCACGTGATTGCTGACTAGCACCGCATTGTTTTTTTTTGTCACGAGTGCGTCTCTTGTGGTTGTCTTGCACAGCAGGTGGCTCTCTATGTGAAAAGCACGCTTTTGACTCTTGACCCATTGTTCTTTGTCATTCACAGGCTCGCAGAAATGCGGACATCCAGCAGAAGTGCGAAGACCTTTTTGCCAAGGATTACGTGTTCAAGGTAACTTCTGACTCACTCTTGCAGGTTGTGCACTTTATATGTGGTATTGTTTTCGAAACTGATGATGCGTAAAAGTTTTGGTGCCTAAAGGAGTACTGACAGAAAAACTTTGGCTTCGCATTTTTTTTTTTTTGCTGGAGTGTGTTGCTGGGGAGCCTGATAGTCATAACACGTCACATTGTTTGCTGCAGCACGCGACAGATAATTATTTACAGGGCCCTCATTATCGACCAGTTTCGATTTAAGAGAGCTTCAAGAACGACAAGGTGCAACTATCGCCACCCAGCGTGTGCAGCCCTCAACCTCATCAGTACACATAACTGAGATGCACTTCCGCACGGTTTGCATCAAGAATTTTTTTCGAATACCGTATTTACTAGCATAATCCTTGCACTTTCTTTTGACGGAAAACCGATGCAAAGTTTGGGGGTGCGTGAATTACGCGGGGAAAACTTTCCACGAAAACGTACAGAGCGAAAAAGAAAATGAAGTGGCCGCGAATCGGGATTCTAACACCAGAAACTAACAGCAGGCTTTGAGAAGTACTAATTAAAATTTACCTCAACAATAGAAGCACAGGTTCAACTCAAAACAAGATTTATTTGAGATACAAAAAGTGTGAGCAAATAGTCGGGAATTAGAATACCATACGCGAAGCTTGTGGGCGTTTCCGGCGTAGCTGTAGCGTTCCTCGTTCAACGGAAGCAATCAAAAGGTAAGCGTAGGACGTCAGTATTGGGCTGATGGCTGTTTAACTGAATCGTCTGCAGTTTCCTTCTGAAGAAATAAAGTTTACCATCAATCCCAGATTTATA
The DNA here is from genome assembly GCF_013339725.1 of Rhipicephalus microplus. Lineage (NCBI taxonomy): Eukaryota > Metazoa > Arthropoda > Arachnida > Ixodida > Ixodidae > Rhipicephalus > Rhipicephalus microplus. The sequence goes on along the minus strand of NC_051167.1, from coordinate 114,904,553 downwards.
CGCACACGGCAGGCCCAACTCGTCTTGGTGGCTTTCAGCTGTCACCAGTAGCGAACACAAAACTCGTAGACTCCGAAGGGCCTTTTGGCGGCCCTGTTGCCGTTGTTTAGTGCGTGATCTATCACTTTCAACTTAAAAGCAGCCGTGTAGCTTCAGTATCGCCCCATAACGTGACAAGATTACCGGCACAATGCATAAAACACGCCGCAATGCGCACTTGCCACTTTAGCTTGACTTGAATTAGATTGAATGTCCGTGCAATAATAGTACGCCTGATGCTTAAGAGATGGCGCCAAGACGGTGCGTGCTATCATCATCATTATTGGTTGTAACGAGCAGACGACATTATTGCGGCAGTTTTTGGGGGTGCGATAATTACTCGAGGAAAAAAAGAAATCGTATTTATGTTGGGCGGGGTGCGAGAATTGTGCGAGGATTACGCGAGTAAATACGGTAGAAAATGGGACTGCAGTGTCGCCAAACACGAAACTTCCAGCCTGCCCGCTGCGGCCACACAATACCGATCAGCTGCCAAGAAGTATAGACTGCTGGAACAAACACGGCGAAAGAAAAATGGCGGCTATGACATCATCACAAATTGTTCCGTTTACTGCAGCGTGGTCATGTGAGGGACGTAAGGTGGTCCCCAAGGGGTCCCTTTAGATGCTGTCGATACCTTCGAAATTCCAACTTCCAAGTTGCTGCAAAATACGTTTCAAGCTATATTCGCTGTTGATGTCTTGCAGATGATATACGTACGCACATTCTCGGGAATCGATGCCGCAGGATATCTCGGCCGTGAAATTTTGTTTCGGTACCCCTTTAAGGGTACGCTAATGACTAGAAGATATCCAAGCAATTGATCAATAGTTACATTCAAAGTTACGTCTTTGGGAGCCACACGCTTAAAGTTTTCTTCACTTGCAAAACTGATGAATAGACGGGAGGGGGAGAGCGAGCGAGTGAATGAATGAAGGAGTGGGTGAGTGAGTGAGTATGTGTGTGTAGGTTTTTTTTGTGAAAGAACAATGAAGGCAAATATTTAGCCGAGGTCAAGTTTTAGTTTAAAGTAGGAAAATATTTTAGGCATTTTAATGATCAAGAGCAGCATTTTAGTAAGCGAGACTTTTAGATGAATAAGGGAATTAATTTGATAGCCTGCCGGAACATAGTAGTACACATGATACAGCAATACTGTGTTATATTCGCGTCACTTACACAAAACCCTCATTGCAGAAATAAATTTAGTTATCTACCTCCAATAAAACAATAGACAAAAATATCTCATTGATGTTGCTCTTGAGATTAATAAATGGGGTCATAAACATTTATACTCCCACCAACTCACGTTTCCCCTGCTCTCGCAATTTCGGCTGCTTAAGGTAAGCACTTGAGTTACCCTTTCCACAATACCAAAGAAACACTGTTGCCACGAGGAAGGATCGATAATATAGAAAAAGGTGCGAAAAGTTTGTCTTCTAACAACATAGCTGTGTTCTCAATTAACAACCATAAAGTTTTCATGGAATTACATATCAGTTTGTATTTCTGTAAGAGCTCGTTGCTACAGTGAGTCCAGTTTTAACGACAAATTTTTATACCTTTTTTGTTATACGTATGAATTGCCACTATTTTGTTTGGATGATGTTCTCTTTTTTTTTTTACTTTTGACAGGTTATTGAAAATGAGCAGGGCTCCATGAGCAGCACTTACCCCAACAGGATTATCCTCTTGGAGCATCCGATTGGCAGCCAGAACCATGACACGTCTCCCAGGTATGCTTTATTCTTTACACGTGCAGCCCGAGACGAAGCTCTTGTTTTGAGATCTCCTGTGTAGTCATTGCAAGGACAAGACAAGGTGCACTGCATATGACGCGCTTCATCGCAAAGAGAAAATTCTTGTGAGCCTAGAATGTAGATTTGTTACGCGTAGTTGCTAACATCGCAAGAATCAAGTTACGACTTCCTATGCAGTCATTAAAGTATCACGATCATTTGAACTGTTATTAATCATATAAGTGGATAGAATTGATGCATTACAAGCCCCTGTTCTCAATCATGCCACGTATTTGTTTGTGTTTGCAAGTGAGGTCTTTTTTTCAATTCTTCATAAGCATCGTAGCATACTTGTGCATTGGAGTTGTGCTGTCATGTACGTATTTCATAATGGATACGGATTCATGGACACTTATATTTCTGTACTTCTGTGAAGAATAGTACAATGTAAAGTGTATGCTTCAGCTTTCCTTCTTTTTTCACTTGCTCATTCTTAGCAACAGTTTTTCAGAGTGTGAGGCACTAGTAACTGAAATTCAACATTTATTAAATGTTGTACTTAAACTCATGAGCAGAAGGGGTTTTGCTCAGATCAGTACGGCAGTGGTTCTGCAAGAGCATCTCAGCGTTTTATCTGCACCGGTTTAATGGTAAACCGAGCCGGCATTAAGTTCATGCTCTCTCTTAAAATTGTTATTTAACCGCAGTGGCGCGTCTCACCTTGGAGTCAATCATGCAGTGCTGCTTCTTGCAATAGTTGAGTGTTTCTGTCCGCATTTTTTTTTGTGAAACAAAAACACAGTACAACTAGTTCGAGAGTGTCTAGGTTTAATCAGCCTTCGTAAGTTACAACTGGCCTGAATTGGTTAAGTCAATAGCACATACACAAACTTTCCGGACTCTGTTGTTTCTTGACTGGGATGTCTCTTCCCTTAAGCAAGTAGCCTGAGTGTCTTCTAGTTGACATATCGTCCTTGTTCGGCTTGGCAGTGTGCCAGTTTATTTTGCAAACACCGTAAGCACCAAACGTCAGCACGATTGTGCTGTTTCTTTATTATGAGTTCATTATGAGTCAACTCCCACTGGTTGCTTGAAGAATAATTTACCACATAGACATTTTGGAGTAACAGATGGTTAAAACCACTTTTCTAAGCTTCTTCTATCAGAATACTAAAATGCCAATAAGGATGCACAACCTGTACAGTACGACAGTATAACTCATGCTTTGTAGCAATAGCCATTTTTGTAGGCAGTTACGTATGGGTACTCACTTTAAATGGCGGAACCACAATGAATTGTGGTGGTCTTTATGGTACCATGTTACATTACGGCCTTGGTAAGATGGTAGAGTACTTATCACTACGGTCGGTTATAATGAATTACCACTTTTGAGTGGTCCATGCGTGCTTCTGATTTGGTGCTCAGTAGAACTATGTTTGAAGTGTCTCGGTAAAGCACCCATCAGGTGGGAAATGACTGACCTAAATGGACTACCAGACCTAAAAATAAGGTTGCCCTTACAGTTGAAACCCTTTATAAGAGAGACTGATATAAGAGATAGTTGGGTGGAAGACAGACCTGTGGGCCCACGTCAGTATGGGTTGTTCAGAAAATGAGAACACAGCGCCCTGCTCTTCAGAGGCTCCTCATGTGATGAACAAGGTCTGCTACTAGCAGTGTGTCTTATAAAAGAGTTCTAAAATGCCTTTATTTATGTACGTTTAATGGCGCTCAAGTATACATTGACAACAAGAATTCGTTGTTGGGCTAGTTGGTGCATGTCTTGGTATATACTGAGTACTTGCAGCCCTAAGAAATGGGGATAATGAAGACACAAATGACAATAGACTTGCGCTGTGTAACTGAATTTATTGAAAAGCACGAAGCCAGTTTTTATGCTCGTTTGTGTCAACTACTTGAACAAGCAATTCAGTGCGAGCCTGTGTCATTTTTGTCTTCATTCCTTAGGGCTGCAAATACTCAGTATATATCAATACCTTGACTATGCTCATGAAACACGCTAGGGACGACAAAAGGAACACAACGAGACAAAGGAGCACCTGCTCTGTCAGTTTTTAAACGTGAAGCATTTCTTTGTGAACTTCCGCGACTTTGAGCTTATCTATCTATCTATCTATCTATCTATCTATCTATCTATCTATCTATCTATCTATCTGTCTGTCTGTCTGTCTGTCTGTCTGTCTGTGTCTGTCTGTCTGTCTGTCTGTCTGTCTGTCTGTCTGTCTGTCTGTCTGTCTGTCTGTCTGTCTGTCTGTCTGTCTGTCTGTCTATCTATCTATCTATCTATCTATCTATCTATCTATCTATCTAATCTAATCTAATCTAATCTAGGTCTCAAGGTCACCCCCTCTACTTGGCATGAACCAAAATTAGCATGGGAGGGTAAGATGGTTTGACAAATATGAAGCGCTGGTCCAGACATGAATAATGTCACAATCCCGTCGTATACGTTGTCAAAGCCTTCCCGCCAGACAGTGGCACATAAGCACGGGCGTGTATGTGCCGCTGGTATGTGGGTATGTGCCACAGGTGGTTGACACTTAGTATCTACCCAGGAACGACGAGAACACACAAAGGCAATTTTAATGCGTGAACGTTAAAAAATTGCCTTTGTGTGTTCGGTAGCGTCGACCCAACAAAGGCATAGAATAAATGTCAGTGTTAACAAAAACCTGACATAGGCAGCGTTGACCCTCCCCGACGAATGCAAATAATAAATTTCAGAGTCCCAGCTGGAATCGAGCCGAAGCATTCTGCGTAGCAATGAAGCATTCTACCACAGAGCTACGACAGGTCTCCGAACTACTTGTAAAATAGACGCTAATCTTTGTGAAACGTTAATAGTGGTTACAGTGCTGCCTACCCAATTTTCTAAACATTACATAAGCATTCCTTCGATACAGCCGTCACGTCAGGTTAACGTCAATTGTGGTTAGTTGCCATGTGCTGAAGTTGTCTTATGTAGCAGTGTCCAGGGCCAGCATCTTCGCGAGCATCAGCGCTCCATATCAGCTTCCGGTGTCGCTAATACGCATGTTCCAGTTGGCATCGTTGCGTAAGTGCAAACAACTTGTTTTATAAACATCTGCAACTCTTGAACATATGTCTGTGCGTGCAACATTTGTACATATGTCTGTGCGTACAACATTTGTACATATATTTAGCATCATTTCATGACATGTCGCTCAATAAAAAAAAATGCAAGACGGTCACCTTTCCTCCGCTTGCTTTACATAACGTCGATTCCCAGGTATGTGGGATCTGCCGAATTTTTTTTCAGTTTGATTTTTAGCACATTACAAGAGCCCTCGCAAGTTCACCTCCGATTTTCGATTGTGGAAAATATAAAAGGGGGTGTGGGGGACGTCGGCGAGCTCGTTTGAGAAATGGCTAGTGCTTGCTGCTGGTTTAGTGACACCACACTGTTGTTATTTCAGGCTGGCTGGTGGACTGACGTCCCTTCCTGATGTGCAGGACTTACGGGAGCAGATTCAGAAGGCTCGTATTGCGAGGTGTCGCACACGCTTCCCGGTCCCTGTCATTCTGTATGAAGGAAAGGTAATGGGATAAGCCTGTTAAGGAATTGTCATTAGGACAGCAAGAACAGGGTCATGTGGCTGGCATGCCATGCTGACTCGGAACAATGCCAACATTGTCTACCGGTGTTGACTAGTGTTGGCAATCGAAGCAGTTCCGAGTAATTAAGGTTAATATGGAACTAATTTTTCTTGACAGTCAGCACTGAATGGCCACAGGGTCTTTTTCTACATGAATAACTTTTGTTGCACAAATAATTCATTCTTCTCTCTGTAGTAAGCTCTATTACATTCTATGATATCTCATTAATTGTAAGCAGTGTTTTTTATTGCAGTATCAGCAGCACTTCTCGTTTTTGGGGGTAGCACTGCTATTAATGATTTAGCTCAGTTCTGGCATATCTTCATTGGATGAAATAGCTCTCTGGTTTTCAGCTATTCTGGAAGCTAGCTTTTCTGTTATTGCTGATCTTGTTTTAATTGTGCACTTATCCTTATCTCAAGTGTTCTTTTCTTCCTCGGGTTTCAGCATATTTGCCGGTCGGCAACGCTGGCGGGCGGAGCCGAGATCTACAGCCGTTCGGGCTTCGACTTCCTCTTCTCTGGTGCGTGCCTGTCATTGCTTTGTCTTCTTGGTGACTCAAAAACCAGGTTTTATTAGTTCAATGCTTTCGTGCTGAGAGTACATACAGAGTGGCACTTGCCTATAAACAAATGGTGAGTTTGTAGAGACTCCTTGCTGTGGCTTGATGACTGTGGTGTCTTGCAGTGGAACAGTGGCGTCTTGCAGGCTGTGGGCTCTTGTATTAATTATAGTCTGTTAGACAAGGAAGGATTAGCAGATTGGGAGCACAAGGCAGCGTCAACTGATGCACTTACATTTAATATTAATTTTTCTATTTTGCAATTGGTCTTATTTTGGGAGCTTACAACTCTACAGTCTCAACAGAACCACTTCGGAACACAGGTCCAATTTTACCGGAGAAAAAAAATGGCACAGTATAGAAAAAAAAGAACTTGGTGAACAGTCCAAGAAGTTGACATGCAAGTGTATACACCTACCTTAGGGTTTCTGATTGCATCCAGTTGACATTCGCAGCATTAAGCTATGCCAGCCATAAAGACATACCAGGTCTGTTTCTGTGGGAAATGTAGGCACAAATCCAGAGGTGACAAAGTCGTTTTGTAAATGCTTGCATCTCTCCACCTATTTAATCGAAATGGAGGAGATATTGAAGCATTACGATGTTATCGGAGAGCTCAGTCAGCTTTTTATGTCGTTGTTCATGCCATTCTAATTGTAGTCGTCGTCGATCATGACAAGCTACGCGTGCAAAAGGCAGTCATAAACAATCTTGTTGTAATGTGTCTCTGTCAATCCATTAGTGCCACGCATTGCACAGTTGTGAAAGTGGGTAAAAAAAGACCGTTATCATCAATGAGGCATTCCCACATGTTTATGTACTATCTTATCTTGCCCTGCCTACCTTAGAAATTGATAGCAAAGAAGCGAAGACTGAAGACAATAGAGAGTGTTCTCGTATATTTCTATCTTGCTTGTGGTGGCAATCTCCGGAGCTTTGCTTCTTGTTGCTTATGGGTGGGCGTTTCCAGATAAGCGCTCTACTGAGAACCGGAGAAACGTGGACAATGGGAACATGCGAGCGTCCAACAACACGGAGCCCCTGCAGCCGCACTCTATAGGTAAGCTGGCTTCAATGCTTGGGTCAAAGTCTCTTGCATAAATTTTCTGTAGACAAGCGGTTTCTGCTGTGTCCACTGTGCTAGCATACTCAGTGCAGCGCATTCGCCAGGCTAAAGGTTTTGAGATGGGATGGAAGTTCCCGGCTAAGATCACTATAAGAGCTGTGGCACTCCAATTATTTAGTTGCTGGGTGAATTAGAGATAATTGGCAGATTTGTCTAGTTCTTGCGCATGGGGTTTCTGGCGTTCTTACGGCTTTGTTTACTACGCTGTGTCTTCTTTTAAAGCAGTCATATTTGCGGAACATTCACGAAGGCATGAAGACTCGGCACACGTGTAGTGATTAGGAATTTCTAACTATTGCATTTTTAGTGCGAATTGCTGAATGTGATCGATTTGCAAAGTCACGAGGTTATATAAAACCAGACGGAGGAACCAAATAACAAAATATCATTCATATTAAAATGTCTCAAATGTTCACACACCCATTCATGGTTCTCTCCTTTGGTTGAAACAGACGGCTGCAACTCGTTTAAGTTTAGTGGTCGGGGGCTACATTGCTCAGCATGGTGGTGGACCTGATTCCCGGTCCTTGGGGCTGCATTTCTTTAATTAAGGACAGAATACAGGAACTCCAATGCATTTAGATTATGGTGAACATTAAATGATCCCTGGTAGTAAAATTAATCCTACAGTGCACTTAAAGGGGCACTGACTGAAAATTTCAGTGGGCGAGATAGCCTGTAGGATTGATTTCCAGGATCATTCGCATATCATCTGCGAAATATCAACAGCAAATATAGCTGGGAAGGCATTTTAAAAGAATTTTGAAGTTTGCACGAGTCCTTGACTCCATCGTGCCATTGACACCATCGAAGGGGACCCCTAGATGACCCCTTACTTCCCTCACATCACCACGCTGCAGTCAACCAAACAAGTTTTGATGACGTTATAGCCACCATTTTTTTTTTGCCGCATTTGTTACGGTAGTCTATATTTCTCGGCAGGTGGTTGCGAGTGCATGGCCATGGCGCAGGCTTACAAATTTCTGTGTTTGGCAATATTGCAGTCTCGTGTCCTATTCGAATGTAATTCTTGATGTGGACTGTGCGGAAGTGTGTCACAGTTCTGTGTGCTGACGTGGTCAAAAGCTGCGCACGCTAGGTGGCGACAGTTGCAGCCAGTTTTTGGAGCTCTCCCAAACCGAAACTGAAACGGATCCATAATAAGGGGCCTGTAAATAATTATCTGTCACATTCTGCAGCAAACGATGTGTCTTGTCATGACTAACAGGCCCCCAGCAACACATTGAGCAGAAAAACGCGAGGCTGAAGTTTTTGTGTCAGTACCCCTTTAACATCAGGATCGTTGTAGTATGTTAAACCCCGTTACTTAGTTTTACATGTCTGATGTTTAGTGTGTATTTTTAGTAAAGAAAGATGAGTTTGAGTGTTTGAGGGCAGAAAAGTTAGTTTAATTAACACTTGGAGACAGTATACTATTGCCTAGATAACTTGTTTTTAATAGTTGTGTTGACTAGTGGCTAAGAAAGAGGACGACGCAGTCTTCTGCATAACAAACGTGTCTTCATTTAACTTCATTTTGCAGTGTACTGCTGTATATAATCAGTCGGCTAAAGGCACTATAATGTTCAAAGTGCCGTTTCTTATGACTCGCCTAAAAGTTTTATATCCCCATGCTTGAAATGAGCATAATGATGAGTGTAACGAAAAACAGCACACCACTGTATGCCTAGCCTGATACTTAATTCTAATTTTGCAAAGACACGGCGTGAATGACTTCTGGATGAAGTGATGTGTAAATGAAATTTAATTGAGATTAATTACTTTGAAAAAAAAACATACATCAAACATACATCCGCATATCACATTAGTTTTCTAGAAACCGGGTATCTAGGTCTTTTCGGATGGTGTTTAGGAACAGGTTGCATGCAATTTGGTGCGCTTTATTTTTTTCTTTTGCATTTGTTTGCTTTTCTGTGCATTTTCTTTTTTCGTGTGAATGGATTCGATGGCTTTTGCAACGACTGTTTGTTTCGCCTTGCAACATTCCCAGGGCTGCCGTCTGATTACGCGGACACGGAAGCCAATGCCACCGTTGCGGCGACTGAAAGTCTCGCGGAGGACGAGAACTTCATCGACCTGGCGAAGGACAATGCTCCGCCAGCCACTGCAGGGTGAGTAAAAAGGAAAAAAAAAAATGTGACGTTAGGGCACATTATATAATAAACTGAAAAGTTAGTATTATCTGAGAATTCCGACCTCATTAATTTCTCTATCGTAGGTTTGTTATCAGAAGGGAAACTGACGCTATCGTATGTTTATTATCGGAAAGTATGGAGTTCGAGGCTGAAGCCAAAGATCGGTTTTCAAAATATTTCTCACCAGAACCTCGACACCTACATCGGCATGACGCATTGGTTCATAAAATATCCTGAACCCCTGAATTCTAAATTTTTTTTAGCTTTTCTGCATTAAAAAGTTTTGTTTTTTGATATAGAGTATTTTACCTCTAAAAAGCATGTGTCGATTAACAAAAAAAAAAAATTGAAGTGTATATTAGGTTAAATTACCATGATGAAGTTTGTGGTCCCATGGCCTATTGATGTCTTTCACAATTCACAAAATATAGGCATCATCAAAACACTTGCAAGTATAATGCGTCAAGTATTCAAAGTAAACTTGGTTATTTGAATAATTAGCACCCATAGAGCCGTACGATGAGGAAAGGTGTCTTTGCCATGATGATACACGAGCAACATACGCGCCACGCCGTCTTTACTGGACAATATTTTCTGAACACAAGTTGGGGGGGGGGGGGGGGGAATGAAATGGCGGCCGAAATAAACGAAATCACCGAGCGAGTGCCATCATCTGGAAAGGGACACTCGAACTAGCTTGGAAATCAGTGAGTTTCAATCAAAACAAGGGTGGCGGGGGAATATCTCACCCAAACGAGCCACACTCGTTCAAAACAGTTTGGGAAAGACAAGCTGGGCTGTTACAAGGGGGTTAAGAAGTTAAACTGCCACATTAGGTCTCCCGGTATCTTCATTCACAAATTGATCCAGTATTACCTCATTTTAACAAAGTCACATACACCATGAAAATACTTCGCTATACACTAAAATTTGTTATAAACGATTATTTTTATTGCTGTCTATGACAAAGCTATGGGTTACTTCGTTGTAACTGATAATTCGTTATATCTGAATTTATTATATTGAGGTTTTAGCAAATCGATGGTTCTGGTTCTAGTAGAGTTATAGAATAGATATGATACCACAGCATATTGATAAGATAAAGGCCAATCAACTGTCAGAATCATTGATGAAAATTAATTGAATGAGTATGCCGAAATTTCGAGCAGACTGTTTTGTGAGCAGCAGGGACTTTTGCGCCACCTGGTGGGACATATCTCAACTGTGTGCTTCTCTCTAAATGGCCTCTGAAATTATCTTCTTGAGTGAGACTGAACACAAAAGCTAATTCAAGGAATATGCCGGGCACCCATACGCAGTTGTGCAAGTGCCATTACTATAGGCGGCGACAACTTTTCTTGGCAATGAAGGGAAGGCTACACAGCTAAAGTGGGCGTGTACCACTGCTTGAAAATCGTAAAAGACAACAGGATTTTATTTTCTATGGGGTGCTGCTTACGAAGAGACACACCATGCACCAATGAGTTATTAATACTTGTTTTACTCTATGCAGTGTCATTTTGCGTCATTGCGCGGGTGAAAACGTCTGTCACAAGCACCTCACAGTCAAAAACTGCATCTTCATATTTCAGGGAGAGCGCCTGTCGCCCCCCAGCCATTCCGACGACCCGCCGAAGGAGCTTGTGACTGATTTCACACATTAATGACTATCTAAGAAAACAAAGCGAATAGAATGCAATTTTATTACTCGAACACGGCCATCATTCGAAGCACAAGCTGAACTGGACTACTTCGCTGTTCAGTACATGTGTATTTGCTCCACCCCCAAAGCTTCCCCTTCATTGCCAAAAAAAAAAGTTGTCTGCGAGTACAGGCACATGAGTTAAGAATTGGAAACACGTCCAAGCCTTTTTTTTCTCTCTCCCTTTTTTTCATAGCCACTGGCCACTGTTTAGCACATTGCGGATGGAGGACATCCGGCTACTGCGACTGCTCTCTGTCGACCACATTTGCGACTTCATGGTCGAGAACAAGAAGGTCAAGTTCTTTCTCAAGTGAGTGCGCTGAAGTTGCGTGCACTACAAAGTTTTCTTTCTCACTGAAGTGGAGCAGGTACAGCTGGCTAGATTTTTTCGATAAATGGAGTGGTATATTTGGACAAAGTATTTTGTGAACTATCTTTGTGGGTGTTTAGTATTTCATGAAATGTATGGCATTGTTTTGCAAACTTGAGCACATTATTTCCTGCATTTTTTGCTTTTTCTTCACACTCTTGTGAAACTAATTGTCTTTTGGCTAAGTATGTCGTAGTTCTTGCTGAAATTGGAAAATTGCATGCAGTTATTTTTATTATCACTAGGCTCTTTATGTAGACCATAACAAGTAGGCAAAGTACGCTACGGTATATACAACTTTAAACATATTTGAAAAAGTACGAAAACCTAAGCACACTTACGGATACATTATGGTTCACTCATTTGCACAGGCTGCAATAAGGAAATCTGCTATAAACATACAAAATGCCTTCTGCTCCCACAACTGCGTATTCTGCTCTGTGCAGGATAAAGTGTAATAATTCAAGTAAACAGTAATACGATATTGAAAAGAATGTTAGTATTATAAAGGAGATTTATTAAGCAGAAAGGTTGATGCTTGGAAGGCTTGGAAGGCGATGCACCAGCCGCAATTTCCGAGCTCGAGCCGCTGCTGCACACTCGATGCTGCTGCCTCTGCGCCGGAGTACTTCCTCTTCTTTACAATGGCCCCACGGAGAAAAAAAGGAGCCATCCTGGCGACTTAGTCCTGGGCAGGCGGCGTTGAACCGTGGTATTGCTTGAGCCTCTGGACGTGTACAACCTCGCGGTTGCAACGTCGCAAGTCTGATGGTGGCGTAAGAGGCTCAATGAGGTAGTTTACTGGCGAAGTTTGTTCGACAATACGATATGGCCCATCGTACTTTGGCAGAAGTTTGGAAGAGAGCCCAGGTGTGCGATGCGGCACTGACAGCCATACAAGAGAACCCGGAAGAAAAACGGGAGTTGAGGTCTGGGCATCATGAATTGCTTTTTGCCTGTTTTGGTCATCGCAGGTAAAGCGACGAGCTAACCGGCGGCATTCTTCTGCGTGTCTGGCGGCGTCCAAGATCGGTAGGCACTCGGACGCGTCTGGTCGATAGGGCAAAATGGTGTCAATGGTGTGGGAGGGGTGACGGCCGTAGAGGAGGTAAAAAGGGGAGAAGCCTGTTGTCGCTTGCGTTGCCGTATTATAGGCGTATGTAATGAATGGGAGAACTAAGTCCCAGTTAGAGTGGTCAGGCGTCACATACATAGATAGCATGTCACCGAGTGTACGATTAAAGCGCTCGGTAGCCCCATTGGTTTGTGGGTGGTAAGCGGTACATGTGCGATGTACAATAGCACACTCAGCAAGCAATTTTTCAATGACCTCGGACAAGAAGGCGCGGCCGCGGTCACTGAGGAGTTCTTGAGGGCCTCCATGACGCAACACAAAATGACGCAGTAGGAAAGTGGCAACCTCCTGTGCTGTAGCCGTTTTAAGAGCAGCGGTCTCAGCATAGCGCGTTAGGTGGTCGATAGCAACTATTATCCACCGGTTGCCAGTCGGAGTCAATGGAAGTGGCCCATAAATATCTATTCCAACCCACTCGAAGGGCCGGGAAGGGCATGGTAAAGGCTGTAGTTCACCGGCGGAGGCGTGTGGTGGAGATTTTCGGCGCTGACATTCGTCACAAGAGCGGACGAAGTTGCGGACGAAGGTATACATGCCACGCCAGTAGTAGCGATGTCGAAGCCTTTCGTAGGTTTTGAAGACTCCTGCGTGGCCACATTGTGGGTCAGCGTGAAAAGAGGAACAAATCTGCGACCTCAGGGTTCGTGGAACGACGAGCAGCCACTTGCGTCCCTCTGGTGCGTAGTTACGTCGATAGAGAAGCGTGTCACGTATCGAGAAGTGTGGAACTTGGCGCCGAAGCGTTCGCGTCTTTGGGAGCTCAGAAGTGTCGGAGAGATGATTGAGGAGAGACGCAGTCCACGGGTCATTGCGTTGTTCGATAGCAATGGTGTCAAAGTCAAGCGATGACAATGTGTAATCGCAAGCGGAGTCAGCTGTGGCATTCTGGGACAGGGGGGAACGGGAAAGGGCGTCGGCGTCAGCATGCTTCCGTCCTGACCGATAAACCACGCGTATGTCGTAATCATGAATTTTGAACGCCCAGCGAGCGAGGCGGCCAGATGGGTCTTTTAACGTCGAAAGCCAGCACAGCGCGTGGTGGTCGGTCACGACATCAAAAGAACGACCATATAGATATGGGCGAAACTTTCCAAGGGCCCACACAATGGCCAAGCACTCCTTTTCTGTGACGCTGTAGTTGCTCTCAGCCTTGGTAAGTGTGCGACTAGCATATGCCACGACGTATTCCTGATGTTCCGGTTTACGCTGTGCGAGCACAGCACCCAGGCCTACACCACTGGCGTCGGTGTGGATTTCAGTTGGAGCTTCAGGATCGAAATGGCGTAGAATGGGTGGCGTCGTAAGAAGCCGTCGAAGGGTGGTGAAAGCCTCGTCGCAGGCAGGGGACCACGATAAGAGGTCTTTACAGCTGCTGAGAGGTTGCGTGAGAGGTGATATAATAGACGCGAAGTTTCGGACGAATCGCCGGAAATACGAACACAAGCCGATGAAACTTCGAAGTTCTTTGATGGTGGCAGGTTTAGGAAACGCCGTAACAGCTCGCAATTTCTCGGGATCCGGGAGGATGCCTTCCTTGGAAACAACGTGGCCCAAAATGTTCAGTTGACGCATGGCAAATCGACATTTTTTTAGGTTTAATTGAAGGACGTGCTGAAGGCGACGTAAGTGTGTGTCAAAGTTACGGGCGAAGACCACGATATCATCGAGGTAACACAAGCATATCTTCCATCTTAGTCCACGCAGGATGTTGTCCATCATTCGTTCAAACGTTGCAGGTGCATTGCAAAGTCCGAAGGGCATGACGGTGAATTCATATAAGCCGTCTGGCGTGACAAAAGCGGTTTTGGGGCGATCGGCCTCCGCCATAGGCACCTGCCAGTAGCCTGACCGCAAGTCTAACGAGGAAAAGAACTCGGCACCCTGCAAACTGTCCAAAGCATCGTCAATGCGCGGTAGTGGATAGACATCCTTCAGCGTGATCTTGTTCAATCGCCGGAAATCGGCACAGAAACGAATAGAACCGTCTTTCTTTTTGACGAGAACCACCGGAGACGCCCATGGGCTCTGTGAAGGTCGAATGACGCCTCTGCGAAGCATGTCGTCTACTTGGTCAGCAATGACGCGGCGTTCTGTAGCGGACACGCGATATGGTCGTTGTCGCAGCGGTGAGTGGGACCCAGTGTCGATGTGGTGTTCTACTGCTAAGGCACGGCCGAGAGATGTTTGTTCAACGTCGAAAGAGTGGCGGTAGCTCTCAAGAATGGTGAGGAGTTGTGAATGCTGCGAAGATGTCAAATCTGCAGCGATGAATGGTTGAAATATGTTTGCCGACGTTGAGTCCGGCGCTGAGACGACAGCCAGTTCACAGACGGAGGTAGAAGGCACCTCATCGGGGACGGATATAATTCTGGAAGAACTGATTGTTTCGACGTGGCCAAGGCACTCGTGACAAAGTAGGGATAAAGACGACGACTCATGATTATAAATTGGCATTGTGGTTGACCCTTCTACAAGATCGAGAGCAGCAAAAGGCAGGGGGAGGGCTCTTCGGGCGACGAATATTGGAGATGGTGTGAAGAAGACCGTGCCGTCGGATATGGCGCAGCATGAAACTGGCACGAACGCAAAAGAGCATGGAGGGATGTAGGTGTCATCGCTAACGACAAGTTTAGCGGCAAACTGGGTGTCGACGGACGCTTGGTCATCCAGTGAGCTAAATTCGACCTCAGCCCTAGCACAGTCGATTACGGCGTTATGACGCGACAAAAAGTCCCATCCCAAAATAATATTATGGGAGCATGATGAAAGAACCACGAACTCTATCGTATACAGAACGTCCTGAATTGTCACGTGGGCTGTACATACTGCGGTCGGTTGAACAGGTTGAGCACTGGCTGTGCGAAGCGATAATCCGGAGAAAGGCGTCGTAACCTTACGAATTGAGCGACAAAATCCAGCATCTATAACCGAAACAGCTGCACCGGTATCTACAAGAGCGACAGTAGGGATATTTTCGACGAACACATCAATAACATTGGTAGGTGACAAATGAGGACTTGGGCAAACCGAAACTTGCGCAGTTCTTGCCTCAGGAACTGCGTCGTCTAGTTTTCCTCCTCGTTAGGTGCGGGCCGTCGACGCATAGGAGAAGGCGAGCGGCGGCGTGGAGAGGGTGAGCGAAGACGTCCCGGCCGAGGGCGGTGGTCGTCCTGGTAGCGGGCTGGCATTGGAGTGGAGGAACCGTATCGCGCGTTGGAGTCAAGCGGGAAGAAAGGCTCACGGCGGTTTTCATTGGTGATATGCGTCCGGCGGCGGCAATACCTTGCGACGTGTCCGGGGTATCGACAAGAGTAACATATCGGGCGATTATCGAGGGTGCGCCACGGGTTGGCGGTGTTTGTGCTGGTCCAGTGAACTGGAGCTGAGGGAAAGCTCGCGCGAGGCTGGAACGGAGGCGCAGGTGCCTTGCGAGTTGGCATGGCTGCAGCCGCGGCGTAGCTGAGAGGAGCAGCCACAAGATTAGGCTCGCGAGCAGCTAATAAGGCCTCGGCGACCTCTCCTTGAATGACGTCACGTAGAGACGATGGTAAAGTTGTGGTAGCTTCTGGTGTGAAAGGCACCAAGGAAAGCTGTCGTGCAACTTCTTCGCGGACAAATGCTTTTATTTCGGCTATTAGTGACGCGTGGTCATGACCACTGATCACATTAGACAGCGATGCCAAATCGTGCGCTGGAGGACGTCTTGTCAGAGCTCGCTGCTTCCGCAATTCATCGTAGCTTTGGCAGAGGCTAATTACGTCGTTAACAGTGGTCGGGCTTTTCGCCAAGAGCATTTGAAAAGCGTCGTCGTCAATCCCTTTGAGGATGTGCTTACATTTTTCAGCTTCCGTCATTTCGGCGTTCACGCGTCTGCACAAATCGACGACGTCCTCATGTAACTTGTGAATGTTTCACCCATTTCTTGTGCGCGTGTGCGTAAACGTTGCTCGGCACGAAGTTTTCGGACGGCAGGTCGATCGAAGACTGCTACAATCGACGTTTTAAATTGCGGCCACGTTCGGACGTCTGCCTGGTGGTTTTTAAGCCAAAGGCTGGCTACACCCGCGAGATAGAACGAAACGCGTGTCAACTTGTCCGCGTCCGTCCATCTGTTTAAAGCGCTCACCCGTTCGAAAGTCGAGAGCCACTCTTCAACGTCGTTGTCATCTGTTCCACTGAAGATTGGAGGCTCCCGCTGAGGAACACTGCCTGGACAGGTGGCCGGAAGAGATGGAAGCGTCTGCTGATCGGCGTCCGGCATAGCAGAAGGTAACCGTCGAGAACGGAGTTCCAGGATGGTAGCGGGAAGGTGTAAGAGACGGTACCCGGCACGGCTCCACCAATTATAAAGGAGATTTATTAAGCAGAAAGGTTGATGCTTGGAAGGCTTGGAAGGCGATGCACCAGCCGCAATTTCCGAGCTCGAGCCGCTGCTGCACACTCGATGCTGCTGCCTCTGCGCCGGAGTACTTCCTCTTCTTTACAGTATAATAACGTTTACTATCCCATATGCTGCCAGATAGACCTGACATGATTTATTTTTATATTTTCCTGATCTTTATCTCTCTGCAGAGTAACGTCTTCTGAAAAGGTTGACAAGGAAAACAGGTACAACGGGTTCACGATCTACAACCTTCCCTATCCAGGTATATTATCAAGGCTTTTGCCTAGTTTTGTTGATGATATTTTTAGTAATCTGTGGAATCTGTTAGTGAGTTGTAAATTATTTGGTGTCTTGAAAGGCCAAGTCCGGCGATTTTTTGACCATGTCAGGATAATGGTGCTTTTATGTTCCTTAGACATCATCCTCATGCGCTCGATAACTGAAATGCTAGAGAAATTTGCAAATAATTTTTAATTACCGAAAAGCCACAATACTGAAATCGAAACCAAACCGAGTGCACTTCTACGTGTGACGTAAAGGTTTGCCTGGCACTGCCGGAACCTGCCCAATTGCACATAATGCCTACCAGATGGCATTACCTGTCCACGCCGTCCACGGCGATTGGCTAAAATGCTTACGGTGTTATGGTGAGTATATCCCAAATTGTGTGTGGCTCACAACGCAACACCACTTGGCACCTATCACACGCCCACCAACACGAAAAGGAAAATAGCACGCTCAAGAAAGCGCCGGCCAAACCCACACAATCCATAGCAGACAAGCAGACGCTCCAGGTGCACATCTGTTCGTCACTCCCGCCAGGCAAAACTCAACGTCACACACACAATGTTGCCATTAATTCTAGAAAGCGAGGTGAGCGTTTCAAGGCAAGCTATAAAATTCATTTGAATAGAATCTGCGAAAGTCTCAAGCCTGCAATTTGGCATGAATGGCGAAAACGTGCAAATTTACGTACAGAGTGAATTTCATTGAGATTCACTGGCCTCGAATAATTTCCGGAATTATTTTTTTAGTACTTCAGTATCATTTATGCTTTTTTTTTTCAGGTTGCGAGTTCTTCAAGCATTATCGAGACAATGACTACAGTGGGGAGGGACTCATCTACGACTGGGATCAGGTACCTTGAGATGTTTTGTTTTTGTCGTTCGTAACATTTCGAGAATATTAAGCGAAGCTCTTAAGAGTCACAGGTCTGTGGCGGCATCGTGCGAAAAACCCTGTGTTGGCGAGCATCAGAAAAGCGGCTCGCCGTTGTGCTAATCGTGGGAAAATTTGTTAGTGCCATTTTCCAGTAATTGGTGCTCGCTCGATAATGGGTTTGTCGGTTATCAGACCTTTCTGACATGGCGATGTGATCTGTTATCCAAGTCACTTGTGATTTCATTGCTGTCTCAACGTAAAAATGTGGCCGTTGTCATTACGTGTAGCAACTAAAGCATTGTCCTGTTAAGCATGTGGATGATGGTCCAATCTGGACACGGAAAAGGGAAACAAATAAGGGGTATTGTGCGATGCGATAGAAACGATAGAAAGAAAAAAAAGAGAACTTGTATGTTGGGCACACGGACAGAAAGCGATACTTGTCACCATTTCGCCAATAGGGAAGGACTCCTGAATTTTTTTTTCTTGTGGTGTGGCTTTCTCAATCGGAAATCTGAGCATTCATTATGGTTTTGGCGAAGAAATTTTCTAAAAGCGAGATGGTGTTACTGGCCTGAAAAGTTTTAGTACACTCAAACATTATTATCACGAAGTTGCATCGTGCACGAAAATAAGCTCATTATAACTGAAAGTTCATTTTAAAGGTATATTCCTAACACTATATCTATTGTAAGACTATTCTTTATTTACTTCATTGTGTAACTGATATTTCATTATGTCTGGGTTTGTTATAACGAGGTTTGAGTATAAAATCTACATATGCATCGTAATACAGTGTGCTTGTTCGTTGTTTTGTTTCACAGCATTTTGTGAATGCGCCCCTGAACATTCCTGATGATGCCATCACCTCTCAGCTCAACATTGATTGGACCATGTACAAGGCAAGTGTTTGTTTTGTTTATTACAGGCTTGCCTAATCATAACTATAATGAGGTGTGTTTAGTACTTGTGTGCAGATGACTTGTCACTTTTGGCATGTACACAGTATGAAGTTTTTTTTTCTCTCAAAATTAAGACATTTTGATATGATTCTCTGAGTATTAAAGTTTCTAATACATCTTGGAATTTTGGAACAAAGTTAAACAGAGGGTTCACATTTTAAAGAGATCTTAGGCACTGCCTTCAAGGAAGTAGAAGAACAAGAAATCGAGGTGTATGTCATGTGCTCGAGTACCCCATGCTTAAAGCGATTGATTTCTTTTTGTCTGTTTCTTATAATCACTTTCTACTTTTGCGTTTTGTTGCTGCTGTGTTTGCTAATTCTGTTGTCGATTGGCATGTTTTCTTTATTCACTTTCAGACATGGGACGTTGTGGTGCTCACAAGAAATTACCTTAAACTGCTCCTGAAGTACACTTTTGACGGTGAGCTCGACTTCGGGTTCTTTGAAATGTGGACTGTTTCAACCGCTACGTTATTGCGCTGCCCGCAATTGTGTTCAGCACTTCAGTGCATTGCTACCAGGCCTTGTGTGTTTAGAACAAGACACGACAAACGTATTGGCTGCATTGCTCACTGCTTTGGTAAAGGTTGTGCTGTGCACTTACCACATTTACTTTATTGTGACAAGCCTTGTCTTACCAGAAAAATTAACTGAATTATGGCATTCATGCTAGGATCAAGAGCAATCCAAAAACCTTGCATTAGCAAATTAGCAATCGAGTTTTGGCCCTTAGCAGACGAGTTAGTCGCCCCTTTCTGATGTTAGTATGGTTTTTTGCATGACATCAGAGTACTGCGGTGAAGGTGACCTGAGAAGCACTTTGCATTCGATGGATGAAGGGCAGAAAAATTTTCGAACCGATGCGCTTTGCTGCTATGTCGTTTTCTTATCATGGTGGTTGCTGGGGATGTTTTCTGGTGATTTGTTTAAAAATCTAGTTTAACTCGTGCAAATTGGATAGTTAGCAGGTGTGCGTGTCCCCAACATTCGTGCATGTTGACATTGCGAGGCTTAGCTTCTTCAACAGGACTGTCCACTTCCTATTTTAGTACACGTCCTCCTTTAATAGGGAATTGCAAGGACATAGCTTGCATCACTTGCTGAGCACAGTGGAACCCCGATTATGCCATTTTCAGG
Organism: Rhipicephalus microplus; assembly: GCF_013339725.1. Classification (NCBI taxonomy): domain Eukaryota; kingdom Metazoa; phylum Arthropoda; class Arachnida; order Ixodida; family Ixodidae; genus Rhipicephalus; species Rhipicephalus microplus. The sequence continues at coordinate 114,884,436 of NC_051167.1, read as the reverse complement.
GGACTACACAAAACCGTCGTATAATCGAAAAACTAAGATTAAAGGCACTGACACTCAGCCTTGCCTAAAAAACCGATACAGACTGCCTGAATAAGCCCTCGGCACGACCTTGTGCTTTTGCAAAGAAGGTAGTTTAAATTATTCTTGCCAGTGGCAGCTAATGGCAGCATTACTTAGTTGAAGGTGGTTCGAGCGAACCTTAAAAAAAAAATCGAATCTAATGGGAATTTTCTTACCATTATGTAGAGTTCGAAACTTGCCTGTGCATGAAAAGGAAACCAAAACTGCCTTTGCCAACAGCTTCCTGTCATAAGAGTCAGACACAGTGCCATCGCTATCACATAATGGTGACAGACCACGAGTTTGTGTAGCATGTTGCGCAGAATGCCTTCTTGCGTGACTGAGCTGTGTGCACTGTAATTTGTTGCCTTGTGCAGTGCAACTGGCAGTGTCTCGCTCATATTATGAATGTTGCCTTTCAGTGAAAGTAATTTTGCACGGTGAAAACAGCTGCGTCACGCCCTTATGTACGCGCGAGCCCGTGACTGCGAGTGTGACAAAGGCAGGAGATGAGCTGTAACCAGTATGTCATCCAGGAAAAGTTCTCACGGACCGAAAACTTGAAAATATCAGCTTTTCGACTGGCTAAAGCTTGTCTGTGTGGATAGAGCTTGACTAGATAGTGACTACGGATACGTACACGTGTGATTGAGGTGTATGTTGATGCGCATGAACTTCCAGAATAAATTTCCAGAATAAATTTTTCATTCTAAGACGGCATCCTGTCTTGTTCCCTACTTTTCCGATTTTCAACCTAAGGGAACGCAAGTTCACATTTTGCACTCTTGAATACTTGGTAGACGTTTTATTCAAGTAAAGGTGTTTTTTTCTTTCGGACGTAAAAGTTGCCGTAAGATGCGGGTTCGGCGTGAAACTGCGCCATATAACCAAGGCTTCTAATAAATTATTTCTATGGGGATTAAGCAGGAACTAAACCGATTTATCCTAAAAGACTGGTCGTCTTGTGGTTTCATATATATATAGATACGTATACATATACGGTGAATGACGCCGGCGGCAAAATCCAGCCAAGAGTGTTCATATAATTTCTATCACAATAAAATAAAAAAAAGAACAAGAGAAGTAAGAAAAAGACGTGAGAAAAAAAATATTTAAAATATTAAAACTTCAATAAGAATGGCAACACCAGCACTATCTGTAAGCCAAAAATGAAGGCCTGTGAGGGCGCTTTTGGGCCTCCAAGATTTAGGTGCACAATGTCTGAGGATGCCACGTGCCACTGATGGCTGATCCTGACCAATTGGCGGCACTGTGGGAACGCCTGTGGTTGAGCTGTCGCGGCAGTGCGAGCAGCACCTATTTGATCCTGTGCAGTAGCACACGTTTGTATGAAACATCACGGGGAGAAAAGCGGTTCGTAACAACTGTACTCCATTCCATTTTAGGATAGTGGGCGTTGGTCAGAATTTCTGAGAAATTCGTATCGCCCCGAAATTAGTTTGAGCCGTGATCGTATCATCAAGGTCTGTAATAAATTTCTTGTCAGGTTGGTACAGTGGGGATAGCGCTGTTGATCGTGCACTGTCGCTGCCCCACTGCAGTGTCTTGCATGAGTGGGATGTTTGCCGAATGTGCACGTTGATTGCACTCAGTGTGGGAAGCCACTGCAAGCCGCGCTGTCTTGGGACTATGGTGTAAAAAACGATTTAGGTGTGGACACTTTCCGTCCGATGCGACGGAGAGCACGTCCAGATAATGTCTGGCTTTAGTACACGCGTCGGCCACAGTTTTGTGGGGAGCACTGTGACATTCGGGCTTTAGAAACTTGAGTCCGACGAAGTGAACACTCGTTTTTAATTTTTTTTTTCGTGCCTCATAATATATACTTTTTAAAACTGTGAGCGCTAGCAACTAGACCTAGAAACAAATGCCACATTTTTTGGGACCAAAAAACACCACGTCCGGCAAATGCCGCAATTAGCTGCACGGTGTAAAAAAAAAAAAAAAAAAAAGATTACACTTCTAACGCACCGTTTTCACGGTTCAATGCTGTTACGGACACCATGCACATAGCTAGTCTTCTACAGTCCATGCGCCGGCAGCAGTTGCGACATGGGGGGCCAAGAAGAGGTGAAAGAGCCGAATGACATCTGGACGCGCCGGTTGGCGGAGTGTCCACACCTAGGAAAATTAATTTTTTTACACTTCGCTTATGACAATGCAGGCACGTCGGGACTCCTTGTGCACTGCATCTCCGGCTGGGACCGGACGCCCCTGTTCATCTCGCTACTACGGCTCTCGCTCTGGGCGGACAACAAGATCCACCCGAACCTGTCACCCCTAGAGATGGCCTACCTCACGGTCGCCTATGACTGGTTCCTCTTCTGGTGCGTCAGCTGCCCTGCACTGGCTCACCTTCCTTCTCTGGCGAAGCTTGTTATGGGTCGCACATTTCGGTGGTGGTAGTGGCATAGGACGCGAGAAAGCCAGCAAGCGTACAGTAACTAGGCCCTTGATCGCATAGAGTGTCTTAAAATTAACTAGAGGGGACTTCGGCACTGCGATCGTTCAGTGACTGTAGGAATGGTAGGTAGTACAGGAATTCGCCTAACCTCCGTACGTGCGGGCCTCGAACGCACTTGTGGCTTTGTTCATTGCTGTGTTCTTGTTTTGTTTCGAATGAAAGAACGAACTGGTGGGAACTTTGTGACCTGATTTGAAATGCTGAGCCTAGAAGGTTAAGGTGGTGAAGTGCAACTGCTGAACATTTGCTGATTTTTGTTTCATGACGAAGCTGCTCCAAAGGCAGAGCCGAAAGTACGAAGATTAGATAAATCCGTATTCTACCCATCATTCCCATGCTTGCAGAAGCGTCGTACGTTGCAGCTCCCATCGACACTAGCGCCATAGTTCCCTCTTGTGTATTTATAGGAAACTCTGTGCCTGGCGGTGCACCGGCCGCTCACATATTTGTACGCGCCGTTTTCACAATAGCCGACACTCTCCCAATCGTGGGCTTGTCGGCGATCTGTCGTTTCTTATACGACAATGGGATCTTTTATTGTCGTTTCGCGCTGCCTCGTTTCATTGTTGCCTAGACATGAATGAATGACTGTGGTTGTTGCTCGTAGAACTGAAATCTGTTGCCCTGCTGAGTGCATGGCCGAAGGTCTGATTCCCAGCATGGAACAGCCAGGAGGGGGCATTATGCAGTGTTGTAGAAAGAAAGCAAGAAAGAAAAAAAGAACAGTAGTACGCCAGGCGTTCACATGAGGCTCGTTCGCTTTCCTCCGCTTTCCCGAAAGGGTGAGGGCTCCTCTGGTAAAAAAGCCATCTGCCTGCCATGAATTTTGGCCAGTGAGAAAAAGCGTTCCTCATTTCATTTCCGAAATTGTGCTTTTGTGGAGTTCCTCCCCGGGCTTTCATTACCACTGGAAGCGGCAAAGTACCAAATGGAAAGCATTACTTTGACACACAACTTTTTCTAATTCGTTCTCATTACATGAAATGGGAGGAACTGAGATTTGACAAATGTGTTGGGAGATCTTCAGTAGCGTGAAACACCGCTACTCACGGTCTTTTTTTTTGTTTCTGTTGCGTTGCAGCCACGATTTGCGTGACCGGTTAAGCAAAGGAGAAGAGGTAAGTTGTCGTCAAGCACCACTGTGCTCTTTCCGTTATGTATTACCACAAATGTTGGCTCGGCTAGAAAATTTTCTGCATTAAATGTTTCTCAAATTTGTAGCAACCGAATGAGATAGTGGGGGGAGGGGAGAAGAGGAGGGCCGGCACTTTACCTGACTTGTAGTTCTGAAGTTTAGCAGTGCAAAAATTGAGGCTTGCCATTGCTTCATGAAAGAAAGCGGAGTTGTATGGTCCTGGGATTTAAAAAAAAAAAGAAAAAAAAACGGCTTTTCGTAAGGGGACCCCCTTACATCCATTGGCGTCGCCATGTTATCATGATATCGCTGCCCACCGCCTTTGCGCTGCGCTCATGAGAGGAATCGCAAAGCAGCATGAATTGCAAAGCAGCATGCTTTAAACGGACACGCGGTCCTACGTGAACCCGCTGGTCCATTTCTGTTAAGAGTGTTTATATCTAGAGAGGCGAGCTTGAACAGGCTGTTTGCACTAAATGGCAAGCCACCATTACTTCTTCAAACTGCATAGCAGGAAAGCCAACTTAGCAATTTTGAAAAGGGTTCACTGTCACGTTGTCAAGACCTCCTCATCAATTCTTTGCAGATCTTCTACTTTTGTTTCAACATGCTCAAGCACCTCGACACAGAGGAGTTTTCCATACTCTCACTGTAAGCATGCACTCGACTGTGGGTGAGATTTTCGCAGCTCTGGTTTGTGCAAGGTTTCATGTCTCACGGCGTGCTTTCTTGAATCTTGCAGAAAAATGCAGAGGGAACGGAGGAACACGTCGGAAAGCAACCTTGAAAGCATATTTTTAGGTAAGTAGAGTGCAACTTGAAAGGGACACTATGCTTAAATGTCGATATAACGAACATGGATATAACGAAATACTGGCTTTAACGAAGTGAATGACAAAATAGTCTTGCAATAAATATAGTGTTAGGAATAAACCTGTATAATGAGTTTTAAGATATAACGAACTTATCTCTGTGTAAGATGCAACTTTGTTGTAATGAGGTTTGCGTGTAAAGGCAAATGACAATTTATGTCAGAGTGGAAGCTCAATGTATGACGTCTAAAACGGCAATATTATCAACAGCTGTGCTCAATTTACAAATAAATTAAGCTAAATGTATCGCTCGACATGCGCCACGAGTAGAACATTTGCGATATGATCCCGATGATGTGAGAGCATCCAACTACACTTAATCACTAGTAATAAGACCAGCTGCAATAAAATAAAAACTTTTTGTGCATCAAGAGACAAAATAAAATGCTGCTTGTTCATTTCTGTTTGATATATAGAAAAAAGAACTGCCCGGCATCGCTATGGGGGAATGGTACAAGTGGGTCAAGAGTTAAGTTTTCGGTTGGTTAGGCTGGTTAAGTTCCGCCATTCAGCAATTTGAAGTGGGTGATTTTAAGTGCGATAACGTGATGCGGACCATTAGAACACAATTTTGTCTCAAAATAAGCACTTAATTAGCACTACAAGGTTTCTGAACCACTATTTCAACAATCAACGTTGATTGATATGTGGGGTTTAACGTCCCAAAACCACCATATGATTATGAGAGACGCCGTAGTGGAGGGCTCCGGAAATTTCGACCACCTGGGGTTCTTTAACGTGCACCCAAATCTGAGCACACGGGCCTACAACATTTCTGCCTCCATCGGAAATGCAGCCGCCGCAGCCGGGATTCGAACCTGTGATCTGCGGGTCAGCAGCCGAGTACCTTAGCCACTAGACCGCCGCGGCGGGGCAACAATCAACGTTAACTTAATATTTGCCTTTAGTGTCTATTGGTTGCATGTCTATGTTTTCTTCGGTAGCGTATGTGTAGTGTCACGGATGGTCTAGTGTCACTTGAAGAACTGACAGCCAGGCTAAGGCTAGTTTTTCTTCATTCATCTTGCTTTGCAAACATGGACAACAACAAGAACATGCACAATGCAGAACAAAAAGCATTGTTCATATACCCTTCTTGATTATGTTACTTTGCATGGTACAAGTCATTTCAGAATGTGTTGCAGTACTATTGGTGATTCTGGAGTTGAATGTGAATATGTGAAGTCTGATGTACCTTCTATGCGTACTTCAACATGATGTACACCGTATTTCACGTATAGGTGCACCGTATGTGTATGAGATACACCGTGTACAAGGTTGACCATGTGTTACGACGTGTAATCTGTGCAAAGTGCACAGAAAATTCTTTGTTAAGGAAAGAGCCTAGGTTATACATGAATTTCAGTGTGAAAGTTGTCTTCACGGCACTGCATCGTGGCATGCAAAAAAAGAAGGCTTTGGGGCACTGCGCAGTGATCTCTCGCCTCTTTTTTTTGTGTGTGTAGTTGGAGGTGTGTGCTACGTGCACGAGTAGATTGTGCACGAGAACATATGGCTGGCTCCTCGTAGCATGTTTCACTGCGTAGTGGTTCTTTCAGTGTGCCTTGCCACATGACACCTCTGCATTCGTCATTGACACAAGGGAATGACATGCCTATAGAGCCAATGGGGACTGCAATTTGGAAGCGACGGTAGTGCCATCTGGGTTCTGTATGTAATCGTAAAAAGATGGAAAAACTACTATTTTACTGATCTGTCAAAAAGTTTTTGTTATCTTCTACACATAAATATCTTTTTTTGAACCAATTATAACTAATAATATTGTTTGTATAATTTATAACTGCGTATAAAATGAAATAGGTTTCAAAAGCACCAGGGTGTTTCGATATGACGGCTGGCCTTACGCATAGCAGACGACATTTTCATCGTCTGCTTCTGCGTCATGGCTGACCCCCGCTCGTTGTAGCAGCCCTCTTTCTCAATTTCTCTTCTTTTATTGCAGTAAACTGCTTACTATAAGCTCATAAGTGTCTTGCATGCTTACTTAAAGGGGCCCTGCAACATTTTATGAGCATGGTCAGAAAATGCTACCGATCGGTAGTGGGGGCTCCCGACAACACGCGAGCCAAATATAGCGCAGCATGCAGCCTGGAATTCACAATAAATGATCAGTCAGCTAAAAGTAGCTTTCTCTTCTCTCGACAAATCACGGAATAAGCCCAAACATCACTCGTAGTAAGCCCATCTATCAGCCATTGACTGATTTGAACATGGCGCGCTCGGTTGTTACAGAAAATGCCGCAAGAGGCCGTCACTTGTCCACGTATGCGCAAGCGATCGCTCTAAAAAAGCTGGGTATTCGAAGAAAAAAGAAGGACAAATTGTTCAAGTTCACGAGGCGCAAATGATGTTTTTTGTTTGCCCCTCCCATTCCTTCCTGCTTTGCTTCCAGCGCTTTCGTCGGAACGAGAGAATGCTATTGCAGCATGTGACAAATCTTTGTAACTCCGCTCATACTGGAGGGATTTAAAAAATTTTTGCGGCATTGAATTTGTGAAGTAATATGCGCTTCAAGTGAATTAATTCCATGTTTACTCAAATAAGTGTTTCAGGGCCTCTTTAAGCAAGTTGTGACAGGCCGGGCTATATGCATCGCTGATCATACTAGCTTAGCTTGCAGCAATAAATTTTTTTATTGTAAGTCAGGCGATCAATGTTTACATAAAATAAAGGCCACTTAAGTAACATTTTAGCACGTGCAGCAGTGAACAATGTGCATGCATCAGCGTTCATGTGCAAAGGAGGTACATACTATGTATAGCCCCAACGCAGAAGGCCGAAGCACAGAAGCTGTGCTGGCTGATATATCCATCGCACTCCACAAAACCTTCGATACAGTAAGTAAAGATATACCGCTTACGTCCCTGCACATGTGTAGCTCAAGATTTCGCAACACCTCGTTGACAGTAGTATTCGGTAAACTTTTTGCAATTGATATCAACATAATTGCGTGCCTTTTGAACGAGCGGTGCAACAAGACTGTTTGTTTCTCGGTCTGCGCTGCTGCCAACTAAAGTGCGTCACTTTCCAATTTTCTATGTTTTCGCACTATGCATGCTTCTGAATGCCTAAAATTAAATAAGAAACTGTTTTTATGCTTACCATTCTTAGGACTTGCAAACAAATTTATCAAAAAAAAAAAGGCTTCTATCGGTTTCGTTTACCTACGCCGGCGGTGCGCTGTCCTCGTTTTTATGGTGGGGACTCCTCACGGTGTGGCCACATAGCTCGCAACATGCCATGGGCCCGGTTAACACCTCTGCGTTCATCATGAGACCTCTGCGTTAGTGAAAAGAAATGTGTCATTGTGGAGCATACTATGAATTTTTTACACTTTGGAATTGAAAAAGAGATCTATAGTCGCTATTGATACTTAATTTGCCAGTAGTGATACTTTATAGTGAAAGCTGTTATGAGATCACAGCTTGGGTCACACGCAGTTGTCCGCCGCCGCCACCGGTGTTCGTAACCACATGCCGTGAAATTAGAAAAAAAAACCTAGCAGCAATGACACAGTGGGACTCGAACCGGGGTCCGCTGAGTGCCAGCCCAGTATTGTACCACCGAGTTACGCAGGTGCTTCTAACTTGTTGTCAAACTTGTCTTAGGCAGGCTTGACCGAGCACCAATGACACAGTGGGGCACGAACCTGGGTCCGGTGGGTGCCAGTCCAGTATTCTACCACTGAGCTACACCGGTGCTTGCGACTTTTTGTCAAACTTGCCTTAGGCAGGTTTGATGTTGGGAAAGAAATCGCGTTAATATGACTTATAAAGCGTTTTAAAACAGCGAAAGAACAACCAGTCGTCGCACAATGCGAATAGCGTAATGAGTGGGCCGTCCAATGCTCCGACCCATCGCAAAAGCTTGTTCTTGTTCCCCTATTAACTGTGGCGCATACCCACTTCAGCCATAATTCCTCATTGTCGTCAGCCACTGCATGAACAATTGGCACAAAATTCCTTGCAAGTGTTTAGCGGATACCATGCTTCTCAGAAGAATGACGACGCATCTCAGAAGAACAGTAGTATTGTGTCACTATGCTATAGGGTTGCCACCTTTTCTCGATCGAAAAACCGGCCCTTCTACGAGGGAGGGTGAGGGATGAGCTACCAGGAGATTGAACTAGTGATGAACAATCACAAGCACGCTCAAGACTATGCGAGGTCTTAAATGTGCAGTGCCATTTGATATAACGTTGCTTTCCTTGAGCCAAACCTAATGTGAAAGCAGAAATGGTGCTTTGAGCTAGCCTACTAGGCTAATTGCTGGCATAAGAATATCCATGAATAGAGTGACGCTTCATTTACAGCTTTGAATAAAAAAAATGGCCAATGACGGTGGGCGCGGACTAGCAACCGGCCCGGTGTCTTGAAAATCAGCCGAGCCGGGTGAAAACCGAACAGGTGGCAACCCTACTATGCTGCCATGCATGTTTACAACTAGCCACCCATTCTGAAATGCGAGTGCAGGGCTCGTTTTTTTTTCTGGTGCAGAGGAAGAGATGCGCGGTAGCAATACGAGCCTCAACAGTAGCTGCAGCAGCTCTACGAGCGGCTGGAGCCAAGATGTGCCACCACTCTACTTTCCGGTGCCTGTGGACTCCGGTGATGAGTACCCCCTGAGCAACGGGCAAGTCGGTTGACCTTCTCATCACTTTTGATAGCCGTGAATTCAGTGAGGCTGTCTGTTTGCGTGTAACTAACTTACTTTCCTTGAAGAGCTTCAGTATTTCTTTCACGATCGGAATTGATGTCAGTGATAACTTGTTTGTCGTCTTTTTACTGCACACTTGACACATTCGCCGTTTCTCGACTCGTTCTGGAGCAAACTCCTTTCACTTTATGGTTACGGATGTAAAATTCTCATATTCGTGGCAAAGTCAGCACAGACAAAAAAAAATTCTATTGACTGTTGTGTTTGGTTTGCCCAAGTGTTTCTTGACCCTAAGTTTCTCTTTTTTTTTTTTCTTTCTGTGCAAGCAATAGTGTGAATGAATCATACCCATGGGTGGGTATGTGCTACAGGTGATATACAGTTCATGTACTCGGGAATTAGCAAAGCGAACAAATACGGGTAATTTCAGCATGTGAGCATTAAGGAAAAGCTGAAATGTGCAGCGTTGACCCGACAAATGCAAGTAATAAATGTGAGGGTCTCTGCAGGAACCGAACCCCAGCATTCTACATGCCAATAATTAAGTGCTCTACCACTGAGCCAAGCCAGGTGTCGGAGCTACTTTTCAAATAGACCCTAATGTTCACGAAATGTCAATTGTGGTTGTAGTACTGGGTATTCAATTTTATAAACATTACATATGTACTTTTACAATACAGTCATCATGTTAGGTTAAGGTCAATTGTAGCTAAACGCCATCCGCTGAAGCTGATTTATGGAGCACTGTCCATGGCTACCAACCTTGCGAGCACAAGCGCTACATACCACCTTACGGCTTCTGGTGTTGCCGATACCTATGCGACTCTTTGCATTGTTACGCCACTGTGAACAACCGCTTATGTAAAACATATGCAACAGTTCAGCTTATGCCTGTGTGTAAAACATTTGTTAATATCTTCAGTCTCACTTAGTAACGTTACACTCAATAAAAAAATGACAAGACAGTCGCTTTCCATCCGCATGCTTCAAATTATACATCGATTCGCAAGGTATGTGGGATCTGCCGAAATTTCATTTGTATCTTTCTCATTTTGTCAATCATGCACAAGATGAGGATTTTTGTTCACTACCAACGACACCGATGCCTGAATTCCTGTGAAAAGAGCTCTTCAACCTTATCTCGTTAATATACAATTACAATAAATGGAACAACTGCTGAAATGCAGCAAGTTTTTTTTGACAAGATTTGTTTCATGCTTGTATTCTGCACCCTTGTCCATCTCTCGGTAGGGGGAACTCCTGATAAACGGAACCTATTTTACTGGTCCCTTCAGGTTTCGTTTAATGAGAGTCTACTGCACTTAACAAGAGAGGGATAGGAATCACAGACTGACAACAAAATCACCGAAATGTATGCTGTAACCCGTCATGCTGTGTTGCATTGTCTGCAGGAACTACGTGTGCCCCGGTAGAAATGGGGCTGCCACCCCTCCCACGATGACCAACAGCAGCGAAAGTGCGGCCAGTACCGTGACCAATGGCCAGGGATCTGTGCCACCCAGCAGCCCAATGGCAGTGCCCGCGTCGTTACGTCATCGGTCCGAGAGCTCCTCTTCTGTCAGTGCCGGCAGGTAAGGCATTTGAAGTAGCCATTCGTTGTATAGCAGTGCATCATAGGTTACCACTGGCGTTATTTTCTAGCTGTCACTTACAGGGATATGGGGATCTCTTTTGTAAGGGAGGCGTTAGGGGGACTGAAGTTCATGAAAAGGCCAGAGAAAGCCGCAGAGGACTAGTCCAAGCTCGTCTGTCGCTCAGACGACCGAACGTGGCAGTGATGTCTATAATTTAGCCAAAGATTGGGCACAGAACGGACGGAGGCCCCATTCTGTTGGGTAGAACAGATACAAAATGGGCACTGAATGACTTGGATTGGATTTACATGTAAACGCCGGGGCCAGAGAATCAAATTAACTTGCTTTGTGTCCGGCTTACCACAATCCCGCGCTGATAGTGTGCGAAAATCACAACCAGCACCCAACAACCATACAGCTCGTCGAATTGCGACATCACCCAGCGTCCATTCGAAAAATTTAACATGAATTGTTGGGGTAACCGTGCTCTTCAATCTCAAGCTTTGAGGAACAATGCCTGTCAATATTAATGTTCAACTATGATGATTCTACATTTGTTCACTTGCTGAAAAAATCAATCCATTCTCTCAGCTCACCTATGGGCTTCTTGCTCCTTTTAATCTTCTCGTGATGTTTCGTTCCATCAATGCCTTTGTTCTGTGACAGAAAGCTTACAAAATAGCCCCCATGATCAGTTTGGTCAGATCTTGCACCAGACATATCAATGCATATAGGTGGCTGAATTCGGAGCACTCTGTGAAAATTTCAAGCTTGTCCCAGAAAAACGGGTTCTGCTGTTATCGGCAGGCAAGCTTAGTATCGATTCGCATGAAATCTCGTGAGAGCGTCTGTATTTCGGAGTGTGGTAGCTCTGGAATACCGCTGCAATGCAGCTGCCACAGCAGCTTACCATGTAAGGCGTCATGCTGCTAAGCCCAAAACTTGGATTCGATTCGTGACTACGGCGGCAGCGTTTTGATGTGGGAAAACATCGAGAACACCCTTGTACGTACTGTATTTACCTGCATAATCCTCGCACTTTTTTTCCAGACAACTGATTAAAAGTTGGGGGGGGGGGGGGGGGCAATAAATATGTGAAGAAAATTTTCTGTGAGGACGCATGGAGTGAAAGAAAAAAAAAAAACAAACAAATAAAAACAAGTGAAGTGTCCGCAAATCCAAATTGTCACACAGTGGCGGCAAACCACAATTCTAACTCTAGATTATAACTACAAGCTTTGATGAGTACTCATCAAGACATACCTTGACAACAAAATCATAGGCTCAACACAAGGCAAGAATTATTTGAGACACAAAAGCTGCAAGCTAACACTGGAGTTTTGGAATACCGTACACATGGCCTGTGGGCATTGCGGGAGCAGTGTTAGCGTTCATTACTGCATCGAAGCCCACAAAAGGTTAGCGTACGACGTCAACTTTGGGCTGATGGCCATTTAACATGGAATCGTCCATAGTTGCCTGTTGAGGAAATAAAAACCTTTATTTCGTCTTGGGTACACAGATGGCCTAGCGCTTCACCAGCAGCGAATACAAAGTTCGTCGACTCCAAAGTGCCTACCAGCAGCCATGTAGCTTGCGTATCATTCCAGAGCGAAACCACAGAACCGACACTACGTACATTAACATTACTATCATGTCGCAACGCGCACTTGCCACTTTTGCTTGGCTTGGATATAATTGGGGCTCCGTGCGTTGACAGTACACATACTACTTTAGAGAAGGCGCCAGGTTGTTGTGCGCTATCATCACTTATTATGCAGCAGACGACGTTTTGGCTGAAATTTTTTACGATAATTACTTGTAGGAAAAAATTTTTTATTTTTATTGGGCAATGGTGGGGGGAGGGGGGAATTATACTAGTGTGAGGATAACACGAGTAAATATGGTGTATATTCAGGTCCATGTTAGAAGCCTTAGGGGTTCAAAATTAATCTGGAGTCCCCCATTATGGTGGGCCTCATCATCATAGAATACTAGGAATTATATAATTTTACTATAACTTTCTTGGAGAGGAACGAAAAGGGTAAGAGAAGTATGTGATATCATCATTGATTATATGAACAGCACAATAGACAAGGATAGAGGAAGTTGAGAACACATACACATCGCTGTGTGTTATTTTCCTCTGTCCTTGTTTGTCGCGCTGTTCGTATATTCAATTATGTCCTACCAACTTGTCCGAGTTTCCACGTGATGTATTCTAACAAAGAGCTCAAACCGATGAGACCACGTTTTCACTTTTTCAATGATACTTTCTGCTACAGTAACTTCGGTTTCTCTTGTGGTTGGGTGTGTGTGTGTTGATATGTGAGCATGTGTTCTGATTTTAGGCTGGTAAATGTAGTGTTTGTTATCTGTCCTCTCAATTTATTATCGATTAACTATGCTAATTTGATTAGTTACTTGAGCATACTGATTAATTTTCCTGTTTGGAATACTTTACCAAATCATAGAAGGAGCCGTAGTTCAAGCTGGCATATTTCATTAACAGTCAGGACATCACTGAAACAGGATGGTGTCGTCAAGCATTAGGTTACTGTTTCTGGGCTATAGGCAGTTATGTGCATTCGTTGATTCAGTGGAAAGTGTGTGCTATGCTTGGGCATCAAAAGACACCACATTGGAGAAAATGGAGAAAAGTTCTTCTCTAGGTGTCAGTGTCACTCCCCATTTTCTTACTCTTGATTTGCAAGTTAAACATTGTTTACACTTTTTTGTCATCTCACCCTAAGTGACTTGTATTCATGTCATAATCATTTAAAAAACAAAGAGAATAGATTTAGATACATGGCAAGGTAAATGCTTCAAGCAACAACCGTCATACCAATCTTATCTGATTGATCATTTGCCAATTGCACACTAGCTCATGGTCATCAGGGAAGAACTTAAAATGGGAATTGATGAGGGGCAGCTATTACCAGGCACGCCGTATACCTAATCTTCAGACCTTTCTGTGGGAATTTCTGTCGTTCGTCCCTTATCGCAGTGTGTCTTTCTAGCTTCGTTTTTTTTTTCTGCCATTTCGTACAGTCTCATTCATTGACAGTCAGCATTCCTTGAACTGGTATGCCGCTTGCCCGTGCTCCCCCGCCCCTCCCCTCCCTGTTTCTGCTTGCCTCGCCAGTTGGCAGATCATCAACGGGACGGGCTCCGTGCGCAGCTCAACATCTGCCCGGGACTCTCCCACGGCTTGGGAACTCAACCGGAATTCTTCGAGCAGCCGGAGTAGCCTGTGAGAAAGCATGATTCCATCTACTCCTCCCCTTACTCCCGCTCATTACTCCTTTCAAGTTGTCCTTGCCCTCTCTCCTTATATTAACTCTTCGAGAGCGTCCACATGGCCTTCTTCTCTGTCATCCTCTGAACTTTCGTTGCTGCTCGTCATTCTTGCTACTTATCAACTCCCAGCGCCTACCACAGTCCTCCATGTACGTTTTCCTCTGCGGTGTAGTTTCTGCTTGCTATTCTTTATGCTTTGTTCTCTATGACTGCTTCCTTTCTTGTGCACAGTTTGTCTTCCTAATGTCTTGAAAAGAGGAAACATTCTTGAACAAGGGGTGTTGCTGAAGCCTGTCTTTACAAGTGGTCTTGTTTTTTTCAAGGCATCTTCAAAAAAAAAGGAAAATTCTTGAACAAAAGCTGAAGAGGCTGCTATAGCACTCGCCACCCAGACGAGTGAGGATCCTATTGGGGCCTTTACTGACTCACAAACAGCGACACAGAACTACCTGAAAGGCAGGGTCTCCACGGTGGCGATTAGGCTACTAAAGCACATGGACCATCTTCCCTACACATGCATCGCGTGTATTCCGGGTCACGAAGGTCTCAAGGGAAATGAAGCGGCACACATCGCAGCCAGCGAATGCGTCAATCGGGCATTCACGTACGAGATCCGAGGCACCTCCCACTCAACAACAGAACCAAAGGCAAGAGAACCTGTACCACTAGCGTATCATGCATTACTGCAACATTATCGGCTCGAACGCAGGTCATACCCTCCGCCAAATCCAAAACTCACAAGAGACGAAGGCTCTGACTGCAAGCGTCTTGAAAGCAACACGTTCACCCACGGCGTACTTTTGCACCATATGAGGCCAACGTTGCACAGCTACATCTGTCCTAACTGCAATGTGGCAGACACTTTGGTGCACCTCCTACTGCAGTGAAAAGTAAGCGTCCCAAGGCTACAAGCAGCAGCACGAGATGCGGACCAAGACCTCCTCAGTGAAGTGTGGTAGGCTGCGATCTCTCAGCTGGACTTGGTCGAGCAGCATCGACTTGTCACTCGAACCCGGTCGGCTGTCCAGGCCAGAGGGTTCACTCTAAAAAAATATCGAGTAAAAAGGGTGTCTTTTTGTCCCACAACAATAATCGTCATCAGGCTTGCGTGCGCTTCCTTTCTCGAAAACTCGGCACTGGCCACTTTCCTTTCGAGAATGCAATGTAGCCCTGATAATGGGCATGTCGATCGTGACCGGAATGTACCGGGCACAGGGCGATAGCGCAAGGATGGAACGCAATATAGATGACGATTATTGTTGTGGGACAAAAAGACACCCTTTTTACTCGCTCTTTTTCTAGAGTGTTCGTAGAATAAGGGGCCCTCCCACCTTCACTCACAAGCTTAATTCAATAAATGTTTTCTTTCTCTCTCTCTCTTGAACAAGAAGTGTTGCTTTAGCTTATCTTGACAAGTGGTCTTGTCTTCTTGAAGGTAACAACAGCTGCTGCTTTGAGGAAGACAAGACCACTTGTTGAAATGGCTTCACATTTGCTGGTCTGACGTAGTAAGCCCAGCTGTTGAAGTGACACCACATTTGCTGCCTTGAATAAAACAAGACTATTGTTGAAACAGCTCCACAGTTGCTGCTTTGAAGAAAGAAGCAAGACCACTTGTCAAAACAGCTCCACAGCTGCTCTCTTCAGGGAGACAAGACTGCTTCTTAAAGTGACTCCACATTTGCTGCTTAGGCCGTTTGTCAAAACGACTCCACAGTTGCTGCCTTGAATAAGACGACAAGCCTTATTGAAATGGCTCCACAGTTGCTGGCACGAAGAAGCAAGGTCATTTGTAAGAACGGCTCCACAGTTGGTGTCTTGAAGAAGACAAGACTGTTTGTTGAAATGGCTCCACAGTTGCTGCCTTGAAGAAGCAAGACCCCTTTTCAAAACGTTGGCTCCACAGCTTCTACCTTGCAGAAGACAAGACCGCTTGTTGAAACAACTTCAGTTTGCTGCTTTTAGGAAGCAAGACAGCTTGTCGAAACGGCTCCACAGCTGTTTCCTTCAAGAAGACAAGACTGCTTGTTGTAACGGCTCCACAAATGCGGCCTTGAAGAAGTGAAAAGACAAGACAACTTATTAAAACTGCTCCACATTTCCTTCTTTAAGAGGCAAGACCACTTGTCTAAAAGTTGGCCCCGGAGTTGCTGCCTTGAAGAAAACAAGACGGCTTGTTGAAACGGCTCTGCATGTGCTGCTTTGAAGATGCAAGGCTGTTTGTGGAAACGTGGCTGCAGTGACACCCCGTGTTTCGATGCTTTTGCCACTGCTTTCATATTTTTGTTGCTTCAGAAAAATAAGAGGCACTGCCAGTCCTAAGCATGCTCAGATAAATCTTGTGGTGGTTTTCTTTTCCATGACAGCATGAATATCCCATTGGTAGATGGCAGTTGCGTTGTCTGTTTTCTTCCTTTTGTGTCTGTGTATACACGTGGAATTTTATGTCGACGATGAATTTTTAATAATTGAAATTTTTGTCATTCTAATCCAGCTTATCTGATCAGTTATGTAATCTTATGGCAGTTGAGTAATGTTTGGCCTTTTTTCAAGTTACGAAAGTGCCAGATTTTAGTGTGTGAAGCAGTGGTTTGCAGAGAGCCACTGTCAGGTGAGTGCTTTTAAGTTTAGGTGTCATTTCCTTGTTATCCTTCCAGAAGCAGTCGTCACCTAGACACTCCCGCAGACCTTCCGGACAGGACGTTACCGCGCAGCAAGTTTCTGCAGCGTCGGCGTGACCGGTTGCAAGAAGTGCGCCGCATCGTCAGCAACATCTACCTGAGTATAGTGGCGGACCGGCTAGCCACTCCGCGGACGGACGGCATCAGCAGAGTTCTACAGAGCTTCTACTCCTAGTGCCACTGCGTCACAACGGCTCTTAGTGGGAAGACGTTTCGCTCCGTAACGTGATGGATTCTGCCACATGCTGTCCGCGGCTACATGCATGCGGAAGATGCGATAACACAGTCGTACGGCACTGCGTGCCAGCAATTGTTCGTTGTTCAGGCTTCTGCCAACAATCTGCCAAACGAAGACCTCTGGAATGATGTGTTGACCACTTCGTACAATTCTCATAGTAACAAAGGACAATCCAAGATCGCGGGTTGTGTATATGTGCGTGTGATTGCGGGTCATCCTATGCAAGGGCCGGGGGGAAAAAAAAGTTACCTTGTTTCAAAGCTTCGGTTGTGGTGCTGTGATGGCACTTCAGGGACTGCATTCCACGTATCGAAGTGCAGAGGACGTAGTCCGCAGTCTACTTGTCAGTGCTTTCAGCTAACCGCAACGCATAGAGTGGGCAGAGTACTGAGGAGCGTGTGATTGAGAGATGCACCGACCGTCATTCTGCTAATTGTAGTCTGCCTATGAGAAAGTTGTACTTTGAAGGCATGACCTGTACGTTTTGGATGAGAACGGCTGGACAGGTATGTTGTGGGGCAGCTCTGTCGTCTTGTCTAGTGGCAAATGATGAGTTGCCTCTTCTGGAAACGAGTTCTCGGTGCTCGTCTTTGGAAACGGGAAGGTCTTGCTCTTGTGCAAGGGTACCGGTGCTCAAGGTTATCGATTAGTACTCAAGGTTACCGATTCATGTGCAGTTTGTATTAGGAGCCGACGAGCGAGGAATGTTTATAGACCATTCAATTGTACATGCCAAAGATGGTTTCTTAATTAAGCTGGTGCAATTCATATAGCGTATTACGTGTATTTCTATCCCTTATTTTTTTTTTGCCAGGCAATGCAAAAATTATGGTAGCCGCCATTGTGGAAATGCTCGCTGTTCATAAAGTGCATGTTTTCTTATGCATTTAGACATTGTTAACGTTGGCATCATGTGTGTATAGATCAGGTGGTGCACTGCCCCAGTTTGCTGCCGCGCGGATAACCGCCTCTACCATGGCGCGCAATGTCTGGCTCGAATTGTTGCGTTATCTCAGAAAAGATGTCCTGTCCGCTGTTTTGTGATACGTGCCAGGCAGGTGCGCGCGATTTTAGAAAACGCTGTGAAACGTCTGAACAAACGCGGGCGCACTTGGCATGTAGGTGAAATGTGCCAGAAAGGTTCTACCCCTTTGTGCATTAACGAATTTTATAGCGTTTCATATATTTTTGTCGTGCGACCAGTCAGTAGCGGGCTGTCTTCAGCTGCGCAAGTGTTTATACTAGTTACATTGAAATG
This sequence comes from Rhipicephalus microplus, assembly GCF_013339725.1. NCBI lineage: Eukaryota > Metazoa > Arthropoda > Arachnida > Ixodida > Ixodidae > Rhipicephalus > Rhipicephalus microplus. The sequence continues at coordinate 114,866,135 of NC_051167.1, read as the reverse complement.
AGTGCGGAAACTGCCACGGAGACAGCAAGGCCGCGGTCGTAGCGAGTGGTGTGAGCCTAGGCGGTTAGCTCGTTGGTTTTCCCGTGTTGAGGACCACGCTGTTCTTTGCTCACAGTTGTTTGTATCTATCAGCAATGCAATTCCTCTTGTTTGCGTCTTTCTTTCGAGGACTGTTGACCAGTGCCAAAGGGTTGCGCTATTTCCGGCCAGATTCGTGAGCCGGGGAGAGAGCTAGTTATTCTCGAATGGGAGGCGTGTTCCGGTGAATGGCCCTTGCACCCGTTTTCGGGTGCGGTTCGCGCAAATGTGTGATTGCGTCCTCGAGTTTGTGTTTAACTGCAACCCTCCATGTAAGGCATCTTTCGGACTCACTCGGCATCTTCACAACACGCGTCCAGTGTTCGCCAAGAACAACGTTTCGACGCTACACAGCTGATCGTATTGTGACAAGATCTCTATATTCTTTGTATAATGTGCCTGATGTAAAGACAACATCGAATAATAGCCATGCCATCTCTAGGCTTAAAGGGACACTAAAGAAAATTTCTAAATTAGATTAGACTGATTTTCTGACTGTGTTAGAGCTTATCATTGCATTCTGCGCACCAGTTAATGAACTTTTTTTTTTGAAACATTCACTAAAAGACCTTGGTGCCATCGCTTAATTTGGTCATCCACGCCGAATGGAGGCCTTTATGTTGCCATCTTGGCTGCCGATTTCTGTGATTAGCAAGCATCTGAGATCTCTGAAAACGCAATGCTGTATACATATATGATTTACCATCCATTTATTTATTGTCAGAATTTTTGTAATTTTCATTTGTAAGTCCTAGTAGAAATTGAGCCATCAAGATGGAGGATGTGTTGTTGCACGAGGTATCCACGAAGTATGCCAGAGGGTGCCACTCTACTTTCTCAATTTGTTCATTTTCTCACAACACTCTGCTCTTGCCAGCAATGGCAAATTCGTTTCACACTAACCTAATCTTTCAATCTAGCTCAACTTAACATTTCTCTTTAGTGTCCCTTCAACTGGCTGTATGTCAAAAACGTCTCTCTACGATTGTTCTGGTGTAATGTTGTTGTGGGGAATGTGTGACATTCACTTGGACACATTGCTGAGGAGTTTTCTGGAGGTAAACACAGTCTCTGTACTTCAAGGCTTTACAGTTGCGCATTGTTATTGAACTTATGTCATGTGTTGAAGCTGAACTGCTAAAGTGTTGTCTGAATTCTCGAAAACACTACTGGATTCCAGAGATACATTAGCACATTCCTTTGGGGAGCTGTGTAGCGTTTCAGCAGCTACCTTTTATCTGAAAATCAGTTAGGCCTAGTGCTCTCGTTCGTTGAAAATGCATCATAGCGTATGGTCCAACATCGCGGGGGCAGTTTGACATGTGCGGCGGCTTCCAAACTTTCGACAAACACTGCTCATCTGTTGTTTGCCATGTTGCCTTGACGGACATTTTGGTGGTTCGCGCAAATGTTGCCCACCCCGATGCGGCCTTTTGAAAGAAATAGTTTCAGAACATTGTGGTTTTGTACCAGCAATGGTCGCGTGTTTGTTGAGCACGTGTTGCAAGGTGTCACTGCTTCCACATCGGCGCATTCGAACGTCGTTTTCATTCGGGCTGCGCATTTCCATACACTGCCATTTCGATATCAGAAGTGTATCGTATTTGCACAAATGTGACGCATGGGGGTGTCCAAGTTTTAATTAGAACATTGTGTAATGTAGTGTACAAGGTTCAATTCAATAAGTGACAGTAAATAATGTGGGCATGTTTGGAGGCTCTCAATGTAAAGCCACTGGCTTTGAGTGACGCAACATAGATTGCATGAAGCCCTCACTTTTCCATGGGAAGTAACTAAAGCACTCGGACGCAATGAACCACAGAGGTGGACATACTGCGTTAGACTCTCTCACTTTGTTGATTGAGTCTTGCAATTTGTGCATCACGCTTTGTGTGTGCGCATCTCATTTTTTTTTTCCTGAACAGTGAAAGGTTCTTTACCTTCCCCATAAAACCAAGTAAGTTATTAATGTAATGTTGTTTCAAAGTACAAATTGAAAAAATAGTTACTGCATGATGCTCCTAGGTACTGCTATACAGTAGACTCTCAGTAAACGGAAATCTGTTTAACGTAACTACTGCTTTAACGGAACTATTGCCTCTGCAACGCTTGGTTTCAGGCGCTCGTATTCTGCACCCATGTTCACCTACGGTAAATCTAACTCCTGCTACATGGAAAATACCTTCCCAGTTCCTTCAGGTTCCCTTTGCTGAGAGTCTACTGTATTACATGAAACTGAGCTTTGTTATGCAGTCATAAACTTGGTTGCAGTTGGCTTTCATTGCGAAAAGTAAGGAAACTGAAATTTGTGCCAGGCTCGTGAAATGGCGGTTGTCTGCAAAAGAACAAAAAGAGGAGCATTTTGTTCGGGCCAGTACAATTGTCTGACCGCTCTCATTAGGCTGTGACCAGTCGGCCATGAACTGCGCTATTTTATTGCGCGACTTTTCGGGCCCCTTGTCAAGCTGTATTCTAAGGCTTGGCTCGACTGCTCGGCGTGAGGTTAGCACATGCCAGAATTTTCTCGTACACACCTGGTCAGTGCATTCATTTTTGTGCTTTACAAGCACGTCCATTTGTACCGTGGCTTGAGAAGCTGCGGGTTTATCATCGTCATAATCAACTAGCATCGGTTGTGGCGATGCACGTTGATGAAAAAAAAAAGATCTATAAACCTTTAGTAATACTACTGGAGCCTCCTTCCATTTTGTATCTTCTGTTCCACTCGTAACCCATACATGCAAATTTACTTTTTTCCCGAGAAAGTTTGTCGAGCAACTTGTCACTAACTTTTGCAAAAAACTTGTGTGATGTTTTTTTTTTTTACACGAGCAATTTGTAATAAAGGTGCCTGAGCAGCGGCTCACTTTCTTAAAAAAAAAAAAAACAATGTCCAGCTGCTTTGTTTACTTTCTTGTTGTAGCACTTATTTTGGTGCTCAAGTTGTCGCCTTGACCTTGAGACGTCCTGTACATGAAAAGTTGGAAGATCTCGAGAGACATTCATTGGACTGTCGTCGGTGCATGCTCATCTCATGTGTTCTCGCATAACCATATCAATGAGAACTAACAGACAATAGAGCGAGAGAAAGAGGAAAGGTGGGGGTTATTAGAAGTAATTGTGATGTGAATGTGAAGAAAGAAAAGTGAATGAAAGGGTAAGTTTCCACCGATAGAATCCGAACCAGTGACTTTCGAATAACCCATTCTATGCTCTGTCACAGAACTGCGGTAGCTCAGTATCTCAATATTGTGTTTAAAAAGGAAGACGAGCCCTTAAGTTTACACTTTACTTAGCCAAAAAATATTTTTGCTGTTTTATTTGTTGAGTGGCAAGGAAACTTCCCAAGTCGCTGTGGTCTGCGCTATTTTAGCTTTCGATGATGGCACATCAAGTCGGCATGAACGGAAGTAATTTTTCCTCAGTGCAGTTGCTAGGTGCCTCATTAAAATCGGGAGAGTTGAGAGGTACAACATCCCGTTTAACGTGTTGGTGCGCGTGCTTGTGTGTACGCTTACATAACATAATCCAAATGTCAATCGCAGAGGGTGGGGGAGAGAGTTCCCCGCCTCCTCGATTTTGCGCTATGGTTACCCTCTAAGAGTGCCTGTGGACAGCTTAAAAGCTGTTCAGATATTTTGCTATCGGGATATTCCACATTGCATGCTCCTTGGACTATAGCCAAGTTAACTCGGAAAACAGACAGTGCGGTGCACCTCATACGCAGAGTGGCCAACAAAAGAAATGGGATCAAGGAAGACAACCTCATCAGGTTGATGCATGCGTTTGTTCTAAGTCACTTCACATACGAGGCAGCAATGCACAACTGGTCAAGAGCAGAGTCCGAGACACTGAATGTGCTCCTCAGGAAAGTTATCAAGAAGGTCCTGGGCCTACCCATACATACCAGCACCGAGCGTCTGCTTGAGCTTGGCATACACAACACGCTCGAAGAAATAGCAGAAGCCCAAGAGAGAGCACAGTTTGCAAGGTTATCTACTACAAGGTCGGGGAGAATGATCCTGCAGGAGCTGGGCCAACACCCAATAGCAATTAGACGCAATTACAATGATATCCCTGACAACATCAGGGAGACTATCACGGTATCTCCTATACCGAGAAACATGCATCCAGAACACAACGTCGGAAGAAGAGTAGCGAGGGCCAGGACTATACTTCGTCAAGTCTCAAACGAGGAACGAGGGGTCGTATTTGTTGACGCGGCTTCCTACGCCAATGGGAAAGCGTTAGTGGCAGTGGTAGTCGATGGGGCTGGCCATGTCGTCAACTCAGCGACGGTCAGGACGAAAGACCCAATCATTGCGGAACAAGTGGCCATCGCCTTAGCACTCAAGATGGATAACATTGAAGTGGTCTACAGTGATTCCATGGCAGCACTACGGGCGTTCGCCAAGGGGACGGTCTGTGAACAAACGCTAAAAATACTGCAAGGCAAGAACATAACACATCATCTTCTGAGTTGGTTCCCAGCTCACCTTGGACAAATCAACGATTCCCCTCCCAATCTCAACGAAGCAGCACACGAGGCGGCGCGAGAACTCTCCAACCGCGCCTCCCCGGGGATGCGTTCTAGCGGTGAAGGGGATAACCGGGAAATTCTTACAACATATAACGAGCTCACTAAACATTTCTACCTGTCTAGAAGGATTTTCCCTCCACCTCACAAAAATCTAACCCGGCCCCAAGTACTTACATTAAGGCTTTTGCAAACGCGGATGTACCCTACTTTGAAAATGTTACGCATCATGTACCCGGACCTATACCTAAGTAATCTTTGTCCACATTGTGGGGAAATAGCTTCATTAGAACACATGCTCTGGCAGTGCACCAAATTCGCTCATTTATCGCACATCACCTCTGCCAGATGGGAGGCGGCAATCCGCAGCTCGTCCTTGGCAGATCAGCTCTGGGCTGTCCGCCAAGCCCGCGAGGCGGTTGAGGAGCTTGGCATCTCAGTCCCCACGTGGGAGCTGCCCGCAACACAGTGATCTGTGTTTTGGAGGACCAAATAAAAGTTTATCCAATCCAATCCAATGCTCCTTGGACTTACGTGCCCACTTGCTAGCTAATGTGTTGTGCGCAAAGAATGGCCTTAGAATAACAGAGCTGAGCTCGTCTGTGTTCGTAATGAAGTCCGGTTTAAACTAGCCAAGGTTGATTGATTGATTGATATGTGGGGTTTAACGTCCCAAAACCACTATATGATTATGAGAGACGCCGTAGTGGAGAGCTCCGGAAATCTAGACCACCTGGGGTTCTTTAACGTGCACCCAAATCTGAGCACACGGGCCTACAACATTTCCGCCTCCATCGGAAATGCAGCCGCCGCAGCCGGGATTCGAACCCGCGCCCTGCGGGTCAGCAGCCGAGTACCTTAGCCACTAGACCACCGCGGCGGGGCAGAAAAAACTAGCCAAGGTCGTGCTTTGAATTGGCACACCTGCTGATCCGTCGCTCTGAACGAGCTCCGCAGCAATTGAGTGGCACGTACGTGATTTTTAATCTGTGCAATATTTGCTGTAAAATAGCTCGACGGGTGTTATCGCAGCCACTTTTCTCGTGAGAGCAGGCGCACGTTTGTTCAACTTTCCCGCCTAAAGGTTGATGTTGATGGAGATGCACTATTTGCAGAGAGAGTATAAACATTTAGCTGGCTTCCGAGATTTTCGCGATGCGTTCGCTCTCTTTAATTGTGTTGTCGTTAGCCTGCATTTACCATCTGATACAGCACTTTCGCAACTTGAGAATGGAAAAAACTTAAGTCGTCTTTTTTTAATAGGAAGTAATAAAAGTGATTGCGATACAAAAGCTTATGCAGAGTACTCTCAGAGGCTTGTGTGTTAAAAAATTGATGTCATTAACTAGTACAAAAATACTTGTAGCATTATGTGCGTCAGTTATATATGTTAATTTAATATCTAACAGACATTATTTTATCTTTGCTAAATTTTGCTTAAAACTTTTTTGCTTACTAGGGAGCGCACCACACAGTTTTACTTCAAGCCTTTAAGATCGCATCTAAGGGGGGGAATCTCTACGTATAATTTTTCCTACTTGTGTTACCTCTCCAGTGTATCAAAGATGGCAGACGCATTTACCGCTTGTGGGATATGTTGCGGACTGCTGTGATCGTTTTATCGAAGCAAGTGCCTGGAAAGCGCCCTGACAGTGCCATAAAGCGGCACGGATGTGACTTCTGCTAGTAATGAAGAGGCCCGCAAGCGTTGACAAGCGCATCGCTCATGGCGTCAAGTAAGTCAACGTTGTTTCCGCGTATTTCGCCCCCTGTTCGTCCGTACGTCCGTATCATGTTCGGCTCCCGATCGCCCTGTGTGTTTACACTATCATCCTAGCCAGCGAGGCTGTCGTGGTTACCGGTCAACTCTTTGTATCGTGCCGCTGGTGGGCTGCTCTTGACGGCGCTTTGATTTCGTGATCGGCGTAGGGCGGAAATTCACGGGATCTGCGAGCTGAGTCAACGGGACAGCTCATGCAACACACGAGTAGGTGCGAGATACCACGTACGCGCGGATGCGTTTGCCGAGAGGTGTCATCGCACGAGCGAGCTGCGTACGGGAGGGGCGTTTTTCGAATCGTTGCTTTCGAATTCGTTCATGCGTAAACGGAAAGGGGGGGTCCCGTACGTTCGCGTGTTTTGCGCCACGCTTGATGGGCGCTGTTGGGAGATCGTTAGGAAGGCAGAACAATGCCGCTAGCGACGTTATGTAGTCATGAAGACAAACCCCCGGTCCGCTGTTTCGTCGACGAAAATTGCTGCCTTCCGACGTGCACTTGTAGTGCTGTCTTTTAACGCAACCTGCTTTAACGATAGGTGGCCGACTGAGCCGGGAAACGAAACACGCTTAACAAACAAAAAAGTCGCAGGAAAAAAAAAAAAAAAACGTGTTCGCTTGCTGCGCTCATGGATCGTCGGACGGGCTGGTAGTCTTTTTTTCTTTGCTTTTGGAACTCCCGCAGTTTCGGAACACCTGCGATTGTTCCGTAGCGGTGTGTTAAATCAGCGCCTGCTGTGACACACGTTTACTGAATGTTCGGAAAGGCAACAAAACGAATGCGCGTTCTGGGATCGAAAAAGTTTCGAAAACAATTGGCGTGCGTGCCTTCGAGAAACCCGAATACTTTCACGTGGTCCGTGCGAGCGCTAGCAGATAGCTTGTCGAAAGTACACACAGCGGCCAGTCTTATCGGACCGCTTGGCTCAGGCTTTTGAGTTGTCTTCGTTTAGAAGTTTTCGCTCCGGACTGAGATAAAGCTTGAACAGGCTCTGTCCGTTCAGAAACCTAGCTGTTGTCGGCGCGGCCAGAAATTTCTTTCCTGGGGTGGGAGGTTGGTTTAACCTTTACGTGCATAGGTGTATCAGCCGGGGGGCTTGCGGTAGAACGAAATTTTTACGAGGCAATGTTACGACACAGTAAACTTTTGCCAACATGTCCGCTGTCATGGTTTTCCTTGCATTTGCGGTGCGGGTCGCCTATGCGACGTTTTCGCGTCTTGTGCTGTGGTATTGCAGAGCGGACAAGCGCTGAAGAGGGATTCTATAATATTACATCACTTGTCCATGCTTTGTTCTGCTGTGACTTGTTTATGCAGTTACGAATTGGAACGAGCAAACTTTTATGGACCGGTCAAAATTATTTGCTGCTTTCGGAAAATAATTTTCTTCGAAAAGAATGTACCATCGCTGCTGCTCTGTCGAAGCTGTTGCGACAAATTGTTTGGATTAATTTTTTTCTGCACTGAAACGCCGAAAGTTTTCCACCAACTCGTCCACTACCGTTGCTACAACTTTATGCATCACGTTCGTGCGCGTATCTGTATGTGTACGTGTACACGCGTTTGGTTGTGTACGTATGTAAAATTGAAAACAATTAGGGCGACCAACCGCCCTCCCCCCCGCCAATTCCCAGTTACACCAACGCTTCTTTAGATCAAAGGGATGGGTCGCTCAAAGATGATATCATTATTGAATTTCATTTGAATACCGAATGTAATGCTTAGTTTGGTTCTGGTCTTGCATTATTTTTTTTTTTACGCGCCTATAATATGCTGCCGGGATTGAACGCGCGCTACCGCAGTGAACACGTCACGGTTATCCAGATTCATCTCCTGGTTTCCCACGTTCTATCGGGAGCGCCTAAAGTTTTTTTTTGTTTGTTTGTTTTCCAGAGCACTAGTGACGTCACGTCCTGCGTAACTCTTTCCGGGCAGATCGTCTTCCCACTGGGTTGGGTTGATGCTGTAGTTACGGTCACTTACTGTAGTCATTTTGCGGTGCTAATCCTTTTAATGCAGATGAGATCGCTGGCGCCGCATTCCACGATTGGACTAAGCCTCGCGTCCAATCATCGCCTCCCCTCTCGCCCTTTCACATCCTGTTTATGTGTCGATCGCTCTTTTTTTTTTTTTTTTTTTAGCCACTGCGCCGTGCTCCCGACCGGGTTGCAGAGATTCGGTGCCTTTTCTCATCTGCTAACCACTACCACCGCTCTCTTTTAATACGATAATGGCCGCGTGCGGTTCTCTTTCCAAAGCACCGGCTAAATTTGTGATCGAAGAGAGAGCGTTAAATTACCGGTTGCGTGAATTTCTCGTCTGGTTTCGCGCGTAGGTGTTCCGCGTTGCTGAGCTCGAGGGTTCGACTTCGGACCACGGCTGCTGCATTTCGGTGGGCCCGAAATGCAAACACCCGTGTACTTAGATGAAAAAAAAAAAAAGAAGAGACTGGAATCTGTGCCACACACTCGCGCTGGGGGATTGGCCAAGAACATTTTCTTCTGCGCATTGTTTCTATTTCGTTCGCTAGCAAGAGAGGTCCGTAGCTGTTTTGCATGGTGATAGTTAAAGCGCGAGAACAGAACGACGACACAGAGACAAGAAGGACATGGCGCTCTTGTCTCTGTGTCGTCGTTCTGTTCTCGCGCTATAACTATCATCATGCCATACCAACTAGCCCGAACTGCCACAGTTCTTTTGCATGGATTCGCGTGAATTTATTGTCGCGTTTATTTTAGCCCTTGGTGACAATTAAATCGAGGACCTATGCTCCGAGCGGACGTCACGCGAGCGTGACCTGTTCTTTAACATGTTGGCAGCTGTCCAGATTTTTTTTTGTTTACCTAAATCACAACGTCGCCATCTTTCTCGGCGTTGTGTAGCCCAGTGTGAGTCAGCTTGCAAGTTCTACACACTGCGCACGCCTCCGCGTTCATCCATTGTTCGAGAGAGTTTTGTCACTGCTGTGGGTGCCACTCAATGTGTGATATACATATACCTTTAGCTCTTCCTCTTCGCCGCTCTGTAATCGCCATTGGTAACACCTTTTGTTAAGCGGCGTTGTTTAAGCCCGGAGAAGCTCTGTTAGTTGCGAACAAAAATGATCATATATTAATAAAGTTTGTCCAAACCATATCAGGAAGTAGCGCGTGCTATCTTCACCCTCTTCTAGCGCCCTTCCAGTTCGCGCACAGAACATGTGCACCGATTGGTCCGGTGTGGTATGCAATAACTCCTACGAGCGGGGAACAAGTACAGTGGGATAGAGAAAAAAATGTAATGTTAGGAAAGAAAGGGAAATGAAGAAATACATAGAGATAGGTAGAAAGAAACAACCACATAAAAGAGACAAGTGGAAGGGAAGCAAGAAATACAGAGAATGAAAAAGGAAGCGACAAATAGAGAAAACGAAAGGGAAGAAAGAAAAAGAAATGCGAAGCTGCCTTAAAAAAAAAAAAAAAATGAACCTGCTCATGTGCCAGCCGAACAGATTGCTTCCTTAGAGCAGTGCTACAAGTCGAAAGCGAGAGCTCGTCCTTGGGTCATCTCGGCGTAAATGCGACTGACGTTTCGCCCTGCTTCAGTACGAAAAGATAAATATCGCCTTTATGTACTTGCATACGGGCTTTTGCTCCTACTACAGTAGCTCTTCGGCGTGCCTGCAACTACTCTCTATCTCTCCCTCTTTCTCCTTACCCATCCCCTGCTCCGAGAATAAATGAAAATTCAGTCCGAAGTACACACGCAGCGCGCGAGCCCGTCAACATGACCCGAGGTGAAGCCTCGTTCAAGTGCGCAGTTGTAGATGGTTGTAGCGCCGGATGTCGTTGGCCTTCTGGTCGGGTGGCACACACAGCTGTCGCGCGCCCCCCCTTTTGTTGGCGGAAAGTGCGGTTTTTCCTCACACCCTCTCGCGTTGCGGACTCGTGTATAACACGTACCCGCACAATGGACTTATCGCGCAAGCGTCGTTTAGCCGCTGCCGCCGCCGATTTTTATTGTGTCGTCCGCTGGGAGAGGAGGAAAGCGGGAGAGGGAGACAGACCGCCAGAGGGCGTGTGCCGCACAAATCAAACGGTAAACTGCGCGAAGCGGCGGCGTCTATTTTTAAGGCAGGCCTTCTCTCTCTGCACGATAAAGAAAAAAGTGCGGAAAACGAATCCAGACGCTTATGACCCTTTCCACTTGCCCTCGCAGTACGTCGGCACGCCGTAGCCGTTTTGTAGACGTGTTATAGCCGTAATGTAACGCGGTTGTTGTTGTGATGAAGTGGGTGAAAGTTGGACGATGTTATAGCCATTGCAAATGGTGTACCAGCTTGTCAGCTGTTTTGACTGTAGTCTTTTTTTTTTTAAATGTTACTTGTGTGTAATTCAAGTGATTTTACTACTGGCATTCCTGAATGTGTGACAGTTGTTCGGGCATCAAATATTCATACCATATGCGATATCAATGTGTCATCGCAGATGCCATGAAATAAACTTTGTTCTCTTTACTAGGTGAGCTTCTTCATTTCTTTTCATTTTTTTTCTTTCTCAGTAAACCTACCTTTTAGCATAACATAAGTATAATTTTAAAAGCACACAAACAGGCTTGTTTGTACAGGAAGTCGAACAAGAAGTATACACTATTCTGCCTGCATGATTTCCAAGGGCATGTCCAGGAGTTTTATTTTTTCTGAAGGAGGGGAATGGGGGAAGAGTTCAACCATAATTTGTATGTGCATGCATTTTAATGTGTGTCTATACACACACGGAAAACCACAAAATTCTGGCAGGGGATGGGGGGTTAGTTAGCTAGGTCAATGATGTTTTCACTTAACTTTCAGAAACTGCTCTTTTGGGTGCTGTCCTTGGGCATTTCAACCCTGTAAACCATTACCTGACCTACTGGTTAGTAAACCATGGCGAAAAAAACCCCAGGTGACCCTAGCTAGAAAAAACAGTGCCAGGGGCAAACGGCAAAGACACTCTTTTCATGTGCTCAAAATCAATCACTCTTTTCCCACGTTATGTGGACATTCCCGCATATTCTCACAGCTCCGGGCATGCATGCCATCCCTCCCGTCCCTACCTCTGCACACAACACCCCCTCCCCGCTGACACGTGACACCACATTTTCAGCCAGGGGGGAGGGGTATGGAGGTTATTTTGGGCCACCTGGGCTCGGCGGAGACACATGCTCGACAGGGGGTTCTCACCCCTTGTTGCTCCTCTGAGGCCGCACCCGCCGGCCGACACCGATGGAGGAGTGTTCGGACGGCGTGGTTTTTCTGGCGGGTGCAGCTTTGCTGACCGTCTCGCTGTGCTGTCTGACGTACGTGATCTCGCTCTACGTCCAGGCGGCCAGGGACAGCCACTGGGTCAGATCCTTTCTAGGTGATGTCTATTTTTCCTGCTTCTTCTCCGCTCTCTTAGACTGTCAACTGTGCTGACAGCCATTGCTTGTCACTTTGCTGACTTGTGGCGACCGTTCTTTAGGAGCTTCGCTCCTAAAGGTGTGGGTCTGTCCATCCCTTGTATGCATGTATGTGTGTGTGTATGTATGTATGTATGTATGTATGTATGTATGTATGTATGTATGTATGTATGTATGTATGCATGCATGAATGTATGTATGTATGTACGTACATACCTGACCGCCTATAGTTTCACCTTTACCAGCTGCCCACTACTTTGTTCTTGCAAACATCCCACTATGCCTCATCACCGACTATAAAGCCATTATAATGAAGGGGGGATAGAAGCGACATATAGCTACCACTTACGAATTGTAAAATTCTTTGTATAAATATATACAGTACTTGTATATATAACCCTCGAGCGCTTGGCCCGACTCATCGTCATTCACTCCGGGGATATGCTGTGATTTTTTTACCTTGACATGGTTCGCATTACAATTTCAATGCCTGTGAACTCTTTTGCAGTCAGTGAAACTGTTTTTTTTTTTGCCATCTTTCCACTGAGTATTTTAGTTTGCTAAATCTCAAGTCTGTGATAGGAACTGTTGTGCAAACTATTGGATGAACATTGGGGAAAAAAAGAAAAACTGTACAGGAAAGAGTGTGAGCGATAAACTGATTTTATTCATTTATTTGTGCAGATATATGCATTGTTCACATGTCCCAAAGGAATAGAAAGGAGGATATGCATGTCAAGCCTGTCTCAGATCAATAAAGACTGAGCTGAAACTTGCTTTCCCCGCACTACAAAGCAACCCCAGTGCCTCGTTGCATGCAGTGTTGCTTTCACTGTTGCTTTGTATTGTGCGGAATGCAATTTTCTGCTTAGCTTTTGCTGTGTGAGGTAGGCTTGATGTGTGTACGCTCTTCATTTCTTTCCCCTTTCCACTCTTTTCGGACTGGGGCACAGCTAGGGGGGTTTCGAGGGTTTAACCAACCCACTCTCCCCCTGAAGTCTTTCAATTTTGCTTGTCCATACATGCATGCACACATACAAACACACAAAAATACATGAAGTATAGTTACCCCCCCCCCCCCCCCCTAAAAACATTTCCGGCTATGCCCCTGCTTTGGGACATGTGGACAATGTCTATATGTGCAGCGACCAAATTGATAAAATCAGTAACAGTTTGCACTAGTTCTATCTACATTGTTTTTTCTTTTCCCCGCGGTAAAGGGACACTTAAGTCAAATAACAATTTACGTCAGAGTGAAAGCTCAATGTATGACATATAAAACTCTATAAAATGACAATATTATCAACAGCAGTGCCCTACTTATCAAGAAATTAAGGTAAATGCACAAGAATACATGCACCATAGTAGGACATTCTCAAAGTGATTCCAACGACGTCAGACGAACTGCCTACAATTAATCACTAGTAATCGATCTAGCTGCACTAAATAAAGAACCTTCCATGCATCAAAAGACAAAATAAAATGCTGCTTGTTCGTCTCTGTTTGATTCATGGAAAAAATCACAGCACATCCACGGAGTGAATGAAAATGAGTGGGGCGAAGCGTCCGTCAGCCCATCCGTGCTTCTGTCTGCCCATTCGCTCTTGCTTCCGTCCATCTATGTGACCATCCGTGCGTCAATTCATGCGTTCGTCCGTCCGTGCATCTGTCTGTGCGTCCATCTAGTGTACACTCCAAGTACTGCCATCTCCCATCTTGCAACCTGTGTGTCACACCAATGTACATACGTACATACATACATATCTACACACACACACACACACACACACACACACACACACACACACACACACACACACACACACACACACACACACATACATACATACATACATACATACATACATACGGAGAAGCAACAGACCCATGCCATAAGGAGCTTCGCCCCTAAAAGAACCGCTGGACGTTACTATGGGGAATGGTGCGAGTGGTTCGAAAATTCAATTTTCGCGTGGTTAAACTGGGCAGGTCGTGTCATCTAGCAGGGTGCAGTTGAACCAAAACACTTGGGCCATCTCGAAGCCAATGGTCGGAGATTGATCAATAGCCGTTGTTTCTGCTGTGGCTCCCGCTCCATTCTGTCTACTAGTGTCGGTGAGCATGCAATAAAGCCGGGCAACGTGCACGGCAACAGTGACGCCAGTCGGTCCGCTTCTTGAGGTGGGTAATTTGAAGTGCACTAACCGGATGCGGGCCACTAAAACTTGATTTTATTTCAAAATAAGCCCTTTCTTGGCACAAAAGTAACACTATGAGGTTTCTGGACGGCTTTTCAATAATCAATGTCAACTTAATAGTTGCCTTTAGTCTCCCTTTAACAGTTCCCACCGTGGCCTTGCACGAACTTGCCCAGCAAGAACTCCTGAAGTATTTAAAAGTTGCTGTGCTGTTTACTTTCCTAGCTTATGCCGACTTCTTCACATTGACATGGCTAGTCCAGCTGCTCTATAAAAGAGCTTGCAAGGTCTTTCTTGAGGTGACGATTTTTTTTGTGGATTACTTGTGCAATGAAGTGGTTCCTTTGCTGTATTCCCACCGGGTATTGAGCTCACTGCGTCTCGTGCTACTGGGCTGTCGTGCACTTCCTCAGCCTTTCTAACCTTCTTTCCCAAGACTTTAGCTCTGCCGCTGAGGCCTCAGATTTCACTTTGTTTTGGTGGCACGCTTGGCTGATATTCAAAAAGCACACGCCCGTCACTGCATCCTTTAGAATTCTCCATTCCATCCAACTTTTTCCGTCTTCTCGTAGCTTTGAAAAAAAGAGTAAGCAGTTTGCTTTCTTGGATACTTTCCCAACTTTGGAGTTATACACCATTTTAAGAAAGCACTCGGAGTGAAGATGGATCTGTTGTGTCTTAGGCGTGAATAGAAGTTGCTGCGATCAATCATAATGAGGGAAGCGTTAGTGCATAGCCATTTCAACTAGGTGTTGCACTCTGTTAAAGGCATGTTTTCTTACGGAGCTTGCAAGTAGTGCATGCTTGGCCGAGTAGTGACCTTCTGGGATGGCCTTTCTTGCTCTTCCAGTTTGAAATCGGATTATTCATGAGCGTGTTGTGATTTTTCGAGGGAAGCATTGGGTCACTGTTTCGTCTTATGAAGGCATGGGCTTGTTAAACTTGGTGCACCTGTGTAGATTGTGGCAGAGGCTAGCTTCTTCTCTCTTCAACGATGCATTTAAGTTACTTATGATCGGCTGGCCAGGTTCATCATCGGCTAAGTTTATGTCTATTCCAACGCATACTGCAGATGAGGAAAAAGTTTGCAACATGCGTGTGCGTAATGCGTTGAAAGAAGTGAAGGGGGCAGTGCAAAGCAGAAGCTAACAACTTACCCGTCTCCAGCTGCTTCGAAGTTTTGCCACTAGAAAAAAAAGGAGGATTTTCATTGTCCGACGTAATGTTTTGCAAATCAGCCACTTTTTTGCAATTTATCTTTCATCTGGTTTACATCTCAAGTGATTTTTTTTTTAATTGCATCTACAGTATAGTTAACTTTTAAGGGAAACACAGTATGTAGTATGTATTCACAGTGAATTTACGGTGTGCTCCACTTGCAAGGACACATTAACTTCAAGGAAGGTGTCCGTGATGAACGGAACGTTAAGTCAACCCATGCGCTGCCTTGCATGCTACTCATGGCTCCCTCTGTTGGGAGATGGTGTAATCTTTTTCTAATGCTGCCCGGGTCCAAGGACTTCGAGCGGTCACCTGAGGCATCGCCATCATAATCAACAGAGAGTGGGAAGGGACCGGGGTTAATCCCCTCTTCCCCCACTTCGCCCAGTGAAAACTGCTTGACTTTAAATAATGTTTATTCATTCACTCATTCATTCATTCATTTTTAAGGGAACCTACGCGATGCCATCAAAAAATACTGTATCTAAATAGAAAGGAAGCTATAGAAAATGACACTGCATCACATAATCTGGCTAATATTTTTGCGATATGATCAAATTGAGGCGAAAAAATATAACAGTACATTTTTCAAATGCTTAGGTTACACACTGTAAAATTTTTTGTGTGAGACTACTTTCAGCTGCTCAGTGAAACTATCAGAACTGCATGGTTGGGCTCTGTAACCTTGACTGCATTGCCATAAAAAGTTGTCCCTGAGCCTAATGCCATCCATTTCACCACCATAGGTTTGCTAATAGATCAGAAAATCAATATCGAAAGTCTCACTTTTAACTTACCTGCTGAAATTTCTAATGTGACGTCATGGATTTAAAAGTGTGTCTTCGCAATTTTTGCCCTACGAAATTTTCTGAAGCTTGTTTTTGTCAGAGACACTTCTTTTTTGCTGATTAGGAACTGTGTGGCTCTAATAGATGCCATCACAATTTATGACGCCATGGCAACAAATGTGGTGTAGATATCGATGTGGGAACTTCAAGGTGGTGCTGCCACCTGCATATTATTTCTGCCCGTTTTTTCGTTTACCAAGCATTTTCCTCGCAACAAGCATGGTGTCTTTAGTATCGGTTAAGAGTAATTTACCAATATGAGAAAAGTCATAAATTGCTTTATTGTCCCTTTAACTTGCATTGATTCGGCATCACTATGGCCACTGATCATGAATTTTTGTAACTGTGTTACATAGCAACATTTTTGTTGTTGTTTAGCACCATCTACCTCCTCTATAACAATACTCTATTGGGAGTCACATAATGGGCCGCATGTTGCGTAGTACTGATGACTGGCAGTCAGTGAGAGCAAAGGATGGACACGAAGGAATGGGAAATGCAGTACGAGGGCGGCAGAGCGTTTGGTCAGATGATGACACTATGAAAAGTGCAGGCACAAACTGGAATCAACATGTACAGGACTGAGTGAATCGGTGATTATTGGAGGACGCCTTATTCCTACAGTGTAGAAAAAAAAAATTGGCACTCCTTGTCTTGTCCAAAAAATAGCATGCATGTGTGTGCCTGTTGTACTACTTTTTTTTTCTTTCTTTAGATCACACTGTGCGATGCCCCCTCTGAACTGTTCATCCACACTTGCCATGGCTATGACAACTTAGTGGTTATGGTGCACGACTATGACCCGCATGTCACAAGATCGCATCCCGGTCACGATGGCTGCATTTTCATTGGAGGGGAAAAGCACTTCCTTGGCACAAATGTAGTACTATGAGGTTACTGGAAGGCTATTCAAACAATCAACGTTGGCTTAACACTTTTGTGACCACGAGAAATTGGGCCGTTCTTGGGTAGTCCAGAAAACATTATTTTTTATGGCACTTAATGTTTCTTATGTTAATGTTTATGGTGTCAAATTGTACAGCTAGGAGTTATCTATCAAACACGGTCCATTTGAAACCACAAATTTATTAACAATAGTACAAAAAACTATCAAACAAAAAACATTGTAAACATCAACAAAGAAATTTTATACAACCATCAACACTGCTCTGAACAGGCCTACAATAAAATGAAATGGAAATATACATTTTAAGCACAAGGAGCACACACAATCATCCTGTAAATATAAGCGCTGTAAATACAAAAGTTTTTGTGTACATAAAATAACATTACGCTTAGTGTCTTTCATGCCACCGTGCGAAGCAGTTTCGAGATGCAGTAAAACACAGGTTTGCTATTCATGTTTCACAGAAAACACTTGCTTTCTGTTTAACTTTTCTTTGTTCACAGCATAATTTACAGTTCCTGATATTTCTTTTTTTTTGGGCTGGTGCCGTTAGCTCAGAGGAACGTTTCGTGTAGGAGCATCAAGATGGACTGTGGGACCTCCAAGAACCGCCCTTCTCACTGTACGTCGGCTTCCGAAAAATATGCGTCCAAGCATATTTATTTGTGCTTTTGTATAGCTCTCCAGTAACTTGAAAAGTAAAAAACGCAAAGTCAACAGCGCTCACGAAGCGCCACACAGCACTACGTAACACGGCTACAAGGTTCACTCCCGGCTGCCTCTGCTCACGAAACTGCACTTCCTGCGCTCCCGCCGGCAAGTAGTCCCGCCCGAAAGATGTAAACGCCCTGCAAATAAGAGGTCTAACCTTCAAAACACATCTGGTCAACTTACACCAACGCACGCCGGCAATAACGTGGCCCGAGCACAAAGACAAACTCACCGGTTCACGACCGCTGATGTTCCGGGGCGGTTTCGCGAACTCTCGTCGTCCGCGCTGAAATCAAAAATGTCGATGTCGTCTTCCGAGCCTGTGCTGTTGTAGTCATTTGAATATTTCAGCCCAGATGCATTAGAATCCCCCAAAATTCGCCGTTTTCGTGAAGCGGTCACACACGGCGTCGACGCCATGATTGAAACTATGCATGCTCACTCGCGCGCATGAAACGGCACCTTAATATCACCACACGGTAGAAAAAGAGAAACACAAAAGCAAAACTGATAAAATACTTTTTCTTTTACATGTTTGATAGCGCAGGGGGTCCAAAGGCATTTGAAACAGGGCAAATAGTCAAGTTGTAAACATTGAAAACATACTATCGATGGGGAAAGGTGTGGTCACGAAAGTGTTAATATTTGCCTTTAGTGTCCCTTTAAAGAACACCAAGTGGCCAATTTCTAAAGCTATTCGTTACGGCATCTCTCATAATCATAGTGTGGTTTTTGTACGTTATAAATGTCCATCAATATCATCCACACTGGTGATAAGACCTTCACCCAAGTCCCTAGCACTGCAACACTCTTGTCGCCACAGCAACAACGGTGATCGTGAGTGAAACAATGAAATCAAACAATGAAAGCAACATGAATTAGCAGATAAAAGATCAGATTGCCATATCAGAAAAAGCTGATCGCCAAGAATCCCACCATTGAGACAGCATCAATGATTGGAAAATGGCGCATACAAAATATGCATGTGACAGGTGCACCTTCGAAGGCTGCATTTTTGTGCGCTTACTGGTACTGGGTTTTGTGTGTTCGCTGCCATCTCTAAAATCTCCGAGTTGTAAATGTTTTGCTTAATAGGCTGGTGATGTCGGTGATAGTGACTGAGACTAGTGGGTGATGAAGTAACTTTCAGACTACTAACCCAACAAGACTACAAGCTCATATGTGATGGTCTTGTTCCCAAACGAAGAAATTTTTAATTGTGTTGTCAAGCAAGTCTAGAAAATTATACATTTTGATTTTTATATTGAAAGGCTCCAGATTAATACATAGTTAATTGTCACAGCCGAGAGGAGTCATAAGGTACGAAAAATTAGGGTTTTAACAAATGTGTAATTTTGGTTGGCCGCAGTGATCTGTGGTCGGGCACTGCTGGACAAGTTCTTTCACAGTTGATTCACACGACCGTTTTCCCATTGCATGATGCACCATCTGCAAAAGAGTAAGCACGTGTCTTTTACTTGAGCTTGTCCTTAACGGAAAGTGGCAAAGGTTTACAAACCTCACGGGAGTCATGGAAGTGAAATATTCATGACTGAAGTGAGGTACCCTAAATGATGTGGTCGCACAGGTGTGCTTGAGCAATATAACATACATTACTATCATAGTACACTCAAACCTCAGTGTAAAGAACCTGGATATAACGAAATATTGATTATAACAAAGTAAATTAATAATACTCTTACAATTGATATGTACTTTCATAACGAATTTTGGAATATAACAAACTTATTTTTTGTAAGGTGCAACTTCGTTATAAAGAGGTTTGAGTGTATGTAGATGTATAGAATTTTTGAGCTATGAGCCCTGGGTTGCCTGCCAGGTGATAAGATTTGAGAGGTCAGTAGCATTCCTCTGATAATTTTAAAATTTATTTTGATTAATTTATTGCTACAGTTAATTTTATTTCGATGTATTTATTGACACCCCTGACAATTATAAATATGGTAGTGGTTCAGTCAAGTACTGAATATTTGACAATGACTTTTCTTGTTTTGTTTTTCTTGTTAGCTCATCCTATTCTTGCATTGTGAGGCTGTTTTCGTTATATTTGTACAAGCTTTATACACCCTATTCAGTAAGTTCTTCAATGCTACTCGCCACAGCAGCCCAGTGGCCACGCCATCGCACTGCTGAACTCAACCTTGCCGGCTCAGTACTAGCTGTAGTTTCTGCATTTTGGCACACACAAAGCCCTAGAATGCCTTTGCTCTTGTATGTACGTATATGTACATTAAATAATACCAGATATGTAGATTCCAATAAATGGCAATGTTTGTTACATTGTGTATGGGATACCATGATAGCCCAAGTGTTGTGTGATATAACCAATCTTATCTAATCATGAAGCCCAGAGGTTCCTGCTTGCAACTTTTCTGGGTGAATCATCGAAGGCAGCTTGACAGTTGGCATGAAGCACGTGCTCCATACGAACAGTTGGCTGTCGATGCTTGCAGCATAGCAATCTTGACAGGACTTGTTTAGCCTTGTTCAGCCATGCGTGGTGTCAAACGCAAGGGGACGGGTGATGTTGCAAGATGGCGGCGAAGCGTGACGGATCGCCGTGTCTCTTCGACAGGCAAGCCCAAGCCTCCAGTGCCTCCGAAGCCCACGGCGCTGCTCTCGGAGGCAGGCATCCGCCGGCCGGTCATCACTGTGTCGCCGCTGGCCGAGGTGACCGACCCGAGCCATGCCAACGGCGTCACGAAGGAAGGTGACAGTCCGGAAGACCCAGGCCAAAATAAAACTGCTCACGAGTGAGTTTGGTTTCGGTGTTGCTGATATAGACAACATAGCTGCATTTTTAGAGTGTATCGCCTTTTTTGGCTGTATTTGATCTGCCTTTTTTACCTCATTTGCCTGGCAGGCTCTGTCATTTCTTCACTTCTTTTCGGCCATTTTCGTGGCGGTTAGTAAAGTTCGATCTCAATATAACAAAAGTGGATATTATGAACTATTGTTTACAACAAAATAACTAAAGTCTAATTTTGGGACAAATAAAGCAATATGAATTTATTGTGATATTTTATATAAGATGAAGCCATTTTCGTCTCATATGCCGCATTGTTATAGTATTCCAACAGTGGACGTTCAGGGAAAGATAAATGCTTGAGGGTATAAAAATTCAGGAACTGTTGGTGTTATTGGACCTTGTAAAATGTGGGTGGCTTTTTATTCACAAATTTCTAATCAGGTATTTATGATGAGGTTTGACTGTGAGAGAACTTTCACTGCTGATGCAGAGTTGCGTGCTTTAACGCAGCCAAGTCACGTAGCACATTCGTTGCTGGACGGCAACTATTGTAGTTTTTTGAGACACACGTTCTGTCACAACTTTTGTGCCATCTGAGAGGTCATAGGCTTGTGTTCAACATTGGTGGTAATCATTAATGGCTTTTGCAACTGTATGTTCCTGCACTTTAAACTGATGCAGAGTGCCTGAATTGCGAATTTCGACGTTGCCCTCACCCATAAGGATGGCGAACTAGAAGCTGGATTCAGTTGCAAAGCGATGCTGTTGCGGAAAAGAAGTCGCACCAACTGGACCAACACATCGAAGTCCTAGAAAAAGAAATTGACAGCATTGTGGCATGAAGCCACTCGGGAATCCATGTGGATTTTTCTTAGAAAGAAGGCTTCCTTAGTTGCCGACAAATTGGTCCTGGTTTGGTGTCGAACCCGAGACCAGCGCCTTTCCAGGGCGATCGCTCTTCCTTTTGATTGAGCTAACCAGGAAGCTAGAAATTGTAAGCGCAAAGGTGAATTAATCGGCCGCTGGAAGTGCACGGGCATAAAATACTGCAGGTTGGCACCAGGTGGTGGAAGGGTTTAGAAAATGAAATTGTCAATTGCACTTTCTTAACCCTTCCGCCGCCTTGTGGCATTCAACAGAACTGGTTTGCAATTTTCTGCATTGAAGTCCCTTCTGCACTCAACTGCACGCTGCTGCTATGCACGCTTTGTGTGTTTGAGTTTCACTCGGTCAGTGTGTCTGTCATGCTCGACATGAGAGGGAGCCACTTGTTTGCTGAAAACATTGGTGTCACTATATTTATGGCGGCAGCGCTCCTGGCGTCGTGCCACTTGGAGGTTCGCTCGGGGCATCGATGGGCGCAGGCTGGGTTTTCGGGCCTCGGGCGGTTCTATTTTGGAGCATGTGCTCTACCACCTCCTAGCATTCGGAAACAGGGAGAAGTTGAAAGTCGTTTCGCTTGCGTTTGTGCTATCCACGAGAGGCCTTTTGCCTATGTACCCCGCATGAGTTCTGGTGAGTCTTGCCCACGGTTCAGTGGTGTAAACACAGCTCCCGTGTGTTTATCCTTCTCCTAGCCCTGTTTTCCTTTGGAAGCTCTGGTCCTGCTAAGTTTTGCAGACTCAGCTTTTCTGTGTTTGAGCACAGAAGCCTTGCAATGTGCCCTTCGCATGTGGCCCTGAAGTGTTTTTGCGGTTCCTCCACAGCCTTGGCTTGGTTTGCGACTCCTTCACTGTGATGCTATTGGAGATCATAGTGCATTGCAGCTGTGTTTAAAGGTGTTGATGACTGTAAATAACCAAAATTGTGTTATAAGTTGTGTGTGCGTTACAGCTTTGATTCAGCTAATGAAAGAGCTGATCTTGATTGAATTCTGGTACTTTCGGAGGGGAGAAACATGGTCGCAGTAAACAGATGGTTTCGCTAAGACAGCTTTAGGTATAATTCAAGCATGTAGCATCGCACTAATTCACATTACGACTGAACTGAAATTCATGCAATGAGTAAGTGTTTCAAAGTATGTCGGGATGTATGAGAGCAATCTTGCAGAAATTTACTTCCCCCATAAGGTCGTTGGGTAACTCCCCCATAAAGTCGTTGGGTAACTGTTGTCTCTAGTTTTCATGCTTTGCTTGGGTGTAAGTATTGGTGATCAATAATTGGTTGATAAACTTTATTCAGTTTCCTGGTAGCTGAACAGATATTTCTATGTGTCCCTGCTTGTACCAAGTTACTCAGTGTGTTGCTAAACACTTGTTTTGTATAACCTGATTCCTTACAATTTGGTATTTTTCTAAATTAAGACATAGATACCTGAGAAGGTTTCTTTGCTATATCAGAGAAGTCCAGCCTAGCACAAGCATATTGAGCCCAAGGGGAAAGAGGCCATATACTGTTCCACTCTTCAAATGATTCAGTGCCCCACGTTTGGCACTAAACCAGTAATGGTTCTTCACTGTGTGCTTGTCATTGCTGTCTGTCTGCCATGTTAGGAAGGAAGGGCTGTGGACAGTAGCAAAGTTTATTGGGCATCACTTGGCTCACGATAGGTGCGTATTGTCTGCGCTCTAGCTTCAATTCTCGGTGCTTTTGCATAGCAAACATTCACTTTTATGAACAGGTGTGCAGTTGCGCAACAGGTTTGCACAAGCCTCTGCTACAGGAAGTGACTCACTGAAAGAGCCGACTGTCGAAAAAAATGGCGTAAGCACTTTCAGGCTGTCTGCTGCTTCCTTGTTTTCTGTAGTGCCGTCAAGAGTAGGCGTACAGGTGCTCGCTATTGGTAAGTTTGACTGTGAAATGGTAAAGTTTTAGATTTATTCTTGTTTGGTTGG
Organism: Rhipicephalus microplus; assembly: GCF_013339725.1. Classification (NCBI taxonomy): domain Eukaryota; kingdom Metazoa; phylum Arthropoda; class Arachnida; order Ixodida; family Ixodidae; genus Rhipicephalus; species Rhipicephalus microplus. The sequence goes on along the minus strand of NC_051167.1, from coordinate 114,842,835 downwards.
TGTCGGCTATAGTTTGTTAGGGGTCCATGGCATCAGTTTGTGTTCTTATGTCCTTTGTTTGTCATGCACTTGCTGCTTTGTTATCTAAGATATAGTAGTAGGATTAATACAGTGTTTAAAGTCAGGGCTAGGTCGACATGACAGTTTTGTTTCAGCTGTTCACCTGCCAATAGTATTCAGTGGGTACGATGTCACGCTGATAGCATAAGATCTTGTGTTTAATTCATGTTTGTTGAAGCTGCAGCTACGTTCTGAAAGAGGAAGCCGATCATTTAGTTTTATTTTGGTAAATGTTAGAAAATTTCATGTCCTAAACTGATTCAAAGCTGTCTACCTTGGAACCTTTCTAGCCCAGCTGTTCCTCCATCGATAAATCAATCAATCAGTCAATCAATTTGTTAATATGTGTCGTGCTCCAGTTCATTTTTTTCATATGTGCTAGTGGCAGTGTGTGCAGTATTGCCAGCATTGCTAATTGGATATTGTGAGCATCAGTGTGAAATGGGATCAGGCAATAGCAGTTGTAGCAAAAACACTTTTACTGCGCTAGCCTGGAGCCCTTGTTATGGAAGGGGCAGCACTTCAAAATTTACAGGTTAGTGGTAAAATTGCTGTTTGTACTTACAGACAAACAATATACTGTTCACCAGCTTCAAGTCCATAATTTCTCTTTGCAACTCGCAGGAAGCGTGACATCGTAGCTTTCCTGAAGCATCCTCCCGATGTCAGCCTTGTGAATGCACTTAAACATGTTCAACTCTTTACGTACAAAGGGGAAAAGAGGCGTTTTTTTTTTCTATATGTGACTATAGATCTTCTAAGTGTGAAGCACTTTTGTGGCCCAGGCTGTCCTTTGCTGTGATATGCTGTCAACACGGGGCGTGGTGCAGGCGAAACCGTGCATAACATAACCATCTGTATTACACCGAGTGTGTGCTCATGCCGAGGAGAAGTACTCCTCCTTTTGTTTTTCGAGTGCCTTGGTGGCGAGAGTGAGCCCGGGCTGTCGTGTTTGGTTGTATGCTGTTTTCGCTTGGCGTAACACAGACAAAACCACTCATAAAAAAGAAAAGAAAAAAGAGAAGCAAGCTTTACAGTCGATGAAAAAAATTCCAGGAAAATAGAAATAAATAAAAACATATATATATACTAAAAAAGTGTGAAAACTGAAAAAGAGAAGAGTAAGAGAAAACCAAGAATAAAAAAAAAGAAGGCTGCCCAGCCCCGCACTCTCTTTGGGCTTGGCACCAATAATGTGAAGCTGCCTTGCTTTTCTTTTTTAACCAAAGAAACCACTGTACCTAATATTTTATATAATACATAAAAAAAAGGCAAAACGAGTGAACTTCTTTTTACTTTAATGGGAGGTGTGTTATGCAAGTGATTTAAATTGTCGTACTCAAGATTACAGGGCAAAATCGAACGCAGTTGTAAAGGCATGCCTCTTCATTCTAAGAAAAAAAAATGTACACTCAAACATCATCGCAACAAAGTCACATCTGCCTTGAAAATACCTCGTTACATTTGAAAATTCTATTATAAATACTTTATAAATCCACTGTATTAAGGAGAAAGCTATTCTTCACTTACTTCATTATAACCAATGATTCATTACATCCACTTTAGTTATATCGATGTTTGAGTGTAACAGGAATTAGCAGATCAGCAAAGTGTACTGCCATCCGATCTCCGAAAAATGGAAACTTCTTCATTAAATAAGATTTTCCCAACAAAGTTCTTGCTGCAGGCACTATGATTAGGCATGTCATGCGGCAGAGCAGTTCCTTGACATAAGCATTGCGCACTGTCGTATTTCTTGCAGTACACTCTTCTTTTCTGCTTGGTTTTTTCGTTGCACTTGCATTTGTTACAGTTTCTATAAGTTTCTCTCCTGGCAGGCTGGCGCTCCAATGCAAACTGAGACGGCCTGAAGCAGATAGTGAGGCTGGCTGATGACGCAGGCTGGTTTGCATCATTGTTGCTCTCGGAGTCAAAGTTCAGCCAAAAATCGGCATCATCAAGTCTCGCTGCTGCTCATTAAATTGACAAGATTAGCCATAATCTCGCCGGAATGCCGATATCTCTTATCTTTCGAAGTGCATGTGCACCGTGTTTGGTGATAACCGTTTTCAATTCAATTCAATTTGGAAGCTTTATTCAGTACAATACAGTGTAAGTAAAAAGTTGATAAAATACAGAAGGAGGTCCCACAGTAAAAACTGTCAGGGGGACCTCCTGTGAATTCATATATAAGAATATAGAACAAAGATTGGCAACTAAGCAAAAAACAGCAAGCGAGTAAAACAAAATGAACGTAATGAAAATTATTATTGAAACTTATAGTAGTTCAAGATATTTACATGTAAGTGATAAAACATGAGATAACTAATTGGATTAAATGACTGTCGCACTTGGACAATCACACCACTTTGGAGCAGTTGAAAAACCAAGGCCACGTAAGAGAAAGCAAATTACACAGAAAAGAAAACTATAGTTCGTGATGGATGGTGCAGTATGTTCATGAACGGTGCGAATTGTCTTGAAAGGGGCGATTCTGATCATCGATAGCAGGCTATGGATGCCCTATTGGCACAATATGGAAAGAGTTAAGACGTTCTTATTACAATTATTCTCATAAAAGTTGAAATACATGACTGTGAATGAAAGTACAGGGTGAGTCGGCTTAAATATACAACTTAAAAGTATCGGGCAAGCATACGCATGCAGCTTCGCGGCATCAATTTGTAAGCAGTGTCGCCCCCGGGTGCATCACGGGCAGGGCTGGCGTTTCAGCATTTCCCATTTTTATGCAGCTTCTGCGCTGTCTTTTGAAGAGGTCTCGCATACTTGCAGGGTGACAGTGGTTATAGAGCACCGAGAAGAAGCGGAGGCCCTGTGCAACGGTTCGAACGACACCATGCCTGCGATCGACGACAAAGCCGACTCCACTCCGAGCACTAGTGCGCAGCCAGTGCAAAACGGCGACTCCGAAGCACAATCCAAGGACACGCAGCAGCCATCCGACAGCAGCAAACGGAATACCATAACAGAGGACTGGTAGGTGCCTTTTGTTTTTCTTTTCCTGTCAACAGGGTTTAAACTCTATGCTGAAACCTCGATATAATGATCCTGGATATAATGAATTATCAGTTATAACGAAGTAAATGAGGAATGGCTTTGTCATAGCTACACTACTACAAGTATATGTCTATAATGAATTTTCGCATATAACAAAGTATTTTCGTAGCAGGTGTGACTTTGTTATAATGAGATTTGACTTGTATGGAATCGCTGTGCTTTACCATTGGCATTGTCCTCTTGGTCATCCGCTCACTTCTTAAGAAGTTGGGTTGTTATGGTGCTGCCAATCCTCATTTTGGGGAAGATGGATATTTATTGGGTGTAAAGAAGTAAACTTAAAATTGTCTTACGTCGCATGATTTATGCTAGGTTATCACAGTTGTTAGATGTAATAAGGCTTGAATTTTTTTATCTGATAGTTCCTTCTTAGATCAGCTTTATCTTTCCTTGCTACAACAGTCATTTATTGTTTTCTGGCTTATAGATTTTGCCTCTTGTTGTAAGTGATCCAACCATCTTCTATATTTCTTGAAAAATTGGTGAAATCTTAGTCAATTGTACTCTTCGAGCTTAGTGGTATGTAGCACCGGTCATGATTACTCACTTGTTTGCCGACATTTTTATGTGCTTTTATACTTGCAAAAGATTTGTGTATATGCTCCACTCAAATGTAATACTCCTCTGGTGGCCTTTGAAAACCCATAAAGGATCGATTATCCGGAAGTGATAATACATTGTTATGTGCTTTTATACTTGCCAAAGATTTGTGTATATGCTCCACTCAAATGTAATACTCCTTTGGTGGCCTTCAAAACCCATAAAGGATCGATGATCCGGAACTGATAATTAAAAATAGATCACAAACGTTACACTGTGAACACTTTTGTCACTTTAGTGCCAAAATTTGATATCATCCTTAACTTGTTCAAAACGTGTAACTCTTGCACTGCCTAGGAGTAAACTTTATTCAACCGTATTTTGGTTGCACAAGTGAGTGACATGCTAATCATGAAGGCTTGGTGTTTCTAAAGGAAAACCTGTGGCCACATGTGCAGGTCCATCAAGGACAACGTTGAATCGGGAGATGAAGCCTGCTGCACACGACTCTCGCAGCTCATTCACCGCAAGGCTAAAGAACTGTCCAATCACCTCACGAAGCCTCCCAAACCACTCAAGCCCCTCAAAGAGAACAAGGCACCGCTAACGCGAACAAAAAGCTTTGGCGATGAAATTCCAGGAGGCAGGCACGGTATTCGTTACGCCGACGAAGACACCGAGGCTAGCTCAGATTACCAGGATGTAGACTTCAGCAAGATCGCGGTTGCTGAGGTGACTACGGTGTCGGTTCACAAGGAAGGCACGCCCAAGCCGATCGTCGAAGAAAATGAGTACGAAATAGTTGAAGCGCCTCGTGAGGAAATCAAACCCACACCCCTGCCTGTCGCCCCCATCATGGTCATCGTAGAAGACGAAGAAACCAAGCAGTCTAGCGTCGTTCTCGAGGCCACCCAGAAGAAGACGAGGTCTCTAGAAAAGCCAAAGAGGCCGCCACCACCAAAGCCCGAAGCGGCGAAGAAGCAGCGTGTCAGATTCGGGGTCGAAGTGTTTCCCTCCGACATCATCGCTGCGATGGCTGCGAAAAAAAAAGGTGCCACAACTGAATCGAGCTCTCCTCAGTTGGTGCCGGCCGATTCAGAAGCGGCTTCAGTGAAGGACTCGCATTCGGACAAACTTGTACAAGAAGAACCTGCCCTGGAAAATCCCATTCTTGTCCGAGTCAAGGAGAGAGAGGAGCCGAGTCCTGTGCTTTCGACTAAGATGCCAAAGTCTATGTTCCCGCAGTCATCTCCTGCGAAAAAGGTGAAGCCCCAGCGACCTCCCCCTCCGAAGATTCCCACCGTTGTTTCGTCGCCTCATCCGACTTGTTCGCCGCCGCCTCCCCCATCGTCGCCGCCAAGCTCCCTGGAGGAGCCAACAGTTTTATCTGTTAGCACTTCTCCAATTACGTCAGAAAGTGCGTCCAATGTGGCAGATGAAAAGAAAAGTACAGAACTCGTCGTTTCTGAAGCTTCAGCTGTCGTGGATGGAGAAGCTGAGGTCATTCCGAAAGAAGTGCCTTCGTGTTCCCCCGTTGTGTCTCAGGAACCTGTGATAGAAAGTGAAGTGATCCCCGCTGAAGCAAAAACCGCTGCGGAGGGTTCCAAGTCCAGTGAAACTCCGCGCAAGAAGCGAACACCTCCACCGAGGCCGCCACCTCCCAGGTGCAAGCCGAAGCTGGCGGAGATGGTGGGGAAGCTAACAGTTCCGCAGAAGCCAATGGTTTCACAAAAGCCTGCAACTCCAAAGAAGCCCATGCCTTCGCAGCGACACGCCGTCTCGTCGTCATCATTAAAGCAAGCGGTTCAGTCGGGCACAAATGAGTATAGCCAGACAGACGACCTTGTGGCGTTTCGTGCGAAGAACATCGTCGCTGACCTCGACGCCCTCCTGGCTCAGAGGGAAGCAGAAGAGGCTGCGCGGGTGAAGAACGTGTCGTGCATCGAGACATCTCTCAAAACAATGGCACGGGAAGCCGCACATCAGTTTAAGCAACCCGAGGATTCAACATGCGCACTCCTCGACATGAAAACAGAAGACGTTCCTCAGGCTCCACCGCGTAGACGGCGCCAGCGCTCGAGGACAGTGGAGGCAGTCAGGGTCACAGGTGATGAGCATTGCAGGCAGCCACGGAGAAGCCACTCGCTGTCCGAAGCCGATATCCGAATCCGGATGGCCCAGAGGCTAGGCCCAAGCAATAATTCTGATGTTGCAGCTACCGTAACTGAAACATTTGTAATGGTGTTGGAGTCACCTCTTACGAAGAAGGAGCTGAAGGATCTCTACACCAATGTCATGATCGCCCCTACGAAAGACCGTCGCTTTAAGGAGGTTCCCCAGCCAACACCGTCGACCGGAATGCGTTTTCGACCCCTTCCACCTCCTCCACCGCCCCCGCGAGGAAGGTCCAAGTTGCCGACTTCATCTGCTGCTAGTTCTTTTGACGAGAACCCTTCAACGCCTCCAGCAGGCAGCAATGAACCTTCGAGCACCGATCCGACCAATGCTGCCTCCCAGGAGCCGAGTGAAAGCCCAGTGGCACGCAGAGAGAGCGTCGAAATGAGGACGAGTCCAGCTAAGCACGATTCCAAGCGCGACTCTAAACGTGAATCCAAGCGGGATTCCAAACGCGATTCCAAGTCTGAACCGCACAGCCGGCAGAGCCCAAAGAGTGGAAGCACTTCTCCCAAGGTTCGCTGGGAGAACGGGGAGCCGAAGTCGTTCCGGCTTTCCAACAGCACTTTCTACGGTCCGCCGCTCGAGATTCCACCGGAGGCACAGCGGGGTGCCGAGTCGCCGAGCACGGAGCCCAACGTCAGCAGCGAGAAGTCACGCTCCAGCTGGTACGACGACAGTGACGCGTCAGGCGACGTCGCAGATGTAGACTCGCCGGCTGTGCCCAGTGACACCGACCCCGCAGTCAGCTCGCGCAGGTCCGACTCCTCCCCTAGCTCGGTGCAGCGGTCGAAGACGAGGTTGAAGGAGAAGAAACGTGCAAGTGCAAAGTTTTACTGTGATGTAGAGGTGGAGCGGGAAAGTTCAACGGACGGAGACATGCCGCCACGTACCCCTTCCAGGGCAAGCGGTTCGGACAGGGGGCTCGAGGCAGCTGAAAACAAAGGGGAAGATACGGATGAACTCCTTGAGATGGCTGAAGGTCTGCAGAAGGAGATGACGCAGGTTTTGGTGGAACGACAGAAGAGGCTGCTGGAGACATTCGACAATGAGCTGTCGGCACAGAGGGGTGAGTGTTGACTCGAATGAGAGTTCATTCTGCAGTGTGTTGGGGACTGTTTCAAAAGGAGTTAGAAGGTGGCAAAAAGAGTGCACATTGGCTGAAACTCATTGGGACAGTTAGCATATTTTTGAAAGCATGATTTTCTGGGCATTTAAATGTTTACTACAATTGCACATTTGGGAGAAGAACAATGTGCCACGTAGGTTCATGCCTACATTATGTCAGCATACATACATGAGTGTTTCTTGTGGTACACTTGCAGAGACAAAAGGTGAAGAAACAAATCATTAACCCTATTTATGTAAGCATTGTGTTTTCTTTTTTGTTATTATGAGTGTACACGTGCTAGGAATTTTTTCGCGTTAGCAGTATTCTTTATGAAAATAGAGTTCAGAGCGTACTCATTGTTCTAAGGTATGGCCATTGTTGTTGCTGCTTGGCCTTGCCAAGCTTCGTATTTTATGTTTCAGTTTCCTACAGGCTCTGCTACTACACAGTGAAAAAGAAGCAGTAACAAATAAAAAAGGGATTCAGCCTAGACTTACGCTATAGAGACTTTGAAGGAGTACTATGAAATGAGATGATAATGAGAATTGTGTGGGAGGGAGGAAGTCGGTGACCTGCTCCGCAGAAAAAAAAAAAGGAATGCAAGGGGGTTGAGCACTTACGCAATCTTTTGGTAAATAGTGAGGCTGCATCAGTCCTACAAAACAGTGAATACACATTCATTAAGTAACATTCAAGACACAAATCTGTTATAAACTATTCTACCACTATCTCAGCAGTGTCATGGATATCTTAGAGATCCCTGTCAGGCACGCATCACTGTATGCTACAAGCTGCGTACTTCGACTTGTCTTCGTTGGGTGATTTGTAAGATTTAACTTAGTTTACCTTCAAATGTTGTCAAACTTACGTATGCCTGGTACCAGCCAGGTAAAAAAGCATTTACAAAGGTGGCGAGGTGACTCATTTTTATATGACACTAAGGTAATTAGTGCAGGGGTAAGAAACTCGCTCAACGTTGTGCTATCTGGCACGCTGACGAGCAGTCCGGAAACCGTTATTAACGTGGAGCTATCTTATCGAGCGCTGAAGAGGCTGCCGTGTTCATATGCCTCGCAGGCATCTGCGAATGAGGAGAGTGAAAGGTGATAATGAACATTGAAATAATTTGCAATAATAATTGATTTGCTGAATTAACACCTTTAAGTTAAGAAAGATGAGAAAAAATCACTATGGATAGAAGAAAAGCTCATAGGAACACATTTTCTGTAGTTGTAGGCATCGTTGTCACATACGCAAGGCAACATAAAGGAACTTGTCGATGACATGCTTTAGATCGGTGCCTGCATTGCTGTGAATGCTTAAATAGGTATTGGCAGTCCTAAATGATTGAACGGGTAAAGCCAGAACTCTCTACAGAGAAAATGGATTATAGGTTATGACAAAGTAGAGGAACAATAGCTTTTTCCTAAATGCAGTGTTGTGTATTTATGCTTATAAATAATCTTCGGATCTAATAGTTTTGCTTTATGAAATCCGTCTTTATAAAGTGCAGGTTTGACTTTATAACTACTTAAAATGGCCAGAAAAGCCAGGTGAAGCCTATGGGCAACCAGTTGTTTTAGTTTTTAATAATATGTGCAAGCAAATGCAGAGGGTTCATTAACTGTCGTAAACTTTGTATTCCTAACAAGGAAAGGGGTGATGAATTCGACTGCCTCTGGGAGTCAAATCCAAAACATCCGCGCAGGATGCACCATGAATTACCTAGTTAAGCTTCTGCATTGATAATTTCACCTGTCCTTGATCGCTTTACTGGTAAAAAGGAAGTGTTTAAATTTCAGCAAAACAACGTTCAGGCTTTTGAAAAGCATATGTACATTGCAAAAAGGCATATGCCGAAAGACCGTTATCGGCGTCTTCTTCGCTTCAAGTACAATATAAATGCTTTTTTACAGTTTTCTTTCTTTTGATGAAGTACGGCACAGGGACGATTGAGATAGTGGTTATCTTTCGCCACCTGCTATTTACAACCTGCGATCGCAATGCTGCCTTCACCTACAACCCAGCGCATTGTCTGTTAATGTAAATTTAAATTGGAACTTCTGCAGTCTCTTGCAAACCATAGAGTATCTCATTGAAATGAGTGTAAGAAAAAATAATAATAAATGAGTGCTGCTGATCTCACGGCTCATATTTCCCCCCCCCCCCCCCCTCTAACAGCAGTCTCTTTTTTACACGGCCTTCTTATCTAATCACAGCGGGAAACTCATCGTGTTGGGTGGACAGGCAAGGTCTTTGCTGCATTCGATGGGGAGGAGAGTAAAAAAAAGAAGAAAAAACACGTGTGCACTCTCGTCCCAAGCATACGTTTCAGTTTGTGTGTACGTTTTTCTAAGTGGATCGCACCGCTCCAAAGCTGTGCCAATTTTTTTCTTCTCTCTCTTGTAAACTAACATTTTCCCTCAAACGACGGCCCGCGTTCTTGCACAACGCTGGGATCGCCGGTTAACCGTTTTGCGTTTGCGTGGAGAGAGATATCTCGCGGGGGCTCGAGTGCCATCTGTTATGCGGCGGGCACGTCCACCGGCCGTGTGTCGACGGGGAGCTACAAGGTGTTGTGTCGGCTCTCTGTGCGTGCAGCAGAGAGCGAATCCAGGGAGCACCGGTTGACGGAAGAGAAGGACTCGCCTTCGCTGATGCCTCGCAAGGACCTCCCCAGCACCCACTCATCTGCCTCGGAGGTGAGAAGCAGTGTGTGTCGTCCAGCCTTTTGTATAGTCTCTTCACTAGTTCTGTGCGTGTAGCGACTGAAGCTGCTTTCATGTAACATCAAGAGTTTTTTTTGGTGATATGCTTTGTGAACCTGCTTGCTTAAATATAGCACTTAGCTGGGCTGTGGCTATTGCTTCTTCAACACCTCATTGCTTTCTCGCTCAATGATATTGAGATAGCAGTGATTTTTTTTTCTTTTTTGACCTTAACTAAAGTAAGGAGCATTTTGTGCGTATGCCTGTTTGTGTCTCAAAAAAATGTAACCGCACTCAGACAAATTCTGTCTTCTTTTTTTTTTGCAGATTTAGAATTTTCGGTTTTTGCATGTGCATATAAGTTAGAAAAATCTGTATTTATATTTTTTATTGTTTTTGATAACTGGTTACAAACTTATAAAATCTTTTGTATTCAAAATTTTCACATGTGCACGTGATTGCATGCACAGTGATGAAAAATGATTCATGCTGAACCAAGCCAGATGGCTGTCTATGTATATGTGTAAGCATTATTGGATTTGCACTGGATAAAGACAATGCCTTTGCTACGGCAGCAGATGGCCCACAATAGCCAACACTTACCCGTGATTTAGCCAATGCTAATTGATTCTTTGCAGTGCAACATAGTGTTGGCAATTATTTATTCAGCCTTAAGCAACACTACCCAGCATTAGTCAGTGCTTACCAGTGCTAGCAATGCAAGACTAAATATGGTGTGCCAGGACAGCGCTGCTAATAATTCACTTTTCACAAATCGAGTCACGAAGGGGGGGGGGGCACAATTTATAAAGCTATTCTTACTCATTTTTGATGACTCTACGGGAACACAATCATTATGAGTTTACCTAGCCTGCCTAGTCTAGCTGAACTGATTTCGTGTACAGTTTTCAAAATGGAATGACTTTTCTCTCTAGTTGAGTTGCTTCAAGCCTAAATTCCTTCATTATCTTTATTTTGCTGGGAATTCAAATAGAAAAGGGTACGCAATGCTTAGATATGAGAAAATGTGGTGCACTAGTCTAGCTGAACTGATTTCGTGTACAGTTTTCAAAATGGAATGACTTTTCTCTCTAGTTGAGTTGCTTCAAGCCTAAATTCCTTCATTATCTTTATTTTGCTGGGAATTCAAATAGAAAAGGGTACGCAATGCTTAGATATGAGAAAATGTGGTGCATTGTCTTCAATGCTGTAACAGCAAGTTTTTTTCAATATGCACAGGGCAGTAGTGATTAAATGCCCACACAGACCATCTCACTGACCTGCCATAGTGTCTGTTGTCGTAACCCTCGTATTTCCTCTGTGTTCATCACAGGATGTTTTTGTTTGTTGCTATTTCTGTTTGGTAGCTCCCTTTTCGCAGTTATCTCACTGAACGTTCATATCTCAGTTTACATGGCGGGGAGCTGTGCAAAGAACTAATTTGTCACGGTTCAAGTATTTTATTTGTTTAGCGGCTATTGTCATATTTTCGAGAATGCTCGAGCAGTAATTGTTGCATACAATGCTTAGCAGGAGTGCACGAATATTCAAGTGTGCGAATACAGATCGAATAGTTCATGTCATTCGATCTATATTGAATTTGTACTTGATTTGACAATTTTATATGAAATTGGGAAATATATTCATAACAAATACAACACCCATTGGATTCCTGAGCGAGACAAAAAAATGTGTGTCTAGCCTGTTCTTCCATAAGGTAGTGTTATTACATGTTTTAACTTTCGTTAATGTTTTTATTGGCACGTGAACATCTCAATACATACCTCCCTACGTGTATACAAGCCCGAATCATTATTGCATCATACAAAACCAGTGCATTATTCGCATTTGTTATCGTTTTAGAAATGCAAATATATGTCGCATGTTATTAACATTTAAAACCCACTTTTTCTAATATTTGCGTTTGATTACATTGGTTAATCTGGGTATACACAGTCCTATTACCAGCTTGAATAGGCACAGCCATAATTAGCAGCTGTTGGAGGGAACAAACAAGTGTGCTTAATATTCTAGCTGGCACCAAGTGAAAGAAGTGGACCTGGGCTGCCCACGTATTGCATAGGAAAGGCAACAAGTGGCTCCTTCTTGTCCGTTTGTCGCCGTTCTTTTTTCGCACTATAACTATCATCATGTCATACCAACTAGCCCAAACTGCCACACTTCTAAAAAACAGCAAAAGCAACAGGATGGTTGCCAAGAGATGGGAAATGCAGTTGAGAAAAGCAGAAAGGAGTGACAAAATTAAAAAATTTGTCGGGATAAAATGGAATCGACCCGCGCAGGGTATAGTAAACTGGAGATCAGTGGCAAAGGTTTTCGTCCTGCAGTAAGCCTAAATAGACTGGCAATGATTATGATGATGACAATGATGATGGACATTGTTCATTGTTAATTTAAAGCTTCTTTTAGCACTCATATGTGTGACCAATTAAAATAGTTAATCTTTTCTAAAAGAAAGATGTCGGTATGTATATTGTCCAACTCGTTTCGTTCGCTTCTTTGCATCCTCAGGTGAGCTGGCAGGGATCATCGGAAGATGAGAGCGATGGGGAGGAGACGCGGAACATGTCGCTGGACGAGGCCGCCCGACACCGACGCAAGCGCAAGTGCATGTACATTGCTCGGGAGATAGCCAGCTCGGAACAGGTCTTCGTCGATGCCCTGCACCTGCTAAACAAGGTGACCAACTATCTACGTTGAGTTGAGACATAGCAAAATAGTGGACAGAATGACTGGAGAATAACCAAGTGGGACGTCCTGCCCGTTTGTTCACCTGGTTTGTTGTCTTTTTGTGCACTATGTTGTTATGTCTCAAGTCAGCTAGTACCAATTAGCCCAACTCTTTGCCTTCTACGCTGAACTTTCAACGACCCTTATAACCCAACTGTGTTACTGCTGCCAAAGTGGACAATTGGGCAACAAGTTGGTACACCAAGCTTGAGATTTAAATCGCCGCCGACGACAGGGGAAGCGCAAAAGGGATGATGCAGACACAATGCTATGTTGAAGTCTTTGACTTGGTCTCCCGTCATATGCTCAGTTTAGAATTTTGAAGTGTCATTTTGTCCAAAAGTTAGGGTTAGATTAATGGGGGGGAGTCAAGTGTGTTCGTACATAATTACGAGAGTACAGTGCAAGAAACGCACTCACAGAACAAAAACAACTAGAACGCCGCTGTTTGCTTTCATATTGCATAATTACGCTTGGAAGGTAATGAAAAGGCCATATTACTTTTGTGTACCTTCCACTATGATATCTGACGACTAAAGAAGTTATAAGTTAGGACTGTTACCCGGGTTCGGGAAGCACCCGTAAAGGTGTAAATATCATGTCCACGGTGCTAAAGAGACATGTAAAGTGAAGATGACTTGCTAACAAGAGGCAAAGCATCATGTGAAAGAGCATGGGGCTTTTAAGTATGTAAAATGGGCGTACACCTCATTTACTATTTACGGCAGCTTTAATTTCTACTTCAGCAAATGTATGGGATGCCATTTCGATGAACTGCGGCATATGCCTGTCGCTTCAGTTTCATCGAGGTGCATCCTACTAAGTACTATTGCAATTTGTTTCTCTGCGACTGCCAATCGAGTGAAATGACAAATTGTCGATCCCATGGTTAAGATTGTTAAGGGGGGACTGTTAGACACACCACTTGACATGCTTTAGATTGATCGTGATCTTTTGCTCGCTTCACAGGACTTCAAGAAAGCCGTACAAGCAGCTAGTGAGGAGCGCGGTTCGCCGATTGTCCCCGACGAGGTCTTGGACCAGATTTTGAAACACCTGCCCCAGCTGGTAGACTTGAACGAGGAGCTCCTTGGGCAGCTGCAGGAGCGGGTGGACAACTGGTGGGTCCTTATTTCGATTGTGTCTTTCTGACCTGTTTGCATGACCCTAAAGAAGCCGTGCAACCTTTGTGGGTAATCATGGAATGGCTTCATCAATGGAGTGAATCGCTTCGCGAATCGACTGTCGCAAAGATTTTTGGCATGTGTCAAGTACGAGCAGAGTCGCAGGGATTCGTCGCACGCTTTGAGCGTTTTTTTCTCCCCCTTCGCACGAGTACGCTTGCTGACAGCAAGTTGGCGGGAAAATGACAAGGCAGGGAGAAGCTTTGCCTGTTCGTCGGCGCATGCCATGAACTTGGGCATGTTTTTTTTTCTTCTTCAAACACACAGCTTAGTTTAAGTGTGGTGGCTGCAGGCATATAAGCTTGTGAGAACATTTTTCAGCAGTGTAGTAACTTTGCAGCTTGCGATGCACAAACCAGCCACTGGCTGTGGACTTGGTGTTTATAATGCAGTCATTTGGGTTTATGGCATTGTTTCTCGAGAGAAGAGCGGCAAATGTCTAGCTATGTTTGCGAATTAATTGTGAATCCCAGGCTGCATTCTGTGCTATAATGTTTGGCTAACATGTTTTCAGGAACCTCGATTGTGTATCATCAGCGTTTTCTGACTATGCTCAAAAAGTGTTGCAGGGCCCCATCAAGGGACAATAAGAAAGCAGAGTGGGTCAGGGAACAAGTGGGCGTTAAACACATCTTCGTCTGAATCAAGAAAAAGAAATTGACATGCATAGGGCATGTAGCGCGAAGGTCAGATAACGCCATGTCTCAGGCAGTGCAGCGGCTTGGTGTTGCAATTTTATTGTGTCCGTTGTCACACACAGCAGTTTTGTTTTAGACAAGTGCCTAGGGTGTGTGAGCACATCTCAGATACGTTACATTTGATCGTAGGTGTTCGAGTCAATTGTAGAGCCTTATTGAATGAATTTGCCTGCTTCCAAGTTTTGTTGCATCGATCACCGTCGAGTCGCCAACAGTCTCTCTCAGCTGCAACTAGGTGTTCTTTGTTGTCTGCCTGTTGATATTTTGCCTTCTTGCTTTGCGATTTCGTCTTCACAGGGAAGGCAGGGAGAAAGTGGCTGACGTCCTCATCAAGATGGGTCCATTCCTCAAGCTGTACTCGTCATACATCAAGGATTTTGAGGCCATGACATCTGCTCTGGAGGAGGCCAAGCGCAAGTACCCCGAGTTCCAGAAGGTTGTCCGCACTTTCGAGGTTGGTAAATTTTTCACTGTCCTCTGTGGCAGTAGCCTCGAGCTAGCCTTACTGCTTTAGTGTTCATAGTTACCACTCATACACTCAAACCTTGATAAAACGAACTTGGATGTAACAAAATATCGGTTATAACAAAGCAAATGAAGATTACTCTTTCAATGGGTGTAGTGTTAGGAATATACCTTTATAATGAATATTTGGATATAAAAAACTTAGTTTCGTGTAAAATGAAATTTTGTTGTAAGGAGGTTTGAGTGTTGCTGTTCTCATCCGAAAGGTATTAGCAAAAATGCTACATCCGATTATGTTTGCTCACTTCTGTGGCATCAAGCACTTTTGCATGCACATACAGTGTAGGGAAAGGGCTTGAGATAGGTAACTGAAATGCGTAAAAAATGTTTGAATGGACTTCCCACTCAGTCAATCCGTTACAAAAAAAAGAAAACCCTTGAAGTTTAAGCAATTATTGGGTCTGCTTATTGGGAAGTGTGTTCTGCAAAATCTAGACCTAGCTTTACGGTCAATCCCCATTAGCTTTCAGAAATGTTGTGGGGAAGTCAGTAGCAAGGTTCTTGCTGTAAATACTTTGTACTGCTTCTCTCTTCATTCTTTACAACGTTTTCGGTGCTAGTAGTTTTTCGTATTACGACCTTCCGATTTTAAGGGTTCGTGACCGAGCTGTGTGTCCTCGCAGCAAAGCCCTCGCTGCCGGCAGCTAACCCTGCCGCAGTACATGCTCAAGCCAATCCAGCGGATACCTCAGTACCGGCTCCTGCTCACCGACTACGTCAAGAACTTGGAAGTGGAGACGCCCGAGTACAGCGACGCCTGCGCCGCTCTCGAGATAGTCTCCCAGGTGGCCGAGCATGCCAATGAGACCATGAAGCTTGGGGTGAGCTTTTTAGAAGGTCCTCTCATTACACTGAACTTTCATTGTTGATTCAAAGCTGTGCTATGGCTCGATTGTTGAGCTGAAATGACAAGATGGCCATTCTACATTGTTTTATGGCATGGCAAAAAACTAAAGATAGGCAGCCCCCCTGCACAAGGCTACTAGAAAAAAACCACCCTCTCAATTTCGAAAAAAAAATTTGTCCTGGTTTGGGGATCGAAACATGGACTGATTGCTTTCCCATGGCAACGTTTTGCATCCGAGTTAACTGGGAAGCTAGGAGGCCGCAAAGTAAGGCACAAATAGCTGACAACTTCAAGCGTGTGTACTCATAATATAGCAATAAGTTGTGCTAAGATCCTCAAACGGACAGAGTTTCGTGAAATCGAAAGTTATGCGCCTGATAATAGCGTAATTTTACTCGACAGAAAAATGAAAAGAAGCTTCTTGCTAAACTGTTGCCATCTCTTGCGATTTTGTCGGGGCATGTGTGTTGTTATTTTACATTTACGTCTCTTTTCAGGACAACTTCTCCAAACTCATGTCACTACAAAACAGGATCTCTAACCGCTACGAAGTGCTCAAACCAGGAAGGGTGAGCGAAGCAAATATTTTTGTTGCGGATGTATCTGTAGTTTAGTAGTGCACTGCTTGGCATTGTGTCCTACACCGTTGTCACAATTTTTTTCTCTGTTCACCCGCAGGCCTTTTTGAAGGAAGGTGAGCTGATGAAGGTCTCTCGCAAGGAGATGCAGCCAAGGTACTTCGTTCTGGTACGCTTTCACTGATTATTAACTAGCACTGCGTGTGAGCATGTAGGCACCAGAATCGGTTGTCGCTCATTTTGACTGGCGGTTTGGTCATGTCAGTGAGTAAGCAGCCTCCTCGTCGTTAGTGGTTGCTTTAGTAAGCCAATCACTCAGAGACCAGGTCCTATCACTAGTCATCAATCATTATCCCGTGTAGCTATCTGATCAAAATCTACCCTACAGTCTAGTTTGAATATACATCAGTACACATTATCATGGGTTCGAGTGAAGCTGATCAGGTGAGAGGGAAAAAAATGTAGTTAGTACATGTAACTTGCACTTGCCAAAAGGTGTCACGAAGGGATGACTCGAAACTTGATGTTTTGCGGATCCCTGCTCACAAGTAGCATCTGTGGCTCTTGCTCTTAGGGGCTCATTGAAACCTTGATACAGTCGAGCCCACATATAACGGCCCCACTTAAAATGAACTTTTGGTTAGAACGAACAATATTCACGTGATCGTGAAAATATGCATTGGTTCAATGGCACAAAATCGCTCTTACAACGAACGTCTCTGAGCACCACCGATCGGTTACAGCGAACAGGGTCGGCGCTCAGCCAACTTTTCGGGAAACCACTTTCGGCCACCGATCAGGCATCGGCGAGGTGCCCATACACTCTTATTATTAAACGCCGACCCTGCCTCCGCGCCACTCTAGTTGCTGCTCTCCCTGACTGCTTTTCGTTACGCACCCCTCCGTGCTTTGTCCCCCCCCTCCCCACTACTCTGAGCACCCTGCATCGCCAGACAAGGCCCGTGTTTTCACAATGCCACAGATCTTTCAAAGACTGGTCGGCCATCTCCACTGTTTTTAATCGCTAGTACTGTCATTGGTGTCGCCGGCCTGGAGTGACCAGACCATTTGCCAACATCGTCGGCCACCGCCGATCGTCTAGTGCATGCGCATACGCTACTCCACCGACTCTGATAATTTGCGATTTGTTTTGTGTTTAGGAGCTGTTCTCGCTCACTTCGCACTCGGCTCAGCATGCCCTCCGCACGCGTGCGGAAGCGTGACAACGGCTGTTAATTTGCATGGAATGAATCGCGAAATATTGAGGTTGGTGAGGCCACGCAAACCCGCCGTCGCAACAAAATGATTTTTTGACCACGACTGCCGATTCTTTGAACACCGCTGCGTGCGTCGATCCAGGTGGCCGTGCTTTGACTTCTGTGCGCGAAGGCACTCTCAAGTTTTTCTACGTACACATATTGCGGACCTTTCAAGCAAGCTAACCGACCTACCTCCTTCCCGCATGTGTTGCTTTTCAAGGTCACCCTCCCGCCGTGTCCTCCCTTCTCCACTCAGTCGCAACTCTCTCGCAAATCTGCTCTCCTCTCTTGATCACAACCCCTTCGATCGTCGCCACCCCTCCGCGATGCCAGCCACGCTGGTTTGAGTTAGTTTCGTTTTCTGACTAGAAACGGGCCCAGAGACGCGTTCTGGCATGTGTGTCGTGTGTGCGCGTCTAGCTCGCTCTTGGTGTGCGTGTGTGATCAGGATGGCTGACGGGAGGTCTTGCACGCTTTTTCCCACTGCTAAACAAAACGTCGAAAGTGTGACTGCTTGGCTTGAGCGTAATCCGCGCGTTAGGAGCCGCGTTGCGGAGCGCTTGCTCAAAGCTGTTGACCACCTGGCAGTGAACGTGCCGGTCCAGGCGTCCCGGTATTCGGTTGTGGAGATGGTGACTATTTCGTGAGCGGTGGTGACGGCTACATGCGTGGGAAACTGTTCTTGAGAGGACGACTTCGTCGACGTCGGGCCGGATGTTGAGCCTGAAGCTTCCGAAGAGGATCACTTCGGCGGTGATTTGTGGCAGCGTGCCGTCGTCTCCGACATGGGAGAGCGGGTGGAACATCTGATTGGATAGTTTTATTACGGCCGATGGTGATGCCGACAACGCGGAACCGTGCACGGATCAGAGCATTGTGAATGAAGTACGTGGCTAAAGCCATTTGGAGGAATCGAATTGCGAGAACGACGAAACTTTGGAGCCAGTCCCTCATGCAGCTTATGCCACGGGCCTCGGCGAACAAGCTCGCTGCTGTTTGAAATAAACTAGAGACCGTCCTTATCGCTTCTGCTCCTCGAAACATGTGCATCACGAACTTTTTTGGGCAAAAAAAGTTTGTGTTTTCACTCGCAACTTTTTTAAAAGCTGTGTTTCACTTACAACGAACTTCGGGATACAGCTAACGGATGCCGCGTCGGACTCGGGTTCATTCGTAAGCGGGCTCGACTGTATAACTAAGCTGAAAATAATAATATGCCGGTTATAATGAAGTAAATAAAAAATAGTCTTGCAGTAAATAGTGTTTAGAATAAACCTTTATAATGAATTTTTAGATATAACGAAACTATTTTCGTGTAAGGTGCAGCTCTGGTATGATGAGGTTTGAGTGTATCTCGTTAAGTTAAGCTAGATCCAGTGTTCCTAGCATTAATTTTACAAGCGATTTTATCTCGAATTGACTGTTTTGCACTCTCCACTTGTGGCTCTGCTTGGATGCCTGTATTGGATTGAGTGCTGTCTTAGCTTTGTTTCTCTTTCGTCTCCGACAGTTCAGCGACAGTCTCCTGTATCTAGTGCCAACGCCCCAGGGGTTCTACAGGGTCAACTATGAGCTTCCCTTGTCTGGCATGAAGGTGATGGTGCCTCCTCAGCAGGACTACCAGAACGAGTTCAGCGTCTACACCACAAAGCGTTCTTTCATCTTATCTGCCAGGTGGGCGACTAGCGAGGGTCTTTTTGCCCTCTATTCATGTGGTTCTTGCTCTGTTTGCCACTACATCAGAGTTCGTCACAAGACACTGTCTTCACGTTCAAAAAATGGCATGCCAGTAACATTGGCATATGGTGATGACTCTATTAGGGTCCCATTTCCGAAGAAAAAGTGGCAAAAAGACGCTGTCTCATGATGGGCTCATCGACCCTTAGACAGCCGTGTGAATCGAGCCTAATGTGCGCTTCGTATTTACCATTCATGGCGGTTCTGTAAACATTGAAACCCACTTGAATGTTGAAATGGTATTTTCGAAACTTCGATGCATTCGCTGGCTTACACCGTTCCTGTGATGACCGTGGCTGTAGCATGCAGGCACTGAAAGACATCGCGCAACACTGCTGTTTGGATTTCTTTGTAAACAACAACCACTTTGTATAACTATTCTTCTCGGCTGCTATTGATGCAAAAGTTTGGATACCCTTTTGGCGCGCAGACAACTTTTATGCACTTATACAGAGAAGTAGTTCACAGGAAGATGTGGGAATTTCACAAAATACATGGAATACACCTTAAAACCAATAGTATATTTTAATCAGTGCAGCCTAATTCACAAAGGCTAAGCTCTAATTGATTTTCAGTGCAATTGTAAGTCATCTACATATTTATCCACCAAATTTTAACAAAGCTAGAGAGTCATGCTTATAGTCTTAAGTGTGTGGTAGTTTCTCCAACTTGTAAAATGATGTAACAGGTGTTCAAAGCTGAGCTTTATGGTTTTCTTAAAATTCAGCACTGGGAAGAACATGAAAACCATCTTTGCGGATAACCTATGTATCCAGGGGGACACGAAACTTTGCTGTGGGGTATCTCGGTGCACAGACAAGCTAGAAAAATTATTTTGCACGTAACAGTGTAGAAACGCGACTGGCTACAACTTTTCAATACAGATATGCCCGTCTGCTGCAGTCACTGAAAAGTTAGTTATGAAATCTTAGTTAATTTGGCCACTGACAGCCAGAATTATTGTCTCACTCTGTGTCCCTCTGGATACACAAGTTATCTGCAAAGGTGGTTTTCATGTTCTTTCCAGTGCCAAATTTAAAGAACACCATAAAGTTTAACTTTGAACACCTGGTACAGTTTAATCCAAGGATCGCTCCTTTAGGCTGCTTTGCTGGCCAAGACTGTCTCAACGTTCACAGTGCAGGCATTGCCTTTAGCAACTTTTGCCACATATGAAAGAGCAGCAAATCCTGCAGTGATGTTTGTCTTTCACTGCTCTACTCACAATATGTTTATGGCCACTCCTGATCAACTATACACTCAAACCCCGATATAGCAAGCCCGGATATAATGAATTATTGGCTATAAAGAAGTAAGTGAAAACTGGCTCTGTCACAGGTACATTGCTACAAATATATGTTCATAACGTATTCTTGGATATAACAAAGTATTCTCGTGGCAAGTGTGAGTTTGTTATGATGAGGTTGTAGTGTAGTAGAATTGGGCATAGGCACTAGGTGCCCATGTCAAATCCTACTAGGTGACTCAATAAACTTTATCGACAAGTCAGCCTACTGATTTACTAGTAAAGTTACCCTGCTTGAGTAAATACTGGACATCATTGAGCCAGAAGTGCGAAAAGTGAGCAACAGTTTTCTTGTCCACTTATTGAACTTGTGGCTCTGTTTTCTCTATATCGCTGTATGCCTCAATGATTGAAGGGGATTGATCCTGATTGGGACCTCTTTATTTATTTTTTCTGAAGCTCGCCAGAGGAACGAGAAGAGTGGATATCAGCCCTGAACAAAGCCATCGAAGACAACATTCACCGCAAGAGCTCCTTCCACGTCCTCAAAAAGGCACGTAAATTTTGTCGATGATTTGCTGCCACATTCTCACGGATGCACCTCGTCTTCAAGTCACCTCTGAAGCTGCTGTCGTGCCGATTGCTTAGTCACGGCTGTTTCTGGGTGCGGCATCGTCTCGGAACAACACTGGCACGATCGATCTGGTTGGCTTCCTACTATTTGTGCTGGAGAAAAAAATGCGAATGGCTGGGTTTGCTCTGGCACAATCAAATACGCTCAAACCTCATTATAACAAATTCACACTTGCCATGATAATACTTCGTTATATCCAAAAATTTGTTATAAGCATATATTTGTAGCACTGTACCTATGGCTGAGCATTCTTCACTTATTTAGTTATAACCGATGATTCGTTATATCGAGGTTTGAGTGTAAATGTGAAGCTTGCCCTTCGAGACTTGCGGCCTGCTGGTGGAGTCTGGTGTAAGGCTCAGCTTATGTTCCTGACCACTCGGCACAATGAAACAGAGGCGAGAAAAAAAAATGGCTTGGGAAGAGGGTAACCTTCCAATGCTCATTGCTCCCTTTATACATGATGCTTGAATTATGTTGCACAAGCTTTGCGGAAGTTATGGCCTTGCCCTACTGCTTTGACAGTCTAAAAGGGTCATTAGAGGGATTGCTTCATCAAAGACTGCTGGGGGACATTGACTATCATAAGAGTTACTTAAGAGATTAGGCATATCGAACTCACCTAATTTAGCGGGTCTGCAGCCGCTAAATTTAGTGTTGGTAGGACCAAGACCGCGAAAAAAGTCATCGCTTTGCCGCAAAGGTGAAGCAATGAACGCGATAGCAACAAATTGGAAGGTCACACGCAGAATGGCAAGCAGATAGAAACGTGCCCTGCATTTCTCACGCACAAATGTCGCCCAAAACGTACTCACAGGTACAGATGAATGCGAATAAGCGTATCAGTTGTTACTACGCCGTGTCTGAAAAGCGCGCCCTTTTCGCAAATGGAGGATGTGCAGCGATTGCAGTGACCTTTGTGCGCCCGGTAAGTACAACAGAATCGTTCCGACGAAACCCAAAGCCTAGCCAAGACTTACGATTCTCCCCACTGCAAGATAAGGGCACGCGATTGAGCATAACCCGCTTATTCTCTACGTGGGTCAAAGTACACGTGAGAGATGAGAGCCGCCGCGCGCTCACTGCGCCATCTTGCTGATAGTGCTGAAAGCACGATAGTTCCCCCCGAAGATGCCCACCAACAGCGGTAAGTGGTAGATACGAATAGCTTGCCGTTTGAACATTGAAGGAGGTAGCTCTTGGTGGCTCAGTGGTTAATGCCTCGCAATCACGACGCGGAGGTTCCACGTTCGATTCTGCTCGCTGGAGTCTTTTTTTTCTGGGATTTTTTTCTTTCTTGCGTTTTCATATGTGTAGATACGTATACATATGCGATGCATAACGTCTACGCTATCGGCGAAATCCAGCCGAGAGTGCCTATATAATTGCTATCACAATAAAAGGTAGGATTGGGTTTAAGGGGCAAAATGTGTACTTACATCGCTGTTTGAAATGTCTGACGTATAGGTTTTGACGTATAGGTTATTCTGATGTCTAAGTTATTTCCGAAGGGGATTCGGCATCAGGACTTCAACAACATATTGATACGGATATCCAGAATGACTAAAATCTGAATTCTGAAATATAGTTTTGTTTCATGCTTTGACACGTGATGACCAGTTGGGATGCTTCACAAAAGTATTTCCGAGATCAGTCATATCTGTAGCTCCCGAACAACTTGTTAAGGAAGTAATATATATATATATTGTCCCCGCATATATATACATCCCCGCAGGGGTGCCTGCGCAAGTAGGCGTTTGGTGTGTAGCGACACCACGGACCCGAGCTAACGGGGGAGTTTTGACTCCCTCCCACGCTTAGCCGTGCGTGGCTTTGCCGTGTCTGGGGAAAAGGGGATCCTGGGGGTTGAGCTGACGCTGGGTGATTGGACCTTTAAGGCCCCCCGGCAGAGGCAACACACCCCTTTGGCCCCGGCTTCACGTAGACGGCACCCCTGGGCTGACCCACCCAGGGGAAATCGGCAGTCGCCTTTTCCTATCTCTCTCTCCCTACATCTTTGTCTTTCGTTCTCACTTTACATCTTTCCTGTCTTCTCCTCACTTCATCTTACTTCCAATTTTTCCTGGCGGCAAGGGTTAACCTGGTGTGAATATCCAAACTTGGGTAGATATATTAGGTTATGGCAGTGGTGTACAACTGGCGTTGTGCAGACATGTTTACATGTTCTGCCACGTCCCCTTGTTGGGCTCCGTGGTGGGTGGTAGGCGCCATTACTGAACGAACTGCACTTTTCTATGGGATCACGAAACCCCTTCTCCATTGATCGCCCCTTCAAAAGGTGGCGCACCGAAGCAAACGTAATGCTGATTTTGGAAAAACAAGATCATTTCCCTAAGTACCACGTTATTCATTGCGAAAACTCGGACAAAAAAGCTCGCAAAATCTCCCCATTCCTCGTGTCCAGGTGCCTAACCGAGACTATCGGAACTGGCTATAAGGCTACAAAGATGGCAAGCGGGGACTTGCTGGTAGAAGTTAAAGACAAGACACAGTTTCAGAAACTAGAAAAATTAGTAGCGTTTGGAGACAAGCCCGTAACCGTCTCTGCGCACCGAACGATGAACACTGTCAAAGGCGTTGTGTCAGACGATGGCCTAAAAGACATAACAAATGATGAGCTTCTGGCTGGCTGGAAGGACGAAAATGTCATTCACGTACAGCATATCGTAGTGAGAAGAGAAAACAAAGAAACTCCAACCAAGCACATAATTGTGACCTTCGGGTGCTCCACACTACCGCATGAATTAGTTACCGGCTACCTAAAACTGTCTGTGAGACCCTAGATTCCGAATCCGCGGCGCTGCTTCAAGTGCTAAAGATTCGGACATGCTTTTCAGAGTTGCCGTGGGCAGCTTACCTGTGCACGGTGTGGTACCACAGGCCACTCTACAGATGATGACTGCAAGGCCGAACCCCACTGCGCGAACTGCGATGGGGAACACGTGGTGTATTCCACATCCTGTACAGCATGGAAAAAAGAAAAAGAAATTATTACCATCAAAGTCACCCACAACATCGGTTTCCGCGAAGCAAGGCATCGGGTCTCTCCTTACTATGCAACAAAATCATTTGCTGAAGTGGTGCAACTGGGGGCAGCACCACGACGGCATCAGGCGGTTGCCCAAGCTACGCACAGCGTGCTGGAGCGACCGCCGTTTGCTCCTACAGCAGGAGCAGCCAAGGCTGCTCCGGCCTCGGCCAACAAGGCCCCACCACAGGCGTCGACATGCACTGGCACGAGCCAGGGCAACGGGCAGACTGCGGGAGCCCCGTTGACATCCGGTGTAGAGGGCTTGAAGGCTTCGTATCTTGAGCCGAAGCTTGCAACGCCCAGGGATCGCTCGGCAGAGCGACGGCCCAACGCTTCTCATGAAGCTATGGACACGACCGCTAGTCAAACGGCGCCTGCAGCGCCGAAGGAGCGGCGAGTTTCTATCGACCGCTCCAAAAAGGACAAAAGACAAATTACAGGGCCTCCAAAAAGCCCTGTAAAATAAGTTTCATTTTCCATAACCTGAAAGGTTATGGTACCATTCTGTTTTGACTTTAGTATCACAGACACGTCACCAAGGTTTTATCGCCAACAAATCAAGTCTAACTTTACTTTTCCGTTCAAGTTCACTGCCCAAAATGGCTCTTCTTCTCCATTGGAATTGTAGAGGACCCATTCACAACATAGGTGACATAAAAGATTTGCGAAGTAGTCTCTCTCCAATGGCTATGTGCTTACAGGAGACCAATTTGGGAGAAAAACACACCAACTTCCTTAGAGGTTTTACCGTAGTACGGCGCGATTTCATCCATGCTAGCCGGTTGTCCGGCGGCGTGGCTATGGTCGTCAAAAGTGGTATTGCAGTGAGAGAGATCACCATCAACAGTCACATTGAGGCCGTGGCCGTTACCATTTTAGCTCACAAAACTATCACCATATGTTCCATTTATATCCCTCCACACACGCATTTTACAACTAAATATATAGAGCATATTTTGGACCAACTGCCTGAACCGTTTGTTATTGCAGGGGATTTTAACACGCACGGAATGCTTTGGGGAAGCAGTACAACTGACACCAAAGGACAAACCCTCGAAGATTTTATTCTGAACAATGACATATGTCTTTTAAATACTGGTAGCGTCACCTACTGCTCCCCAAGCACAGGAGCCACTAGCTGCTTAGATCTAGCGCTGTGCTCACCGTCGCTCTTTTGCGACCTAAAGTGGAGCGTGATAGATAATGTTTACGGCAGTGACCATACGCCTGCTCTCATAAAATTAACACAAACCCTCCCCACCACTCCATCTCGACCACCACGTTGGAAACTACATCTGGCAGACTGGCCACTGTTCACTGAAAAAGCTGCCCTAGAAAAAGAGATGCTTGATGGCCTAAGCATAGAGGAAATGAACGAGACAGTCACCGCCTGCGTACTCGCGGCAGCCGAACAAACTATACCACAATCCTCCGGCGTTATAAAGAAAAAACTTAAACCCTGGTGGACAAAAGAGTGCATACAAGCTCAAAAAATGCAACGCAAGGAGTGGGGCATTTTTCGTAAATATCCTACAGGAGAGAACCTCCTAGCATTTAAAAAGGCGAGAGCGAAAGCAAGATTTATTCGCAGGCAGGCTGAAAAACTCTCGCGGAAAAAGTACATTTCATCCATTAACAGTTCCATCACATCTAAAAGAATGTGGGATCAGGTGCACAAGTTGAACGGCAACTACAGTTCATATACCATCCCCATTCTCTCAACCCCTGGCATCCAGACAACTTTATGCGAGCAGGCAGACCTACTAGCGCAGCACTTTTGCGCTATTTCGAGCTCAGCAAACTATTCAGCAGCTTTCCTAAAAACATAAACAATCTACAGAAAAACAAAAGCTTCCTATTACAGGTTATCACAACAGATCATACAACTCCCCCTTAACCCTGCAGGAAATTAACAGAGTGCTTTCTCAAGGTAAAAAAACAGCACCTGGCCCAGACAAAATACATTACCAAATGCTCGCCCATTTGTCCCAGGAAGTGGTGAAGGCATTGCTGCGCATCTTTAACGCTATTTGGGTCACTGGCAGAATGCCAACAGAGTAGAAAAAAGCCATTATAATTTCATTTCTCAAAGCCGGAAGAAACCCTACATTATCAACAAGCTACAGGCCCATAACACTCACAAGTTGTATGGCGAAATCCTACAAAAGTGTTATTAATATTAGGCTAACATACATTCTAGAAACCGATAACTTGATAGATGTCCACCAATGTGGTTACAAGAAAGGATGTTCACCACCTATCACCTCGTTCGCCTTGAACATACAGTACGAGAAGATTTCTTGTACAAGCAGCACTGCTTAGCAGTATTTTTCGATCTTGAAAAGGCATATGACACAACGTGGAAGTATGGTATCTTACGAGACCTGGCAGATCTAGGAATTCGCGGAAGGATGCTCAACTGCCTGTCCGACTTCCTATCGAACCGAACTTTTCAGGTTCGTTTAGGTACCACACTTTCAGAAACTTTTACTCAAGAGAATGGTGTGCCTCAGGGCTGTGTCTTAAGCACAACTCTCTTTGTCGTCAAAGTGAACTCTGTGAACCAGGTCATACCATCTACTCTTATGCATTCACTATATGTGGATGATCTCCAAATAGCGTGCTGGTCATCTAACATGGCGAAGTGCGAGTGACAGATTCAAATAGCACTAAACAAGCTAACACAACGGGCTAACAAATACGACTTCTGGTTTTCTGAGGAAAAAACGGTTGCTGTAGCGTTCTCCCAGAAACGAGGCTTACAACCAGACCCCGTACTCAAAATAAACAAAACAGTATTGCCAATAAAACAAGAACAGAAGTTTCTGGGGGTCGTATTTGATAAGAAGCTCAATTTTCTTCCACACATTAATAATCTCAAGGTGAAATCCAACAACGCCTTCAATGTCCTCAAAGTCTTGTCCCGAAAGCACTGGGGTTCCGACCGTAAGTGCCTCCTGCTCATCTACCGCTCTTTAGTACGCAGCAAACTAGACTTCGGTAGTATAATCTACGGTTCAGCAAGAGACTCGTACCTTAAGCGCCTAGACCCTGTCCATAACAAAGGGTTGTTACACCTCACAACAGGTGTCTATCGAACATCACCTATTTCGAGCTTATACGCCGAAAGTAACGACCCATCCTTGGAATATAGGAGAACGAAATTAATGCTCACGTATGTCCTTAGAGTTCGTTCTTCACCAGATCATATATGCCACAGTATTGTCACACGCTGTGACCTACGACAACACTATGCCAACAAGCCAAACGTAATTAAGCCACTAGTACTAAGATTTGAAGAAAAATTTCACACCCTAAATGTCCCTAGCGAAGCACTCTCCGTCGCCAGAAGGCCACCCAGTTTGGCCCCATGGAGTGACTTCTCCAAATTCTTGGATTTTTCACTCACACATATAAAAAAAAAAACACCCCACGTGAACATATACTACATGAATTCCTTAAATTACAAGAAACGTACAACACTTACGAAGAATTTTACACTGATGGTTCGAAGACATCTGTTTATGTCGGAAGCAGCGTGGTAGGAGCAACACACGAGCAAATAACTAGACTACTGCAGTTCGTATCCATCTACACCGTTGAGTGCTATGCGTTATGGATGGCAGTACGATACATTATAAGCTCAAAACATAAGAAAGCTGTAATATTTACAGACTCGTTAAGTGCACTGAAAAGTCTCAATTATAAATCTCAGTATGAGCCATTCAGAGGCGATATTTTAAACATGCTATCCCACACACCTGATGACCACATCATACGCCTCTGTTGGGTCCCGAGTCATGTCGGGATCCCAGGCAATGAAAGGGCAGACCAACTAGCTGCAACAGCAAAAGAGGTGCGCGAGTCAAAAACCAACATACCTGCCAGAGATGGGATTCAAGCTGTTCGCCGGGCCACCACCTTTCACTGGCAGCAGGAATGGAAACCACGACAAAACAACAAACTTCACCTAATTAAACCTGTTCTTGGTGAATGGAAGACCTGTATTCATCAAGCACGTTTTATCGAAGTAGTTATATGTCGACTACGAATAGGTAATACGCACATCACACATAACTATCTATTGGCAGGCAAAGAAGCCCCAACATGCGATAAGTGTCAGGAGCAACTAACTGTAATGCACATTTTAATAGCTTGCCCACATATGGAAACATTAAGAGAAAAACATTTTCGTATATTTTACAGGTTAAATATTCCCTTTCATCCAATGCTACTCTTGAGCGAAGACGCCCTAATACCCATAGCTGATGTGATCAGCTTTTTAAATGAAGCACAACTTCTGAACAAGGTCTAACTGCACTAAACTATGCTACCACTAGACATTGCAAAACTTGACTGATGTGACTCGTAGCACAGCCTCTTCGGAGAGGCATCTGCTGCAGCTGGAATTTACAACGAGGCACTTGCCTCTTGGCCCTTAGGTATAAGGACACGGGTATGGCATTAGTGCTATGTAAAAGCTGTTACGATTTTGACATAACCTCATGCACCAACCATACACATTGACCACCCCGAGCATCACACACATAATCTTAGAAGAGATATATACTTCATGCGTTTACGGAGCCATTCCTTTTAGGCCTTTATACAGCCACGCTTCACCGCTCATCATATCCCATATGTCATCGCTGTCAAGACATTTCAGAGTCATTGTCATAGCCCTGTCCGCTGTAGGTATTCTCACCATGAGTCTGGCGTAGCATAGCCTTAGTTGCTCTTGTGCCACAAAACCCAACATAACTAACTAATATATATATATAGTGCAGCTGTGTGAACAGCAAAATTTTGGCTGTGAAGGGAATTCGAACATTAAAGTTTGAGCGCTCGGCACCAGCTCGCCCATTCATCATGATGGGGCTGGTGGATTTGATGTAGTACGTGTGGGCTGCGGCAGAATTCCAATCTTCAAGACCCCCCCCCCTTGTATATTTGACGTCACTCTCAAAACAAAAATTACGGCTTGTCGTCACTAGCCCTGCAATCATAAATGACAACCACGTGTGCAGTGCAGGCACACACGTGAACAGTGCGCACCTAATCCCAGCGTAACTATATTCTGCCGCAACCGCTGCGAACTTAAATGCGGTCCTGTCGAACGCGATTATCGGCGACCACAAAAGTACACGCGCAGTCATTGCGCACTAACTCAACCCAGTATTTCTTTCCGTGATGATGCGAGCCGAGATAGCAACGACGCAGGTCTTAATTACGCGCACAGCCAGCGCAGCGCGCACAAATTGAAAACAGAACTAGTTTGCCGCAACCACGGCACAGGAAACAGCAGTTGCTATCGTCTTGCTCATCGATAGCGAATACGATTCAAAGGTGTGCAGCTAACATAGTTGTAGATATAAAGCCATAAAACGACACGAAGCGTTACGGCTTTGCTGTCATTCACTTATGGCCACGGTAGTGCGGAGCTTCGTCACTTTTTCTTGCAGTTATCAGTTGTCCACTAGTGAAGCTTTGGCATGCTCGTTTGCGGCGCTGTGCACTCGGCGTGCCTCAAGGGTTGTCTGGAAAGTTTTCTTCTTTATAACCCACCTCTGCATATAACTGGCACCCCTGACCGCAAACCGTGGGAGGAAAAAAAACTACCCACGTATTGACGCAAGGCCGCCTGCTTTGCATTGCCCGTGTTGTGAAACCAACTTGCACGCCAAAATTTTCGTATAACCCTCTCCCCGACTTCTGCTCCGAATTTTCTGTATATTTTGATCACGTTATACGCGAGAAAATAGATTCACTTAGTGTTTGGCCAGGCACGTCTGAGTTGGTGAGAGTTCAATGCAAGCGCTTGCTGCCAAACAAAGGACTAGTCATAATCATCAAATCTTACCTAATTTCGTGATCTATAGATGAAATTTTGCTACAGCGAAATTCCGCGACAACGAATTTTTTCATGCGTCTCGTCATTTTTGTTGTAGCAGGATTTCACTGTACTTGGAATAGTGAAATCTTGGTGCGAATTGAATCTAATCGGAAGCCCTATTAAAAAAAATATTTGAAAGTTTGAATATTCACACACCCCTGAAATACGTATCTATATGATGAAGACAGTGATGTGTTGGCCCGGCTGCGTGTTCAAGACCACTGTGCATAGATGTTCACTCGTTCATTGCACCACGTGCAGGAGGGTTCGCAGTCCTCGTCGAGCTCCGAGCTGGGCCGAGAGGCGCCCGTGTGGATTCCCGACCAGCGGGTGACCATGTGCCAGCTGTGCACTAGCGGCTTCACCTTCACCCACCGGCGGCACCACTGCCGCGCCTGCGGCAAGGTCGTCTGCGCCACTTGCTCCTCTCACCGGCTTCCCCTGCCTTACCTGGGCAGTGACAAGCCCGTCCGCATCTGCGACGACTGCTTCCGCTCCCTCCAGTGTGGCGGTGAGCGATTCTGACCGTTTATGTGAGGGCTTCGCATTAGAACAATTAGAACAGGGGTTCTCAAAGTGGTCTCCGCAAAACCTAAGGCCCCTCCTCGGGGTTACACGAGCCACTGATAAATTTTTCTTAGTTGTGCACTCGCCAACTCAACTCACTTAGTTGGCGATCCTGTGAGGTAGGCCTAGCTCGCTCAACAGTCGGCGTGCTTCCACTTGGGCCATCTCGGTCGATATGGCGCGACCCCTGCTTCACACATCTTCGATGAACTTTACTAACTGTACTTCCAGATCAGGGTAAACGCCGTTCTTAGGGCCGGGAAATGACCTGCTATCGCAGTGCGTGGCTTATAGGCCGTCTTTCCTCTTTCTCCATAGTCGCACGCAAGGCTCGTCCACGTTGTGCTGTCTTCCCGCTTCGCAAATATTCGAACTTCTTGGCGATGTCGATGATCTTTAAGCTTTTGCTGTGCGGTGAAGAACTGCCGCCGCACGCTACTCATGGTGACTCAATAGATCGAGTTGAGCTTTGCGAACAGGTCGAGATGTAGAGAACAAGTGAGTAGTATTAGCGAGGTAGAGAGTGCTCACACTCGGCGACAACTTCATGCTTTTTCTTGGGAGCTCCGTTATGACCTCGTGGAAGCAATAGAACCAAAATGGATGCCTGCTACAACGCCAAGAAGTAGTACTTAAGTTTACTGATATTATCTAATTTGCCTTGCTGAAATAAATACTGCATTATTTGATTACGGAACCCAGATGGTTACGGGAAGTTATAGATAAGAAGCAGGTATTGTTCACTTTACAAAAATGCATTCCCTTTCTTTTTATTTCTTAGACAACACCACATTTTTGGCAAGCTCTTTCCCAAAATAAGCATGGTGTCTGTGACATAGGGGCATGTGGAGGGTGGTGGAGGGTCACTGTGCAGCCACAAACGTCAAAAAAAAAATATATATATATATATTTGTAATGTGACACTGAGGTTTACACTGAACAGTCGAATCATCTGTCCCCAAATGTTTTTCTAGACGCTTCAACGATGGAAAACCTGGAAAAGTCAGGAAATCCTGACCTTTCTGGAAAAGTCATGGAAAAGTCGGGGAATTTCTGAAAAACCTGGCCAGGTCTTGAAAACTGACAGCAGTTCTGTGCGGCCGTCCTAAAATTAAGCATTACCATTGATCAAAGCTTACAATGTCTCTCTTCCGACTACAACTATAGTGAGCTGCTAAAAGAGGTGTGAGAGAAAAAAAAAAGATAGTGCATAACTGTTGATTCTTAGTGTAAACTCGAAAGGATACACTGACGTATGGAACAGAAAGTTTACTGACGTTTCGGCACCCAATATGAGAGAGAGCCTTGTTCACAATAAAAGCCATAAGAAGGCACAGTGTACCTAAGTATGCCTAAATACGGAACGTAAGCAGCGAGAGTACATTGTCAAAAGTGTCCCATCGCTCCTGTTCAGAGTATGCACAGTCTGTGTCTGGATTCTAGGTGCAGGCATGATGCAAGCTTATTTTAAGTGTGGAGCATTTTAAAGTCACACCTACTCTCAAATCCAGCGTTGGCGGTGGTATCTACACCCTACTGCGCATGCTTGCGTCTCGTGCCGCATGCTCGCGTCTCGTGCACAACTGTACCACTTCTGTAACCTCGGGTAAATTTCTCAGTGCAGTGTCGCGAGATTGTGTAAATACATCTGCAATTATTTTTTAGCTTGATGGCCACAGAAGAGTTCCTAAATCAAGGTAACGTGCCAACATCCTTGATTCATCTGTGAAATCAAGGTAGCTGTTGCACTTTGACAGATTCCTTCTTGACACCACATATTCAAACATCGGCATTATAAATGCCGTCCCCAGCTTTCATTGCAGCCGTCTGAAAGAGCCCAGAG
Source organism: Rhipicephalus microplus (assembly GCF_013339725.1). Lineage (NCBI taxonomy): Eukaryota > Metazoa > Arthropoda > Arachnida > Ixodida > Ixodidae > Rhipicephalus > Rhipicephalus microplus. The sequence continues at coordinate 114,810,349 of NC_051167.1, read as the reverse complement.
GCTTAAAATGCAAACATGAATGTGCTCGTCGGAAAAAGCAATTGATTGATATGTGGGGTTTAACGTCCCAAAACCACTACATGATTATGAGAGACGCCGTAGTGGAGGGCTCCGGAAATTTAGACCACCTGGGGTTCTTTAACGTGCACCCAAATCTGAGCACACGGGCCTACAACATTTCCGCCTCCATCGGAAATGCAGCCACCGCAGCCGGGATTCGAACCCGCGCCCTGCGAGTCAGCAGCTGAGTACCTTAGCCACTAGACCATCGTCGGAAAAAGCAAGAAAATTTTGCAGTGAGGCTCTGTTCTTGCAATGTTGTCGTTACTCGTTGTCAAGGCAAAGTACACAGAATAAGCGAGTAGTGGTTATGCATTCGCTTTTTTTTTTTTTTTGCAGAAAAGTATATTATAGTGGTGTGCAAATCAGGTGGGGACGCAAATCATTAGTGAATACAGCAATCCAAGTCGAGTCAGATCTAGTCCAATCCACATCCTAAATAGTTGAATCAGTAAATACAGCAGTTCAGGTTGACCTGATTCAATTCAATTCAATCCACATCCTAAGCGGCGTGGTCTATAGCCATTATAGAAAACTAGATTTTACTCCATTGGCAGAATCGGCCAGGCTTCCGTGTCCTCATTTCGCACCGATGCTGTGAGATGGCACCACTTCTAAATTTCTTAGCAGCTTTGACTGCGATGTTGGACTATCGCGGGCTCCTTCAAACATTCATCTGTGGTTACTTTTAAGTGGTGTGTTTGCTTCGTGGCTCTTCCGAAAAACATCATGTTATCACATGAACATCATGAACATCATGTTCCGAAGAACAACATTTACCACACGTGCTCAGAACATTCTGAGTCGAGTCTGTCTGATAAATATATATACTTATTTTATATGGAGCGCCTGATTTTTTTTTTACCACTCGAGAGTTTGGTTCCAGTGCACAGAGTTATCCAAGCAGACGTGGCGGTCATGGAATTTGCGTTGAATCATCATGGAAAACCCGGAGAAGTCGGGGAATTTAGAAATATCAAATTTGTAGACACCCTGGCAAGCGAAACTGAAATCGTTCGCAAGCTGCCGTGCTACTTGCGGGGCAACACGAATTTGCGGAAATTGCTTCCGTGTCAATTTATACATTATTCAGGGGCTGCATGGCACAACACGCATTGCTGTGAAGCAGCACTATAGAAAAAACTCCGCTTATCATTTGCACCTTCACATTGCAACTGAAATTTTCGGGTTTTTGGTGTTAGTTATATGCGTGAAAACCCGGTCATGAAATATCGCTTATTACGTAGTAAATGAATTGCAATAGATATAGTGTTAAAAATGAATTTTTATAACAAGTTGTTTGATATAACAAACTTATTTTCATGTAAGATGTAACTTTGTTATGGTGTTTGAGCGTATTTGTTTTACTTAAAGTGTGACAAACAGTTACTAGAAAGTTGCTCGAATTACCTTGTTTTATAATTTTGGAACTTTTTACCTGCTGGATGCATGCAATCCCTGATGTATTTTACAACTTGAGGGCAATGTTTTCAGCAAACATCGCTGCAATGCCTGTTTCAACCCGCTGACGAGGTTTATCTATTGTTCTGTCTTCCGTAGGTGAGCCGAGGGACCACCCGGAGGCAGATGGGGATGGTGACCAAGGCCAGGCGAGAAGGAAGAAGTATGGCGGCGTTCTCCAGGTACGTTTTCGTCTGCTTGCACGTCTGTGCGTCAGACGGGGACGACTTCCGACAGTTGCAATGAAATTGCCATGCCTCGGTCTAGTGGCTAAGGTACTCGACTGCTGACCCGCGGGTCGCGGAATCGAATCCCGGCTGCGGCGGCTGCATTTGCGATGGAGGCGGAAATGTTGTAGGCCCGCGTGCTCAGATTTGGGTGCACGTTAAGGGACCCCAGGTGGTCGAAATTTCTGGAGCCCTCCACTACAGCGTCTCTCATAATTATATGGTGGCTAAGGTGCTTGACTGCTGACCACAAGGTCGCGGGTTCGAACCTGGCCGCGGCGGTCACATTTCGATCGATGTAGGTGAAATGCTATAGCACCGTGGGCCGCGCGATGTCAGTGCACACTGAAGAACACCAGATATTCAAAATGTTCAGGACTCTCCGCTATGACTTCTCTCATAATCATGTGGTGTTTTTTTGGGATGTAAAACCCCTAATAATATTACTAAATTGCCACAGTGGGATATTAATTCAGCAACGTTTGTCTCATGCTGTACACCCAAGCTTAAGCATTTTGCGGGTGAAGACTCGTGAATGAAAGCACGAGTCTTCACCCGCAAAATGGAAAAAAAAAACGGGAGGGTCTCCTTGGTTTTGCTCTCACAGAGTGTGACAACGTAGCACGATGATTCACCTTTTTTACGATGCCATGCTCACGTGCCCTTTCCCTAGCGGAAAAGTCGTGGAATGCCTCAGTGCCTTGGATGCCTTCGCTCTGGCAATACCAGTTGTCTTGCACTAGTCTGTCTGTACGAGCTGGTTGGTACCTGTCCAGGGAAGGCGAGAAAAAGCATGAGCAACAGGAACACGGGACAGAGATGAACTAGGCGTGGAATCGCAACCCCAGTCAGCGGGATTGCAAGTCGGCACTTTGTCTCTGCCCCCGTTTGCGCCATTTATCATTTCCTGCGCCTGTCCTGGCCCCTACCGAGACCCTGCCGAAACTGCAGAGGGCAGCGCCGAAAATCCAAAATGTGGATGGACCACGTGTTGATCTCGAGCCAAAGCAAGAACACATTCCTTTTGCGTGCGATTGTCCTAGCCTTTGGGCGGCACCAAAGCAGGAGTGCTCGCGCAATATCCAGCAGCACTTCACAACCGTGCAGTGCGTTCCTTCATCCCCTTTTCTTGCTCTCTCGCAGGAGGTGGCGGCAAACGATCTGGGTTCGTCGATAAGTGGCTACCTTCACCATTGGTCGAAGAAAGCTTGGAAACGACAATGGTTTGTCGTCAAGGAACACGTGCTGTACGTCTACAAGGCAAGCGAGGACGTGGCCGCGCTTCGGACGGTGCCGCTTCTCGGTTACCAAGTGGGTGCAGTCACCAAGGTGCGTCGCATTTTTTTCTTCCGCGGCAGTCAGTGCGTTGAGTCCTATGGGCCAAGGGTGCAACCTCCCCATTCTTCAGTGTAGTACACTCATACCTCGTTATAACGAACCTGGATATAACGAAATACCAGTTACAATGAAGTACATAAAGAATAGTCTTGTAATAGGTACCGTGTTAGAAATAAACCTTTATAACTACAATGAACTTGTTTTCATGTAAGATGCAAGTTTGTTAAAATGAGCTTCGACTGTACTTTTCCTAGTAACCATGAAACGATTTCGCTACCAGAATTTATTGCCTCAGGAATTGACTGCTACAAAAATCTATAGAATCCATCGAATACGTGCGGAGGTATGAAGCTTTTGTTGTAAACATTAAGGGCTTTCTCTCTCTCTGAGTCTGCGAGCATGCTTAAAGCTACGCAGAGCAATGGGGCACAAGGATACAAGAATTCTTGTTCTTTTTAAAACTTGTGCGCAGCTAGCATGTAGACTCAAACTTCATTATAGCAAAGTTGAATCTTCTCCAAAAATTTGTTGTATAGGTTTATTCCTAACACTATATCTATTGCAAAACTATTTTTTATTTACTTCATTATAACCGACATTTTGTTATATCTGGGTTCGTTATATTGAGGTTTGATTGTAAACGTTACACGTGGCTCATTTGCCCACGTTGCGATGGGCCGTGCCATGGGCATGCTGCAGCCATGGCGACTAGGCAGCTTGTGATGTTCAAATGAGCCAGTGGCCGCGTCTCTTGGGTATGTAATGCAATTGATTTAGGTGCATGGCATCATACGTCGAGAGGAGAATGAGCAACTTCTAGCTGACTTTAAAGTTTAATTGTGAATTCTCTGCCACTTGCCTTGCCATAATGTTTGACTCACGCGCTCACAGGAGCCTTGGCAACCCATCCGCAGAATTTTCTAACCGTGTGCAAAAAACATTGTTGGGCCCCTTTAAAAAAAACTCCAGAGGGTGGTGACTAAGCCACAGTTCTACACTATAGTTTGCCTTGTAATCATATAGTAGTGGTTTTGGCACATAAAAACCCCCTGATTGAATGAAACTTTCTATTCTGACTATGCTGTGTGAAATTCTTTCAGGGCTTCGAAGAAGTTCCACGAGAGCAGCTCTTTCTTCTAGAACACACAGGGCTCGACCCACTAATCTTCTATGCAGACACATCAGATCTTGCGACGAGGTATGTTTGATATTTTTTGTATAGTAAGGATTGTTACGGGCTTCAGTAGGCTTTATTTTGGTGTCCTTTTTTTTTTCCTGTCTTCAAGAAACTTTGCGCATCGGAACGTTTTTCACAAATGTTTCTCCTCATGACAAGCCTTTTTCGACCTTGATTTTACCTTGTCACCCAACTTTTTATACTGCTTTTTGGTTTCCATATAATTCTGATTTTTCATGTCTTTGTGACTACAGTCTACACCCGGTGTGAAGTCCACAGAGACAAATTTGTGTGAAAATTTAGAAATTTTTCTAATATTATACAGGGACATATTTTGCATGAAAATAAGCTTTCATCAATCAGACTCTCAACAGCAACCATTCTTCCACAGGCATTTCATGACCTCACTTATTTTCGATCTAGTGTTATGATTCCAACTTTAAGATCAAATTATAGAACATTTTGTAAAGTTGATATATACTCAAAATTCAATATAAAGAAATATCAGTTATAACAAAGCAAATGAAAAATAGTCTTGCAATAGATAGTGTTAGGAATCACCTTTATAATGAATTTTCGGCTATAACAAACTTATTTTCTCGCAAGATGCGACTTTGTTGTAATGAGGTTTGAGTGTAATTGCCAAGTTCATTACTTTTATGCATAAGGCTCATGCAGCAGTTGGTATGAATGTACAGCGTTAAAAGTATTTTTTGGTGCTGCTAGAAGAAATTTATCCTGCGGCCTATTTGCAGATGGCGGGAGGCAATGGAAGAGGCGACAAAACTCAGCTGAGACATCGGTGATCACTGCAAAGAACCGACGGGAACGTAAAAGGAACGACCTCGAGACGGAGCGTGCCTGTTCCAGAGTAGACGAGACTCTCTCGAACATTGTAAAGCCACGTTGCGGGGCATTCCTTTTTTTTCTCCAGCTGTTACTCACCATCAAACGAACCAGATGCGAAAGCCTCGTTATGTTCGTGCGAAAAAGTAAAGAAAAATTGGCGAGGCCGAGGCAAGCGCCTTACCCACTAAAGTCATCTCGGCCTCACAAGTTGCAATCTCAACCTGCAAAAAGAAATGCCAGCAAGTTGTCGTGGCTTACCATTGTAACTGCCTTGCCGTCCACGTGAAAAACAAGGCGCACCCACGCTTTATGTGGCCTCCAGAGACACAACTAGTTGCTAGCAGGAAAATCAAACGGTCCTTCTTTCGTACCAGTCTTTTTGTGTGTGTGTGCATGCGTGTTAAACCCTCAAAACGTGCCTCCCGACGTCAGCATGCAAAGGCATCGTGACATCTGCTCTTTTTTTTTTTTACCTATCTGCCAGTTTTTGACACATCTTTCATTGTCCCTCCCCTTCATAGGTTCCTCGTGCGAGATGTTCGGTCTCGCATCACTGTATCGTGCCATTCCCTTGGGGCCGTGCTTCTTAATTTATTGCTGCCATCACCGCGTGAAAATCGCCAAAACACTTGTTTGCATTGCCTCGTTAGCTTGTGCAGCCCTCATAATCTCGTTTGTTCCTCGTATAGACGTCTATACATTTACTTCAACTTACTCGCAGTGTGCACTGATCGTTTGTGCAGTTGCGAGGAGCTGCACTGTTAGTCTATTTTTACGTAGATTGTTGATCATTCGTAGAGGCGACGTTTCAGTTTTAGCCGATTTTAGCAAAACCTATAGTTTTTTTATTACCAACCATCGGCGGTCCTGTCAAACCGATCAGTGTCTACTTGCAGGTTGGTTACGTGCCGAAATGTGTATCCAGAAGAAACAGTTCAAGAAAATGTCCGCGCTTCGCTTCCAGCCTGTTGTTGTGATGAAGCTTTGTTCGGATGCTGCATTGTTCAATGGATACGTCAATTCATCGAGTGCATTCACCTGTTTTAAAGCCATTTCGAGGTCAGCTGCATGCAAAGCAGCTAAAATCGCATGCAAAGCTGATTGCTTTGCGTGCAGTGTTTTTTTTTTTTTTTTTGCGTAATGACTTGAGAATTGCGCTCCACTTCTCGGTGTTGCTGAACCGCCTCGCAGACAGTTAGAAAGGTGGAGGTGTTTTATAGATAGTTGCTTTTCCGAATAGCTCTGCACCACTCCATGCCTTTTTGCATTGGATGAGCTAAAGAGACTACACCGACAGAGTTGTGATTACCACCGTGCCTTTTTTTCGTACATATATAACTTAACTGGATACTGCACGAATCCAAGTTGTTAGTTTGGGCTGTGTGCAATGTCGAAACGAGGAAGGCAGTTGTTAATTTTTTTTTCAACCAGTTTGAATGTTCAATCTTTTGATAGTATATAATATATACATATATATATATATTTGCTTTGTAAATAAAACCGTTGCCAATGAATGTGTTCTGTTATCACTTTATTGCAAGCATCAACATGAATGTTAATTCGTAATCCTGCATTCAATGCATTGGTTGCCAGAGATGGGCTTAAAAAAAAACAAACAATAAATGTAACCTACAATGGAATGACAGTGTTATTTAAATGGCTTTTTTAAATGTTAAATGTCGTGTTTCTAATAAGCAGCTCTATTTTCCACTGGGCACGTGTGGCCATGTGTGAATATCTTTCGTGAATAATTTTTAAAGTACTGATTTCTAGGAACATAACTTATCCTTGTTAATCAAACGTCGCAGTACACTGAGAATTGTAAGCGTTTATTATGTAACAATTCTGTTAATAATCTGTCATATTAATTAAGTAACCCATTCACAACAGCGTGACTGCAGAAAAAAAAAAATACTTTTTTTTTTGAGATTGGGGCTCACTCACATCTCAAGGTCAAAAGCAGCCAGGTAAACTTGCCGAAACAGCGGGGCCCGGAGTTCAACCGCCAAAAGGTAAGGCCGATTTCAAAAATACCATGCTTGTAAATAACTTGGATATATGCGGGACTCAAAGCACCATTCTACAAGCGTAGGAGTGTGACGCCTGACCCAGCTCGCAATTTAGAAGACCAACGACTCGGGGAAGCCACTAGATATCGACGACGAAACCCTACCCGCCATTTGCTGTGCGCTTAAGCTTCTGTGTGGCAGTCGATGCGAGTTGGTTTCGGATAGCGGTACGTTGCTCATTTACTTCGTCTCGCGGCTCTTCTAAACGCCTGCCAAGCGGTGAGAGGATAAGGCGAGCTCCTGCAAGACGCGTGCGAGGCACGCGAAAAAAAAAAAAAATGCGAGTGAAATAGTTTAAAAGAAACGCGGAACGTATGGGAACAAAGAAATCACGTGAGGTGTTTGTTTACATGCGCCAGCTGATCGCGAAGCTACGGGCAACACTGGGCGAGGCGATGGGCGGGGCTACGTACTTCCTCCCACAGGAGAGAGCAACCTCCTCGCAAAACCTCATCATCGTTTTAACGAAGCGTTTCTTCAAAAAATCGACGCTAATGTCGCCGAGTTGGCAGTGTCTCGAGAGATTCCGTTGCGGGGACTAGATAAATCGGGCACGTCACATGCGTCAGCGTGTGATGCTTGAAGCCATGCACGAAGCGCTTCTTCGTGTTTAGGTTTAGCTCTCTCTCTTCCCCCAATCGCGAAAAAAAAAAAAGTGTCACGTGACATACACGTCACGTGTGGTGTTGCAGCCATGGTAGAGTGTACTAGAATGGGGGAGTGGGTCCACTGAAGGCTCCACGCTGAGGCGTTTTTTTCGGAAAATCCAGGTGGCGCTACCATCGCCTTCACCTGAAGACTTAGCCGTGGTTGCCATGGTTACAAGTCCCCTTTGCCACGCGGTTCGCGACGGGTGGGTAGTCTGATAGTTCGCGCGGTTCGCGTGCTGCTCGCGCGTCTGGCGCAGTCTCGCAGCGTTGTTGCTTCGTTCGTGCGTGCGTGGCCGTGAACGGCGTCGCACCGTGCTTCCGCGCCAGTTCAACAAAATCTAAATGTTTATATTGCGAAACGCCCTGCTCGTATAGGTAGTCACGCACGCAAGTACCGTGATTTCCACGGTAATTGTTTACAATCAAGAGCGTAAGTTGAATTTGGCTTTTGCGAAAACGTACGCATCGAAAGTGTAATATGAGCATTAACTGCGATGCTTTTAAAAATGTCAATATAACTGGGATATATAAGTAAGTTTGCGTTTGGTGCAAATTTAGACTCACGGCAGCAAATTGAATATGATGCAAGACTAAAGTTACCAGCTGTTATCACGAGAATTAAAGCTAAAGTATGCGAACCCTTCTGCAAATTTGCAGCTATTCGTTAGGGACGCGTGATATTATTGAAAAACTGAACCAGTCCTGTTGCGATTACGTGAGGGTGTTGGCAAAGGAAGTTTAGTCACATCGGACGGCAACTGTGCTATTCGTAGGAAATGACTTATAGGGCGGACGCACGTCCGTCGCGGTGGTTTTATGATGAGTTTTTGTTCGGCATCTAGTGCTGGTATACGTTGTAGGTATTAATGAAATATGTTATATTTTACCTTTTCTCTTCGTGCCTGCGGTACGTGTCCATGCAAACATTTGCTCGAAACATGAACGTGTTTTCACCTATAGATAGGAAGTCTGAAAGACACCAATAAAGAAGTGATATGCGCAAAATATTTTATTTTAAATTGACTGCGCAAGCTTTTCGCATAAATATAAAAAACAAAATAAATATCATCGAAAGACTTCGACACCGTCGCTCAAGGAACGTCAGGCTCTATGTTGTCCTGCTAAGCTTTAAGTGTTTTGCTCTCGCTCGTTTCGAAGCGTTTTCCCTGTTCATTCCCTTCACTAAGAAGTGAAGGCGAGTGAGCACGTAGAACGAAACGAGCTTTGTGCTCACTGCATCTTTGTGGTCTGGACAGCCGACCGCTTTCGAGTTCAGAAAATTAGTTTTCACCAATGAAAGGATGTCAGAGATGCTATCTGTGTGCAACATGGAAACACTGAAACATTCAGTAAACAAGTTTTCAAGTGAGGCAATGAAATCATACAGCTGTCGTGAGGGGTACAGAAGTCCACCCCAGTCGCATTGCTCCGTGAATTGCGAAGGGAGCTGTTCAGCAACCGCGACAGCTTTCTCAAACAGAAGCACTTCTTTGCATTGTACGCATGCCAACTTCAATACACACTTTCTGGCCACGTACCCTGCTGTGTAGTAAATGAGTCTCGAGTCACTCTTCTCCAAAGTCACATCGATGTGGTCAGCAAACTTTTCTGGCATCATGGCAATCGTGCTTTCGACCTCGCCAAGTTTTCCCTGTGATATAAGATCATCAATTTTTTTGTGCGTGACCTTTAGACCCTGTCTGTCATGCACAGTGACAAGAGCGTTTATCATGTCAGGGTTTGCGTTTGCGCTGTCCACACTGTGCGCCAAGTTATAAAAGGACAAGCAGTTGACGGTTATTAGAAACTCATCCGGAGAGGGGTGCGCGTTGCAGCCACTTGACTGGCGAACGATGCCGAAGAAATGTTCCACGGGATCGGTGCTAAGTCGAGATGTCATGAGATATTTGAATCCAACGCTCTCTGTCAGGTACTTCAGCAATGAAAGGGTATTTGCTATAGTGACCCTAAAACCTATGGCAGTGGACTCGCTGAGAAAGTGCCGCTTGTTGTCACTGAATGATTCCCAGTCATTCAGGAAGTCCAGAAAATTGGACAGGAATGCCACGTCTGTAGAAGCTGGTCTCAGCGCTTCGGCCCGAAACCTGGAAGTCATCACGGTGATCAGTCGTTGGATCTTCCTGCAAAATAAACAAAAAGAATGTATGTCAGAAGAGCGCTCATCATGCGTTTGAGATGTTTACGATTACACTTAATTCATTTGGAACGTAGGCGCAACTCACGAGAAGAACAGCTGAGTTGCCTCGATGCTGCCACACCTTCTCTCGATGTCCTCCTTGTAGAAGGCCAGGCCCCGTAGGACATATGGACCGAATAGTTGGAAGGCGAAAGGGGTTCTCATCTTCTCAAATGAGTTTGGTTCCAGATGCGTCTCGGTCAAATTGGGCATAACTTTCAGTGTCCTAACACTTCTGTCTAGAAGGTACGCCTCCCGAACCGGATGCACAGACACCTAGAAATATAGGTTGAGGTAATGCAATGTATGCAAAAAACACAATCTTTGTAAAATGTCAACCATGAATCTATACGTACCAATCCGTCTGGTGTTGCAAAGCCTTTCTGGAGAAGACCATTCCTGAGGCATTTTAGCAGATGCGGGAAATCGGAGATAAAGTGCAATTTCCTCATCTCGTCGACAGGATGCTGTATGGCGCCATTTATTTTCTTCGATGACGCCGACACCCCCGCTAGCTTCCACATTTTTCGATTCCAGGGGGCTCCGTCACAAGTGATGTGGTCGACGAACAAGCCCGCCTGTTCCACGAGGATGGTAGCTTCCATGAGAATTTTCAATAAAATGTCTCCTCTCACATTTCCTTTTGTCGCAAAAACGCCCACAATTTGGCTCCATTTTCCAGCGAAAGGCACAAACATGATGACCATGCCGTGATCACATTGCTGGTACTTGTCTTCGGGCTTCGTAAATTCTCCAAGGTCCACGAAGCCTTGAATCTGGCCAGACGCCGTCACATTGAAATGTTCTGACAATTTCATTTCGTCCACCAATAGTCCGCCGTGTCTTTCGAGGTCTGACATGCTCGCGGTTTTTTTCTTTAGAGTGTTCATTACTGCTTGATTAAAACCGAAGGCCGACTCGTATGACCTCAAGTATCTTTTCAAAGTAGTGTTGCTGGGCATCATGAGAATTTCGTTCTTTCTGATGTGCTGATAAAGCCGGGGACTCTTTAGTTTCATGAGTAAACACTCGAGGATCCACTCCTGATTGTAGCGCATGCCCTGCTTGCTGGTTTGTTTGGCAGCTTGAAAGCAAGCGCGAACACTTGCCTGCTGCTTTCGCGGTAGTGACGATATTTTATCCTCTAGTATTTTATCCGCGACATTCGCATTGTTTGCCCTCATCTCTTCGAGACGACCAGCAATGTCCAACAGCCTTGTCGCCATCCGCTTGTTTCTCTGACTCAGGACCCGCAGTTTGGTGGAGACTGAGTTTCTTCGCTCTTTTCGTTTTAGGTAGCTTTTTCTGGTGAGTATTACTTTCCTCACGTACTTGCATGAAATGCATGAAGAACCTGGAAGTATACGAGAAAAAAATTATGAAGAGCTTCCAGTTTTTTACCATGCATGTTTGAAACGCAATTTATGCACTTTCACTTTCTGTAGGCAAACTATTCTTTCGTAAATGTTAATGAGTACTACAAAAATTAGGGGCCACACAAATGTTCTAGCATTAAACAGGTTACTGATTGATTAATTGTACAATTACAAGTGACGTCTCAATAAACGTTTGCCGCACTCACCTTGTTGTTTAACCGCTCCTTTGCACGTGACACTGAAGACAAGGCCGTCGGAATGAGAGATTTGCTGCTCCAGTTTCTTCGTAAGAACGTCATAGGTGAAGTCCTTCGCCCTACCTGCTCCTCTGCAAGGGTGAAGAGATTCTGCGCAGTCCAGGACTTGTTTGGCATCTTCAAGGTTATAGGCGACCTTTTCGGAGATCAGCGTCTTCCGAACATATGTCCGACAAATCACTTCACTCCGGTCGGTACCGTAATTCATGAGCACAGTCTTTTCGATGCTTACGAGTTCACGACTTAGGGAGGCCGAAACATAAGCAATTCCGTCATAATGACGAAACTTGTGCATTGCCCAGTGGTCGTTTGGCCGGACAACGTCTTCAAGTTCAAATGCGTTGTCGCTTTGCCTCGCACTTTCGCAATCTTCAAATCTCAGTTGCGGCTCAACTGATTGCAGCGCAGTTCTTTTTGACGGCTGGTCTTCACAGGTTGGTGGTGAAGCCGCTCTCTTCTTCGTTGACTGCTCCGGTGTGGGCTGCTCGTCAGGACACTTCAGGAGATGAGGTATAATTATGGGTACAGCATCACTGCGAAGTTCCGGCTTTCCCCGCTCTATATATACTTCTCGGCCTTCGATAATATGTACATATTGCCTTAGTATGTATTTTTGCTCGAAGTGCAGCTCGCAAATGGCATCGGTGACTTGCAAGGGCCGATCAGCGCGGTTGAGATTCTGGTCCCATAGCCGGCGTCTTTCTTCGTCTTGAGGTACTCCAAAGAGTGAGAGCTTGGGCTGGTTTTTAACTCTGCTGTATCCGGTTTGGCAGCCTACGACACAACAGTAATTTCTACGCCTAGACGTGCTCATCCTCTAATCTTTTGAAGCAGCTTGGAACGCTCCGTTATGCAACCAGCAGACACATATCTGCGCACGCAAACGTGCCGTCTGCCGCGTATTCTTTGTCCAGACGGCTTTGCTCAAAGGGAAATACAAACCTACGCGTTCACGAAAAAAAGCATACATTTTATTTCATGTCACTTGTTTTTGTCTCTAATAATGTGTAAAAAAAGAACCAGGAGACAAATTGTGAATACAGCGCACGAACGACGGTGCATCGAACAGACGACGGCGCGTCGAGCAGACGACAACATCGAGCGCTCAGCGTCCCCGCCAGCGCGTCGTGCGGCCCGAACCGCCGCACGACTCGCACGCTCCCGCCGAAACTGACGTCACTTCAGGAGAAGGCTACTGCAGCGCCACCAAATTTTCCGCCGTTTTTGCTTCACCCGCACCGCTTGCCGCCGGCCACAGTGGACCCACTCCCCCATTCTAGTACACTCTAGCCATGGTGCAGCAGAGCAGTCGCAGCCAGCCAGTTCGCCATTGTGAGCCGAAGCATTGAGCAGCATCATTCGGAGGTAACCGCGCGAAGTCCGCAGGAGCGGTTTTTCTTGCGCAGCTTCCTGGCCGTGAGGTAAGACAAGACGATGTCTTCTCCAAGCGCTGGGAAGAGGCGTATGGATACCGACGTCATTAAACTGTATCCTTTTACTCGCTCCGTGAAACGACGAATGGGAGAAAAAAAATATCCCCCCACCAGCGCACTTCACACACCCCGAAGCGTTTGGTTCGCTTTGCTTGGTCGCTCTGCTGATCTGGGTGCTTGGGTAGGGGCACGAGAAAAGCCCGAATGTGCGCGTTTGGGACCTCAGTGCGTGACTTGTTATGGGAATCGACGCTGCGCGCAAGCACCTGGCGATGCTGGTGTGGCGACTGCACCTTCGGTACATGCCCTTAGGTAAGTCTTGCGACCCACCGTATTGTTGCTTCGCTAGGCATGTTCTCCCTTCAGCTGGCTCTAATCAGGTTTGAGGACCCGCTGGCGTGATAGGTATCCTTTGTTTGTTGCTACCTGAAATGCCCCCCGCGACTGTACGCTGCAGTGCTTTCGTGAATTGATGCGTGTTGAACGTACTTTTCGAAGAGATCCAACCGAGGAAAGTTATTCCGTGACCTCCAGGTGATTTGGGCAACCCTTTCGACGCTTCCACGCGGGGCCTTGTTTCTATGCGCCCGCTTAGGCCCTTGTTCGCACGGGTGTCTGCAGTTGTGTGTGTGTGTTTCGTTTGCGGACTTCCTCGGAGGGGGCAAGGCTACTCGACAACTGTCCTTTTTTTTTTTTTTTTTACGACTGTGCAAAACGGCAACATCTGGACGCGTGGACTCGCTTATTTAGTCAACGTTTCCCGTTACGTCGTGACGAGCACAGAAGGTAATAAGTGACGAGAAATTGACGCATCTATGAAAGCAAACAAACAACAAAGCTTCGATCTTTCGCCGTCCCTACCGATCAGCTGCTACGACTAAGCGCACCGTTGTAGGAGCGCATTTCTGACCTCCTTTTTTTCTAAGGGCTCTTCTTTCACTACTTGTAGGTTGCTTTAGCCTCCTGCGTTGCTTGCGACACCCCTCTTTCATTTTTGTGTGTGTGTGTTCTGGAAACCGAGTTACTGAGGCAGTTATTATTATTTTTACCTTGGTCATGGCATCCATACGGACGCGTCAGTTGTAGCAGCTGTCCGTCAGGTCTCGCACTTACTTGAATTGCGTCACATTCTAATGTCTTTCCACGGCGCCTCGAATGTGCGGATGTACTTCCGTATACCCGAACGCGTTAAAGCTCACTGACCGCAATCCGGCTGGTTATCGGTGATTTGCCAATAACTGACCTTTCCTGAAGCGAACTTGTGCGCAACGTTAACCACGCGTTGGTGTAGGTTTCGCCTTTCACACTTGAAATCGCTCTTGTCTTTTTCCTCCGCTGCCCGGTCTACTGTGGTTCGTGCGAAAAAGATGTGCTGGTTAATCCGCTACCTGATCTTATGCGCAACGTTGACTACGCGTTGGCGTAGGTTTCGCTTATCGCACTTGGACTCACTTATTCGTTTGTCTCCTCCGTAATCCACTGGGCTGTGGTTTAACTTGAAAGAAAACGGGAGATCGGTCTCTTCTTAGTATATATATCTCGTACTAGCCGTTTTTTATGTCGAGAAAAAATAAAATCGGCGAGAATGCAGCGAATTCCTTGGACGTTTACTTGGAATCTCGCTTTGTGAACATAAAAGAAACTGCTTTCGACGGCCAACTTTTTTTTTTAACTTTCACATGCTCATAAGCGATTGAGTCACATTCGTTTCTAGCCATATGTTGTTTGTTCCTAATGTCCTTGCCCGTTGGGAAATGACAAAAAAAAAATAATACTAATCGTGCGGCTGCTGCTAGCTACCCGAACGACAGCGTAGGCGTACAGCGAGTCTTGTAAATGCATTTGGCGATGAGATGCGTAAAAAATACAAAAGAAAAGAAAACCTAAGAAGTGTCGTTCACAGCTGGCTGTGCACCAAGATTGCGGGCGCCTTCGCGTTTTGCGTCGTGGCGCCTCTTCCGCAATGAGCATGGCCACCTACCTATACGGCTTCACAGGCACGTGGTTTGGCCCCTGTCCTAGCCTTAGTTCAGCCTGGGTATGGACCGTCAAACTGCTATAGCAGTGGATACAGTAGAGTACTGCAAAGTTGAAACTACCTTCTCACAGGAACATTGGTGTGCACTTGTTACAAATCCATTTTGTTTTAAATTTCGCAATAATGTACTTCAGGTGAAAAGTATGCTATTCCAACTAGGCCTCTACACAAGTCTCTGAGGGGGTGACATAAAGAGGACTTCAAAAACACACATAATGTATCGACAGAATAAAATTCGAAGAGTGCATTATAGCAACGAAAAACACACTGCATTCGTTGTGCAATTCTGATTGTGCCGGAACGAAGTCGCTGTGAAATGTGTTTTGCTTTATCGTCCAGCACGTCAAACCTTCCTTTCGAAGCTCCTAGCCCAGTTCCCGAGTATCTTTTATATTGGTAGCTTTTACTTCTTTGTTTGAAATCAAAGCACTCGCAGTCCATAATATCTGAATGCTTTACACATTCGTTCGTAACATCTTGTGGGCCCGCTAGGTTTTCTTTACTTTCCACTGTCAGTGCAGTCCTGCGGATATTGTAATTCTGTATCTGGAGGTGAACTCTTATCTTTGCTTCTTGTCGTCCGGTAAATAACCACACTTGAAGGTGCCCGCTACGCCGTAGAACATGGCTTCTATTGCAAGTACTGCTGAATAGTTTTTTTTTTATTTTTGTCTTTTAGTCTTACAAAGTTCGGTATGCCTTGTAATATGATAAAGCCTTTTTGGCTGTGTAAAATCTACTGCCATTACTTCTTTTTTTTCTGCTTAGCAAGTGACCACTTCCCACCTCACCAACATACCAGAAATCACTTCCCAAACGTTGTGAATTGCACTGTTGCTCGGAACTTGTGTAAACCCTTTGTAGATGAGATTTGTTGCATAGTGTGCAAGGTTTGTGTAGGCAACATGGCTTCTACACCACACACTGAGAGGATGCCAGCTCTGAACGACCATTTATTGTACTCTCAAAACTCTCGAATGTCACCCCAATTGAGTACCTGACAGTCGCTTTTTATGCTAGATGCCCGAGACGGGTGCAAGCAAGTGCATTGCCTTTCTCCACTTTTCCACCACCATGCAGGAAATCAGCTGCATTGTTCCGAGGAGCTTAACTTCATTTCTTTCAGCACTTTTGTACACCGTTCTATGCCAAAAGTGGAGCGTACTCGTCGAATAATGCTTGTATGTAGAGAACAGCTCTCGATATGGTCTTGCTCTTGCAACTGTTTCCGGTATACGGGGAACATTCATGGCCCAACTGGGTGAGGCCTGCACTCTAGTTCTTTACTGAAAATACAATACTAACTATTCTACCTAACCACTTTGTTTACTTTCACGTCTGTTGGCAGTCCATTGTTCAAGATCTTTGTTTTTTGGCTTGGCTTCTTTGCATTTCCACCTCTGTATGCTTTCACATTCGAGCTAAATGCTAGGATGAAGGCACACAGTGGCTTTATCACTCCTGCTCCTGTAGCTTGGAGTTTGTGTTGAGTGATAGAGGCTTTCTGGTCTCGCTGATAAATAGTCATTATTATAAATGTCATAAGGTGATTCCAGGCCGCTTTTCAACTAGCTTTTACGCATTTGAATCTTTCAAAAGGTTACAGTTACTCCTATGCAAATTTTGCAGGTATCAGCAACATAGTTATTTCTCCCTGATGTGCAAGAGCAATTATATTGAAATGCTTGCTTTTCAATGAGTACGTTGACACCTCAGCGACTGTGTATAGTCCTTTAAATGGCAGGGAAAAATGCCCCCTGGACAAATAACTAAGCACATATGTCATATGATTGCAAGTGCTGACACTGTCAAGTTTAGCAATCATGACAGTGTAATGATGTTGGCACGTCTCTTGTACTTCTTAAAGCTCACCGATTTTCATAGTGTGAGTATCATTGAAGCTTTTATGTCACAAAACACCTTCATCGTACCAAATATTTGTTATTTGCTTATTTATACACTCGGATTTATACTTATGGTCATTGTACCAAACTGTGGCTGTACTTAAGCAAAGACTGTTTTTCAATGTCCATTTCGATAGTCGGGGATGTTTCCACTCTCTTGAAGATGGTTGCACTCTTTCGGGTACATTTTTGTCTCGCGAAAGAAGCGTCTTGCTTGTTTGTGCTTTCCTTCTCGAAAGCTTCTCGATCTTTCGTAACAATAGTGCTTTGTTATGCCATACCCTGCCTGTAACTATCGGTTGCATGGTGCTGAAATAAGGAAGGTCACACAGGATGAGTGATTATTGTTGTATGAGAATAATTACACCTCAGGTTGTATATTTTTGTGTATGTCTCTTTAGGGTGTTCACAGAACTACTTTTTGGGGTGTATTTTTGGGGACATCTTAAAGAGTGTACACTAACACACACCCTGAAGGGTGTGTACGCACAAACTGTGCAGCCATCTTTAGAGGGATTGCGTGTTTTCACTTTTGGTGCTTTTAATGGCTAGCAGTATAAAAAGTGCAGTACAGACACGGTTCCTTGACCCAAAGGCCAGCATTGAAAGCAAGCACGAAGTCACCATTCTTGGAGGCCTGAATGAATTTTGTGTCAAGTTCTATGGCCCGAAAGCAAGTGAGTTGAATGCGCATTCAGTGATTCGTTTCACCGTAGTGCCTTGACTTTTGCGAGTGATGCAAAGCTACCAGCTATCGTAGTGCGTGTTTTGTTCATTGGTGTACTTGTAGAGAAGCTGTTGGTTGTATATAACGTGCTTATTTTTTTTTTCATAAAAAATTTACATCAAGCAGTTCGTATTCGGAATGTAATACACTTCCATAACACCTATTACTCTTCTGTTACTTCAACCATTACTGTATCTTCCCATGTTCCAATTAACAGCTGAACCTTTTAACAAGTTGCAGAAGGTAAGGAACATTGTAGTTGCGTCAATTAGTTGATGAAGGAAAGAAGTGTAATCTTGAGGGCTCGCTTTTTTTAAGACACAATGAGAACTAACAGACAATAATGCCAAAGAAAGTATAGAGGTTGTTATTAAAAGTAATTGTTGTGTAACTTTTAAAGTTGACTAATACGCCCATTCTCAGAATCCTCTTTTGCTGTGATGAAGTTTGATCAAGTTACTCTGTTATTTTAGTATGATGACTGTCCATTTTAGTATGATGACTGTGTACATTGCTGCTCATTCAAATGAATTGAGAAGTATGGAATAAAATGTAATTGAGGGAAAAAAGGTGGGGAGAGTCTTGACATGGTGTCTTTCCAAACAGAGCTTCGGAGGCTCAATTAACCAAATGTTACTCATCTACACATGATACGTAGAGTTAAACTTGCTTTCATGCCACACAAAATATGTCGTGCAATGTTGTATATTCATCAACTACAGAGTTCAAGACTTGAATGTAAACAAACTGTTTAGATCTTTGACGTACCACACCACTTGCACGCTATGCTGATATGAAAATGTTAAATGTGATGTGCACATGGAGTAGGCTGCCTAAGCAGTGATGTCATGAAAATGAAGGTGTTGAGTGATGCTTGTTTTCACAAGCATCACTCAACTGCATTAAAATAACTGCATTAAAGCGCATATATAGTTTATTAAGAAATTTTGTATACACTCAAACCTAATTACAACCAACTCTCATGTGCCTCGAAGATACTTTGCTATATCCAAAAATTTGTTATAAACGATTATTTGTATCGCTATCACTGGCAAGGCTATGGGTCACTTACTTCGTTATCACTGAACGTAATAATATCCCAATTTGCTGCATCAAGGTTTGAGTGTATCCTTTTGCACAGATACCCAAATTTCATAAAATTGGCCTAAATGAGGCACATTGGTGGTATATACTGCATGGATAAACCAGAGAACTCATTGAGTGATTTGTTCCTTGTCTTGGTTGCACCACAAATATTTTGTTAAAATGTGCAATTTTGTTGAGGTTGTTGTGCATTCATTATGTTGAATATCTAGTGCACATGCATTCATTATGTTGAATATCTAGTGCACATGCGTTAAAGTGTGCTCCCGCACATAAAAAAAATTACTCTGGCTTGGGACAAAAGTATTGAGGGCTTGATTGAGCCAAGGCCACTGCATGACTACTGTTCATGGTAATCAAGATAAGGGAATCGAAGCTGCTGCATCTGCCATGCTTATTAGGAGTACGAGCACAGAGTTCCCCTTCTCTCTCAAGTGCTTCTAGTTTTCCTAACGTCAGAAAAACTCTTCTGTGGTATGAAATGGATAGCCCGGGTAGTGGTTAAAAGTTTATTGGATATAGGTGATATTGAAACATATGTTTACTTAGGGTAAGGGTAAATTAATTGTCTGGATAAGTAATGATTGTTAATTGAATGGAGTGGATTTAAAGGGGGAGACAGTTTTGTGAGCAGCTTGGATTGTGGCGGCACCTGGTGGAGCTGATCTCAACCACACTCTTCATTCCAAGTGTCCTCCGAGATCCGCTTCGGCAATACGACAAAACACAAATGTGGCTCAAGGGATACATCAAAGCATGCGAATGCCGACGTGCTGGTGCCACTGCCAGGCTCCTAAGTCAAGAATTGGGGTCGTCTTTGACTTCTGTTATTTCTCAGAGTTAGAGCTGTTTGTGAGCTTTCCGACTTCGAAGAGCGTGCGCTGAACCCTCCTTTGCCATCGGTTGCCCTGCCTTTGCAGCACCTTACGAGGGAGGAGTCTGGAAAGTCCGAGTTGACTTGCCTGAGAAGTACCCCTTCAAGTCTCCATCGATAGGTGAGTCTAGCATTCTCGCTATGTGATACGCTTTGCCTAGAACATCCTGTGCCATTGCTGCGAGTTTCTTTATAGCACTCTTATTACAGCAGGATGAGATGCTTAAACTTTTTTGTGTGTAAAACTCCATTTACCCTGTAGATATTTGCAGAGCTCGTTGGAACAGGAACGAAAGAAAAAAAACGGTGTGGGAAATGCGACATTTCGGTCATGCTGCATTTTTCTGAACAGAGCTTGCAGAACCTCGCCCTGTTAAGTATCATCACGCCTAGCCTCACAGTTAAATTTACCCGAGGGAAATCTGTTGCCATTACTCAACCATCGTGGGGACCACCACAGGTTGAGCATGAATTTTTCTCGTTTGGCACTGCTTCGTTATAGGTGCATATTGTTATTTTTGTTTTGTGGTTACAATTTGTTCTTTCCTCAAATGTTTCCTTACAGTACTCAGTGTTTCGTGAACCCTGTAGAAGCAGTGTGCTCCTTCAAAGGGCTCTGCAACACCTCTTCAGCACGGTCATAAGAATAAGAAAACACTGCCGCGAGGCTCCTGAGAACACTCGAGCCAAACAATATGCCACAGCATATGGTCTGGAACTTGCATTTATAATTCTCAAGATACGCTAGAAATTGTTCCCTCTTTTTTCCACAAATGGTGCCGTATACCCAAACTTCAGGCCGTTGGCTTAAGATTTGAGCATTGCAAGCTGCATGGGTACCACGACCTCTACGGGATGCTAACGCATGCCGACGTGTGAGCTCTTAATCACACTGAAAGTTAGCTGTGCGTTTGAAGAAAAAAAAAAGTTGGAAAGAAAAAGTGCTCAAGGTCACGATGTGCGTGTGTCGTGCCTTTTTCCTCCTATGCCATCCCTTCCTGCTTAGTGTGCTCCTCGGGACAAGAGAAGAAAGCGATTACATCGTGCGACAAGTCTCCGCTTGTGTGTGACCAATTCTACGAATTTTCGCAGCAGTCAGTTCATGAGGTTAATAAACTGCTCTAACGAAGCCATTTGAAGATTACTTGGAAAAGTGTGGCAGGGCTCCTTTAAGAGGAAATGAGTGCACAAAGGAGTACTGACATGAATCTTAAGTATTTTTAGGTTAGTGCTCTAAATAAAAGCACTGATGTTGGGAACCTTAAAAAGAGTAATGTATTGCCTGAAAATGTGTGAAATATATTTTAATACCACTACCTTAGAAAAGCTTTTGGTTTCGATATCGAGAGGGCGGCTTTTCGGTGACGTGTCATGGCGGTGTGATGTCGCGGGGTGACAGCAATTAGCAACATGTGAGCAGCAGATCTGTCATCTGCTTGCAGTGTGCATAAACAATGATAAAATAATTGTAATTCATTGACCGTGACTGTGACTTCAAGGGTTATCACTGCATGCTGGCTGTGGAATTCACGAACTCAGTCACTGTCTTGACTCCTTGTGATAATGTCCATTACGGTGGGGCTAGCTTGGTGAGGCTAAGTGACAAATGGCACTTCACGTGGCACTTCAAAAAAATTGATTTCTTGATTGGTTGTGGTGAAAGTGTGATTTTATGTATTCTTGTGGGTGTACTGATCTCAAATATACAGTTACTTTTATAGTATTTAATATGTTGTTTATACAATACAAAATCGCTCATGTGCCTTTTGGGCAACAAGATTTTTTTTGTTTACTGAAAGAGTTATGAAGTAAATCAGCACATTACAATAATCTTGAATCGGAACCATGCACAGTGCTGCCAGAATGTTTTAAACCCATTTGAGCAAAGGTTATGGTATGCCGAACATGTGTGTGCGAAATCCCAGCTTGAAATTGACTCACTCGCAAATGTTCAGCGTACCATAACTTTTCTTCAAATGAGTTTCGGACATCCATTTTTACTGCGGTGAACTTGGTTCTAGATTCCAGATTATTGTAATATGCTGAATTACATTGTAACTCCTTCAGTAAGTAAAAAAAAAGTGTTCCCCAAAAGGTACGTGATATATTTTAAAAACTACATATTATACTAGAATACACATTTTTGTGCCCCCTTAAAATCAAAGTAAAACATTTTATACGAGCTGCACAACTGTGGCATGTGGAGGGGTGTTAACACTGCATACCAAAAAAACTTAAAGCTTCTCTCTTGCGATGTCTCAAAATTGTGTCAGTACTCCTTTAAAGTTGACTGCCATTACTCAGTCAGCACTCGAAATTGCTTCACATTTCATGCCAGCCACCTCTGGCAGAGTGAGCTGTAGTAGGAGAATAGCTTTTTATAGAGATGCTGTATTGAATAGGTGACTATACGAGTGCATGTCGTTGTGTACATAAATGTTTGGCAGCACAAGGTCAGTGTACGAAACACAGATAAAATGCTTGCAGTGACCATTGCTTTAATGAATCTGGTCAAATGGGTGCCTTTTCTCCTCATTGAACATTGTTCGTCAAATATTGTTTTCTCTTGCATGCGCTCTGTACGTTGCTATGTTGTTGGGTTTTCTTATATGTTGGCAATTATGCATTGTTTTAACTCTGTAATCTCCCCCCCCTTGTTTGATGCCCTGTTTAGGGTTCTAAAGGGTAATAAATGATGGTTATGAATACTGGGCTTGTGTGGCCATTATTCACCAAACAAGCATCACTGTGCATTAAATAATTATTTGCACACCCAAAGCCGCCAGTTCATTTTTCAGCCTTGAGTTTGCTTGCAGTTCACTAACACTGAGCTGTATTTGCTGTAGACAGTCTTTCTGCTCCTTCAGGGATCTTATTGGCTGTGCTGATGCTATCCCCCCCCCCCCCTGAGTAGGCAGCATACGTATTGTGGCCATCTTTGATGGGCCAGCAGTGAAAATTCTTCTGATTTATTGACTCGCTGTTGTCTTTCTTTTTTTGACAGGGTTCATGAACAAGATTTACCACCCGAACATCGATGAAGTGTGAGTGTCTTCACTTTTGAGTTTCTGAAAACGATGCCCGTTAAACAATTGATGAAACGGGACAGGCTAGTCTGCATAAGGGAGAGATGTTTGTGTAGCTAGTCGTGCAGTTAAACCTGCTCATATCTAACACACACATAATGAGTTATTGCGTATATCGAGCGGGTGAGATATTTTCAACATGTAAGATATTTTATGTATCAAATTATTTATTTTTGTGATCCTCTTGGGATTCCATGTATCCACTTATTTGCCTTAGCGACGCTGGAGTTAAGGCGGAAATTCTTTCATCCCTTCATTGGTAAAGCTTCCCAGCACCGCCAAGTGAGGTGCCGCAGGTTTTAATCTCGAATTGCACTCGTACCGCGGATTTTCTAAATGAAAATACTTCGAATTCTCACTCACAGACATAGCTTATTTTTAGCTCTCAACCAGACACCAACACCTACTCTCGAATTTCTGTATAACGAGCCTTTTAATGCTATCGTGTTAAAAACCAGTTCTTGACCATACTGCATAGTTAAGAATGCCGTCAGTTTTGCCAACATCTAATTTTTTTTCCCGTACCTGTAGGTCTGGCACTGTGTGCTTGGATGTCATCAACCAAGCGTGGACTGCGCTCTATGGTGAGTGTTCAATTCACCTTTTTCACGAAGACCTGGCATGTGCATCCTTAACTTAGTGAAAAGTCATGAAACGTCTTGTAGGCTTTCCATTTGACAATACCGGTTGTCCCGACCCCTACCAACGCCCTACTTAAGTGGCAGAGGGCAGCACAGGAAAATGAGGGTCTGATTAAAAATGGGCATTTTCAACACTCACTAGATTTCCAGCAACGCACAGAAAGGCGTGTTGACTTTGGAAATGCCATAGTTCCTCAAGTTCACTCAAAAGCTTCAAGTTAAAGTTGTAATGGAAGAAAAATTCACTCTCGCAATAGGCACACTTTTTTTTTTTTTCAGAAAAGCCGGCTTCAGGTTCGGGGTACAGGCCTATTACGTGGTATAGAATTTCTGATAATTTTACTTTCGACTGCAGCATTGACCGCTGATAACGTATATCTCGTCGAAGTCACGAATATCCTCACTACAGCCGAAACAACCTTCTTCATACGCTACACTGGCGCAAAACGTGTTGAGCACGCAGTCTTACTTGCATGTCCTCGAGTCGAGGCATGTGATGGGGTGTGAATTTGAAATCCCAAATGTTAACATGGAACTGTGATGCCAA
Source organism: Rhipicephalus microplus (assembly GCF_013339725.1). Classification (NCBI taxonomy): domain Eukaryota; kingdom Metazoa; phylum Arthropoda; class Arachnida; order Ixodida; family Ixodidae; genus Rhipicephalus; species Rhipicephalus microplus. Next base: position 114,786,334 of record NC_051167.1, on the reverse strand, counting down.
CGAAATAAACACGCAATAAAAAAAACACCAACACACAGTGCCATCGCAAAAATTGGTTGATTTTGTTTCGGGTCACCTAGGGGGATTTCGCGCATTACCATGACTAAATTTTTGTGCGCTGAGCAGTACCAATCCTTCGATTTGACGGGCTCGCATCCCATATTCGAGACATTGCAGTCCAACTGTGCACCACTATGTGCACTCATGCCTTCTTTCCTTCAAGTGAAGCCACCGGAAACAGTCGGGTCGAATTCGTAAAAAAACGCAACTTCGATCGCCCACGGCCGCCACCGAAAAGCACTAACAGTGATTAGGCTTAGCGTAAAGTTTGCATAAAACAACCATGCTTTTGTCCCAAAGAAACCAATTGTAATTTTTAATTGGAGGGTGAAAGTCTAGAAAAAATTACCGCTGGCGACGCGCAACAGCAGTGTGGTCAATCTACTGGTAGGGTAGGAAATTTTCGCAGGTAGACTTATTTTGCTTAAAAACAAATGCGTATAACTTTATATCGTATTTTGTGTCCTTGAGGTTGCTTTAGGTTGTGCCAGAGAGTAATTCTTGTTTTGTGAAACCCGCCTCACGTTCGTTTCTGTAGCACATTCGGCGTGAGGGGAAGCACTACAGTTCGTTTCACAAAAATTGCAACGTTGGTGTGCCAGCGCTGTTGGAACAGACCAACTTTTCCGCTCTGCGGTGAATTTTCAGGCGCATTAAACACAGCTGGAGAAACCGTGGCAATAATACGTTACTTGACCATTTGCACGTTTTAAACAACTGCTACGGTGTTTGTTTTACTATAAAACAAAACTCAATGAAGCCTGCAAAAACGTCTCACAGCTTCGGTTTTTGGGTTTCACCAGCACTACACTTGTTATCGCCCCCACAAACCAACATTATGGACTTTCATCAGACCAATGGAGAAGACCAAACGCAGATAGAAAAATTCTGTTATAAAAATTTCTACTCGCTTTTCAGAGAAACTGTTCCAAGGTTGGGCATTTATTATGGCACGCTTTTTATTGATACAAAACGGAAAAGTCATGAAGGATGGTAGACAGTGCTTTTAAAAATGAATCGTTCATCAGACACACCAACAGAAAGACACAGACAGACCGAAATTTCTGCCTTGTATCCCAAGAAAGACTATCATGTTTAAAGGTGGCATTGGAGATGAGTATCTGACTCGCACCATTGAAAGGGTCCGTGAATTCGCCGTTGTTCTATTGTACTTTTGCAATAAATCAAATTTAGCACTTTAAGCACGATTATCTGAAATCATGTCTTTATTGTGCTTTTGTTCCTTTACCTTAGCAACCTGATTATCTAGAAACATAGATTTCTGCCAGTGTTTAATGTACTAATGAGTATACTAATGAGTATGCTAGATTTCTGCCAGTGTTTAAATAAACTACTAATGAGTATACTAAAGCAGAATAATTATTATGGGGAGCAAATGCTTTTGTTCAAGGCAACATATAATACTTATTAGCGAGCAATAATTTGGTACATGAAGTAAAAAGTAAAATGAGCAAAGGCTCCTGATCTCAATGAGAGTAAAATAATCACCGTAGCTCCTGCGGCTGTGGAGAAAAAGGTGCATAAACATTGTTTAAAATGCATGGTGGGTATAGAGCGTACCTCGTTCCCTCAACCTTTGGTGCACGCTTTCTATTACAGTGGATTAACTTCTGTAATTTATTAAGCACTTCTAATGCCTCCGTTGCATGCATGTGCATATTGGTCACTAAAGTGAACAAAGGGATTTTTAATTTGCCACCACTACATAACGCCATGGTCCTACACTTTTTTTCTGCACCTTTGTTCAAGGTGGCAGACTTCTACGTTGGTGGGTATGCCAAGTTCTTCACTTTTTTTTTTTCTAATCACACAGACAAAATCGCGCTGCTTGGTATGTTTTATTGGATGCTTGCGATAAAAGCGTCTGTAGTCGCGAACTGTAAATACTGCGGCTTAGAAAACTCAAGAAAATTTTCGAGAACTAGTTTTGCAATATGTCCATTTTAGTGGACAGCATGCGTATTGAAAACGTGGCATGCTCATGCGGGGATCCTGTATCTTATGTGGCTCTCACTTCATGTAGTTACATATTCGTGATTAGTGATGGTCACTACTTTTTAGTTATTGCATTAGTACAGTAGACTCTCAGTAAACAGAACCTGAAGGGACCGAGAAACTGCGTTGAATTTAACAGGAGTTTTATTTACTGAGAGATGAATACGGGTGCAGAATAGAAGCACAAAACCAAGCATTGCAGAGGTGATAGTTCCATTTAAGCAGCAGTTCTGTTTAACAAATTTCCGCTTACTGAGAGTCTATTGTACTTTTGTTCTGTTTCTGGAGACGTGCGTTATAAAGGTTTGTCATTTTCCCTGTCAGCAAGCATCTTGTATGAGACACTGTAAGTGCAAGACTGCATACATATGTAGAAAGTGTGACATGTACTTGAGCGTTCACGCCAGAGGCGACTTTATTTTTTTTCCTTCATCAGGAAGAGTAAGAACATACTGAAAATAGCTGAACCCTCTCCCACCCACCCCCTTAGCACCCTCCACCACTCAAGAAAAATTTTTGTTACTCTCCTGGTTCAACTACAGCTAATTTTCTGTGTGTTCATTTGTTCGATCTAGACAGTTCGCTGGCTGAAAAAAAAAAATCTTGTCAACTTTTAATAATCGAACCTCTTGTGCATGTTGACTCCTGTATCTTATACAATAAAAGTTCGACCACAATATGATTTCTCTGCTTTCTCTGAATGCAAAATGACAGACGACCAGAAGTGAATGTTGTTTAGATGCGTCGGTTCTTGCCATGAGACAATAGGTTAAAGTTGACTTGCAAGGCTGCGTGCTACTAGGATCATGTGTTCACTGTTATGGCAGAAGCTCTGGCAGTCTCGGTCAGCTCTTTCACATACCATTTCTGCAAGAGCTCTTTAGACGGATTGCCCAAAGCAGTTTTCACTGTCGTGCAAGCATCGGCTGCAAAACTTGCGAACACTTTACAGCAGTGAGAGGCTGCAAGATCGGCGATTTCTCTCGCAAGCACACAAGAAACTCTCCATTGTGAGCGCCTAGCTTTGATGTCTTGGGCACCCATCATGCATTACTATGAGTAACGAGTCCGTATGGCATTGGGCAGCAATCGGTGTTGTCATGCCTAGCCCGATTCAACTACTTATTCGAAAATATCTTTCCACTATGCAGATCTGTCCAACATCTTCGAGTCGTTCCTGCCGCAGCTGTTGACCTACCCGAACCCCATCGACCCTCTGAACGGTGACGCAGCAGCCATGTATCTGCATAAACCAGAGGAGTACAAGAAAAAAGTCCAAGGTAAATAGTGCGCTTCTTATTGCTGTCAAAAAAGTCGCTGGTCCGTTGATGTTCCATTAGCTTGTCGTTTTACTCGCATAACGACATGTGACGAGAAACATGCTTGAAATCGGTAGTGGCAACAAGTTGGTGGTTATTAGGGAACTTGAGAAACCGTGACATCAAGAAATTTGTTAGAAATGACTTGTAGTTGCATGCTCTCTGCGGGAACCTTTACCTGAGACGAGGTGTCCTGGAATATTTACGAGTGTGACAATTAAAAAGAGTAACTCCTAAGTGGAGTGATGTACATGTAGTTCAGACACTAGGTTTAGTTTGTCTGGTGCGAGCTGTCAAAACTCTCATCAAATGATGTTGTTAGTCATTATGCGGCAGGGTTGCAAACTTGTCCTAAAGTTCTTGGTACTCAATGATAACTAGAGAGAACTGTAGGTGATATTAAATTGAGCATGCAGAGGACTTTGCCTCAGATGGATGGCATCTTCAGTACACTGAGCCTCAGGCCCTGGTCGGCTTTGGCTTACCTCTGGCAATAGTCTAAGAGAGCAATATGAAACACTAACGGTGCCAATACAGCGAGGCCCCTTTATAAGAGGCATGCTCCGCGCAGCAGTTAGTCTTTTATGCGAGATTTCTCTTATAAGCAGGGTTCCTTGTATGTATTTTTTTTTTATCAGCCTATATTTCACTGTAGGCACACGCTGGTGTCTCTCATATCATTGTCTCTTATAAAGGAGTTCGACTGTACCTATGCTGTTCTCGCATACTGAAGCAGCGTTACATTAGGTATAGGTAAGATGCAACGTTCTTGGCAAGTAAATCAGTGGGCACTGGAATGTTAACATTGTATTAGCAAGTTTAGAAAACAGCTTGGAGAAATGTCTAATGTGAACGTTAGTTGTGTTACAAAATCAAGCTAGATTTCTAGTTCTGACAAGATGCTGTTTTACCACCGAAGCATCAGTCAGTTACCATAATGGGTGTTAATCGACGGCGTCAGCCGCTGTGCATGCTTCTTCTGCACTAAATTTCTTATACACTGGCGTGTTGCTTATTCTCGTTTAGAATACATGTCAAGAACTATTTCCCTGAATGTGCAGAAGTCTTGGGTTTTCAGTCTTCATGGGTGCCAAGGCTCATTAACGCCTGCAAATCACACTACTTGCGTGACCATTTGCGACAAGTGATGAAATCGCGATTCTACACGAATGATGTTTCATACCTGCATGCAGCTACCTATATCCGTTGTCACAGAAAAGTCGCATCCGCTTGCATAATATAAGCTGGTGTCCTGTTCCTGCACATCTGATTGATTCAGGGATTTGCGGATGCAGTTGTGCTACTGAAAATTCCAGCCACGAGCGACCGAGCCAAGGCAGTCGGTCACTTTATGGCCAAAGCGGCCATTGGTGACCTGCTGCACATTTCAATGAGGCCCCGCCGCTCCAACAACGCCTTTGCAAAAATGAAGTTAACTAAAGGGGACTTGGGCACTGTGATCGTTCACCGACCATGGTAATGATGGATAGTACCGTATTTACTCGATTCTACCGCACCTTCGATTGTAACGCGCACCCGATTTCCACCGCAAAAAAAAAAAAAGAAACGTAAGACATCGATTGCAACGCGCACCCATTTTTTCTCGCTGGCCCGCATGATCACACCACTCGAAAAAACGACTCCTTTCGGGAGCGTCTTCCATTTAAATATGAGGTACGGGCGAAGCTTGTGCCCATCTGACGTGTAACAGAGCATTGCCGTCACTGTAGTTTTACCGTGGACCGATGTCAGCACGCGAACTTGCTTCGCCCCCTTCTTCTCGACGGTTGTGGTGCCAGGCATGTCGAAGTAAAGAGGCGTCTGATCGGCATTCCCGATTTGCCCAAGCAGGTAGTCGTTGCGCCGCAAGTTTAGGACGAACCTCTGAAAACTGTGAAGCTTTTCATCGTACTCCTTTGCAAAACTTTTCGCATATGCATGTTCCCCTACGGAGGGAAAAGCCTTTCCTCTTCATAAAGTTAGTTAGCCAGCACCTGCTCGCTTTAAACTGGCTCCGCATTAGACCTTTTTCTAAGACTAATTGCATAGCCCGCACTTGAAGCAGTTCTGCCGTCACGGGCCGCTGTGCTGCTCGCTGCTAAAGCACATACTCGCCGAGCAGCTCTTTAATTTGCGGAAACCGACCCTGCTGTGGTCCACTGAAGCCTTTGCGTAAAGCTTTGCTGTCGAAAATCTTCTGCTTTTGTTTCCGCCGGTCCCGCACGCACGTTTCGGGAACTGCGAACGACCGCGATGCGGCCCGATTTCCGTCCGTTTCTGCACACGCGGTGACTTTTCTTTTAAAAGCGGCATCGTGGTGCACTCGAGTTTTTGGAGTCGGCCATTCCACGCCGTCGATGCTAATGCACTACTAGATGACGAACTCCTCAGCACACGTACGAAGTGCCGCACATGAGAAACACATAGGCAGAAATGGACGACGCGCCATGCCGACGCACGTAGGGGGCGGCCATTTTAGATTTGCCGATGGCAATAGATTGGCCGTAATTTTTTTGTTCGTACTCGATTCTAACGCGCATGCGATTTATGAACTCGCTTAACCGGAAAAAAGGTGCGCGTTAGATTCGAGTAATTACGGTACATGGATTCGCCTAGTCTTCGTACTTGCAGGCGGCAAATCGTACTTGTGGCTTCGTTTATTGCTGTGTTTCGGTTTCGTTTCGAACGAAAAAACGAACCCTCTTGAACTTCGTGACCTGAACTGAAATAGTAAGCCTAAAAGATTATGGTGGTGAAGTGCAACCGCTGAACATTTGCTTGTTTCGTGACAAAAAAGGTTCAAGCCACACGTACATAAACGAAGCCAGAAGTACGAAGATTAGACAAATCCGTGTACTACCCATCATTCCTATGTACACTGAAGCACCGTGCGTTGCATATCCCATAGACACTATTGCCAGAGTTCCCTCAGGTGTATATTCAGGAAACTCCATGGTTGCAACGGGTTCGCAGCGTCACACTCCAAGAGGCCTGCCCCGTTGTCCGGTCGACCCGTGCAGTGTTGCACGTATAGTAGTAGTCAGGATGACTGACAGGCTAAGAGAAAACAAAAATATGCGCAATGAAAACAATTGTGAAACAAGCTAGGTACTAAGTGAATTACAACAAGTACAAGTATAGATAACGGGGGTTGTTGATAAAGTAATTATAGACACGAGAGAGTTAAAGAGAAACACGGTGACAAATCATGTGATAACTGCCCTGCTACATCTTCGGAGCTTCTTGTGCATGCAGCGTGCTCTGCCTCAGTGATAATTACAGTTGATTATAATAAAAGTAAACGGTAGCAAAAAAATTTCATACAGACGATGTCGGCTCATAGTGCTCTTAGGGGAGTAGACAACTTGCCACCGATAGTCTCTTCAACTTCGCTAGACGAAAAGGGTGCCCAGTGTTGCAACCGGCTCTATTAATTGCACACGGCACCCTACGCTTGCTGCCTATGTAAGACCTGATAACCACTCTGTTAGCTGGTTGATCATCGGCTGCTGAAGCAGCCAAACTCTTTCGTGGTTTTTGCACCCCCACCAGAGACGCGTTCCTCCAACTCCTGCCTTTTGCCCCCTGCGTGGGAAACCGTCGGAGGTGGCAGTCGCTTAGTCAGTCGCGGGACGTTTTTCTCCCGACACCATGGTGCCCTTCGTTGGACGAAGGGTTTCCTAAACGAGAATCCCAGACATTTGCGACATGATCTTTTGTGACCAACTTGGTTGCACAACTGGTGCTAGTTGCAGGTGTGAATGAGTCTTTACTAGCCAAGTTTAGAAAAAACTGAGTTTGCTGAACTTAGCTCAGGTGACAAGCTAGCTGCCAAGTGCAGTGATGGTCTCTCGCCACTCTGTAGCCCTGTTGGGCTGACGTGAATGTACCATTTCCTGGCGCAGAGTACGTCAAGAGGTTTGCCACAGAGGAGGCGTTGCGGGAGCAGGACAACGAGTCGTCGAGCAGCGAGAGTTCCATGAGTGATTTCTCGGACGACGAGACCAAAGACATGGAGCTGTAATTCTTCATGCATCTGTCTGCCTGACAAAATTCACGGACACACACACACCACTCACGCATTACAGGGAAAAAGCGCGAAGGCCGAGGGGAAAAAAACAAACCGGACAGGACGTGCGAGCGGACGTCACCTTTTTTCCTTTCTTCGCCCGCCTCTGCCATCGCAACGCCATCTTCTCACCTTTCCGAGCATCACGCCCCATTTCCTGGCCACTACACATCCACCGCAGCCGAATTTTTGCCTCCGCGACCACCATCACTCTCCGTTGTCTTCTTGCACCTGGCTGCCGTGGCACGACGGAAATATCGCGCCTTTTGCTGACTTCGACCTCGCGGCACCGTTAAATATTCTGCCTGGTTTCGACACGACGTCCCAGCAGCGCCAGCCTCCTGCCAGCGGGACATGCAAAGATGGCCACCACGTGGTGGGACTTTTCCTGCTCCTCATGCAAGAAAAACGTGTTGTCGTATTCCCCTCGTGCGTGTGCCATTGTGGTGTTCTCTTGCGTTCGCCGCTTTCTCCACTCACTTCGCCGGGCAGTAGGAGAAGTGCCAGCCAAGCCGGGAATGTACGTGCGTGCATGTGTGTTGCGCCTCATGTGGATGTTCTTGTCTCACCCTCGCCCCCTCCCCTCCTCTTCTGCATGCCTGTAGCCATGGCAAGAGAATGTCTCTCTTCACGACCGCTCATTTTTAGCTTTTTTTTTTTCTATCTCTTTAGGTTCGTGTTTTCTGTGAGGGCCACAGATTTGGTCGATCGTTTCGGAAAGGACGTCTTTGTTTTCACATGCACTTATATAACGCGGTAGAAGCAGATGCAGCAATAAGAGTGGCAGGTTTTTTTCATTGTCACTCTCACAACACGGCATTCTTTGGCTTCGTTGACAGGAACGCGACGTAACGCAATGGAAGTAGTCTTCCCTTGAAACAGCCTGTTCGATAATGTGGCTTTCGTTCCTGTGCAAGCGGTCTATAATATTTTATTGACAATTCTGCTAGGAAAGCAGTGCAGCAAGTCCTGAAGGAGAAAGCTTTTTTTTTTTTTGCAGGGGCTTCCTTTTTCAAATGTATTGCAACCCTCAGAAGTATGGCAACTTCTTGAGCACTTTCATTTGAGCGTTCTCTGTTTCATCAACGCTTCATTCCTTATTTTCTCTCCCTTCTAACCATGCATTGACTGGTTTGCCTTTGAGGATGAAGGCCTTTCCCGACAGAGTTCTGCAACATTTGGCTTCTCTTGATTGGATTTTCATCCTTGCTGCACAACTGTGTTGCCATCAAGCTGTCTAAATTCTTTTAGTTGTGTTGGCCGGTGCCCAAGTTTTTATTCATTTGCACGGCTTGTAAAATATCTTTTTTTTTTTTAAATTGTCGGTGAGCGTATATTGTTGGCTGTTGGGTCGCGCAGGGTTTAGCATGGGCGAACTTCATTGTCAGCACTTGAGTCCAGCACAGTAAGTGTGTTTGTTCGTTGGTAGTCGTATAATCAAAATGAATTGAGGAACGACAAGCCTTCTCTCCAAGGCTGTTGTGTAGCTATGGTGTCAGTTCGTTGCCTCCAATGCATTTTAGTGCAGATGATTTTCAATGTGTAATTCGTGCCTTTATGTAGCAGTTCTTTGGCCTAGCATTACAATAGTATCTGCTTAGCCGAGAATGCAGTGTTTCACCCGGTTAGCCGGAAACCAGCGTTCTGTACGGTCTTTGTTTGGAACAGTTAGCTGCTTTAAGGGCTACTGCAAACGCGATCTTGCCACACAATTCGCGAGCATCGGATTAACATCGGCACGTTGTCGAATGTGTTCTGCCGCTCGCCATTTTTAGTGCGCATTTTTAGCGCCTTGTTCTCGGTTTGTCTCTAACCCTTGAAAAAACTGAGTTGGGGGTTGTTTTCGAAAGAAACGATTCATTCGAGCTCCACCGTAGTTGCGATTGTTCGGTCCGAACGGTCGCGCATGCGTGTATTCTTGAAATGCCTGAGCAAATGAAATCGCACTTATCACCATTTGTGAATGTCTCTCATCCCGGTACTCCACAACACTCGCCCAAATGATTAATGGGCACATATAAAAATAGCACATCTGCGAACGAGAGAGGGTGCTCTTTTTTTTTTTAAGCATTTTTGTTTTTTTTAACTTATTGCAAAACACATCACACAACTCATGCAATGTCTGTTCAATAAGAAATACAGCAGACAGCACACAGTGTAGTTATTGTTTCATTACCACAACGCGTGACACTGGGTTCATTGCAAAAAACCGGGCACTTTGGGGGAACTATGACAAGAATGATTGAAGATTATTTTTTTTTCTTTGTGCTCGGTAATGTCAAACCAAACTGTGATAACTTCACTATGAGTGGCCACTTGCAGGGAAGGGATTGCAGGGCGTGCCCCCGTTTTTTTTTTTTTTTTTTTTTTTTTTTCAATTTCCTTTAACTGTCGCAAGCTGTCGGGAGTTGTGCTGTATTGTTGTCGTTTCTTGCGTGTCTTGCCACCGCTAAGGTTGGGCATCGATATTCACATAATCCTTTGCTTATCGGCACATTTTCCGTTTTTCTGCTCGACTGGTGTGGCGCGTCTCGCAAGCAGTGCAATCTCGTACTAGCCAGTGGAATTGTGCGCGTGGCGGCTGCATCACCACAATTTCTTTCCCAGTAGTGCCAGCCCCAATATAAGCTAAATATTTTTGTGCCGCCTTAAAGCATTGTCTTATGTATACTCCCTTTGAATAAGAAGCTGCAGAAAACAGTAGATGAGCTGACTTTCTTCCATCTGCAGGAACCGATGTTAACACACCTGTTATAGTTTTAAACTTGGTGCTTCGTATGGTACATATTGATGTTTATGATGTACCGTTGTTTGCTTGCCCAATCTACATGCAGGACGTATAATTACGACCTACCTTTGGGGTAAAGCGTCAGCGCATCTGTTATGCCTCATGGTTATTATGTTCTTGTCTATGCTGAAAAACATGCCCATTTGCCAACGTCAATCTATCGTGTTGACTTAAATTGCACTCAAACCTCATTATAACTAAGTCGAACCTGCCGCAAAAATATTTCCTTATATTCTAAAATTTTTTATAAACATACATTTGTAGCACTGTACCTATGACGGAGCCATTCTTCATTTCGTTATATCCAGGTTAATTATATTGAGGTTGAACCCTTGATAAACATTTGCAATCTGAAACGTGCATACCAGTTGTAAGGGTTGCCTCGTTGAAAATGTTCTGTGCGTCTTCGCTTCGCAGTGGAAATCTGGGGATATCGCTGCTTTAGTAAACGGCTGATTGTGGTGCGCAAACTGGCGTCGCGTGCACATTTCCACCGGCGTGAGGACAGGTGTCTCGAAGGCGACAGTTGTAAACAAGTTTCTCCCGACGCACAGTTCGGCGGCAAAGGTGTACTGCAAGCTGTTGGCACGCCTCTTCAAAGGCACCGATCATTGTGTTCTCGCAAGAAATGTTACAAGCGCATGCTTGGAACAGCCGTGCATGTAGGACTGGCGCACCACGGTGTTGCATGGTAAGGTTGCCTCTGCCGCAGTTGTTTCATTATCCTCGCCAGTGCGTTCTCGTTTACGAAGGTTTCTTTGAGTAGTCTGCTCTTGGGAAAAAAAAAAAAAGGAGAGAGGTTGGATTTTCGAGCGGTGTTGCAACCGTTGTAGACAACCATTTGTGGACCCATTTTATTTTTTTGTGTTTTTTTTTTTCGACTGTTTGCTCTTATTTTTTTTTGTCTGGCAGGGGCCGTTGCTTCTCGAGTAGTATTGCCAGTGTGAACGTACGCATCTTAAACCATTGCTTGTCTCAATCACTATATAGTCTTTTTCTTTTTCGTGTGTTTGTGTGAGTGCAAAGACACCATAGTTCTATATGAATTTATAAATAAAGCTATATCCAACTTTTTTGCAATGTCTTATGTGTGCATTTTTGCGTACTTGTTCTTTTCTGAGACCTTCTTCCCATAATTTGAACAATGCGCCTCTTGCGTTTCTACTCATATTTCCTGATGAAATCAGCATTGGCTGTGCCGACATGCAGGTGACGCTCGGTTGGTTGCCACTTTTGGACCAGTTGCATATATCATCTGCACCGTCGTTGCCTTTTCAAAATAATTTCAAGGCGATTTATTTGGAACTGGTGGGTACTTGAAACAATGTGCATTTCACTGGAAACTGTCAGATGCTTGCCCTCTCTTGATAACTGTGGGAAGCCTTTACAAAGAGCTTTTATCAGTGTCTTGTTCACCATAAGATCAAGTATAAACCGCAGCACCCGAATCATTGAATTTATGAGTGAAATTATATGTGTTGTCTTGGTATGCCAAAATGTTAAATGTGTATGTATGTTTACATACATGTGTATAAGTACGTATGTACAAGTGACTTGTACATTTATATTTGGACGTGGCAGCCGCCGACGCTCCGCTTCGGCAAAATCGCCTTTGGTAATAAAATGGCGAGACAACGACACGACCACGTTGGCCGTCGTCAGGTCTTCCTCTCTCACTACATACCTTTCAGCGGAACCGTGAACAGCTGTATACATCAAATTTAGAGTCGTGTCACACACAGTGTGTTTATTCAAATGGCTTGAAATGTGGTGTGCATATTTGTGCAGGCTTCCTGAGTAAGCAAATATTGGTCATTTAGCTTTCTTGTGCTGCGTAATGCTGCAAAAAATCGCTTTGCTGGTGACACTGCACATCAACTGGTCGTCGAACATGGTAGTGTTCCTGGATCCACATCAAGATTTTTTTTGCTTGAAATAAATGCAACCAGAAAACAAACTGTTCTTGCGCTTAGGCCTAATATTTCACTTTTTTAATGCAAAAGTTGACACTGAATGAATATATAATTAGATATTTAATTACATTCCAATTAACTTTTGATTACTAAAACTGGAAAAAATAAAACATTCCTTAATTTTCTTTCTTGGAATGTAATGCTTAGTGCCTTGGAATCGTGCCATGCAAATTTGACACATTTGTAGAGTCTTATCATAATTCCATAATTCGTGTCTGAAGTGGATATGTCATATATGCTTATGGTTGCATATATGTTATCATATGCATGTTGCGCAATACAAACAGAAATTGCTCATCCAACAGTCATGTTGGAATCATAAAAAAGTATTGTGCAACAATGTAACGAGGACTGCAGCGACGTACGATGCCTGTGCAGAAAGTAATAGCAATGTGCGTAACATTCATTCTGTAGGCTCGTGTGCTCAGATTTGGGCGCACGTTAAAGAACCCCAGGTGGTCGAAATTTTCGCAGCCCTCCACTATGGCGTCTCTCATAATCGTATGGTGGTTTTGGAACCCCACATATATCTATCGTAACGTTGATTTTGAAAAATTGGCCATGAATGGACAGGTACCCAGTGGCCCGATAAATGAGGGGTCCCGCTCCATCAAGAGATCTTGATGCTTTAGACGTGCCCATGAGCCGACGGGTGTATTTGTTTTAAAAGTGCTTTAATCGTCGATATTCAAGCTGTGACGCTGCCATCAATGCAACATGCTTGCTTTCAACACAGAAGCAGTTAATATTGCAGCCTACGGGTTTAATTACCGCTCGATACCGCAGTGCTGGACGCATTCAAGGGAGTGCTTCCAAAACGTCGCGACCGATGTTCTACTATGCAAGATGAAGAGGGAGTACACAAAACGTGAAGTAGTTGACAAAGAACACTTCTTCAAAAACTTAAGTTTATATGTGGATTGTTTGTGAGATATTGTGGTTGACAGTGACCAAATACATTGCATGTGCTCTAGGAGCAACAAAAACTGAAACAGCAGTATAAAAGTGCCTGCTTGCGAAGGCAAACAGTTTACAAAGTAGCTCTAAACTGCATAAATGTACGCTCATGCGCAAACCTTGGACACACTTTTTTAAAATTTATATATGGAAAAATGTGGGAACGTAGGCTATGTTAGAGCCGGCTATCCCAACATCATCGTAGTAATGTACGGGTACACAGAGATGCGAAAAATTAAGAATAAAGAAAGGAAAAAAAATATTCGGAGGCATATGACATAGAAACAAAACGAGGCTTATAACGCGTGAGCTCAGTCTGTGGGCATAATCCAGTTCATGCAGCGTATCGCATTGCGAATAGAGTTTGTACAGGTAATGGCAAAGAAGACAGTTCATTAAATTTGTGTCCACTAAAAAAAATTGTGAAGTGCATTCACTGTGCGCCTTTATCGGAATGTGGCTACGGTCCAAGCACTTCGTCAATTGTAAGTGGTCGTCTGTCTAGGCGGTTCAATCGGACAAACTGGCATGTCGGTAGGCGCTGTTTGTACCACTTGGAATGTCAACAGCCAGCTATTGGCTGCAACAGCAGGCGACCTAGTATGCTGCATGTATACAATGTGTGGAATACATATATCGTGCTCAAGACAATTGAGGATGTTGGGATGAATCTAGAAGTGGTATTAAGCATTTCCACAACTATTGGACATTAACATTTTTTAAACATTGTTTCCTCAGCTAGAACAGTGAACTTTGTTCGGCTTCTGTATCAGCCGCATGCCTGAATTAAGTCTTGTTATTACTGTATGTATTGGCCCTTGTGCAGAAGTGACCATTTATCATTAATAAAATTAGTAAGTTCAGATACCAACAGTGCATTAAAAGTAGAGTATGAAACACTATCTACGTCATACTTGTTTTTTGTTAGATATTTCCCGAAAAGCTTTAGATATTACAAAGACGATAAAAGCTGTCTGCTACAACCATAGTTTTCTAAAATTAACTAGAGGGGACTTGGGTGCTGTGATTGTCGGCGACCATTGGAATGATTGGTAGTACACGAATTCGTTGTCTTCCTGCTTGCGGGCGTCAAGCGCACTTGTAGCTTTGTTTATTGTTTTGGTTTGGTTTTGAATAAAAGAACAAACCATTTTGATTTCCGTGAGCTGATTTGAATTGGTGAGCCTAAAAGGTTACGGTGGTAAAGCGTAACTGCTGAACCTTGGCTGATTGTCGTAAGCAGCTTCAAGCTACATGAAGCCAAACGGTATCAAAAGTATGAAGAGTTGACCGGTTTGTGTACTACCCATCATTCCCATGCTCACCGAAGTGCAGTGTGTTGCAGCTCCCACAGACACTTGCGCCAAAGTTCCCTCTTGAGTTTTTATAGGAAACTCTTCAACCACAACTTTGTAAACTTTCATTTAAATTAGCCTTCATTCTATCTATTACCCCTTTGCATGAAGTTTTCAACATTTTTCATATATCTTGTCATTCTAATGATACTGCATTTTTATGTTATCGCACACAGCTGGTTTCTATGGTTTATTGGCTACGCAGCAACGTGAATGCTGGTCTGTATATTTCTGTGCCAAATGCGAGCTTGACTGCCTGTTCATAGGCACCTCAGTGTTCTTATAGAGGAACACTATAAACAATGCATAGGGGCATTATAGAGCCGAATAAGGACTCTTGTGACGTCAAGAATCTTGGCAAGCCAGGAAATGCCGAAAAAAAAAAAAAAAAAGGAAATGCAAGTGGCGATGTACGCAACATCTTATATTTGGTGGCCTCTCCTAGTGGTCTATGCAATATTTTATTGTTGAAAACTAATGAAATTTGTGTTCTGAAAGAGCCAGGGACTCTGGAGAACTCCAGAAAATTTTATTGCATCTGTATGAACAGAATACAAAAGTAAAAACGCACCTGAAACATCAAATTGACATTCAGATTCTGGTGCAAGTTCAAAATTAAAAAAGGATACCTTGAATTTCTCTTATAATCAAAACATGGACAGCATTATCAATGACTATTTTATTGCTTAGGTATGATCTATCATTTTCCTTTGCACAGGTAGACTTGATATGTAACAAGTTGTTTGTTATGTATGACACAACATAACACCATATAAAAATTGTTTACCAGCATGAAGATATTATAAACTGTAATAGACGGTAACAAAACTATTTCGTTCACATCTGAACAGCAAACGTTGCACGCGGTTGTTTAATGTACAAGATTGACATTGATGGAGTGTTCTACGAGTTTTCATGCATTTTACATACGGACATAAACATATAATAAACTATAATAAACATATAGTTGTAAAAATATTTCATCCCCATCTGAACAGAAAAGATTGCGCGCAGCTGTTTTTAATGTGCATGAGTAAAGTTGACTGCATGTTTTTGAGAGTGTTGCGATTGGAATTTATTAGAAAGTCTGCGTTGGGTCACGAAACATGCAGAGTGGTACTTATTGGTAGGTAACGAAAGGCAACAAAAATGATCACGAGTGAAAACAGTCTTACTGTCCTGCTGTTTTCAAAAGACGCAATGCTGCGCAAGTAAGGAAACGACTGCATCGCGTAGCCTTCCAAGAGTGGAACTGCCGGGCAAAAACATGGAGATTGGCTCTCGCTATTATGCCACTGGCTGCTGAAGAAACTTCATGCGATGCCACTTGATGGTACTCTATTTCGCAGGTGCAACACTCTGTGTACCAGGCCAAGGACAAACATTACAAAACACTGCATGAGAAAGAGACTGTTGGCAAGACGACTACACTGCCAACGTAGTCCGATCACATGGGTCTGTCGAAGCATGAGCATTTCAAAACTCCACTCCCAAGGCAACAGATCACACTGTCAGCTGACACATCTCTCGGAATACTATTCGGTCTAAGTCTAAGACAAAAGCCTGACAAGCCAAGAAAGAAAACTTTTGCGCTTGTGCAGCCGACGGATGGAATGGCTTGATTGCAAGGAAGTGTTTTGTCAAGAGTTTTGAAGAAAAACTGCCATCTGCCTCTATATACACCCACCAAAAGCAGCATTCTTGGACGGCACATTTTTTTAAAAGCTACGATGAATTATTACTACGAAGCCCAACAAACAGCAAGGAAGCTTCGACAGGAAACATGGACAAAAAAGGAAGTTTGCGGGCTTTCGCAGTCGACAACATGGGGCGAGGAACTGGTAACCTTCTGTCAATCTTATTCGTTGGCTGACCTGTAAAAACTGAACGTGCCTCAACATCAAGAGTACTATAAAAAAAACTGGTGAAGCCTCCCCAAAGTATGCGTTTTTCAAGAGGAGAACGTCATTGGCACTCATTACTGCGATCTAGTCCTTGTCGCTTTGCAGGCAGATCTCCTTTTCAACAGTAGTAAACGATGGAATGGCATTACGCGAAATCTTCTTGGAAGGCATCTTTTCAATCCTAATGAGCGTTCTCCTCCACTGGTGGGCAACAGGTGTATGGACTAAAGCGTTAGAAGAATAACGAGAAAAGGGAAAGCGTCAACTGTGATGTCATGCAGCCACTTCAATACAAGTCCCAGATGAAGGCACTGTGTGGTCTTTCAGTTGATGAACAGCTCTTCCGATTTGATGCCTCCTGTCGACAGAGTCTGGGTACTAGAGCTGAC
The DNA here is from genome assembly GCF_013339725.1 of Rhipicephalus microplus. Classification (NCBI taxonomy): domain Eukaryota; kingdom Metazoa; phylum Arthropoda; class Arachnida; order Ixodida; family Ixodidae; genus Rhipicephalus; species Rhipicephalus microplus. The sequence goes on along the minus strand of NC_051167.1, from coordinate 114,769,504 downwards.
CAGCTTCGGGGGCTTGCTTTTTGCCCTCGCCAAGGATGATAGTAACGAGTTTCCGTCTTCAGTCTGCACGCCCATGTCGTGGAGGACGATTCGAGTCTTCTCTCGTTCGGCGATGATTTCTGCCGCCACCATCTTTGCCAGTCGCTGGAGCACCTCGTCCTGCAAAACATGCAGGCAAGAAGAAACGAGTGTACGAGGCCAATGCTTTTGTAGATGCAAATTTTCAATTAGTTATATTTAACTCTATGCTGAAACACAGAAGGGAGAGTAAGAGAAAGCTTTATTCAAAAAGAAAAAAGTTGGTCAATTGCGTCAGGCATAGCCTGTCACCCTAGCCGTCAGCCGGAATCCCTTGGGGCACGGCAGCAGCAATGCACGGGCCACACCCATGCTTTGGTACCCATCTCTGCATTATCTGTACATCGCTACCTACAAAAATACAGCTGGGCCAATGTTGGTCCCCCCCCCCCCCCCCGTGCTCAGCCATTTCGTAGAAAAACGTGGGATGTACTTATGGGAATGATTATAGTGTTTAGAAGCATCCTACTTTAAACTGAAGCAGAAAATGAACCTGGGCCATTGCAGGCCCAATGTTGGACATTCCCAACGTTCGGAAGGATTTGTAAGGGGGCTACTCAGTAGAACATATTCTGCAAACTTTAGCTGCGCTAGAGACAAGGCACAAGAACAGAAGGAGACTAGATGAACACAGACACGGCTGTGAGCACTTATCCTGCCTCCTCCTTTTCTTTGTGTCCCGTATCTAGCGCAGTTTGGGTAATCTTGGAACTTCCCCCCTCCCAACCCTCCCGTCATGTTCCCAACCATTTGGAAAAAGAACTAGTGCAGCAGTAGAGGAGAGCACCTACAGTAGTGATGAATAGGTTAGAGGCGGCCCATTTTCTGGCACAAATCATAATTTATTTTCGAATAGTGTGGGAAGTGCAGTTAACATTTAGGGGTGGAATTGGCTCAAATGAACAAGGTCATTCACAATGCAACAAAAATAAAAGCAACGGCAACTCACATTTACATTCGACGAGAAGAAGGAAGCTTCTGGCATATCACCTGCAACAGATGTACAAGCAAGGCAAATTCAATGTGGCAAGTCCTGGTGCCAAAAAAAAAAAAAAACGACCGGTGTAGCTTATTGTGCTGTTGTGTTACGATAAATTGTTAACCTGCGTCACCCAGCAAAGTCTATATTTGGCAATGCACAAAGCATGTGAGATCGAAGCAAAGAAGAACAATACAAATGCACATGATGCCGTACATTTTTTCCACGTGCCATGCAACTGTGCAAGCGCATGCTAAAAAATTGAATCAACTACAAACGTACAGACTCGTGTTCTTTGATGAACTTGTAATTTGTATTTCCAGAGACATCTTCCCATGAATCTTTACCAAGACATGGTTTCTTGATGTGGCATTATATCTTCTTTTGTTGTTTTGACAATACAGATGTTTTTGAAATTATTATGAGAGTAAGGCCTGTCGTTTTAGTGCAAACTCCACATCAAAACAGAAATACTTTGACGTAGTGAAAATGCCACTACTGCGACTAAACAACAAAAGCTTATTCATAAATTCTTCATTATTGACTTCAGGGCAGGTACTTTTGAAAGCTGCTACGATGTTTCTTGCAGACAGGCAGAATAGTTTTTCGTGCCTGTTTATCGTTTAAAAAGAAAACAGATAAGCAACACACATGGCAGACAACAAGCTGTTTACATGTGTATTTCCAAATTCTTTCGGATTTCGCTGAAGAGGATTCTGATAACAAGGTCACTGAGTTTTGAATATTCCGAATTATGTGCAACTTGTGAGATCTTTAAAAACTGGTCATGCCGACGGTTTGCACGCAATAGTACTTTCCAATATAATCAACTGCCCTGAAGTTAATTAGCGAGTTTTTGTAAGTTAGTCGCGTCAATGCCATTTTAGCAGTAAAATATCATGGCCTTCACCTCCTCCTCACCATCACTTCCCTTTCACGACCCGTTGCCATCCTGCTAATACATTGCTATGCTACGCGTTACCTCCCCCTTCCTCCTTACACTCTCAACCCTTTCCTACCCCCTTGCTGCTTTCCTACCCACTATACATGGCTATGCTATGCTTTCTTTTTCTATTTCCTTAACTCGCCTTCTAATTTTTGTCGCTTTCTCTATGTCCATTTCTTTCACTCTCTTCCTACTCTTACCGTCTATCCTTTTCTAACTCCCATAGCATCGCAACCATTTGGTTCATATAAATGTGCGCTCTGCTAGCGTGTCTGGATAGCCGAGTGGTTAAGCTGTTTGCCTTCGGCTCATGTGTTGCTAGGCAAAGCATGGGCCGACACGCTCTGCTTGAACGTCGGAGCTTGGCAAATTTCTGCACATGATCTGGCACGTAACCTCAAGCCTGAACAGCTCTTTTGCTTAGGCTTGAGATTAGTGTCTCCTCTTTAAAAAACAGCTACGACTTTAGAGTTGAAGGAAAATGCGAACGATAAGCCAAAGTCACGCACCACAACCTCCTTTTCGATTTCCTGGAATGTGCTCAAAGCCAACTGGACTCTCAACATCTGGCAATGGATTTGGCGGGTTCCCTGTCATGGACGTTGATGTGGAGCTGCCAGGTACGCTCGGTCCATACGGCTCGTCGTCCTCAACTAATTCCTCGTTGTCTTCATTGGCTGCCTCGTCGGAAGGCACTCGAGATGGCAAGCGAGGCTCCTCCTCCACAGCGTTGCTGCTCAAAGGGCAAATGAAACGACAGACTGAGTTTGGAAACCAACCAGGTAAATTTAGCAGAAGGAAGCAAGATAGAAAGACAAGTTGGTTGGTACACATGCATCGATGAAACTTCAAACGCATACTGAGACAAGGTCAGGTGAGGAAACAACACCAGCAATTAATATTAACTAATGGCTTTATTAAGCAAGAACAAATTTACATACCCAACCAGCGCACCTGGCCTGACACATACGCACACCATTCTTCCGTGCCAATACATGCAAATAATACACTGTATTTTTTCATTAACCCCTTTCCTCGGGGAGTGACACTTTTTTACTGGAAATAGTTAACGACGGGTGACTGATACAGGTTGACACCCTTGTGTTAATTTAGAATACCTCGGCAAGTTCTCGTAATGTGCAATGATGGTGCTTGAACAGAGCGACCGTACAGGAAAAGCGTACTTCACAACTACACTGCGCACAATGCAAAGCCAAATGTGGGAGTGGTCTTCCTTCCAAAGACAAAGATAAATGCAGACATGACTTCAGATTCTGCTGCAACACCAAAGTTGCTGCACCCTTTTCAAGTTTTGCCAACAAAGGGTTTAAATATAGAATAAGATACTTATTGGCGTGGGTGTCTTTTTCAACACAACGCCACGACAGGGTGCATTGCATGACACAGACTAGTCATTGCTTTTGCTGCTTTCCGCAACACTAAACATCTCTAAAAACTTGCGAATGCAGTGCAGTGTGCCCTGTGTTTAGCGGAAGGGTTCAGATACGAGCTGATGCTAATGTAAGCGCATTACGCTGTATTAAAGCTCTGCTGTAATGCTGTTATCACGCTATTCTAAGAACATATTCCTATGATGTTCATTATTGTGTTATTGATGATATTAAACTAATCTTGAAGTAGATTTCCCTGCAGCTTTTTCTGTGTTACGGCTGCAACTTTGAGGCTTGGACAAGAGGACCCTCAACATGAAACAAATGTGCTGCCTCACCAAGGTGGTCTAGAGGCTATGGTGCTCGGGTGCTGAACCGAAGGTCATAGGATTGAATCCCACCTGTGGCGGGTGCATTTTCGATGGAGGCGAAAACGTTCGAGACCCGTGTCTTTAGGTGCAAGAACACAAGGTGGTCGAAATTTCCGGAGCCCTCCACTATGGTGTGTCTCGTAATCGTATCTCGGTTTTGGGACGTTTAAACTCCAGATATTAAAAAAAAGTGTTTCTCTATTTACACACAGAATTTACTACATGAAAATATACGACATGTGACCTTGTGGAAGCTTGTTTTATCCTCAAAGCTAAAGACAGCGATGTTGCCAAGCCCTCTGTGGTGTTACACATAGCGAAAATTGGGCATCTTGATGTGCACATGTAGGTCTTTTTTGGTGGTTAATCTTGCACACTTATCTCTTTCTGGTGGTTAAACTTGCACACTTATATTACGCTTTTATTTTTCTCAAAAAATTTTCAGTTGTTAGTACATGCCTGAGTTGTTTGTTTCTTCCTGTGTCTATGGTTTTCGTGCAGTTTAACTCGGAATTAATTATCAACTTACCCAATAGCTTATTCTTCTACGTATACGTTACACAAAACCAAGGGTTTTTTTTTTTTATGTAGTCCAATCTTTGTTCCATTTGGACTTTGAAAAAAGGAGTGATTTTTTTATTCCATTGCTTTGTAGTTAGTGCAAAAGTAAAGCCTACAATTAGTGATCAGTGACCAACTGCACTATAGAGGCTGTACTTCGTACTTGCCGATGGGTGCTGGCACGATAGAGTTTCCTAAAATTAACTGCAGGGGACTCTGGTACTGCGATTGTTCAGCGCTCCGTGGAAATGATGGGTAGTACATGGATTTGCCTGGTCTTCATGCTTGCGACCTTTGAACGCAGGTGTGGCTTTGTTCACTGCAGTATCTAGCTTTTTTTTTTTTAGAATAAAAGAACAAACCGTTTTGAACTTCCTGAGCCGATTTGAATAGTTGGTGAGTAAAAGGTGCAAGTGGCGAAGAGCAAATGCGGAACATTTGCCGATATTCGTTTCGTGACAGAGCAGTTGCTAGCCACGCAAAGCCAAACGAATATGCAAAGATTAGGCAGATCCATGTACTACTCATCATTAACATGCTCACTGAAGCACCGCGTGTCGCAAATTCCATGGACACTTGCACCAGAGTTCCCTCTAGTGTACTTATGAGCCTAGTGCGCTGCAGTTCTCACCGAAACAGTGGCGCCTTGCGACTGCGAGTGGCTGCGTAGATGGTAAAATAGCAGTTCGAAGGGAATCAAGCTAATTTGCGGTCAGACAAGAGTGTTGCGCGTGTATGGCTGTGATTACATCAGCAGAAGTGCTGCTGGTAAGCTGTCGAAAAATAAAATTGTATAAACTTGCGCGGAAGGCTCACTACAGTACGAGCAGTGAGAGCATTGGATGAGGGTGGTGTAATGTGCAAGATAAGCAGACGCTCTTCATTTTTTTTTTAGCATCTACTATTATTGTGAATTCATGCTCGATCAGCATTGCCAGTAGTGGCCGTGCGCTTGAATCCGTTGCGACGTTGTCTAAGTGCCGCAGCACCACAGTACCAGCTGTCGAGGCCTATAGGAAACTTTTTATGGCTATGATAACTTCATGACATGCACACCATGAGCACTATACTTAAACAAAGCGGTAATTGGTACCACTAATCTTATATTTATAACCACCCTGCTGTATGTATCATCACCAATTAACTTCGTGCTGCTGACATTGAAGGCACTCTTTGCTGGCCTTAACTGCCCTGCATATACCCAACTATCCTCCGAAGCATCACTTGCATTAGATGCTATTCAGTGTGTAGAATGACAGTGCATAATTTGCAATGAACTCTCTGCCACACTTCTTTTTTTCTCAGTGCTTTATTTTAAACAAAGGAACTCGCAGGTCCCCTGAAAACGCCGTTCAAGAAGCACGGGGCAGTAGGATGTCTTGCTTTTGAATGCTCAAGTATGGGCCTCAGATCGATAAATGGATAACGAGTGTGGCACCAGGTAGTGGCACTCTCTGCACTTCCTACTGAAATTCGCAAGTACTATCAGTCGGTTGACTTGTACGTGCCTCGGATCAGTTCCATCTGCGGTCGAAGACGTGGTGTATTAGTGATGCTGAATTACCGAAGCAACTCTGTCTCACGACCACATCAAAGGCCGTCGTGTAAGTATGCATCACGTCGGGTATTATAAAGCTCTGCAAAACGGCTGTCACAGCACTCTTCAGTGTATAGAGGAAATGTGGCAAATTAGTTCTACAAAAGGCCACATGGTGGAGCAAATGTTTTGGGAAGGGACCCGATTCTCAACCACCTGAATTCTCGCATAAGCAACCGCACAGCATACGTATACCTGGTAAACAAATATTCGCAACCTTAGAACTGTGCAAGATTGGATTAGTTGGTGATAATAATATTATATGGGGTTTGACGTCCCAAAGCCACAATATGATTAGGAGAGCTTTTGTAGTGGAGAACTCTGGAAATTTTGACCATCTAGTGTTCTTTAACGTGCACCAACGCCGCGCAGTACATATGCGTTTAGCATTTTGACTTTACCGAAAGGCCAGAGGCCTATGTAACCTAGAACCTTGAAGTCTGCAGCCGAGCACTATAACTGATACACCACTACGGCAAGCTGGGCAAGCTTGTAATCTATTAAATAGGATGTTAGAGAAAAAAATAACTTTTCATGCTACTACTTATCATTATCAATATCTTTCACTGCTCGTGATAGTCACCTTCACTACTTCTTTTTCAAAAGTTTTTTGCGCTAATAGCAAATAGCGCAGGCAGAATGCAATACTGGAACTGAGGTACATTGCAAAAGGATCAAAAGGTGGGCTAGTCGGTAGTTCATATTTGTTCAGCAAACTGGGAGGATCGGAATGCAAACACACAAAGGAAAAAACCACACACGTGTTGTACGGTTCTTCCTTTGTTTGCTGTGTGTTCGTGCTCTGCCATTTCACTGAACAAATGAAACAGAGGTGACGCTACACTTTTGATGATGCATACTGTTTTTAGCTATTTAGGCACTATCTCAAATCTCTTTAGTGTTAATAGCGTTGTGCGTAGCTATTGTGCAATGTAACAAGAACCTAAAGGAACAAGTGAACATGCATGACTGAGTGATGTGAAATATTACTTTGTTAACTCGGTAGCCTATGTAACAGAGTAATATATGAATTTTAGTACCACTTGTTTGCAAGAATGTTAAGGATTGATTTCACTAATGACCATGACATCTGTTCATTGTAGGATTGACAAAGCTTCTTCGAAATGCTCATAGGTTCTTAGGCGAACTACTTGGTTCACGAACTTTATGGCAGAACAGCGCAAGATACGAGACAAGTTGATAGTGTCATGTACCGTACATTTCACTGTCCAGAATTTCGCACTAAATCTTTCCGGTATAATTTTTCTTAATGATTTAATTTGGTTAGATACTCACGCTTCAGGCTCGAAGTCTCCAAAAGTGTTGAAGCTGTTTGTGGTGTCGCAATCCCGTCGGAGCCTCTTGCTGAACTCTTCGGGACTCAGCTGTGGAACGCCTCTAGGCCTCTTTCCTTGCCAGACGACGTCAAAGTGCACGATTTCCTTGCCTCCTCTGTTAATGCCAACCATATAATCAAGGCAGACCGTGCTCCCCGGATGAAGCACTTCGTTCAAGTCACCGAAGAAGATGGTTCCGTCTTTGTAAAAACAATCACTAGTAAAGTCTATCTTCCTAAAGACTCCAGACTCTTTAACCTTGCATGTCGCGAGGCATTCCATGCTTTTCAATATTGTAGCCTTGGCGCTCTCGTAAATGGACACACACGGCTGGATTGCACGTGGCGGGGGCAGCGAGGAAGACTGCCTGAAGCCCGGCTTTTTGCCAAAATCGTCTACCGGCTCCTGCACGCTGTTGGCCTTTTCTCTGTTAATATCGGCACTTTTGTTGACTATATTGTTGAAGATGTCTTCGCTGTCACCCACGTGTGGCAGTGCAGGCCTCTGCCCTATCCACACTAGCGTCGCAACCCACTTATTGTCTCCTGCATCGACGGCGTCAAAACTTACTTCTTGGCCGTCACTAACTTCCCAGAGTAGATTGTCGAGCGGCTCCTCGTCGCGGTAGGTCACACCCACAGTCGCACGAGCTGTGCTTGTCTTGTTGATGCCATACTTTATGGTTCCTTCAGCCTCGGATACTGGGTAAAAGAAACCCCGTTCGCTCGACACTTTCTGCCTGGCTTCCCATCCCGACAAGGGCGAGTTCACTAGATCCACTTTTCCTTGAATAGAAGCAGTATCGCTAAAATCTGCCCTTGTCGAACACGAGTTCCAGTCCGGGTAATCCAAGGAATGAGATTCGTCTATGTCTCCGTCACGGCTGCCGGAATCTTTGTCGTGAAGCATATCGCGGATGTCTGACTCGTCCTCGGACATGAAGACCTCGTTGCCACTTTCGTCGTCATCAACGGACCCTTCCCGTTCTGACTGCCGGCTCAGGCACACCATAGTGGCTTCCCACTTGACCTTATCAGACGGCTTCTTGCTGGGCTTGGCATGGAAGCGCACTCTGTCATCGACAGTGAGCACGTCTGGCAGGTTCTTGATGGACCTGCCCAGAGATCTGTCCACGTTGTTGGCGTGAAAGAAGGCGCGCTCCTTCAGTTTTGGGCCGAACTTGATGAATCCGTAGTTCGACTTTACCGTCTCTATGACGCCGTACTGGTTGACGATCGGCAAACCCGAGTTGCCACCGCTGCTGCCGGTGACACTGTTGGAACCTGGGGACGAGCAATTTGACGTCTGCTTGACGCGTGCCACATGGCTTGCCCGGAACTTGGCCTCACACTCCCGGGGTCCCGACTTGGCGTCCAGGACGACGGTGTCGTTGACCTGGAGCCCCGAAGACGGCAGATTGTTGTACTTGGCGTTCTCGAAGGCCTGGACGTCAAAGTAGACGCTCGTCTTGATCGGGTACTTGACCGAGATGAAGCCGTACACGTTGAAGATGCGGTACACAGTGCCCACGACGTTGCTGAGACTCGTCACGTCATCGTCGTCACGATCCGAGGCGGACGGCTGGAAGCTCTCCGTGCTGCCGTCCAACAAGGCCGCCTCCATAGTCGTCGCGCGTCGGCGCCTGGTACGCACAAACACGTTGCTCTGATTGCGAACGACGAACACCTTGGGAAACTGTTGCAGGAATATTTTCAGCGACTTGACCGAACAGCCGTACTTGGTGCGTAGGTCAGATGGCAGCTGGGACAGGTGGCCCGTCAGCTTCTGAAGCGAGATTCCCTGGTTAGACTCTACTCGATCCTTCAGAAACTTCACCATAGCCTCGCTAGAATTGCTCCGTTGCTTAGCCATAGCTTGCGCGCTGGTGCCGTAAAGTGACAGAAAGGAAATACATAGGCAGAAGCAGGGGAGAAAGAGGTTAGCGGCGGAGATGGCGTAGAGCAGGAAAGACGGGAAATCACAACCTAGAAGTGGTGAAATATCGAGGGAAGAGCGCTGCAACCGAGCCCGAGCAGCTGCACAAGACCACAGGCACGGCCGAAAGCGCAAGCCATGCGCGCTCACGGTGCATACATTGAAATCACGCGGCGAAGCAGGAACCCACATCGCTACAGGCGCGTCGCGAGACACTGCATCTAATGCTTTCATTAAATCGGGGAACAGTGAACCGAAAAGGCGTGCAAATAAACGCGATCCCATATGGCCACGTACCCGCGCAACGTTCCGACATCGATGACCCAGCAGCGATCAACAACTGGTCAAACTCCCTAGTTTCTGTTCTTCGCTGCCCGTCGGCTGGGTCAGCCGGCTCGTCATCTCGCAGTTACTCCATTCCTTCGTGGAGACTACATGAAGATCAGTTCCGAAACTTCACTATGGAATCCAGACATGTCGTTCTGTAAGAGATTAGCGAGCGAACCAGCCACCTGGGAGCGATGACATGAAACATGCATTGCTTTGAGCCACTCATCGCAAATTAGGAGGGAGATCGCAGAGCAAAAAAAAGAAAGCTGAAAAAAAATCATTTGCGATCGGAAAATACAAGCAGCACTCGCAAACCCAATGCTTGTGTCATCAATTTTAAAGTTATGTGCAAAACGTTATAAAGACATGTAATTGCCAAGTATTGGTTTGTTTATTTGGCAAAAGATGACGCCCCAATTGGCTTGTCTCGCGGTAGAGATTAAAAAAAAGTAATAATTTTGCGAAATTCATTCGTAGATTATAAAACGAGTTTCGTAACTCGCAATTTTATCCATACCAAATTATCGGTGATTGCATGGAAAGCGCCCGTCGTCGGAATCATAGTTATTCAATATTACGTGGTGCAAAACTGCGTTCGAAAACCCGGACTGTCGCGCCGTCTGACATCGAATGATAGTTGGTGTGCTGGTCAACAAGTAGCGCGACAATCTGCACATTCCCCTACATCGTCCTGATTCTCACACATACACACAAAAAAATGCCCTACGATGCATGAAAACAGCGCAAATGCTTTGATATGTTACTATATTACTAATTCAGCATTTTAAAGCGGTTGTTGGTGAATATGGAGAAATGAAGCCAGAGTTATTCAATCATACGAGTTTCGAAACTCCCCATAGGCTCCATTACACTGTAGTTCCATATGTATCGAAATCCGGACACATCGTTGTCCTGCGCCCCCCTTTTCTTCTGTCAGGAACACAGTTTTCTAAAATTAGAAAACTCTATTTTCTAAAGCGAGCAGGTTATCGCGTTATCACAACCACTATTAGACGCATTATTTGTGTTTTGTTTTGTCGCTCTAGGTGGCGTGAATAGCTAACTTCCGAAAGTTGGGCCAACTGCGTGTCCAAATTTCGGCCGCACTTGGAGCGCAGTTTCGCTACTAGTAAGATCGACAAACTCTAGAAGGAAACAACTGGATTAGAGTGTACTAGAACAGGAAGAGTGCCCGGACCGAGCTCCGAAATGTGAAGCCCAAACAGGGTCAATCTGCTTGTGGCGAACCTGGGTTTTTTTCCACTCGCATTCCACTCGACCACTTCGGGGGAACAGCCCATACACTACCGATCGCAGTGCCACAAGCGGCGATCGGTAGTGTGTAATGCTTCACTTTTAATGCACTGGTGGTGCGGCCGTTCCGGGCACTGTCCTTGTTCTAGTACACTCTAAACTGGATTAATCCTTTAATGGGCGCGTCACTTACGTATGGATCTACGGCGCGCTTTTTAAACGTTCGCGATTATGGTGTGAGCCGGCACTGCTAGCTGAAGCACTCTACTATCACGGCTGAGGGTAATCATTAGCTGCGAGTGCTTAGTGAATGTTAGGGTAAATGCACGGGGAGTCACGTGCGGCCCACAACGCAACAGCACTTGCCACCCATCGCACGCACGCCCGCATGCGGCTGAAAATCACACTTCAAAACAACAAGGCGCTGGTTAAACGCTCCTGATCATAGGCGTGCGAGGGTTTTCCTACAAGGAGGTTCGAAGGTTGCTCACAGTGCCCCCCCCCCTTTTTATTATGTCATGTATGGAGCTGACCCTGTACCACGTGTTATGGGAGTGTCCACACAATCCCCCATTGCAACCCAGGACACAACATGGAAGGGTGGGAGGCAGTTCTGTCCAGCTCGGATCCGAAGAACCAAGAGGCCCTCTTGAAACTTGCAATGACAGCGGCCCGTGCCAATGGTATCCCGGACCAAGGAAACCACTCACCTATTTACTGGCGCAGAAAATAATAATAAACGTTTTGTTCTCTCACTGACTTAGTGACCCCCCCCCCCCACCCCTAGTCACAGCGTCTACCTATTTTGACTATGTATGAGACGGACTTCCCCCCTTTTATTTGACTAGGTGCCCCCCCCCCCCCCCCCCCACACACACACTCCCCCTTTCGTGCGCACGCATAAGCATATGATGGACAGAAGGCACTGTAGTGGCATATCGGTTTCGTCGCTTCAGTCTCTCTGGCATAAACGACGTCTAACAGACAAACCATGCGGGGGATTCGAGGGAATCAATTAATTTCGTTTGTAAACAAGGGTGTTCGTAGGGGAACGAAAAATGGCAGAAATGTGCGGAGGTTCCCCTTCTGGAGGTGGGACGCAGAAGTTCATCCCAGCGCCCTCTCCCATCTTTTAAAAAGCAAACGTATCGGGCGGACTTCGCGGCTTCCTCTCTTGGGCGACTAGTGTGTGCATTTTAGCCTTGCGCAATTTGGCACAAATTGCGGAAATGTGCAAGGGAACGCACACTACACGGGGCTGAGCCGGGTGCCTGACTCAGTCGCGTTCCGCAGGACCAAAATAAAGTTATTTTCCTTCCTTCCTTCCTTCCACTGCAACCTCTCAAAAAATTGCTGAAGTTGGCCTCTAAGAGGGTCATGAAACACTTTTTTTTTCAGTAACTATGGAATTAATTCACTGGAAAAGCGTATTACCTGACAAATCCAATGCCGCAAAAATTTTAAGAATCCGTCCAGTACGCGCGGAGCTACAAAGGTTTGTCCCACGCTGCAATCGCATTATTTCTTCTCTAGTCCCGACGACAGCGCTGGAAGCTAACCAGGGAGGGGTGGAAGGACCAAAGAAAAAAAAAATGCCACTCGTGCCTCGTGACTTTGAGCACTTTTTTTTTTCTTCGAATACACGGCTTTTCAGTGCGATTGCGTGCGTACGCGTGGACAAGTGATGGCCTCTCGCGGAGACCACTGTAACAGCCGAGCGCGCCATGTTCAAATCAGCCAATGGCTGATAGATGGGCTTACTGGGCTTATTTTTATTTTCCGTGATTTTTCGACAGAAGAGAAAGCTACTTTTAGCGGAGTTTGATAATCTATTGTGAATTCCAGGCCGCGTGCTGCGCAATATAATTTGGCTCACGTGTTGTCGGGAGCCTCTACTACCGATCGGCAGCGTTTTCTGACCATGCTCAAAAAGTGTGGCAGAGCCCCTTTGAATCATCATCATCATCAGCCTGACTACGTCCATTGCAGGACAAAGGCCTCTCCCATGTTCCGCCAGTTAACCCGGTCCTGTGCTTGCTGCTGCCAATTTATACCCGCAAACTTCTTAATCTCATCTGGCCACCTAACCTTCTGTCTCCGAGACCCTAACCCGCTTGCCTTCTCTGGGAATCCAGTTAGTTACCCTTAATGACCAGCTGTTATCCTGTCTACGTGCTACATGCCCGGCCCATGTCCATTTCCTCTTCTTGATTTCAACTATGATATTGCGACAGAGATTGCTCCTACTAATTGTTTTACAAAAACGACCAACGGGACGCTATGCGAGTGTCTACAGTGCCTCGCGACTAACGAGACGCTATGTGAGCGTCTACAGTGCCTCACAACCAACGAGACGCTATGTGGGCGTCTACTGTGCCTCGCGCCTGCTCATGCATCTGGGGCAGAGCAGCGCAGGCCTCTGGTGCACGAGCCGGGAGGACTGGCGGAGTGCATGGTCGTTCAGAAAGGGACACGTAGGCGGAACACTTTTAGCAGACTCTTCTTTGTGACATAGCAACTTTTCTGGGCACGAGTTCGCCCTCAATAAATCATTGTGTGTGTTTCCCCTCTTGTATTACGTGACAATATCCTTAACCCCCGTTTGTTCCCTAATCCACTTTGCTCTCTTCTTGTCTCTTAAGGTTACACCTACCATTTTCCTTTCCATGGCTTGCTGCGTCGTCTTCAGTTTAAGCTGAACCCTCTTTATAAGTATCCAGGCTTCTGCTCCGTAGCTAAGTACCGGCAAGATACAGCTGTTATATACCTTCCTCTTGAGGGATAGTGGCAATCTACCTTTGAATATAAAAAATAATAATACCTTAATCTTAGGCTGGTTATGAAAAAAAGAAATTAGCAATTTTAATCATTTATGGTCAGAGAAATATAAAGGAAAGACAGGGAGGTTTACCAGAGGAAGGCTCCGAATTAGTGTACCCTATACTTGGGAAGGGGAAAAGGGGTGTAAAATAGTGAAAGAGAAGAAGAGTTTGTGAGAGTAGGAAAAAAAAAAGACCGTTGGAGGATTATCCGAGTACTAGCAGCAACATTGTCCGCGAACAGTCACAGCTTGTCTCTCAGTTTGGTTTATGGAGAAATATGTTACCTGCGGGTCCGCTGCAGACTTATTCCAAATGTTATTACTGCTATTTATTACATGTTTCATCACCGCCAACAATAATGATAAAAAAAAAACCTTCCCGTTGTGACATTTCCATAAAACGTCATGACACGACAGATCGCTGAAATTTTGTGTCGTCACAATGACGTCATATAATTAGGTATCTTTTTTAGAAGTACACCGTTAGAATCACCGTAACTCTGTTGGTAGATCACTGATGTTTTCTTTCCGAGTAGGGTTGATGAGAAAATCTTGTTATCCGTTTAATGTCATCTCGAGATACAGCTTTGTCATGCATGTGCCACTGTGTTATAGGCTATCACTTTGGGCCACTATAGAATAGCAATAGTCCAGAATGCTTCCGCTTGTGCGAAATATCATTGGGTGGCTGAGAACTTTAATGACAAATATAAACGTGAGCTTTATTAAATTGTGATGCTGAGTATATGTAGCGAAGGAGCGCTGATCAAAACTTCGGGGAAAGTAGAGTAATGGCTGAAGTGCATTTCGTTACTCTTTTTTTTTTTTTTTTGGCAGCGGTAATTGCAGAGCGTTACGTATTTTTTTTTTTCGTTAGGTAACGTTGGACGGTGACGCAGAGCACGTTCCCTATAGGTTGTCGTACAAGTACACGTGATGGTTTGAGCAAAACTTTTTCAGATCCGGTTATGATATTGTGCCTTAAAATGTTAAAACCAAATGCTAAAACTACACACAAAAAAAAGGAAAACAAAGATAAACACGCACGCCCCGTGCCGCGAACTCCGTATCGCCTTTTCCACGCAGCTTAGCACGGAAGCCGCACGCCGGTGCACGTGACAGCTTGCTGTCGGTTGACGGGAAGAAGGTAAGCGATGGAAAGAAACGCGAACAGCGGAGGGCGTGGCTTTCAGCCCTGTCGAACTACGACGTCGCTCGACTGTCGCTAGGTGCTTTCTGCAGACACCACCGCAGCGCTCAAATTTTACCGCTCGTGTGTTCCGAGAATGCGGTATCGCACCGCGCGCGTTTCGAATAGCGCAAGCCGGCTTTAGCCGCCGGCTGAAAGCGCAGATTCGCCCATAGCAGCGACAGTCACGGCATGCAGCAGTTCGACTTAGCCGAATGCCTTGCTCTATACGCAGTCCGCGTTTCTTACCATCGTGATGTGAAGGGCGTGTTGTGAATTTCGTAACACGTAGTCACACACAAAAACAGAACATAAAAAAAAAACGCCGGCTCACTTAACTGTGTTGTCAATGTCGTAACACGTAGCCAGACACAAAAACAGAACATAAAAAAAAAAACGCCGGCTCACTTAACTACTAGTGTGAGCACAGATAACAGTAATTGTGCTGTGATGCCCCGACGCGGTGGTCTAGTGGCTAAGGTACTCAGCTGCTGACCCGCAGGTCGCGGGTTCAAATCCCGGCTGCATTTCCGATGGAGGCGGACATGTCGTAGGCCCGTGTGCTCAGATTTGGGTGCACGTTAAAGAACCCCAGGTGGTCAAAATTTCCGGAGCCCTCCACTACGGCGTCTCTCATAATCATATGGTGGTTTTGGGACGTTAAATCGCACAAATCAATCAATCAATTGTGCTGTGATACGCTTTTTGAGATAATATATGCACTAAAGACAAAAGAGCCAGTACACCTCCCTTTGCCCCTTCCTTCTCCGATAGTACATCAAGTGACGCCCACTTTAGTTTTCTTTTTTTGCCCGTTTCCTCATAGCACCAAGCGTCTTTTGGCGACAAGTGTTATGGAGCTGTGAGAGAGTAATTCAATAATAATATGAGCAAAATCGTTTTTTCCCTTTAGCCCAAACGAGGCAGCTCTTACGTGATGTCGTCGATAAACGTTGAACCCCGATTTGTACGGAAAACTTTACCGCTACACTGTATTGTACTTTCCACGCGACTCAGCCCAAGGACTTGAATACGCCTGTGCCGTGTGGGACCCCTGGCAAAGTACTTTAAATTACAAACTTGAAAAAAAAATACAAAATAGAGCCGCAAGGTTTGTCCCAAGCCGGTACTCAACAAATGACAGTTGCACCAATATGAAAAATTAACTAGGGTGGGAATTACTCTCATCGCGTCGAAAGAAACTGCGGCTAAAGCTCCTGTACCAAATATTTCACGGTAAAACCGGCATTCGAAAAGAAAAGTACCTTCACAGTCCTCATTATATCTCTTCGCGAAATGATCATTGTTTCAAGATTTTAGAGTACCGTACCAGATCTAATTTGTATGCTAATTCGTTTTTTGTTCGTTCCATTAGAGAATGAAATCACTTATCAAATGAACAAGTGTGCTGTTTATTAATGAAGATGTGTTTTTCTCGACATTGTAACCCCCCTGCTGCAGCGCCTTCGGGCTAAGCGGGGTAATCATTGAATAAAGAATAAAGGACTCCCACGAATGCGCACGTCACCACATGGGACGCGGGCACGCACGCAGTCAATGGCGTGACACGGGGCCACTCACAAACGGAACGGAATAGAAGAAAAACGCTGACTCACTTCTGCCCTCTGTCGGCAGGGCCACTTGGGCTGCCTTATCAGCCTCGCTGACCAGCTGTCTCGAACGCAATCGCCAGCGACGCCTACATAAGCGCTTTCCCCGAGCCCTGTACTACAAGAAAGCTGTCGCCGCTTGTCGCGACACATTCCTGCAGGGAACGCAGTTCGGGTCGGTATCGGCGGCTGCACCGCTTATAGCTGGAATCACCGTCTGTGTATTAATTTAAACCAGCGTATACTCGATAGAAAGTAACAGTATCTAAGTCGACATGCACAACAAAATCATCAACCCGTTGACTCTGTTCGCCCTCTTAGAAGCGGTAGCGGCCAGGCCTTTGCTCGTCCAGCACGGTAAGTGTTGTTGCATTCGTATGATCAGTCTAACCACGCCCACTTCAGGGTGAAGGATTTGTGGATTTTTCGCTTATTATCCGGTTCTGTGTTTTCTACGGCCGCGTTGTTTCATCGGACTTCGAAACGCAATCTGTCTGCCAAACTTTCTGCCTCCTCTTCACGCGCCTGCGTCTGTGCAGAGCCGTATCCAGGAACCTCTAGGGGGGGGGGGGGGCGCCTACTTTAAGGTCTTCAACACGTAGATTGTTTTTGGCCTGTGAACCCGGTGAGAATATGTAGGTGTAATCTATGTCCCCCTGTGGGAATGGCGTTCTTTGCACCACACCAAACTTTCAAGTAGCTTAAACTAGGGCACCCCTCCCTGACTACAAGCCTGCATCTTTGAATCCAGTCTCCTACTCGTACCTCCCACCGGTTATCTTGCCTTAGCTCTCCATGACCTGTCTGTGCAAATTTCTATTGATTTCGACTCGAATGCCTTTCCCAGATGTTTGTTTCCTGATGCTGAAGGCGCACATATTTAAGGCCCGTGGGCTTAGATTAAGGAACCCTAGAAGGACGCCATTTCGGAGTCCTCCTCTACGGCGTCTTTCGTAATTATATCGAGCTTTTCGGACGTTCAACACCAAAACTAATCCTTGACCCATTCAGCTTCGTGTCCTTTAAGGCTGCACCTCATTTTTTTTTGCTTCCATGGTTGGCTGTGTCGTCCTCAATTTGCGTTGAATTTTAGTTACCTATGCTCCGCTATTCGAGTGCTAGCACATTTTTTACCCAAACTGTGTACGTAGGCGTTGGGCCGCGTGCAAAAGCAACGCTCAAGGACAATATGTCGGATAAGTTAGTTTCTTGTTTTTGTCTGTAGTTGCACTACTGTGCACCCGGATCTTCACACTCCGTCTCGCTGCGCAGGCGCCCCGAAACCGTCCAGATTCGACGAGTACGTGACGGAGCCTCCTCACATCCTCGGACGAGCCTGGCTGCACGAACAAACGCTCAGCAACAGCGAAGATGACGTCGCTTCGAACCGAGCTCCGGCCGAACTGGCACCTGCTTATGGATTACGGTACCACGACGTAGTCTACGACGCGTCGTCGGAAACGCTCAACCGCTACGATGGTGGCGACACCCGGGAAGGCACCTACTATCCGTCCGCTTACCGGGCAGACGGACATGAACCTTCGGGTTCTCTTGAGAGTTCACTGGCCACGGCAGTTCCCAGTGTGTCTTCCGAAGTAGTCAAGCGGTCGTTGGCGCCTTCCAGTCGCCTAGTCACCGAGGCACCGAGAAAAGCCCCGTTCTCCGTGGGGTACACTCGGGAGCACGATGACTGGCTCCTGTTGTCTACGTCGCAACACGATCCTCACTGGGACGACGTGTCCACCTCGTATCGCGTGCCGCCGTTCACAACGGGGGTCATGCGCCGATAAGCTTAATATCTGAGCGTAATGATGTATGCCTGCTGTATAAATTGTGATATTTATATTTCTTTTAAAACGCGATCGGCACCTTTTTATGTAACCGCGTTCGTATTCTGTGCCCATAAAATGGTTTACCTTATGCCTCTGCTTCGTGTTTTCGCCTTCTTCTCCCGACATGGTCGTTGTCTATTAGTGCTCAATAGCACAGTATAATGGTCACCCGCTTGTGTTGCCCTGCCAACGCCTTCCACACTTTTCGCTTACTTTTCGCACTTTTTTTAAAGGGTAACGAAGCTGCCACGTCTTGCACACCATTTTTTTTTCTACTGCTTCGGCAAGCACCTCAACGCAGCGTGCCCCCCCCCCCCCCCATTTCAGTGCAATTGACACATGCACAAAATGTTACGTCTTTCCATAACACGGCGCTGCGGTGTGCAGGGGGTAGGGGGAGTAAAACTTTCCGAAGCCCCTACCTCATGTTTTCCAATGGCCGCGTTATCTGGGAACGTTTGACATCCCTGTACGACGAAATCGCAGGGGCGTGTCAACAAGTTCCGTTGAGAATTTGGCGCGTGTCTTTCGTGTGCTCACGTGCTTTTGTCATTCTTCATGGCTCAGTTTCATAACGTCCAATGAAAGTTCACATCTGTCATTACTCTTTATATAGGCGCGCACCACATGGAACTTCACATCATAGTCATACAATTTGAATGATCCTAAGGTTCGGGGTCACGTAACATGATCCGAAACTTCACGTGTGACGCCCTACCGCTTCCGTACAGTTCAACAAGGAAAGTTGCTGCCTAGCGTCTTATAAGCATCCATATCTTGCAAGGGACAATGGTTAACCCAGGTCACTAGAAAGCCTGTAATCTACGCGAAATCGCCTCGCAGTCCTCACTTGGACAGCGACGTCCTACTGATGACGTCATGGGTGACGTTCTCGCTCCAATCACTTGATCTCAACCAGTAGAGGTGGTGAAAATTTTCCAGTACCACAAGAGTGGCCAACCTCGAGTAGCTCTTCGAACGCCATATTTGGAGGAACCGGGCGCATGCTCAGTTGTGGAGGGCCACAAGGCAAGATTTAAGCTTACTAAAAGGAAACGGACAACCACCATTTCATAGTATGAAATGTCTTATCTTATAGCAAACTGTCAGATCTTCACTCTCCCTTCCCAAGTGGTTTTCGTATCGACAACGGGTCATCGAGGCTGACGCAATACTTAGCAGAGTGCCACAGCACAGTTTTAGTGAGCGCCTCAACGACCAAAGTTGGGAGCTAACCAGTAACTTGCAGAGAGGTCGCCAACGCCGTATGAAGTGAGAGTGTAATTAGTGCAAAGTGTTTCAAGAGCCGAAAATCGTGATAATTACGAGACACGTCGCGTTTCAGTACTCCGAAACTTTTCACTAATTCTCTGACGTTGCACAGCCGGGGGGACTCGAGCATTTTACCTCCATCGAAATGCGACCAGCCGCAGCCGGGTCTGAACCCATGGTCTTCGCGTCAGCAAACAAGCACCGTGACCGCTGTACAATCGAGGCGTTCAGAGACCTACTGCTGAACGTGTTAAGGAGGAAAATGTTGTATACAGTAAACGTACGAAGTGGGCTGGTTGGTGATGACGATATACCTCAAGCACTCGCTAAGAATAAATTCCGTGCATAAGTATGCGCATGCAAAGAACTTCTAATGAATCCGGCATGAGAGGCGGTGCAAAACCATGTGAAATGCAGATAGCTTTCGGGAGCGCAGAATCAGCACACCGACCGAGAACAGAAAGAAGGCACACTGACGCTCTTTGTGAAAGGGAACACTCGAGCGCGTGGCTTGCGCTATGTTGCGGCTGCCCGCAGCACCATCAACCGACAGCTAAAAAATCACACCAGCACTTTTTGCGCCATCTATTGGCGAACTAAATAATGAGTCATGGCCGTTGGACAATTAAAACGCTGCTAGATAACGCTCCTCTGACAGTGGATGGTGCCGCTTTCTTCAGCTGTTGGTTAACGGTGCTGTATATAGGCGGCTGGCGCTGACCGAAGGCAACGCGCTCGCGTTTTCTTTTTCTTAATAAGGGACGACGGTGTACTTGACTTTTTGTGTAATCCTAGGTGAATGCATACGGGACCCGGCGAACTTCTTTGGGGTGTCCCTCAATGTACAGTCGCAATGTTTTTGAGAGTGAGCACTGGAGCACGTGGATTGCGGCACTATACTAGCGGCGTTTGGTCACACGTCACAGTATCTGCGCGCATGCGTGAGGAGGGCAGCTTCCCTGCGCGCGCATCACGTCGCCGCTGTGCTCTTGTGTCGTCTGCACTTTGATTTTCGACACCCTTGGTGATCGTACTATTACGGCTACTAAAGCTTAGATGCTTTAAGTTCAATCGGTGCATTTATTATGCCTGCCATGTCACTTGGTTTTCGTCTTTTTTCTGCGTTTTCGTAGTCGTACAACGAAAAGGCAAAGGAACACAATTACCCAAACGGTCATTTGGTGTACGTTCCACGAAAGATGAATTAGTTTGAGGAAGTTGTATCAGTAATCTGGAATAGCTTACCTCGATGTTACATCAGTATTTTGTCATGTTCCCCTTTGAAAAATAAGAGCACTGCTGCCATTCTGGAAGGTTGTGAGGAGTACAGCGCTGGCACAAAGTAACGATGCGCTCGAAGATTCTGACGCTCTTGCCGAACCTTCAGTTTCTCCGCAGCCGCCGCGTTCACAGGCTTCCATACCATAGCCTGTTTTATGTATATTGCCATACGTTTTCACGAATGCTCAAGCTTGCCAGAAGAGCACCGAGACCCGGCAATTTTCCGTGTGCTCGTTCATAATAAGTTTCGCAGTGTGCCCAGGTGCCAGGCCATGGTGGAACACAAAATGTGCGTCGTGGAAACACCCAGCGACAAGTCAACGATGGTCTTGAAAACATAATGTTTATTTGGGAGTTAGGTGAAGCATGATTAGAAGGTCCAGATTCTTGCCGCGTTGAAGCACCTGGCTTTCCTACTGCCGTGCAGCAGACGACACGCGCTAGCTCACTTGACGCAATGCGCGCGAAGGTATCATTTTCGCAGCACGGCCGCCCTGTCGAACCACGCGTTATCAGCAGTGTAGGTGTCGCCTGTGCAGTCACGAGCACATGTCTGAGCGCAATGCTTGTTCATTCTAGGCACCCGTATTTGTCTCTGCACTGTGCACGGTGAAGTTGTCGTTTTTTTTTTTTAACCACCGAGTGTTCTTGCTATGTGTCGAAGACGGACCGATGAAACCGCGTGGGCCCCTTGGGAAGGAACAACAGACCAAAAATCTTCAGCGTCCCGTGAACGACAGGCAAGCACTCCATGTTATATCTTGCCCCGCCGCGGTGGTCTAGTGGCTAAGGTACTCGGCTGCTGACCCGCAGGTCGCGGGTTCGATTCCCGGCTGCGGCGGATGCATTTCCAATGGAGGCGGAAATGTTGTAGGCCCGTGTACTCAGATTTGGGTGCACGTTAAAGAACCCCAGGTGGTCAAAATTTCCGGAGCCCTCCACTACGGCGTCTCTCATAATCAAATGGTGGTTTTGGGACGTTAAACCCCACAAATCAATCAATCAATCCATGTTATATCTTTGCGAAGGCAGAAATTGACACGTCTTTGAGATGTGTTAGGATAGCATCTATTGGTACTATGCAAACAAACATTCGATGTTCAACGGTACTGATTTTGCCACGCACGACACTGAAAGCAGCGCACTGGCACAATTATTGCGTTTCCGTCGTTTTTCAACGCTTCCCAGTGCACGCCGGCATCATAACGGTGAATCCAACACCCACGCCAGTGCGACCCAGCTCTTTTCGAGTGCGCTCACCGACGTATCAGTAAATGCGAGCGTGCACCAATGTTTTCACGATGATAGAGTGCGAAAAAGTGTACTGTTATCGAGTATAGGGAGCTTGCATGAACGGCGGCGACGCTATGGACTCTGATTAGGCAGCCATTTTTTTTTGTCAGAGGCAGCCGGGGAGGGCAGCAGCGGCGTCGTGTTTGCGAGCGTTGGTGTAGCTTGCAGGCGTGATCGAGTGCGATCACGACGCAAATTGAACTCCAAGAAGTTTCGTGCACGATATCAGCCTCACCGCAAGACCACGCCGCAACGCTGTGCCCGAAAGACCTCGGGCGGCACGAATAAGAGACGAGAATTTGCTACGAGTGACCCATTCAATCACGCTTCGAGCGGGCGACTGCGTAAGCGACGTGTACTTGCGGCGGCGCGTCGTCAGCTCCGATATTCGTGAATTTTTCGTTCCGAGGACGAGTTTGAAAACCCGGGAGCAGATGAAGTCCAGAAAGACCCTCGAGGGTCGCAGCATTGTGAAGAGTGGCCGAGTGCGGGAGCCGTAGGTGAAAAAAGTCGCCGCCGACACCATGGTTGTCGTCACTCAAGAAAGGCATGTTAAATTGATGAGCGCTCTTCTCGTGCACGTGCGTCGTACTTCTCGTAGAATAACAGCGCAGTGGGATGCAAGCAGGCTTCGCCGTTCCGGGCCAAAGTGCGCGGCAAGGACGTCACCATCGCTCTTGCCCGTAGACAAGACGTCGACCGGTGCTTGTTAACATTGGAGTTTAACCTGAACAGGCATCAGCATCTACGGCAAAATCAAGTAATTTAACACCTCTTACTTGAGTGACGGTGATCACGGTATCGGCGAGTGCATATATAGCGTCGCCGCCGTTCATGCAAGCTCCATATAGTAGAATGCTATAGGTATACTAGAACGGCGCTGGCTTTTGCAATGTGTATAAGCTCTCTGTTAGACACCTACAATGACTTGGGAGTATCCGGTGCCTTATTTGTGCGTGACCGTCTTCTTATACAAGAGTAGCTTGGGCATATTTATTGGCATGGTATACGGGGTGAAATTAAGCGCAAAAGACGAAGGCAGTGAAGATGCTAGACGCACACGAGCGGTCTTTAGAAATAAAGATGCTTTTCACAGCTAGTAAAGCTTTCTCTTTGAATAAACCTTCTGAGAGCACAGCGAAACCACCCTTTTTGTCTGCCGCTAAAGCGAAAAGGTCTGCAGAATGCCACGAGAAATGGTCAGCAAGGCAGCCTCTCCTGGTATGCACCAAGGATTCTTATGCCAAAAAAAAAAGTAATTACGTTAATAGATGCAACATAGCGCGATAGGTTAGCGCAACACCAGGCGATGCACAATGCCAGTTGCGTAGCAAGCGGGTGGCATTACTCATCACAAAGGGCTCAAGCATACACAGGTTGAGGACGTTACATCGTCCAGGTGGAATGCTGCCGTTTACGTGGTCCGGATTTAAGGACGCAACTATGGGCAGTCCTACGGGCCTACGTACGATGTGGCGGAGAGGCTAGGCCTATGGGCCGTTCCAAGCGCTTTTTGTCACAGCCGCAACGGACGTGCCCGGATACCCTACCGCACGCAAGCGGGAGACACATAAGCCAGTTGGAGACGCTCTTTCACCCTCCGCAGCGTCGCCAATTGGCTTATTTGTCCTCCGCTTGCGTGCGGTAGGGGTTCCGGCACGTGCGTTGCGGCTGTGCGGGAAGTGCGTGGAATGGCCCTATCTGTCCACGGCCGGACTCGACTCCTTCTCCAGCGTTCCCCTTACGGCCTTCGCATTGGGGCGTTTTGCTGCCTGCCGCCGCAAGTTCGGGGTGGCGCTGCTAGACCACTGTTGCTCCTCCGCCTCCAAGCGCGTTCACGGGCGCAGTGTGCGCACCACAGCGCTATGGCTATCCTAACAGCGCTGAGTACGAGGAACAGAACCAACTGCGGCGCCTGTATTCTTGAAGATGAACGTTTTATCCACACAATACAGCTCGGTCGTTGCATGTGATGAGGTTAAAATGGTATAGTCGACCTCTGAGAGCACCGCTTACCCAGTCGCAACCATTCCGGCAGCTTTCCCGGATTTTCGCACACGCGTGTTGTCACAAGCAACAGTAATCCTTTACAGCGCACAAAATTCAGAGAGAAAAAGCAATATTTATTTTGTCGTAAGGTGGACTAGAACTTAAATAAAAAAAACAATTTCTGTGCGAGGTGAGCACAAATACCTTTTTCTTTCAAACCCACGCTAGCAATACAAATTAACACAAACACAAATGCATGGTACAAATAAAGCGAACCTCCATGACATACTCATCACAGTCTGAAATATTTTCTAGACGGCTTGTGCACATACGCAAGTGGTTTTTCATTTCTATCGCTCACCATCTTGGTGTAGTTAACGAGAAGTCTGATGAATTTGTCCGCAATTAAACGAGCTGTGCGCCTTGCGTGGCTGCTGTCTGCACCCTCTGGGCAGAGGAGGACGGGTGATTGTTCGAGGTGTGGGGTAACCAGAAGTTGCAGCACTTCATGCACTTTTGTACACGGAAGTTTGCTAGCAGCTTTTCAAAGAAAGTAAGAATGTTGTCCAACAGTGTCAAAAACATACGGTTTGGGTAGTGGAGTGCACTTTTGTCCTGGCTGTGCAACAGAACATACAAAGGATCAGCTTTGTTCGTAGTCGTCAGCATCGTAACACAAGCATCACACTCAAACTCACTGACGAGCTTCACGATGTATCCACCAACGTACACCAGACCAGAGTACGTGACAGACGGCGATGGATCACACAGCTGTCCCTTCAGGTTCTCCAGGTCTGCAAGCACTTCTTGTGGCACACTCAGCGCTAGCTCCTCTGCATCAGCATCCTCCACTTCCATTTGCTTTGAACAGAGGGCTTTGCCCTTCACAATGTTGTCACGTTCCAAGACATGCAGCTCACGTTCCAAGAATTGGCTGCGCACGTTCTTGAGCACATGACAAGGGTCAAAACTCAGAAATATGACCCTATCTGGATTGTGTGGGTGAGTGACAACAGTAGACAAGTTTCCATTACCCATGTGCGTAAAGATAGTTACGTTGCAGAGTAGTTGTCCGTCACGATTCTGACAATAAGGAATCCACACGATTCCACTGCAGCGATTACCTCTTTGGTCCATGCAAATAAGTCCCTACCGTTTAGCTGCTTCGTGAAGTAGTAGGCACAAGGAACCTTGTAGGAATTGGTGACACCGTGAAGAACGAAGCGCGGGGACGCGCGGGGAGCCGCGCGTCGCCGCGGGGAGCCGGCGGAGCTTACAGTGAGGTGGTGCTGCCCACGTGTGGTTAGCCGCCGCACTACGCGTCAGGAAAAAATATATGCGTGGCGCCGGTATTGAGAAGGCCGTAAGGAGCGTGCGGAAGGAGCGTCGAGTCCGGCCGTGATCTGTCCCGACGTGGGAGCGGCCCACTATGCGCTCGTTCACGCCCCGACGGACGTAAAGATTTAGGAGCTTGCTCCTTTTGCTGGGGGGGGGGGGGGGGGGGTTCTCTCTCGTCGTTGCACCGGTGTGCACGGCCGGGCTAGACTGCACCTGCGCGCGCTTCTTTCCTTACGGCCTTCTCATCCGTCGCGAATTCAGTGGGAGAGTTTTTATTTTTTGCCACCCGTCGGCGGTAGGGGCGCAGTGAGCCTGACCGTGCATCTTCTGCGCCGCGCACACGGCACAAGGAAGTTTGTTGATGTGAAACCGTGGAATGGGGATTCTCGACGAATAGGGGGAGTATTAAAGAAATCAGGGATAGAGGGAGGATCTTCTACTTAAACAAAAAAATTATATTACCAGACGGCTTGCTGCTTAATGTAAATATGTATGTGCTTGTGGATAATACAAGCTGAAACTCACTGAAAATGCGGAAGAATTGGCTAATGAGAGACATTAAGGAGGCATAAAGCACTGGCAATGATTAGAAAGAAAGATAAACAATGCTGCACCTGTTCTGCAAGGAAAAGGCATTAAACCCCTTTGGCCCTTGGTCTTGTCGGACAACGACGTCGCAATTAAGAGAAATCACTCACAGAATTACGAAGGCACGTTCCCTTTGCTAGGTATTTTCTATTTTTCTTTATTTTTCCATACACATTTGGAGTGGTTTTCATCGATAATAGGTGCTGTCTGCAGCCTGACAACTCTTTTAAACACGTATGTGTGTTGTATATCTAACAGCCAAAAAACTGCGTATAAGGAGAAAGAAAGTAAAAAAAAGAGGACCCTTCCTGCTGAATAACGCCTTCGGACGGCACGCACAGAGAGTGGTGGTGTGCATTGTCAAGGTGTTAACACCACCTAGAAATATTGACTCTGGAGACCCCAAGCCCTTATGCGTTTCTTTGTACTGCAAGCCATGTCCGCGAAGAACGCGAATAACGCAGTTGCTTACCCTCGCAAACCACTTGCCCCCGAACTAAAACTCTAGTGCAGATCAGTTCTGCACTATCCTTCGAGTTCGTAGCACAACGTGTTTAGCAATAGAAATTGACAACATTACAATTTTTTCGGCCAGTAAGCTATTTTTTTCTGTAAGATCTGTATGAACTCTCTTGTGGCATATTGCTACAAGCAGGTTGTTGTTGATTGCCTTTTATCTCTATAGTGTGGCTTGCTTTATTTTGGGATTTACCCACCGCTGCTGCATTCCGCTCGGTGATTTGTCAGTGTTCAGTCTACAATGATTTCTCGAGTCGAGAAGGCAGTCGCGCAACCTTCAGTACACACATTACGCACAAAGATATATATTAACTGCGTGGAGGTTTATTGCTGCGTTCCGTCACGGCCGTTCCATCGCCGTGGTTCTGCATTGCAAGTGCCGTTCGGGGAAAACACCCGGTGTTTCTTCTCACCAATTCCTAAACAATACGGAGCTGTGCGCCAAGTGTCAAAAAATATTGCGAGGGACAAACTCATCATCAGCGACAAATCTGCATCGACAGTCGTATGCAGCGGACGCTTGCGCGATGAAGACTATGTGTCTGCTTTCCGCATCAGAAAACTTATTCCTGACTCCGCACCTTCGCTTTTCAAGGACTATCCTTCCTACATGATTTCAACTGCATAGAAGCCTCGCAAAGATCCTGCTTCGCGAGCTTCACTCCCTACGTCAAACATCAAGGAAGCGAAATGCTGAGACCAACGAAACAGATCTGGATGTTGCAACTTCACAAGATGCTTTCACTGAACTAGAAGCAGTATATGTTTGCACGCAAACAATAAGTCGCGACGCTCATCACGTGGGTTGATACCAGACTATCAAAGGACAACTGCGCTCTCAAGTGTCACACCATAGTTCAAAATGCGAGAAGGCGCAGCAATTTCTGAAAGAAGAGAAAAAGACATCCCTATGATATCGCGAAAGCAAGCACCATGCATGTGTTGAGGAAATCTCAACAGATGCACAGAAAGGAGAAAAAAAAGGTCGTGTTTCTTTTGCATCAAACAGAATGTGACAGAAGAAAGCATTCAGCGCACCCAGACAAACTTGTAAAGGGTGTGTGATAGGGCACTTTCTGTCACAAAGAGGCTACGATCATGCGCGCACTGCCAGCAAAGTGCACTCTTCGGAGGTATATAGGTTCAAGCCCAGCATCATCAGGTATGAGCAATGTCATAAACCATTTGTGCGTCTTCAACAATTAAGCAGATCGTTTTTCAACGCTCGGTTACTGGAAAAACGCGCCCGAACTCAATTGTTGGAGCTGTGCGCCCTCTACAGAGCGGCCGAAGAGGGCAGGGCCGCAGCGCCCCCCTCAAAGGAGTGGCGAGAGGCGTGTACTACACATGATGCGAAGGTCATAAGAAACGAGCGCGCAGGTGTAGTCTAGCCCGGCCGTGTGGTGTCACTGGTGTGTACACTAATGCTCATTGCTACCGCTAGAGGCGCAGCTGTGATCTTCGTTTCAAGAGCACTCACTAGATGTCACGCCGCTGCTCATACGACGCTCGCTCCACTGTCGGCGCGTGCTCTAGTTTGGTAGGAGACCACGCTTTTATATAGAGCTCGCTCTCGGCGTGCTTCCTATCTCTTTCGCCGGACATCACTCAGTGCGTGTCAAGACCGTTTCCCACTATGAACACCGCAGAAATCCAAGGTGGTGGCGCGGAGGGCTCACAACACGGCTGCAGCGCAGGCTCGAAGTCTGGACACCGCTGCAATACGAAACAAAATACAAGCATGGCCCCTTCGTCCTCACCGGAGACTTTAACGTGGACATCATGCGCGACAACTGGTTAGTCCAACACATGATGTCGTGTTGCGCACTTCGGTGCATTTCATACAAGCTTCCCACCAACACCAGGGGCACTTGTATAGACGTGGCCTTCTCGAACTTTCCACTAGATCCTATAAATCAATATCCTCTGGCTTTGTACGTTATGGATCACAAAGCCTTTATACTAAAAGAAAAACGTTGCTCAGAACTTATGTGATACGTAAATGAACTTTTGAACAAAATGTATATGCTGTACTGTGTCAGTTCTTGAATATCTGTATAGAGTACATTGATATGTAAATAATAAACATTGTGTATATAACGTGTCAATACAATCACACTACAACAACTGTCGTGTCACGTCTTCGTATGATGATGATTGAGCATATGTACAGAGGATTCACGGTTTACCGAATGGAACCTCTGGATCAAGCTCCTTCATCATCATTCACTTCGTGAATACGCTGGAATTTTTTTCCCATGCCATACCATCAGCCACAGCATATACAAAGTGGGTACCTGGAAAACTATTCGTGGCTCGTCGCCAGGAGCTACACTCTAAAAAAAGAGCGAGTAAAAAGGGTGTATTTTTGTCCCACAACAATAATCGTCATCTATATTGCGTTCCATCCTTGCGCTATCGCGCCGCGCCCGGTATATTCCGGTCACGACCGACATGCCCATTATCAGGGTTACATTGCATTCTCGATAAAAAAGTGGCCAGCGCCGAGTTTTCAAGAAAGGAAGCGCACGCAAGCCTGATGACGATTATTGTTGTGGGACAAAAAGACACCCTTTTTACTCGATATTTTTTTAGAGTGTAGGTGGCGTGAGACTTATCTGGATTCCCATAAAGAGATGACCACCTTCTTCCGGCAGAAGCGCCGAAAAGTTCAACAATGTTTTTCATTTAATCAGTCATTCATATCATTGTCACGAGCCTGCATGACTACGCCCACTGCAGGACAAAGGTGTCTCCCATGTTTTGCCAGTCAACTCGGTCCTGTGCTTGCTGCTGAGTTTATACCCGCGAACTTCATCTGCCCACCTAACTTTCCGTCTCCCCTTCACCCGTGTTGATTTACAAAGTGCATATTATGCCTTACGTTTGCGTAGCGGGTACCTTTTTTCTGCGGAATGAATGACATAGTGGGTATACCTCACTTTGCAAGCGTAGTATAGGTGTCTTGTCAGTGTGCTTGTCGCACTGAAGCGTTGATATTGTTTTTGATGTTGTATCTGGTGTCAATCAACTTGCGGCTCTCATCTTTCTGGTGACTTCATCACTCGATTGGTCGCGGGATCAAATCCCGGCAGCTGCATTTCCGATGGAGGCGGAAATGTTGTAGGCCCGTGTGCTCGGATTTGGGTGCACGTTTAAGAACCCCAGGTGGTAAAAATTTCCGGAGTCCTCCACTACGGCTTCTCTCATAATCATAAGGTGGTTTTGGGGCGTTAAAACCCCACATGTCAATGCCATCACTCGACAATAATTTCGTGATAGAAAGAAAGGGAAGGCACGCCAAGCACAGGCGCGAGCGCACATTGCTGTTTCGATGACCGCATCACAGATGATAATGTGTACTTTGAGAAAAAAAATAAACCACTTGGACTGCTCCTTTAATTTCCGCAAAAAGCGTCCCTCATGCCGACCGGTGTACGTGCTGTGTTCGTGTGGCAATCAAAAGTCCCCGTTGCTGTCCGCAGGCCTGTTCAATGACCTCGTCACATTCGGCCTGTAAAAAAAAATAGAAACGATGGCTATTGTAAGTTCATGAGCTGCGGACACATGTGCTTAGATCAACACTGTTTCACAACATGATCAAGTACCGAATTGTGATTGTCGCGGTCAAGTCAATTGTACCTAGATCGTGTGCTTAGACAAGGTACTCCTACAGCACGTGTACAATGACAGCACTAAACGTTTTTAAGCGTTGAGCATATCAGGATTTCTCGCTCGTCGGATACACGCGGTTATCTCCGTTTGCGCAGTCAAAACCAGTGGCGCAGCTAAGGGGTGGCACACCGGACCCTCGCACCCTCCCCGGCATTTAGATGCGAGAAAATTTTATGCTCGGGGCAGTGTCCGTTGTACGGCGTCCGCACCCACACTGCGCATGCGCAACTCTCCCTCATCCTCTTCTACGGAGGTGGACGCTCTCCTCCTCCCATCTGCACCTCTCCGCAACAGGTACCTCAGGAGTGGCGCAACAAATCATTGCAACACACACTCTCTAAATCTCTCTAAGGGTACGCCGGCAGGCGGTGCAAGTGTCGCAGCCTAAAAGTACGCAGTATAAAGCGTGCGGTCGCTTTGCTTCCGTGATTCTCTCTCTGTGCAACGGTGCGCGAAACGCTATGAAAAACTTCGGTGCTGGTTGTAGCACCACCGCCGCAGAACAGAGGAAGGCTCGGGAAGCCGAAAGTGAACGTCAGCAAGCGGATCCCGAACTTCGTCCTTGGAAGCTGAACGTCAACAGCAAACTTCTTCGGAAGCAACAGGGGCTCGACACACCGAAGTGGAACGTCAGCGTTAGCAAGCCGGCCCCGAACTCCTGGCTCGGAAAGTCGAAGCGCGACGGTAACGTCGAGCGGCAGTTCCCGACCCCAAAGCGACGAGGCAACGCGAGTCTGCGGCCAGATCCACCGTCGACCACAGAGCCCCCGCGATGTTTTTGCATCCCACCATGGTTGCCCGTAGGGGGGAATGATGCCCAAATCTGCCCGCCCGCTCTCCACTTCAAATAAAAAAGATGCCCCCCCCCCCCCCCCGCCCTGAAAAAACGTTAAAACGTTTCTACCCTCGCTTCGGGTCGGAACGCACAAGATGAAGTGAAATCTGTTGGTCGCGCATGATAGTCACGCGAGACATAGGACTGGTGGGCGGTTGCATGGCAGGGTAGAAGACGATTCACAACTGGGTATTCCTCGTGTGGACTCATCGATAGTTAGCACACAAATTGCGCGGCACGTGGACAACTCTTCTAGTCACGAACTGCGCCGAAAAGCCAAGTTACGCCTGGAGGCAATAACGCGCTCGTTTTCTGTATTTTTCGGGGAGCGCCCCTAAAAAAACCTCTGAAAATACCAACTAGAAGAGCGTTATTCTTTTCAGACCCTTGCTATACCCTACCCTTGCCGTCCACCCGGCACACATTCCTGCAGTTTGTCCGCGTGACGTCACGAGGAAATGAGCTCTCGATTGGTCCATATACGAGGGATACCAGTTGTTAATTGTCTTCTGCTCCGCTTTGCCATGCAGTCGTACGCCCTTTCTACGTTGTCTCACGTGACCATAATGCTCAATGAACGTACTGGTTTCCCTTCGTTTTGTGCGTTTTCCCTGTGCGAGCGGAGATATAGCAGGGTGTAGTCAAAAAGCACAAAATGCTGATAGTCTCAACGTTTATTGCTGACGTATGCTAACAACATTTTATGACGAAATGAGCGGTTAGGAGGACATAGAGCCCGTAGGAAGTGTAGTGAGGGCGTCTAAAGCACGTATGCACAAACCAACCTCGGCCTTACCTCACTTTTTCCTCAACAACCTGTACTCTCTACACGCGTTATAAAGGCACAAAAATGGTAACAGGGCGAAAAATAAGGACAATATTGGTTTATGAATACTGGTCCAATTTGCTTATCATGCACAATAAAAGTTTAAAACCGATAAGAAAAACTCGAGGAAAAGTTGAGGTTGGTTTGTGAATACGCGCCTCCCTCTCTCCCCTCTAGCTTTGAAGTATGAACCAGCTCGTCTGCAATTACTATCTATCTATCTATCTATCTATCTATCTATCTATCTATCTATCTATCTATCTATCTATCTATCTATCTATCTATCTATCTATCTATCTATCTATCTATCTATCTATCTATCTATCTATCTGTCTGTCTGTCTGTCTGTCTGTCTGTCTGTCTGTCTGTCTGTCTGTCTGTCTGTCTGTCTATCTATCTATCTATCTATCTATCTATCTATCTATCTATCTATCTATCTATCTATCTGTCTATCTGTCTATCTGTCTATCTGTCTGTCTGTCTGTCTGTCTGTCTGTCTGTCTGTCTGTCTGTGCGTGCACCCCAGACATAGATATAGATACGTCAAAATCGTCTTTGGCACGTGCCTTGGATGCAGATCTTGTAACACTCGTGCTTCGTGAGGAAGTTGTTGAAGTTGCGGCCGCAGCCGGTGTACGTGAACTCGCTGCACGATCTCCTGTCCGGGTCGTAGTAGTACATCACCATGTTCTGCAGGCACCAGCCGGGTTCGGGTGGCTGTGAACACGGGTCCTGGACGCACCGCGTGAACGCTGAAACCAGGTAAGGAACTCAAGTTTCGTTAAGTATTCACTTGAATATTATTAATTTTTGTTTGGTCAATGTAAGCAAAGGCCTCCACAGAGGTCCACTAAAAGCTCAAATGCCGCGAAATTATTGAATTCGCGGCGTCAATTGGCTAGTACGGAAAGGGCAGCCTCCGTGATGCGGCTGAAGACAAAGAACCGTGGCAGCTTTGGACGATGCGGATGTATGAGAAGTTGTAGCGTGGTGTTGCACTTCGTGTTTCTACGGTTGCGTTTAGCGGCCATTGGGGTTGACCGTTGAAGACAAACGTTGAAGACGCAGTAACCGAAATTCAAGCTTTGTCGCAATGCCAAAACTTCATGGGGCGAAACATATCGTGAATCCTATGGGGCTCGTATGTCTGTCAGCGCCGAGAAAACTACAACGCAGGCACAGGAATGTGCATGTTTGAATGCCTCCTCCCCACCCTGTCGGTCGAGTAAAACAAGCCGTGCTATGGATGTAAAAACGTAGAATAAAGCGATATCACACGTCTCTCACAACGGCCTGTATTTCATCATCGGCTTTCCTGGGCTCAATGAGTGAAGTGAAGAGTTTTTTGTGGAATGTAACAGGTATCATCGGCTGCCGAAATCATCAAAAAGTAGCATGACCACAAACCTGCACTATAAGCGATGACGGAGCAGGTTCGACTGAGTAAAGATGGCGTAGAGTCGCGTCCCCTGGATGATGTGGCGCGGGGGCGACTAACCTTTGCCCCTCCCCCTGTGTGTGCGCCTACGTATGTCACGCAGCCACGGCCGCGTTTTCTAGAACGTGCGAGAAGCCTTTTTTTGTTTTTGTTCTGCGGGCAGGCACTTGGGGGCAGTTTCGGACTCTGACATGGTGTGTTTGTGGCATGCGGGGGCTCACTATAGTCAGGCACTCATGCTACGCA
This sequence comes from Rhipicephalus microplus, assembly GCF_013339725.1. Lineage (NCBI taxonomy): Eukaryota > Metazoa > Arthropoda > Arachnida > Ixodida > Ixodidae > Rhipicephalus > Rhipicephalus microplus. The sequence continues at coordinate 114,735,973 of NC_051167.1, read as the reverse complement.
ATGCCGCTGTAGTCAGGCTGACCACGTCAAAGCCTGAAACTGCCTCAAGGTGTCACCCAGCAGTTCAAAAACCGTCTGCTCGGGCGCTCTACGAAGACGTGGCTGTGGTTGTGCATCAATCAATACAACTACGACTATACAAGCTATACGGGAAGCCTAAAACTTACTACTATAGTAGTCATTTTTTGAGGAATAGCGAAGCGCCTAAAGCTCGAGGTAAAACGTCCACCGTACGGAAAGGAAGAACTCTCCACGTTGTTGCTTGACAATAACAAGGCCACAACTTCGCAGCAGCTGGTTTTAACTTCGTTTAGCCGCACATGCGTCGAGGAGCAGCCGCCGCCGGCCGCGCCCACTGGTGGAGAAAGCCCGTGTCACTCCCAGTTTGCCCGACTTGGCACAAGCCGAGTGCAAACTGACGAAATAGGCTCACGCTTCTACTAGGAGACGAGCCAAAGCATGGATCACACGTTAGTCGTTGGGGCTGGAGTTCGGGAATTTTTTTAAGTGTGAATACACTTTATAAGCGACCCCGAACCGTCCACCGCCGTCGGCGGCGTCCGCAGTCTTCTCTCTATCTTTAAAAGAAAGAGGACTTGGCGGGCCGCAGCGCGACGCTCTACCGAATAAGCCACGGGCGCGACGCTGATAGTCCCCCTCCCCCTTCGCTCGCTCTTCCGCGCTCCTCGCTCGCTGCAGCTGCGCGCGCCCGCCTTCTCTCTCATCCTCCTGTCGAGAGCGGGTCGTGCGATGGATGTCCCAGAGGCAACGCTACCATCTGGATATAAGGCGCGTTACTGACACCGATATCAGCGTCGCCAACGGATTTTAACTTTACTCCCCCTCATAGCATCATCCCGTGCATTCGCACTTAACCATGTTCACCCTCGGGGAAATGCTTGGGAGTTTTTTTTTTTTTTTTTTTGGTCTGTGACAGGCTGTGGTTCAACTCTGCCTACGCCAAGGAAAGATCTAGCATCAATCACGAAGGCCACGTCAAGCCCCTAAGATATACCCGCTTCGCTGTTGCCGAGAGGGCCCCTAAATAATGTCTGAAAATACAAGGCAAAAAAAAAAAAGGCCCGGCTCAAGCACCTAAGAATAAAGAGCGGCTGGAGGCGGTATCTTATATGCATAAGGTTTCACACAACCTAAAAAAAAAAGGGGCGCCAGTCGGCATGGTGTACCACTGGTGTTCACCGCCCCAAAACAAGCTGGCGAAGTGTTGCCCTCGCATCAATGGAAGCCGTGCTCAACAGCCGAAAGGCTGCAAAAAGAAACATGCGCGGCCGTTCACGAAGTGCGCCCCTGTAGTGGTTTATGAAATTCCCCTATCGGACGGGTATAGCAATGTTGGCCACACAGGGCGCTGCTCGAGCGATCCCTTCTTCTTCACCTTCTTCTTCTATCCATGAGAAGAAGGTGAAGAAAGCCGAGACTGATATGTGGAGAATTGGCATGATTAAGAAGCCCGCACTGGAGATCTATCAAGCTTTTAAGGAGGAAATAGCCAAGGAAAGGATATATGATAATACTCGGGGTAGTTCTCTACTGTTTGAGGCCAGGACGGGAGTATTGCGAACCAAGACATATCGGGCCAAATACAAAGGGGTTGACACAGTATGCAGTGCGTGTGGAGAGGAAGAAGGAACTGCCGAACACTTGATAATGTTCTGTAAAGGGCTTCAGCCTGTAGTTCAGGTTGATGACGCAGAGTTTTTCAAAGCACTGGGGTTTAGGGACAGTGAGGGCAAAATAAACTAAGCGGGTAGAATTAACTAGAAGGAGGTTATCTGATTGGTGGCTAAAGTCAAGGCACGAGTAAAAATTGAACCCTTCGCTGCAAAGTACAAATCCTCAACCTCACTATTTAAGGAAAAAAAAAATCTAGTTTTCGGTTCATTAAGCATTACGGCTCGGTGGCGCTAGCCACCGCCCGATCTGAAGGGTACAGCTATATCCATCCATCCAGCGAGGGAACACGCTCTCAAGGTAAAGAATAAGGACGTTGCACATCTGAGCACTCATGTTACAGCTTGTGAATGCACACCAGGCTTCAAGCAGACTAGATCCAGGGAAGAAGTACAAACAAGTTAGCACGAAAAATTTTGGAGGCATATCGCATAAAGAAACAGGTTAGCGAAACGTCACTAAACCTGAGTGAGTCAGAAGCACGTTATCTAGAGAGCATGTGTCCCATAGCGCGATTAAGAGAAGGGCTGATCATGTTGCGCATGTGTCGACGAAGAGTGGGTTTATATTAGCGTGTTTGATTGATATGTGGGGTTTAACGTCCCAAAACCACTATATGATTATGAGAGACGCCGTAGTGGAGGGCTCCGGAAATTCAGACCACCTGGGGTTCTTTAACGTGCACCCAAATCTGAGCACACGGCCCTACAACATTTCCGCCTCCATCGGAAATGCAGCCGCCGCAGCCGGGATTTGAACCCGCGCCCTGCGGGTCAGCAGCCGAGTACCTTAGCCACTAGACCACCGCGGCGGGGCTATATTAGCGTGTTTCCCCACGAAATAAACAGTTGTAAGTGAGCGCCCGTGGTGTCTATACTTGTTTTTTTTTTTCTGTGCGTGGTTGTTCTGTGCGCGGCGTCGAATATTTTATCAAGACAAAGAACGAGCACGCGTCGTTTTCTACCGCCGCATTCCCATGTTTGCGGCACAATTCGTAAAGCCAGCTGACCGTTCACGTGACGTCAGGATGAAGTATAAGCTCTCGTTCGGTCGATATACGACAGTTATACGTGTTGTGAATTGTCGCCTACGTTTTGCTGTTGTTTTTTTTTAAGTGTGAATACACTTTATGAGCGACCTCAAACCATCCACCGCCGTCGGCGGCGTCCGCAGTCTTCTCTCTATCTTTAAAAGAAAGAGGACTTGGCGGGCCGCAGCGCGACGCTCTACCGAATAAGCCACGGACGCGACGCTGATATCGGTGTCAGTAACGCGCCTTATACCCCCTCCCCCTTCGCTCGCTCCTCCGCTCTCCTCGCTCGCTGCAGCTGCGCGCGCACCCCTCTCTCTCGTGCGCCCAACTTCTCTCTCAGTCTCCCGTCGAGAGCGGGTCGTGAGGGGGAGTAAAGTTAAAATCCGTTGGCATTCGCCAGTGAGTTAACGTAAACTCCCCCGTGTGATGAAATTGCGATTCCCAGGAACCATTACACCATAAAGGCACCATAGTGTGAATAATAAATATAATAGTGCGAATTAATAAGTACCCCTCATAGCATCACCCCGTGTATTCGCACTTAACCATGTTCACCCTCGGGTAAATGCTTGGGAGTTTTTTTTTCGCCGTGCAGTCGCATCTACGTTCTGCCTCGTACTGCACGGCTATCATGCGCGATAAACCGATTTCATTTCTTTTTGTGCGTTCGCGACTGCGCGAGCTCAGAAATGTTTGTGTAGTCGAAAAGCATGAAATCCCGACGGGATCAACGCTGAGTACAGATATTTCACGCGTTTGCTGAAGAAATGAATAGCGTGGAGGAGATAACGTTTGTAAGAAGGTCATTGAAGGTGAGAAAGGAAAGGGGGGTGGGTGGGGCTTCCCGTCTCGCCTTTCAATTCAGTGTGGTTTAGGGGCCCTTTGAGGTTTACGCGTCTAGTGTGAACTTCATTTTTAGTCTTTCCGAGAAGGAGGTGGGCAATTAGGTATGGATGTTCGTGCGTTCGTTGGTATACGTATGCGGGCATATAAATGAACGTACACACGGCTTTCCTTGTGGATTTGTGTTACAAATGTGTCGTTGTCAACTGACAGGATTCCGCACAACTGACACGCGTGCAAAAACCAAACGTTTTCCGCGGATCAGGGGGTTACGCTATAGTGACGGTAGGGTTGGAAACGCGGTTGGAACACCACGTTTGCGCTTAACGACCGGTTTGTTTTTGTGTTTATGCGAAGTGTTTATGCGAAGAGGTGTCAAAACTTTCACGATACGCGCCACATATCTCGTGATGACAAGCGAAAACAAAAATAGAGACAGTCGGGCGTCTATAGCTTATCCCGGCCTGCTTGAAAGACGCGCTGCCGTGGTTTTGTGTTTAAATTCTGGAATGTGTCGCCTTGTACACAACTCCGTCGTCGTTTTTATTGCGTCGCCGCAGCCGTCGTAACAATTAGCCGGCATCGTAAAAAAAAGTGAACACCCCGACAGTGTCGTGTTTATCTATTTTTTTAATTGTGCGTTTTAAATACACATAACAAGAAAACTTCGCACACACTTGTTTGGTCCCGTAGCCTATAACCTGCTACTGGCGAGGCCGATTGTGTGACATGTCTGCATAACTGCGCAAGCAGTTACAACAGCGACGAAAGATAACAAACTGGATTCAAATATTTAAATAAAAAGAACGCGCGATTGAATTGTACAGCGAATAACAGCAGACGAAATAACTACTCATGCAATTTTTATGCCTTCAGAGCTGCTCGTAAAGCACGTCATAGCTTCAGTCCACGCCGTCCTCGTTTAGATGGCGAGGCGGAAATGTTGTAGGCCCGTGTGCTCAGATTTGGGTGCACGTTTAAGAACCCCAGGGGGTCTGAATTTTCGGAGCCCTCCACTACGGCGTCTCCCATAATCAAATGGTGGTTTTGGGGCGTTAAACCCCACATATCAAACAATCGTTTAAATGGCTCTTGGACTCGAAGGAAAGTCTCGGTGAACCTACTGCTCACACGGGCACAATTTTCCTTTTCTCATTATCGATTATGTAAAATCACTACTCTTAGGAAAAAAAGTTAGTAAGCAGTTAGTAAACGGGCGTGTTTACTAGTTTCTGGAGGTTTTTTTTTTTACTAACCAGGAGTTAGTACAGTTTGCAACTTTAGCCTTAATAACCAGGGAACCTGTTTTAATGTTTTTAGCTAAGCAACTACTAAGCCACCTACTTTGCCAGATTTTTCGTAGATTCCGCAGTTGTAAAGAAAGCCCGTGAAACGTGAAAAAAAAAAAAAAAAGCCGTGTGACGGTCCGTGAGCGCACTGCTATAGTGCTGCTGTAGGCTTTTTTTACAACGCGGAAAAAAATAACACCGCTAGACGTATCGCACAGGAAACAACTTCGTCGGTGGTTTCTGAAAGTGCTCTACGTCTAGTGTTCATATTCTGGGTTTCCAGCCCATAATTGAAAAATATGTAGATAAGAATTATTATTTAGTATAAAAAATAAAAATAGCCTGAGTACCTACAGGCTAGTGTGAGTAGTACGCGTGTGGTTCAATTCGCCACTGAAGTGTCTTTCATTTTCAAAGTATTCGCTCAAGTTATGTGGGACACCCTGTATATAAGCCTTCAAGCGGCTGCTACACTAGAAATCTGCTATTTCCAAGTCTTGAAGATTTACTTGTGCATGCGTGTTCTCGTGGCCGTTCATATGAGTTCTTATACTCGTATGAGCACATAATCATGTGAGTAAGAGAACTCATATGAGCATATCATATGCTCATATGTGTCCATATGAGCGTAAGATATTCTCATATGAGTCCATATGAGCATATGAAACTCACATACGTATGCGAATCTGATTTGATCACCTGGTGAATTCTCTATGAGTATGTTGCTGTGATGTGCACTTACGACAGTATAGTGACACGACGCAGTTAGAAGGCATTAATTAATTTACGAGGGTCACGCCGATACGTTTTTTTATTCTATACTTTTGTAATAGAATAATTTCGGTATGGCAACGCACACGGACATTTAACAATATAGGCGTAAACCTGAATTTTGAGGGAAGGGGGGCTACTTACAATTTGGTAATGAACAAACCACTCGAGTCAGCACTATTCAATTACTAACTAGGTAGTAAATTTCACTAACCTGCATTTTACTACCTTCCCTTACTAAGAGGCTATAGTGCTTTATGTGACAAGTGAATGGTTAGTATTTAGTTAGTGAACATGCCATGCCGGCCTTTATTTTTGAGAGTGAATTCGGGCTACATAAAAAAGCGTAGATTGTCTCAGCCCCTCTCGGTAGTGGTCACGGGGCTCGGCTCTGACCCGAAAGTTGAAAATTTTGGAGCTCTCAACTACGGCGTGTCTTTTATGGCGTTAAACCGCGAACATTATTGTTAGAATAACGGATAAACTATAAAATAAAAATCTTCGCTGTTGTGAAATCGTTTGCGAACAAAACAGACGCATTGTGCTGTAGACAACATGTAGACAACTATATATATATATATATATATATATATATATATATATATATATATATATATATATATATATATATATATATATATATACAATATTAATGAGATCTAACAGACAATAATGCCCAGGAAGGTATAGGGGAAGTTATTAGGCCAAGTGTGATGTAAATGAGAAGAAAGAAAAGTGGGTGAAAAGATAACTCGCCGTGGGCAGGATCCGAACCTGCGACCTTCGAATAACGCGTTCGATGCTCTACCACTGAGCTACCACGAGAGCTATCCACCCAGCCACTTTATTGGGTATCTATGTCAATTTAAACGTGGGAGTGTCAGTCAGCGCCACTGTAGCCATGGCGGCGAGTGTGGCACACTCTTTATGAGCCTGTTTGGCATCACGTAGCACTTGAACTTATTACTAACTGGCAGCTGACCAATAATCCTTCGTATACAACCTAAAGGCATAAAGTCATGTATATATATATATATATATATATATATATATATATATATATATATATATATATATATATATATATATATATAATTTCATTAAAGGGTCCCTTAAACGTTTATTTAATGTATTTAAAACATTCGTATGCAGCATTACCTCATCTTGCACCGCAATCTAAGCGAAACACATCGCATCAAAGAAGCAAAGGACCATTAAACGTTGCTCTAGCAATGTTTGTCCTCCCACGTTCTTCACTCACGGGTTGGTTGCAGGTTTTAACTGCAGTGACGTCATCGTGGCATAATTAAATATAAATTAAAGTTACGCGCTGAAGACAGAAGTCATTTTTTTTTCTCAAATTTATAAATTGCTGTGTATCTATTTGAAAATCGCCACTCTTGTCGTGAGAACGCGCTTAGTGATCGAGAAAGTGCGCAGAAAGAAAATGTGGGTGGTGACACCATCTCTAAATAAGCACACCAAACGCCTACGGCACCGATTTTCACGGCGTCTACTAGGTTCTACGTAGCTCCTAATGAGCAAGTATTAAGTGAACGATTTTCTCTGAGGGAGTCATATAATTTACGTACCAAGTTGCAGAAAATTAAGTTGTGTCAATGCAGCCTAAAGAAGAAGAATATGCAGTTTGAAATTCGTGGCGTCACTCCTGGAGGTTGCGGCGGGATATCGAAATCTGAAACTTTCACGTCGATTTCCTTCTGTATTAATTAATTTACTTTACTTATTGAAAATACCTCAAGGACCCTGTACACATCACAGGGTTTTACATGAGGAGTGGGCAAAAGAAACAAGTTAAGTATTATTTACAAAGTGTGACTCAACGGAGTTCTTAAAATTATGCATAGCTGATGTTAAAGATGATGTCTGGGGGTAGAATGTTCCATATATTTATGATTCTAATATTAACGACATTAGAGTTCTCAGACAACAATTTATCACTATAAACCGACTCATTGTTTCATTTTAATGTCCCTTTGAAGTGCATGAAAGAACTACTTGTCATTGATACACACTTCAAACTTACAACCTTTGGGTAACGCGTTCGATGCTGTAGCAAATCAGCTGGGCCTAAACAGCACAGTGTCACGGGTTGCAGTATATATACTCGCACACGAAACTGTCAATTGCTATGGACGCTGATTCAGACAGTATTTTTCGATCGCAATCGACAATGATCGCTGTTACACAGTCCAACCTAATGCGATTCGAGTTTGGGGCCGACGTCACAGCCATTATCGTGATCAGGGAGCGAGATCGTGACTGGGAGGACACGACTACTTTGATCCCTACTGATAGCGGTCAAAAGTGCCCAGGGGGTGGGGGGTGGGAATTAATTTAAAGGAGAAAGGGAAGAAAAATATTGGCCCCGTATTGGCATGTTACACTGCAAATGTCGTCGAAAGACGATAGTCTTGCATCTGGAGAGAGTGAACGAAACGTTTATTTATGTTTTGCGTAAGAAAATTGGTGCATGGTATTCTGGAGGTGCTGCATTTGAGTGCCTCGAGCGTGCAGCGGAGGCGAACGATCGCATCAAGTCACGTCACACGTGAGACATGAGCGCTATCTGGCAGTTATCTCGAAAAACGAAGCGCGTGCGCCCAGCGCGCCCGTCTCGGAGGTGATAAGGTGTAGAACGCAAGGCGACGGGTAGGTGCCGCCACCGTGTCGTCTTAGCAAAGCGTTGGAAACTTGCCTTTTCGTGCAAGCATTGCATAGTCAGTGCAACGTGATAAACGCTACGGTCCTTAGAATTACTCATGCATGCCTTTATCTAGTAAGAGACAGACATACAGAATATTGACATTTTTCGGTGCCTTAGCTATGCGCAATAATTGCTTTTTAATTGACAATCGCACAAGTAAGAACGCTGGATTTTGAGCAATATTGGTGGGCACTGCGGATGGGGTCGGCCGTTTGGGCTATCGTCTGGTGCAGTTTAGGTTACCGTTAAAGGTGGACAAACAAGCAAATGTACAGATAGACGAACAGATAGACTCACAGACCAAATTTTTGCGTCGAAGGTCCCCAAGAAAGACTGTCGTTTTTAAAACTGAACCCCGCAACTGTCTCCAGCTAAGAAGGACACCTCAGCAGCTGTTCGCAAGGGGCTGGATAAGGTGGGACTGAAAGATAGAGAGAAAAGGAAATATTAAAAGACTGTTAGACAAGTTCACGGACGGGTCCTCGATTAGCCAGCGGTCTTCTAGGGCCCCGCCGCGGTGGTCTAGTGGCTAAGGTACTCGGCTACTGACCCGCAGGTCGCGGGCTCGAATCCCGGCTGCGGCGGCTGCATTTCCGATGGAGGCGGAAATGTTGTAGGCCCGTGTGCTCAGATTTGGGTGCACGTTAAAGAACCCCAGGTGGTCGAAATTTCCGGAGCCCTCCACAACGGCGTCTTTCGTAATCACATGGTGGTTTCGTGACGTTAAACCCCACATATAAATCAATCTATCAATCAATCAGCGGTCTTCTAGGAGAGCACATCGCGGAGGAGACAGCCGTCAGTCGTGCAATCCACGAAGCGTCTCCAAATAGTTCCCGCGTGACGCCCGTATGGGTGTGCTTATTAACCAATTAGCCCCCCCCCCCCCCCCCCCCCCCCCGAAGCTGTCTTCGTGTCTTTAGCAGAATACAAGCGCAGGCCGTGGTCGGTGGTGTCATGATTTTCGCCGCGCGGGCGTATGGCAGTAACATTAGCATAAACGGCAGCAACAGCTGCGCGTGCAACGGGAGGTATGCAGCGAGCACAGAGATGGCGTTAGAGGAGGAGGAGAAACGGGTGCATGCCGCGGGATTCCGTGAATCGACGATGCGCGGCGGCTTCGCGCGTGATTGACGACGCCTCGGCTACGGCTGGACCGGGTGCGCAAAGTGGGGATCTTCACGTTTCCGAGTTACCACGAGCAGCGCAGGCACAGACAAGGGGCTCGAACGCGTGTCGTGGGCCCCGCTGCCGTAGGGCAGCTTGAGGGGGGGGGGGGGGAGGATCGAAATCCCCTAAAGTTTTCCATTTTGTAAGTGAAGATACTATTGTCACGTTACAACGTAACTGTAACCTGCTGATAACGGCACACAAGGACGTCAAACTGATTCGAACAACGGCAGTACGACTATTGTTTTTCTCTGCACGCGCATCTTTGTCCTCTTCTGAACAGCGGCACGTACAAGCATGCCAGCATCTGTGGAAATAATAGTTTCAGAAGTTGTACTAGTGGCACTATATACACGCACACACACAAACGCACGCACGACCATATTGGTATGGTTGACCCTCCCCCCCCCCCCCCCCATTTCCCAGAAATATTTTTGGAAACGCCCCTGTCCACTTCGTCTCCCGTCTCATCTATCCCATCGTGTCGTTTGCGCTGTTAAGCACTTTCCCCGTTTGCCCGTTTAGACAGTGTTAACATAAACGCGAGAGATTTAGATGCCTCATCAAGCTCGAAAAATGACCGTCTACGGGAACACTATAGTAACGTATAGAAAAATCCTGATGTCATTTGGTGACAAGTGATGTCATCATGATATCTCTGATTACCCAATTCGATTACGCCATTATCAAGTCACGAGGGATTACCCGACGTGACGTCACATGATAGACGTCATCACATAGTCTATTGGGTAAAGGTGGACCTATCACGGAGGCAAGCCGAAACCAGGGCAGGTGCAGAAAGCTTGCAACGAGTCCAATATTGGAGGCTGTGCGAAAAAGCATGTCAGGTGCAGAATGCTTTGGTGGGGGAGACATACTATCGGCTAAAAAGAAAAACATGATGGCTTTAGCTTTTGGGCACTCTTAGGCGAATGCATTATGGGACCGTGGGAATCGTTAGTGGCCCGAGCAACCGGTCCGGTCGCCCCACACATCACGAAATCAATCGCACATATCAAAACCCCACACATCAATCAAATAGTTCCGGTCGACCACTTCCTTTCGGATTTCCAAAATTTATGAAGGTTCTCTAAAAGTTAAAACAATAGGAATGTCTTATTCTGGTTCAAGTTAATGGTTACATTGAGCAGATGTGATATCGGAGCATAGGTTTCCATAAAAGCTAGTTAGATGTCAGGATAAACAACGGAAATTACTTGAGGTCATCGAAAGATTACGACCAGCGTGGATCGTTGCGGCACTCGCTCAACTTTTTGTGCTGAAAAAGCTGTTTTGGATATGCCACGTACTTACCATCGCTGAACTTGTTGTGGAGCATGCTGCCGCTTCTCGCCAGCAACCTGATCTTTGTCCTGTAGTTATTCTCGTTAATTTGGTCCACGTACTCCACCATACCTGAATTCATAAGATCGGAAAGCACTCAACATTAGGCGAGATGCCCGCCAGGCCGGAATTCTACAAACCTAAAACCAACAGGCAATGTTTAGCTAGATGTGTCCAACTACACAACCGATATAACATAAGTAACGGATATAACACTGTTCTGGACACCCCACAAAAAGAAAATGAAGCTTTATATACACTGAACATCCTATATATAATGCATATTTTTCGTGTTGTAGCCCTAAAAAATACGGGGTTTTGCACATCTTTACTCAGTAACATCCCGTGCCTAAGAAACAAATAAAAAAAAACGTGGCTGATTTCTCTTTTTGAGAATCTGTATATAACACGAAAGTGAAACGTGTCTTAGCAGAGGAAGTTGTGCGTTTATTTTTGCATTGTTTCGCCTTAAGGGGAAATGAATGAATACTATAGCAGCGAATTGCAATGCCAAGCAAAGAACGGCAATCGGCGCGAAATTTGCCGCGCGCACCACAAACAAAAAAAATTGCCCGCAGCTTCCCTCGGGGGAACACTGAGGAGGATGCGGACCATATAATTGGTTAACGGGGTGTTAAAGTGCGACTTACTTGGGTCGATGGCTAAATTGGTTAACGTGGTTGTGAAATGGGGTGTTAAATTGCGACTTACTTGGGTCGATGGCTAAATTGGTTAACGTGGTTGTAGGAGGGGGTGTTAAATGAGTGAACACGTACACACGTATGCGAAAGGGCGGCGCTGGTCGAAGGGACGTCGATCATTGTGTTTGTGGATTCGTTGGAATTCATTTCACCGCGACCTTGGACGTCGACGCGCCGTACAAACCAACCGACGAGCGGCAACTGAGCGAGCGAGCGCCGACCTTGAGTATATATACAGCACGACGGCGCATGCACTGTCAGCTGTTGAATGTTCTCGAAGCGCGACGCCACATGCGCGTCCACTGGAGAATCAGGAGAATTGTAGATGTCGAACGCGGTGTGTAGAGGAGGAAGGGTGCACAGATGGTGGAGGAGTGAAGCGCGCGCGGTGTGTAGAGGAGGAAGGAATGCACAGATGGTGGAAGAGTGGGCGAAGGCGCGACGGCGCATGCGCGCGCGTCAGCTGTCGAATGTTCGAGAAGCGGTGCGGACGGCGCGGACGGCGCGGACGGCGCACTACAAGGCGCGAGTATAAGATGCTCCGCATCTAAAACACGCACGAAATGAGCACACATAGGACGAGCGCGGATAACTGTCACAGCTCGACACTTGAAGCACGCTGCTCAAACAGAAAGGACACAAGAAACGAACGCACAAGTATACACAAGACGAACGCGAACAGCTGTAACAATTCTTGCATCTTCGTGTGTGAGCAGCGTGCTCCTTTCGTAAACGCGGCCGTGGCAGCGAGCGAAGTGACTTTCGTGCTTTATTTAACCACTGTAGCTTTAAAGCAAACTGGCGGTGGAAGCACAAGGGGACAAAGCACCTGCATACCGTGATAAGCGCACATGCTAGGGAGCGACCGTGTAAGATGGCGTCTACACGCGCTTTGACCACGCCATGTGGAGGTACGCACGCGCATAGCAACGTGTGGGCTGGGCTGGCGCGGTGCGACGACCTTTAGCTGGTGCGCCTAACGCTAAAGGCTTTACCCAACGCGCGCGTCCCGCTACTTATGAAGAAAGTGTGCTAAAGTTGCTGAGCTATGAGGACCCTCGACGGTACATGGTGTATATAAATGACTTGTCGTTAGCTCCCTTAACAATGTACGCTCTGTGGCCTAGACAATAAAGAAAAAAAAAAACGCTCTGTGGTCCAGTAGTTAGCGTCACGCGCTGTGCATTCAGAGGTCGATGGTTCGAAACCCCGCAACATAAATGTTTCTTTTCTCTTTTTTTTTTGGCAATCTATTGGAACTCATTTTACAGCGTCATATCCGTGACGGAAGTACGTCAGTGGAGCCATGGTAGACCCCGGCAGAACATACCTTCATAAAAAGGAGAGATAGAAAATATAGGGTGTTAATTACGCAAGTTGCTCGAGGTCAAAATGCAGGTACGTTTATGATAAGCCTAGGATGCCGAGAGTATGTTTAACAAATGGATGACCTATCGGACGAATTTTAAATTGACTGGTTTTATCACGTCACTTCATTATTTCTCTTCTCAACCACAAACTTGAGATTGACCCATCTCCGTACCTGACACAATTACCAAGCCGACCCACAAGAAATTATCCCGCTAAATCTTTAACAACTTAACACAACAGACGCTTATAAGTATGCATATTTTTCACCCAAGGCCTCAGACTGGAATGAGATAACTCAGGCATCCTCATACTATCCATTTCTCTTCGCACCAAAATAGTATTGCCTCGTGAATTCATGTTTCAGATAATTTAATGCAGTGTTTTTGTTTTCTTGTATGTATCATTTTTATTGCATGCATATGTGTTTATTATTTTCTTGGCCTGAGGAGTGAAAATGATGTTTTTGTTCTGAATTTATTGTATTTTTACAGCAATCGCGCAACAGAATGAAGTAGGAACATGTAGCATATTTTTTTCTTGTTCATTACGCGCGTTATTCACATTAATCACGAAATAGTTTTACATGTCACTTTTTTGTGTTTGCTATGAGTGTATGACACACCCACCCCAAAGAATTTGGGATGTCACTTTCTGTATTAACTATGTCATTTTGAAACTACCTACCTGCTTGGATCTGCGGGTCTGCAGTGTGCAATAAATAAATAAATAAACAATAAATAAATAAATAAATAAATAAATAAATAAGAGCACGGATTGCAGGACCACATCATGCAGTTCGCGCCCATCGGGAAAGCTGTACACGCCTCTGGTGCATTCGCTTCGCATTCGAACTCTACTTGAGACATCAAGGCGACGGCGAAAACGTGCCTCGAGTGCCCACGCGGTTCTTATCGTAACAAAAGCGGTAATCGCAGCTGTCATAGCTACGTGAGATTAGGAAATGGCGCTTATATCCCGCAGCTAACAACGACAAAGCACGGCACAGCGTGAGCAGACAGTGTGTGCTTACGGCCCAGCAGTATGTGGAAACGCCCTCTGCGGTCCGGCGGTGCGTCTCGATAGTTGATGACGTTCTTGATGCAGTGCTTGGCCCGCGGCTTGAACAGGGCCAGGTTGTGGACGGTGGCGACGAGCGATCGGTCGCTCTCGAACGGCGAGGCCACGTCGAAGTCCACGTCAGCCAGGGCGCAGCCGAGCAGCGCGGCGGCCGCCACCAGCGCCGACACGACGCGCACGCCGCTGGCTGTGCCGCCGCCGCTCGCTCTGGGGGAACCGCTGGCTGTGCCGCCGCTCGCTCTGTGGGAACCGCTGGCTGTGCCGCCGCTCGCTCTGTGGGAACCGCTGGCTGTGCCGCCGCTCGCTCCGTGGACACCGCTGGCTGTGCCACCGCCGCCGCCGCTCGCTCTTTGGACACCGCTGGCTGTGCCACCGCCGCCGCCGCTCGCTCTGTGGGCACCGCTCGCTCCGTCAGCAGCGCTGCCGGCAGAGGTTGGCATCCCGTGGCATCCGCTGTCCTCTGTGGCGCTGCTGCGGCTGCGCGGTACACGTCAGGCGCTTAATGGAGCACCGACACAAAATTTGTGACGCGGAATAATGAGTGAGGTAGATTTGTCTAGAGACATGCACATCTACAGAATATCAAAGGTAGATATACACTAGAGAGAGAGAGAGAGAGAGAAGGATTGTAGGATAGGTAGGGAGGTTAACTAGACTATGCGTCCAGTTTTCTACCCTACACATGGGGAGGGGAAGAGGGGAGTAAAAAAGAGAGAGGAGGATAGGCACGTCACATCACACACACACAATGCCGGGTTTCACAGGCGGTCTCTCAACGAAGTTGCTGTCAAGTATCTCAGGAGGGCTCGTGTTGCTTTCTGTGCTGATGTGCTGCGCGACCAGGCTCCTAAGATCTTTGCTTCATTAAATGGCCAGTCATCGAGTCTATTCAAGGCACACTGGAGAGTCCGGCGATCTTCATCAAATCTCATCGCTATATAAATCAGGACGACGACGCGTTTTTTTTTCACGGCACTGGGATTTAGTGACACGGCACTGGGATATACACTAGAACATATTTATAAACAATTTCATATTGTATGCCGCGTGAACGCGCGTGATGCGTAGCCCCTCACAGCGCTCCCAATTACATAACAATTACTTCCTATAATATCTCCTATACTTTCCTCGGCATCTTTGTTTGCTAGTTCTCATTATTGTTGTGCCCGGCAAAGAAAGCGAGCCCCTAAGTTTACACTTGTTTCCTTCACTCATTGTTGAAAGGAGAACAAAGATCAAAGGGACATTTTACAATATTCCGCACTAAAACAGTAAATGTGGCGCAACAAAATCGAACGTATTTCTGCGTATTGTGGCAAAAAAAGTTCAACCATCCCCGCTTTGCTACACAGATAGAACAGCGAAGCTATGGCGACGTTCCCTACACGAATCTGACGCATTTCTGTGTTTTGCAGTCTTTCTGATACTTGGTATCGCTGCTATGTATGTAAAACACTATTTATTAGGCTTTTGAGGTAGTAGTAGCGCTCTTTTAAGCCCAGAGTATTACGTCAAAGTGGTGTTACATTGTAACTCGCATGCCATTCTTTGGGCTAACTGACGCTGTCTTCATCTTTTTAGTTGAGGTTGTGTGAAGTAGGATTAGCACAAATTTTTTGTGGCACATACGTGTTTATGACGATGATAGCATTCTCATTAATAATTACAACTGAGAAAACAATATTCAAAGGTAGGCTACTTAGAGCCGGCTTTCCCATCATCGTGGTAGTAAATTTCTAGACACACCCAAAGAAAAGGCACAGTTATATCTATGCCTTCCTGAAGCAGATCCTGCACCTCCCTGCATTCATACTCTGATGACCACAGGAAGATATCATCCGCGTACACTGAAATATGTACTGACGATGGTTGAAGAGTTGCCAGCTTGTGCATTACTACTGAGCAGTGTAAGATTTAATGTGCTTCTTTGAAGATCCCCCCCCCCCCTTGCTTTGAGTTCTTGTATATGCTGTTTCCCGTGCTTGTCGATTTGAATAGAGTTGAACAAGAAAAAAAATTGAGATCAAACGAAGTAGGCGTCCTTTGAACGACACAGAACAGATTTGCTGAGATTGATGGACATCTGGGGTAATGAGGGAGATAAGTTAGATTTGAGATACAGTAAGAAAAAAGCAGCAGTCATGATTTTTACTGATAATGAAGGAGTATACGTAACGACTAAAGGGAAAAGGAATGCAGCGGTGATGAAAAATAGGGCACTGTAGAATTACAATAGGTATGATGTTGTGAGAGGAATTCGGAAAGGTGTCTTGGTTTCTGGTCGGACTTCCGGCAATTCGGTCTTGTGCATGAGATCAGAGGTTTAAGCAAGATTAGAAATTAAACAACGTGAAATAGGTAAGCTTGCTTTAGGAGCTAACGTGAATACACCAAATCAAGGAGTACAAGGGGATATGGGATGGACATCACTCGAGGGCAGGGAAGCTAGTAACAAGATCAAGTTTGAGAAGCGATTGAGAGAAATGGGGGAGGAGCGTTGGGCTATGAAGGTTTTCAGCTACTTGTACATGAAGAATTTCGATACAAAATGGAGGAAGCGAATCAGAAAATTGACAGGTAAATACTTAGAAAACAGCAGGGGGCCAAACCAAAAATAATTATCGGTTAAGATGAAGGTGAAGGAAACGGAGACCGACAAGTGGAAAATTGGCATGATCAACAATTCGGCACTAGAGATCTATCGAAGTTTTAAGCAGGAAATTGCCGAGTAAAGAATCTATGATAAAACTCGCGGTAGTTATCTACTCTTTGAGGCCAGAACGGGAGTATTGCGAAACAAGTCTTATCGGATCAAATACGAAGGGGTAGACACGGTATGCAGCGTGTGTTGAAATGAGGAGGAAATTGCCGAACACTTGATAATGTTCTGTAAAGGGCATCACTATATGAATCAGGATGACGGCGCGTTTTTTTTTTTTTTTTTCACGGCACTGGGATTTAGGGACAGGGAGGGCAAAATCGAGTTTGAGCGGGTAGAAATAACTAGAAGGGGGTTATCTGATTGGTGGCTACAATCAAGGCACGAGTGAAAATTAAATCCTTCACTGCAAAGTGCCAGTGCTTAACTTCACCATGTAAAGGGGAAAAAAAGATAAATCTAGTTTTTGATCACTAAGTACTACGGCTAAGCGGCGTTAGCCGCCGCCCGATCTAAAGTGTATAGCCATTGCCATATCCATAGCCACGTCCGTCCGTCCGTCCGTCCGTCCGTCCGTCCGTCCGTTACAGTGCCTACTCTAGCCACTGTACATCCGTCCGTCTGTCCGTCCGTGGTGCCATTTCACCTTTTCCCTGCCCCGGTAAACAACGATGGCGTCGATAGGTTACAGCATGTTCACATCCAAGCTTGTGAGCGAGCATGAGTGTGTGTTCATTAGGTGATCTATATTCATCGAGCAGAGAGAAACGAAGACAGTAGTACGTCGTGAAATATTTTGTGTCACGCACATGCAATCACCGAGCCGTTCTGTGCGTGTGGTACCTTCAGCGAAAGTGAAAGAAAGTGACACCGGCGACCTGCCAGTTCTCAATTACACCAGCTGCTTGGAAGAAAAAGGGCGATTGGAAACTGTACGTGAAACCAATGACCCTTTTTCTAAATTGCGTTGCATACGTGGTCAGTGTCTCGGCAGCCTAATATTAGGGCGTTTTAAAATAGCGCACCGCGAGCCCTTGCGGTGCGATCGCTGCCACTGCGCATGCGTCGTAACGCGAGTCGCCGTTCACTTTCACGGACCGCCCGCAGAAAATTCGAAATAACGTGCGGCGATCGCGGCCCGCAAGGCCCGTTAAGTGTTGTGTGTAGCTTACGTCCATTTGGGCAATTTGGGTTTGCGGTCGGGTTGAATTCAAGGCCCTAGACTTTTGCCTAGGCGGAGCAAACGCTATTCTAAAGCTCATATAGCGCCCGCTATGCCCACAGTGGCTGCAAACGTTATTCTAAAACTCCTTATTATAATTAAGATAACGCTGAATATCGCGTACCGTCATACCGCTTCCGCCGGCGTCGAAGAGAGTCGTTCCTTGCGCTTTGCCTGGGTAATAGACGCGTTTGTGTGTATTACTTTGTTGACTGTGCAAATACAGCGTTCTTGACCAAGTAAAGACAGCGTTTCACCCACTTGGATTTACTAACGTCAAACGCCCGCTCACGACCGATCGGTGCCGAGACTTCTGCTTCCCATCGTTGCCTTCGCGCAGAGTTTCCCACAACACTTACTAGAGGGAACTCTGGCGCTAGTGTCTATGGGAGCTGCAACGCACAGCGCTTCAGCGAGCATGGGAATGATGGGTAGTACACACATTTGTCTAATATTCATACTTGTGGCCTGCCTTTGGCTCCGTGTGTGTTCGTGTGGCTTAGAGCTGTTTTCTTACGAAACAAGTATTAGCAAATGTTCAGCAGTTGCGCTTCACCAATTTACTTTTTTTTAGACTTGCTTTTCAAATTGGCTTACGAAGTTCAAAAGCATTCAATCTTTTTTTCAAAACAAAACCGAAACACAGCAATAAACGAAGCCGCAAGTACGATTCGCCGCCCACAAGTACGAAGACTAGGCAAATGTGTGTACTACCCATCATTCCCATGGTTGCTGAACAATCGCAGCGCCAGAGTGCCCTCTAGTTAATTTTGAGAAACTCTATGCCTTCGCGTACCCTGAAAAATAACGTGAGCGTCTCCAGAAAGTTCTTGAGTCGCTAAAGGAGGAAAAACAACGATGTCGACCAAGTATGCACTGAAATTTAGAAAATCGTTTCTTGGGGTTTTTGCGTTGTTCCAATCGCCCAGTATCTGCTCGGCCGTACTTTTTTTTCTGAAATAAATCTTAAGGCTTCAAAGAAGCTTCGTGTTCTTTCCCTTGAACAATGAACATTGTATTTATTTTCTCTCAAATAAATGTAAGATTTATTGCATGGTGGTGGGGCAAAAAAAGTACAAATTGGATGCGCCTGCGAAACCGAAACCAAAATCGCACAAAACGGACTATTTGGCGTAGTAACACATGTGCAGAAGCTCCGCCTACGTAGCTTTGGCTTTGCTTCCACAGAAACTCGTCGCCCCAGTATAAGGTACTCTACTATGGGAGAGAGAGCACAAAGCCGTCCCATTGGCCTAACACTTCACGAGGCCCTGTCGGCTTGAACATTCAGCTACAAGTGTGTTTAGAAAAAAGTGGTTAACGATTTACCCCCCGTATTCAGAAATGCTCCTCGACTCGAATTCCACCCTTCACTTGATTGAGTTGGCCACTGCGCCGCTGCTCGACTTAAATTGACGTTGCGCTTCTCAAGAATCGCTGCAGAATATTGCCGATATGCAGTGACTTGTTCTGCCAAGAGACGGTGCTCCCATCGACTTTTTCAAGTCGAGGAGAGTCCTTGCGTGAAGGAACGTATGTGAATACGGGCCTTAGAGTACGATGTACTCTACTATGGGAGAGCAGAAAGCCGTCCCTTGGGCCCCACCCACAACGTGAAGTTAGTCTGCGTGAGTTGGCGTTCTGTGTGTTTAGAAAAAGTGGGTGTAACGATTTAGAGTACAAGGTACTCTACTAGGGGCGAGCGTAAAGCCGTCCCGTGAGGGGCAGAAATACCCGGGGCTTACGACAGCATATCTCTCCGGGAGAAAACTTCTACATGGAGCTCCGTGTGTGTTTAGAAACAGTGGATAACAATTTAGAGTACTTAGTACTCTACCATGGTAGAGCTGACAGTTGTCCCTCAGTTACCTACCGAAAAAATACAGCTGACTCCTTTCCGTCCTCCGAGTGACAAATGGTTAATGCTGCTCGAACCCGAGAGCCCGAGACATCGATATCTACGGTGGTAGTCTCTGAGTTCAGCGATAAAAATAGCGCGAGTTTTCGACAAGATCATACATACACCAGTCTTACGGGCTGCATATGTGTTTGCGCTTTTATAGTGCCATTTTTTGGAATTGTTTTTCAGTACCGAACTTTATTACAAAGATTGACGAACATTTTGCGAGGGCGATAGGGCAACAGCATCATGTCTGGCATACGTAGCTGGTAATTTCTTTTCTCCCCGAAGCTCCATGGTTCAGGAGGAAAGAATTCACCCATCTACACGAAATGAGTGATGATGGGAGGGGGGGGGGGGAGGGAAGCTAAGTCTTACGGTTCATAATGTCGATGTTGAAGTCACCATGGCTGGTATAAAGGATTTGGGCTTGTGTGTGTTTTATATTGTTCTACCACGATTATATATGACCGATATTGGTCTATTGTTAAACGTTTCTTGTGTCTCGCGTATGTTACCTGAGTGTTGCCGCATATAGTGTAAATTGACTGTGTTTAGAATAGGTGTTTAACGATGTTAAGTACCAGGTACTCTACTACGGGAGAGCGGAAACTCTCACGTAAACTAGAAACAACATCCTGTTTAGTAAAATCTAAACGGGGTATGGAAGGAACGCGTGTCTTCAGAAAAAGTGATTAACGATTTGGAGTACGAACTATGGGAGATCAGAGAGCCATCTCGATGCGCATAAACACGTAAAATCAGGCATTGTGCAGAGATG
Organism: Rhipicephalus microplus; assembly: GCF_013339725.1. Taxonomy (NCBI): domain Eukaryota; kingdom Metazoa; phylum Arthropoda; class Arachnida; order Ixodida; family Ixodidae; genus Rhipicephalus; species Rhipicephalus microplus. The sequence continues at coordinate 114,715,392 of NC_051167.1, read as the reverse complement.
AAAAAACCCGGTCTTGATGTTCCTAATGTGTACGTTGAAATCGCTGACTATTGTAAAGGGTTTTTTGCTCGTAGGTGTCCTGTATTGTTTTCTCGCAGACGACTGCGTTCTGTACCGCAGAATAACTAACGGAGACGACAAATTACTTCTCCAAGCTGATCTTGATAGCGTCTCTGGTGCAATACATGGTTAATGGATCTTAACGTAAGCAAGTGTAACAGCTTGACAATCACACTCTCTTCTATCACTCCAAAACTTTTCAACTACACATTAAATGGAACTAAGTTAGAGCAGGTTAATAGGTATAAATACCTTGGTGTTTACATAACAAATGATCTATCGTGGCATTCTGACATTACATAAATTATTAACAACGCCAACCGCTCTCTTGGTTACCTAAGCAGGAACATTTTCCAAGCACCCCCCACACCCTAAACTACAGCTTTACCAAACATTAGTCCGACCTAGCTCAATCAACGTTAATTGAAGCTTTAAGAGCTGTCCAAAACCGTTCAGCCTGCTTTATTCTTAACAACTACGCTCGTACTGCCAGCGTGACCTTAATGAAATCTACTCTGCAACTTCCTCATCTGGCCACTAGAAGAACAATCTTTCGTCGGTCACTATTCCACAATATTTTCTTTCATAATCAAGTACTTAGAGAGGAATTAATCGGGGAACCTGCATATTTTTCATCTCGTGTTGACCACCTGAATATAGTATAGTAGCAAATCCCTTTTGCCGCACCAACCATATTCTGTAATCACTTTTTTTTTTCCGAAGACAAGCAGAGATTGGAACCGCCTTCCTCCATCCGTTGCTGCCACTAAGAATGAAGAGCTGTTCAAATCAGCAGTTACAAAACACTTTATGGTATGACTGTAGGCTACTGTTCTTTGCCTGCTCTTGTCTTTTTCGTATTTTTTTCACTATTGAGATTTGTTGTGTTTCCTTCAACGTAGTTATAAGTTTTGTCACTTTCATATTGTGCCCACCCCCTCTGTAACGGCCTCTGGATTTTGAGGGTATAATAAATAAATAAATAAATAAATAAATAAATAAATAAATAAATAAATAAATAAATAAATAAATAAATAAATAAATAAATGAATAAACAAACAAATTAAATAAATAAATAAATAAATAAATGAGTAAATGAGTAAATAAATAAATAAATAAATATTGTAGTTTGTCCATTGTAAACCTTTTCTTTTTCATTCACATATGAACGCATGTTGCGACTGTAGCAACGATTTTTTGACCTATACGTGACAGCGGACAGTCGCAGTCGACGACGAAGCTATAGGTCCAAAGGTTCATAATGTGTACGTGGAAGTCTGCGACTAGTATGAAGGGTTTGTGCTTCTAGGTGTTTTATATTGCTCCGTCGCAATTATGACGGTTCATTGTTAAACCTTTCTTTTTGTCGCACATCCAAGGATCTGCCCGTGACGGATATCGCGAACGGTAAAAGCTCGGCCCAATTAAAGTGTTTCGCCCCTAAAACGACGTGGCAAACGTATACCATGGGCGTAACCAGAGGGGGAGGGGGAATGAAAGACTCTCAAAATTTTATTGCACGCACACACGAAAACACATGCACGAACACACATAAAGTATGGTTCAGCCCCCCCCCCCCCCCATACCGCTTTAAAAAATTCTGCGTACGCTCCTGCTGAAAGATATGGGACGAAATTGGCACCCCCCTTTTAAACGACCGGGGGGGGCGCCACCTTCACCCCCATCCCGCATCTGCGCACGTGGGTGTGTTCACTCTAGCGGTACCCAAACGACCGCAGCGTGAGAAGGTCACGTTCACCTCGCATCGAGAGACGTGCGAGCGGCCACGACGCGTTATACGCCAGCTGCCTTTCGTCGCGAGCGGCAAAAGTGGAGGCTCGAGTGGCGGCAACAGGCTCGTTAGCCACGGGGAAAACAAAAGCAAGACGGGCGTACGAAAAGGACGCGCCTCAATGGGCCAGAAAGCCAGGCTCTTAGCGAGGGCGCGGAAGGCCCCGCTGATTGCGAAAGGCTCCTGCGTCTATTGCGAAGACGTGCAAGAGTGCGCGGGGGTCCTTGCCCGTGAGCTGAACAGTCCGTGACGCAATATCGGCGTCTAAATTCCCTGTTGATACGGGGGAAAAATCCTTAATTCGGTACTCATTCATTCGGGAAATGTGATAATTAAGACGTGTTCTCTGCGCTCGAAGGAATCGGATATTTCGGACGTGTTATCTACGCTCTAAGGGAAAAAAAAAGGTTATGTTAGACATAAGGGTGTCCTTGAGGGCCATTTAATAAATGATAATGAGGAGAAAACAGCGCAAAAACAGGGCGAAGTTGGAATGACCACTCATGTTAGACAGAAGGGTGTCTTTGAGGGCCATTTGGTACATGATACAGAGGAGGAAACAGCGCAAAAACAGGGCGAAGTTGGAATGACCACACAACACAAGCGCTGACGAACAACTGTGTGTAAGATTACTACACCAGAAAATTTTGAGCTAAAAAAAAAACGAAAGAAGCCTACAACCATCACCTGCTCATAATGATAATGAACTGCAAGATCAATCTGCCACGAGTCGAAATGTCCCAAGTGACTAGTGGGGTCCATAAGGGGTCGGTATTAGGCCCACTCTTATCTTTAACTTACGTTAACCGAGTTTCTTTTGCAACTCGTTATTCTTCTTTTCTCTTGTATGCCGATGGCATCAATATAATTAGGAAAATTAATTTAGTTAACGACTGTCGCTTGCTGCAGCCAGATTTGTGTTCTGTCCCCGAGTGATCCCGCAACAATAACCTCTCCCTGAATGTATCAAGGGCCAAATTCATACGTATGTCTCGCAAAACATGCATCGTGTCCTTTCCATCTCTGGTAGTACCGTGTCGTTATGTAATGATTATGAGATCAATGATCTTGGTGTTCTATTTGGCAGCATGGTAATATATTTTTTTCTGCTAACACTTAATTTGCTGCCGTCATGTGAGGCGTTCGTTCTCGCGGCTCTGTTTGCAGAATCTCTCGAAAATTCAGTTCTCCTACAGCCTTCCACATATTGTTCACCGCAGTATGTCTCCCTCAACATGAGTATGCACCTGTGGTCTGGAATGGCACTACTAAATCCAGCGGTAACGCAATTGAGCCTGTCCAGCTAAAGTTCATAAGCATTTACAACCATCGTTTCGCTAGAAATGACTCTTGAATTTCGTTCTAATAATGCGAGATTATTATCATTGCCATCATTTTACTGCCGACAAAATTGCGCTGACCTGTTATTTTTTTTACAAAACATGTTCACGGTATGATATCCTGCCCTTTACTTCTCAGTTGAATTAATTTTCGAATTACGCCTAAGTGAACCAGAGGAATCACCCTTTCATGTACCTGCCAACTTCTTCCGACACTATATTATTCACAGAAAACAGTCTCTATAACGTTAATTTTCTTGATTTTGACGTTTTTCATAATCCACAGTCACTGTTTTGTATCTGAGCTTTTGCACTATCTTAACAGTTTTTCATGATGTATAGATTCTTCCCTTTTCTGTCTTTCAGAAAACCTTCCGCATAGTTGTACATATTCCACATTATTTTTTCACTACCATTCAACGATACCGCGTCTTTTTAATTTTTTTTTGCATTTTGCGTCGATTTCTTTTTGTTTCTGCGTTTTCGCTCTTTTTATTTTTCGTTTCTATTATTAAATACTGTCTGTACTCTATTGTTCATCTTGTTGTTTTTATTTTTGCGTGCGCGTGGATAAAGACCTTACGGTTGTTCATGGGCACGTTGAATAAATGATTGACTCATTGATTGATATTGTTATTCAATACACCGCACAAAAAATGCTCTTGTAACAAACGCAACTTGGAGGGCTGTACACGCATAACCCATAATAAGCTTCGCTCGGAACAATTAAAACAAAGGTTTCGGGTTTTGCGTGCCGAAACCACGACGTAATTATGAAGCACGCCGTTGTGGAGGGCTCCGCAAATTTCGACCACCTGGTGTTTAACGAGCGCTGCCATCGCACAGTACACGGGCCTCTACCCTTTCACCTCCACCGAAACGAGACAGTCGTGGCTGGAAACGAACCCGCGACCTTCGGTTCGGTGTGCAGCCGAGCACTATAAACACTATAAAGCCGCTGCCCACGGTGGGCAAAGAAAGTGAAAAAAAAAAAATCACAGAATATCCACGGAGTGAATGAGGATGAGTGGGGCGAAGCGTCGGTGATTCCGTCTGTCCGCGCGACCATCCATGTGGCAATCCATGCGTCCGTCCGTCTGTCCGTGCGTCCGTCCGTCTGTCCATCTAGTGAACACTCCAAGTACCGCCATCTCCCACCTCGCAACCCCCGTGGCGAATACCCGCTCTAGAGCGGGTATGTGCCACCGGTGGCTACGTGCGTGCGTGCGTGCATACATACATACATACATACATACTACATACATACATACATACATACATACATACATACATACATACATACATACAAGCCCCGCCGCGGTGGTCTAGTGGCTAACGTACTCGGCTACTGACCAGCAGGTCGCGGGCTCGAATACTGGCTGCGGCGGCTGCATTTCCGATGGAGGCGGAAATGTTGTAGCCCGTGTGCTCAGATTTGGGTGCACGTCAAAGAACCCCAGGTGGTCGACCTTTCCTGAGCTCTCCACTACGGCGTCTCTCATAATCATATGGTGGTTTTGGACGTTAAACCCACATACATACTACATACATACATACATACATACATACATACATACATACATACATACATACTACATACATACATACATACATACATACATACATACATACATCATACATACATACTACATACATACATACATACATACATACATACATACATACATACATACATACATACCATACATACATACATACATACAACATACATACATACATACGGAGGAGCGACAGACCCACGGCATAAGGAGATTCGCCCCTAAAAAAGCCAGGCGTCTATTTGCGAGCGCCCAGTTTGCAAAAAGATGCACAGGAGATTCATGCGTCGCTGACAAGTGGTGACAGCAGCGACGGCACGATGCTCGCACTCTGTTATAGCGTGCCTCATGCCCTACTTTCATTAAGCCGCCTCGAGTGCTTCCAATCGTATATCTCGGCCGTATCGTTAGCTCGCGTGACTCTTCCGCTACGGTCGCGAACTCATTCTACAAGAAAGGCGCGAACGACAGCGGTACAACGAAGAAAGATGGTGGAGAGCGCCGATGTCGCTGCTCTCTTTTCACTTAGTTCCAAGAATGTGTACCACCCAGACCCGTAGCCGGGAATTTTTTTTGGAGGAGGGCGTCGAAGGCCTTAAAGAACACCAATGTTTAGCTTGCGATCGAGCGCAATCCGGTGTGCGGCGTGACCACCCACATGCGCGTCCGCTCCACCTCTCTCTCTCCTTTTCTACGCGTCCCCCTCTCCCGCCTCGCAACGCCGACACAGGAAGCGTCTGCTAACCTACCCTCACTCTCCCTCCCCTCTATTTGCTCTTCCCTGTGGCGTTCACATCGCCATTGCGCATGAGCACCCCTTCTCCTTCTACCTGCTCTCCTACGCTTTCCTCTCTTGCCTCGCAACGCGGACAGAGGCAACGTCTGCTAGCGAGTTGCTTCATTGAAGAAAAAAAAAAAACTGCTGCTCGTGATGCACAACTGTTCACTGGCCACCCCAATATATAGGCACTGGATATTGATCCCCACGTTAGCGCCGGTGGGAGATTTTTCTTGTGCGTTGTTGAACAATAAAAAAGCGGTGTCTGCACGCTATCTAGAAGCGGACTGCTGATCTCTGTCTCAAGTCGGAGTCTTCTGTCTCTCATTGCCCATTAGTAGCAATTGGCATGTTCCAGTAAGAAACACCGGTCCATCACTGCGTGTTTTGCACCTCCCCAGGTTTGGTTTCCCTCCTGTGCAATGCCGCGATGAGCGCCAGCGTCAACGTCGCCGCCAGTGTAAGCGTTAGGGCCGACTGCTTTGCATCTACACCTGGTTCCCTTTAGCGGAAGATGATGTAATAAAAAAAATTCCTCCGCTAAAACACACGTCTATCCGAATTTCGGAGAAGAAAAGGCAAGCCCCTAGCCCCTCCCCCCTTCCATGGGACCATGCAGTTTGGACGCTTCGCGAACTACCCACGCCGTAGTGATTGCCAGAGAGTCAATTTTGACGCACGCCTGCTGTGAATGCAGTCGAACTTATCTCTTGTACGCTGCTTTGTTCAAAAAAGAAATATGCTTGTTCTCTTACGCAAGAACTGCAGACGAGCGAACCAGGAAGTGAAGGGTGTTTCGGCTTCACTAACTTGAAACAACAAGAGTGGCGAAACATGCAGTGTTTTGAGAGAGATTTCTTTGATGAGGCACCAGGGTGGCAAGCCTGCAAGTGGGCATGTAAAAAAAAGGCGTTTCAGCGCCGCTAACGTCATCAGAAAGCTGCGTTGGACTCGATGCAGCTTTCCCCGAAGGTAGAGTTTCTTCCGTAGTGGGCAGCGCACAAAAAGAAAACACACAAAAGAAGAAACAGGACATACGGCGGGAGCACTTGTCCAGCGACTGTCCTGTTTCCTTCTTTTGTGCGTTTTATTTTTGTGCGCTGCCCACTATGGATAAGGTCTGATTCGCCCGCCTTTCTGTTATGATGATGATGATGATGATGATGGCATAAAAGCATGACTCGCACGATGTGGAATTTCAGGTTCGTCCGCCACCAGTACGCGGGCTTTGCTGCCTATTTCTGCCGTTTTCATGTCCCGGCATGATTTCCCTCCTCCGCGGTCCGCCACGCTGAGGGAGCGGGGAGTGACGTTTAACCCCTCTCACCCGCTAGCAAATGTCGACTGTGACGCCGTGCGCGGAGTTTCTCAGGACGTTTCGCGCACGCGCGTCAGGAGTGAGTCAGAAGATTTCTCCGGGACAGCTGAGGGTGAGCACACATTTCTTTTCCGTCCGTCAGCTGCAATTGTTTGGGGCTCGTCGGACTTCGCCAACGGCGCCTTGCGCCCGCGATGAACGCTCACTTTTGTCCTGGTGCCCCGTGAATCACTTTTGCCCGCGGAGACGTGCTCGCGGCTCCCTGTGTAGCACTTCTCGCCTTTAACGTGGATAAACTCATTTGCTTCACCGCCGCGCCTTTGCAATGGGCTCTGTACTGTGCTTTGGGGTTGCCGCAGTGTTCCGACCGGGAGCAGTACCGTGTTCTCGCCACGGCGATGGTTAACGCGTGCCCTGTGGCTCGCTAAGACCGGACCCACGCTAGTGGCCGTAATCCTTCGGGATACTACGTGTACACTACAACCTACTCTGGTGGATCGGTCAAGAAACGAGTAATTACTTCTGAAGTACTTTTGCTGCTACTGCAGTTTATTGTTTCTTTTTCTTATTCTCTACATGTCTGGTTTCAGTTCCCTATAGGAACGGGTGTTTAAGTTCCGCTAACGTTGTCAGCTATTTGTTGAGCTGTTACCATGTTCATTTTCAGCGGATCATTGGCGAGTAGCGAGAATCACCCAATTTTCGTGGTGCATAACCGTTTTACAATGAAACGTTGCTATACGACATACTGTGGCAACATGAGAACCCGAGACCCCGACGTGATTCGCGCGTAATGAGATGGGGCGATGACACGATCTGTTGCGAGGCGTGCGCTGCGAACAACTCATTTATCCAGTGAATATCCCATCAATGTCTGGCAAAGATTTAAACCTAAGCTCTAGCTCTATAAGTATGAGACAGGTTTATTTACAGAAAGGCAGAGAGGTCGGCCTGAGCGATAGCTTGCTCTAGCCTGTTACTGTACACTGGGGGAGGAAAAAGGGGAGAAGAAGGACTAATGGATGACGATGGTGAGATAGAAAGGTGGGTATATAGAATTCTTTCTAGCTGAGAAAAACTTTTATAGGCGCGCATAAGTAAATGAATGTTACAGTTATTGAGACGAACGTCTTATGTGCCTTATCAAACGCGAGAAGAAACAACCAGCGGTGTCAACACGAGTAGTGCGAAGGGCCCTCATCGCGTGATGATGATTTTGGCATAGAGTTTGCTAAAATTAACCACAGGGGACTCTGGCACTGCGATCGTTCAGCGATCATGGGAATGATGGGTAGTACATGGATTGACCCATTCTTTTTGATTGCGGGCTTCAAACGCACCCGTGGCTTTGTTTATTGTCGTGTTTCGGCTTTATTTCGAAAAAAAAAAGGACGGACCATTCTGAACTTCGTGGCCTGATTTGAATTGGTGAGCCTAAAAGGTTAAGGTGGTGAAGTGCGACGACTGAACATTTGCTGATATTCGTTTTGTGACAAAGCAACTCAAAGCTACGCGAAGCCTAACGGAGGCTAAAGTATGAAGAATAGGCAATGTTGTGTACCAAACCATGCTCGCTGAAGTGCCATGCATTGAAGCTCCCATAGACACTAGCGCCAGAGTTCTCTCTAGTGTACTTATAGGAAACTGAGGATCTTGGTCATGCGGTGCGTTTGTGTCCTTTTATATTTCGTACTTGACCAGCGCTCCGCGATTTACCGCACCATGTGATGTGTAGAGAGCTCACAATGCCTCCAATGCTGGAGGCAGGGCAAAACTGTGTGGTGTGTAGAGAACTTTCGTAGGGAAGGTGGGATGATAATTTCTGGGGTTTTGCGTCAAAGAACTACGTTACACGATTATGAAGCAGGGCGTGTTGTGGGGCTAGTCGGTTCACGGTTCAAGAATGTGTAAAGTGGAAAATGAAGACAGGACGAAAATAGGGATAAACACACAAACACACACGCAAACGCTTGTGTCTATTCCTGTTTTCGTCTTGTCTTAATCGAGCACTTTACAGATTTTTGAAGCACCATTAGGAGATACGGCATAGGGAAGAGTTCCGAATATTTCTACCTCCTTGTGTTCTTTAACGTGCCTTGACATCTCACAGTATATGAGCCCTTGCGATTTTGACTCCATTGAAATACTACCACCACGGTCGGTATTGAAGCCGTGACCTTTGGGCAAGAATCCGATCACCATAACCACTGCTTCACCCGTGGTGGCATAGGAAAGGTGGGATCAATAAAGTCTACAGAAAAGAAAGAAAACAGGACGGCAATTGTCCTGTGCCTCGGTGCTCTCTTTGTGTCCTGCGTCGAAACCACGCTATCTATTGTATAAGGGTACGAAACAATTAGTTTGGCGACAAACTTCGTTAAGAGGGCGGCTTTCGCCTCCCAGTCGTCTCGGGCAAACGCATGAAGGAACGCGCGAGTTTTAATTCGATCAAACGCTGGACTTTGGACGAAAGGGCGAGAGCGCTTTTCATTATAACAATTGAACTGTTCTTTATTGAACGAAATATTGTAAAAAAAAGAAGACGTTACAAACATCTGGTCCTTTGCAGAGTGCTAGTGTAGATTTATACAACTATAGCACACAGAAATAAACAGGCAGGCAGGGGACAAAGCTTTACAGTCATTCAACGACATGTTCACCGAATTAGCGAGCAGGACACATTGAAAGCATCTGACTTATACACAACAGTTGAAGATGTTTACGTTTGCAGATAAACGGAAAAAAAATGAATCAGACAAACGAATTTGTATCAACTTGTACGTTCCGGCCAGCCTTTACTCTGTGGGGCAGAAAGAAGTTCGAATGTCGTCGACTCAACAATCACTCTGCCTAGTTCACAAGTCCTTCTGTCCGTGCTGCTGAATGGGAATGCGCAACAGAAAAGATGACTGTCGTTGTCACCGTGCGCACTTGTTCCTTTTCACTTACCGACAGGCGAGGCTCTTGCTCTGCCTTTCTTTTATTTATCCCCACGAGTCCCGTGTCAGCCGCTTCATAACACCGCATCAAATAAATCCTCCATTTGCTCTTTGTTTGGCACGCTCGTTTCGAGTTGCGTGTCACACGAACTCGTCGCGATTTCACGTCGCGACAAGCCCGGTTTTGTGTTGGTGAATCCAATGACCAGCGTCCCACACAGGCATCGTCGTCTAACGTGTTCGAATAGGATTTTCTGCAGTGGTGCATGGGCACGGTCGTGTGTAATCACGTGGTTTTACCTGGCTTTCACCCAGCCTCAGTCAACGCATGCACTGGGCCAGCGAAGCCGCCATATCGCGCAAGCTGGTTGCAGCCAGGTGTAAGGAAGTCACATGCTTGCGCAGCAAAACATAGTTCTGCACGTGATCGCCAACAAGTTGATGACGTTGAGACATTTGCGTTTTATTTGGTATATATATACGTACTACGCTACAGCAATACATGGTATGTTTATCCTACTTCACAGTTATGGCATATAGTTGTATTGGCAAGTGCAAGGAACTGCGTTTACAAGCCAACATATCAGCGCCCTTGCTGACACGACCACCCGATTACTATTTGCACACTGTGCTGACAACAATAAATGAAAGGCGAAATCGGCTATCGCTTTGTGTCATCTCATGTTGACGATAAAACATCAGGTATGTTCTGTCCTTATTATCAAGATCAGCTGTATTTATAGCCACGCCTGCTAAGCCTTGTCTCTGAGATTGCGAAAAGCGAATTTTATAATCACTGCAAAATATCGACGAATACATTGCCATCGAATCTTCTGCACGCAAATATAAAGCAAGCAAACGAAAGCGTAGTTTTCAAACTTACGGGTGACGCAGTGCCCGACGATGACCTGATAAATTCAAGGTAGAAGGTGACGTCACCGCAGGTTCCACCATGTTGACTATTTTCTGGCGATGCTGTTCTGCTCCCTTTTACTAGCCCAACGCGCGTGCGCAGACGACGCTGAGCATACGACGTGGCGCAGACGAAGCTCTAGCGCTGCCAAAGGTCAAGGGCAGGGGTAGGCCATGGCGTGGTCGAGTGTTGTGTCGCCATCTAGTTTTAATGGCGCAAAGCCACCGCGGTGAATCGTCTTTACTTCATGCCGAAATTTCTCTGAGCTCTGTAAAGACTGCAGAAGCCCTTAGCCGCAGGAAGGATGGTTAGCCCCTCCACGTGTATTCATCCGCACCGCGTCATCTGCTCGGCGTCTTCCTGGCGTCTGCTCGTACGTGTAGGGTGAGTAAAGCGAAAAGACGACATCGCCGAAAAAAGAAAAAAAAATGGCTGCACACATTACAGCTGACGCCCACTTCGATTATCAAGTCGACATCGTGCGCTGTGCGGCCCGTAAGTTACAAGTTGACGCTGGCATTTGTTTTATGCTATTGTTCTGATGCTTCGACAGCAATGCATTTGTGCTATATTGCCCTAATTTCAAGAACCATTTAGGAGTTTTAAAATAGCGTGCCACGTTAGCGTTCGTTGCAGTCACCCGCTATTTCCGTCACTTAACGAGGGCCCGCAAGATGTTAGCGTGCGAAGCATGCGCAGTGGCAGAAAATGCTAACGCAAAGCTTTGCATATACACTATTCTAAATTGGCTATCAAATTTTCGGGGCGTTAGGCTTAGCATGCTTTGTCCTCGGTGTGAGATGGAATAAAGCGATTGGTTCTTTCACCATTTATTCATTCCTGTCAGCGCGGTAGGTGACTATAGCAAGCGCAACTTCAGATCAAAGCAGGCGGTAGCGTCTGCCTGGGCGCTGCCATGTTGACTTGTAAAACCACAGTTACTGGTGTTACTGATAGATCAATTAAAAACACCTCACGTACTACGAAAAATAAACACATCAAACATTGATGTTACGTAACACGTGCAAACAAGCGTAGATGTCTCAGCTCTGCCAGCTGTTTAAGGTAATTGTATATGAAACTATGTTTTGCAATGCAAACGTGCGCCTTGCTTACAACCCGCGGCCGTAGTCTTGGTAGTGCTGTGCGCTGGTGGTTCACCTACCTACCTACCTACCTACCTACCTACCTACCTACCTACCTACCTACCTACCTACCTACCTACCTACCTACCTACCTACCTACCTACCTACCTACCTACCTACCTACCTACCTATACCTACCTGTCTGTCTGTCTGTCTGTCTGTCTGTCTGTCTGTCTGTCTGTCTGTCTGTCTGTCTGTCTGTCTGTCTGTCTGTCTGTCTGTCTGTCTGTCTGTCTGTCTGTCTGTCGAGAACTTTTTTCGTGGTGTACTTACTATGAAGGGATACAGTGCCTATTTCAGCGCATTTCTTTGAAAATTTATACGCGAGAGAGTATCAAGCCTACTCCGGTTTTTATCTGGAAAAAAGAATTGTTGGGGAATTAAAAAAAATGACATAGCTTGGGCTAAGCCGTGCAAGGCTTGAAACAGTGAAACTTTACGATTGAAGTTTGCTTTCAGGCTGTTTTTAGGCCTTAGGTATATTGCAGGTTGTTTCTACATTGCGTCTAGGTGATTGCCAGGCGATGGTTTTTTCCACATTGATTCTCAGCTAAGAGAGCTGCGGGTTAAAGCACGGACAGTCATCCACACGACAGGGTTGTCAGTAGTCCAGAGACAAAAACTCGTTCTGAAACCAAGCGTTCGGGCCTTTCGTAGATATACGGGCACGTGGTCATTGGCGTATGCTTTCCATCATGGCGGGGGTCTTGTCGCGGCCGTCGTTGTCTTTCCCTATACCTGGTATTCTCTTGTTGCACGTACTAAGGGTATTCGGCTCGCCGCTGTCTATTCGCAGCCACTTGTTGGGCCAACTGCTGCCTTCTCTATATTTAGTGGACCTGTGGCTAGTAGTGGGATTTGGCAAATATTCTGTGGCGCATCAAATGTTTATGATGATGATAGTTCTCTATTTCGTCGGACAATTAGGGAACCACATGCTGGCCAGCTTTGCTGTTAACGTTTCCCCTTGCGATTTCTGAACTGCGAACGCAGAGCTGTGGCGATCTTGCCTTCCGTATTTACTGGCAGACAGGTGGTCCCAGAGCTTTTTTGTTGGAGGGGGGAAAGGGAGGGATGGCAGGAGAGTTTTATAGAGACAGGGATGCTGGGAATTGTGAATTGGGAACATTCGGTACTTTCGGTGATACAATGGCTAGCTAATGTCAGCTAAAGCAGGCTTAAGCCAGCTCATAGTGGCTAACGTAGGCCACACATAGCTAAATGATCGCTGTTGTTGTTTACTATTGCGCGTTGACTTCTGGTAAATTGCGGCTGTGTGTGCCGTACGTTGACTAAATAATGGTAAGTGTTGGTTAGTGTCGGTGCAGACGCGTCTAGGGCGGCACCACTGTCTTCAGTGATTTTAAATGCGATTATGCTGTCACATATATAGACGATTAGATTATCTTGTGCTTGCTGGGAGGAAGAAGAAGTGTCTCTTTAGAAGAACGCTTGTTTCTGCGCTCTGTTTTATTTTACTGAAACCATCGGTCTTTTGAGGTGCCTCGCCTCCCCGTCTTGCGGTGATGGCCATGGAGCATGCCAGAGGCCCGTCTGGTCACAGGTCCTCACACCCGTCAACCACAAGGAAGCGAGCTGGCTCTCCCAGTGACACTGAGGACACCGATCTCTATTATATGTCGGAAGACGACACATCCGATGGCAGCTTTATACCTGTCCGGGTTAAGAGGGCGAAGAGAAGGACGGCGAATACAGCAGCATCAGCTCCTGCAAGCACAGCGACTGTGCATTCAAGGCCTGCGCGCTGGCCGCACGTCATCATCTTCATGCCCGAAGATCCATCAAGCAACCTACAGCTTCTGAACAGGCAAGCCCTTTCGGTTGCTCTCGAAAGTGCGGTGCCACATCAAATTAAGGACGTACGAGTAAACCCAAGGAAGAACATTATCGCCATAGACGTGCACGATGTGAGTGCGCTAGGACAGCTGCAGCAAATGACTGAGCTAGGTGGCATTAAAATGCGCCCCTTTATCCCGATGGATGACAAATCAATTGCCGGTGTAATTTATGACATCGACACTGCCATTCCTAATGCTGACTTGTCTACCCTCATCAAGCCTGCAAACGAGGGAACTGTCATTACGCAAGTGCGGCGCCTTGGAAATACGCGCTGCGTAAAAGTGTTTTTCAAGGGAGATTGCATACCGTCCCACGTGAAAGTTGGACATTTTCGACATCCGGTTCGACCATTCATCCAAAAGCCACTTCAATGTCATCAGTGCTTCAGGCTAGGACACGTCAAGGGCGTATGCCCCAACTTACGACTGTGTCCCCGCTGCGTTGAACCTCATGCTGGAGACGACTGTCGGGCGACTACTCTGAAGTGCGCCAACTGCAGTGGTCCTCATGCTGCCTCGTCGAAAGACTGTCCTCGAATCCAAAAGGAGCGCGCGGTTCTCAGACAAATGGCCCGAGACAACTCGACACACAGGGAGGCAACCGAAGTAGTCCGGCGTCGGCGTCGACGTCGGCATCATCGAAAGTCTTCAAAGAAGGCACATTCCCGAGACGCTCCTTCCCACTCTTTAGCGGTTCCATCCAGTAGCGCCGCGAAAGGGCCCACCACTTCTACGAAAGAAACAGAGAAGCCTCCTTCTCTGGAGGAATGGCCCACGCTCCCAACGCGCTCTTCTGCCAAGGAACCTCTGCAGGTTGTGGCCACACAAGAGCCATCTCCAACGATGGAAGATTTGCCTAAAACTGATCGTCAAGTGATCTCGGTGGTGCGTTCCCTTATAGAAGCCATCCGAGCGATATTAGTCGACATGAAGACACCATCTGCTCGAAGCGCACTTGGACTATTGGACGCCCTAAGCCCAGTGCTTGAATCTCTCAACTAGGAAGATGGCTACTCACACCTCAACATTTCGTAAAGAAGTCAAGGCTGCATCCGTCATCCAATGGAACGCCAGAGGACTAAAATAACGCCTTTCAGATTTTCGTCAGTTTGTGTTTACCAACGTGTTTCCAATCATCGTCATTTGTGAACCCAATTTGTCGAAACCAATAAGACTATCGGGGTACGAAGCTGTCATGTCTTCAACGAACGGTGCGTGCAGCAAAACCATCGTCTTTGTTCGTCGTAAACTGACGTATGTTGTGCAACCAATTGCACCTCACGATGACAATCAGTATGTCTGCATCACTGTGAAAAAGAACAAACACATGTTTACTCTCATAGGCGTTTATATATCGCCGTCGAATAATCTCGATTCTAGGAGATTAGCGGATATTTTGAGAGTGTGTCCTGCACCATGGGTCCTCATAGGTGATTTCAATGCGCACAATCACGCATGGGGAAGTACGCGGACAAATGCAAGAGGACGCAGGTTAGCAAACATCACCTACAACTATGGCCTTACTCTCCTGAACCGCGGCAGCCCAACTTTTCTTCGAGGTGTGACATACGGCAGCTGTCTCGACCTTGCCTTTGTCTCCAACTCCCTCGCGAGATACGTCAAGTGGTTTCCAGATGTTTTGACAGGAGGAAGTGATCACATTCCAATCTACCTTGACATCAAAGGCTGTCTAGTTATGGTCCACGGACGACCATTCGAGCAGTCCAATGGACCAACTTCAAATCTGACATGGAAGATGCTTGCAGCGATGGCCTACGATCTTGGTTAGAGGAAACAATTAAGAGCACAATGCAAAACGCCACTCGCACGGTGACGATATCTTCCACACGAAATGACTTTGATATAGAGTTGGAGCGACTCCGAGCACTGCGACGCCGGGCGGAGCGTCGGTATCGGCGTACAAAATCAATTCACGATCTTAGGGCAGCCAGGAGGTTGCAAAAGAAGATTCGGCGTCGCATGGATAGATTAGCGTTGGAACGATGGACAATGTTTTGCCAGTCACTAGACCCTCGCATGCCACTCTCGCACATTTGGAAAACTGTGCAAGGTCTGCGTCACCCTACGGAACAGCGCTTTCCATTCAAAGCGCTCGCGCTATTTCAAAGGAGGCAAGACATCGATGTCACAGAAGATTTTTGTGCGCAGATCGCCAACCAAGTCACTCGTCCAGATTCTCCAGTGAGAGGTGACGTCCCCCGTTCCCGTGACTACCACATGGACCTCCTTTTTACAATGGAGGAGCTCGAGGGGGCACTAGCTCTCTGCAGGCGTTCAACTTCTCCGGGCCCAGATGGTATTCCGTACCGAGCCTTGTGCAACCTTGGGGAAGGTGCAAGGAGAGAACTGTTGAGCCTCTACAACATCTCGTGGCAGGATGGCAATGTTCCTGATGACTGGAAAGTAAGCCGCTTGTTACCCATCTTGAAGCAGGGCAAATTCCCCTCGAACTAACCTCATACCGCCCAATAGCACTGGCCAGCTGCGTAGGGAAGATAATGGAACGGATGATACTGGGCCGCCTGGAGTGGTATCTTGAATACTACAAGATTTATCCGAATTCAATGGCTGGTTTCCGACGCGACCGCTCTTCTATTGACAATGTCGTTGATCTAGTTTCGTACGTTCAGCACGAAAGATCCCGTAAGCGACTATCTGCAGCTTTGTTTCTAGATGTGAAAGGCGCTTATGATAATGTACTACATGAAGCCGTTTTGTGTGCTCTTGCGGTGGTTGGCCTTGGTGGTCGAGGTTTTCGGTGGATTTCGAGTTACCTGGCTGCGAGATCATTCTTTGTGTTAACAGAAGATGGCCCAACTACGCGACGCTATACTTCCAGGGGTGTTCCTCAAGGCGGAGTTCTTAGCCCTACGCTATTCAATCTTGCACTAATTGGCCTTGCTGAATACTTGCCAAGCACCATTAAAATCTCAATATACGCAGACGACATCTGTGTCTGGACATCGGCAGTCACACGTCCTCAGATACGTTCCCGGCTTCAAAAAGCAGCAACTATGATTGCCAACTACTTGTTCAAACAAGGTCTCAGCATATCACCGGAAAAATGCGCGCTGGTGGCTTTCACTCGCAAAGCAATGACCCCTTATGTCATCTCAATCAGCGGGCGACCAATTTCTTACGCCAAAACCCACCGGTTTCTGGGCATCACTATTGATAGGGACCTCTGTTGGAGTCCGCATGTGACCTATATGAAGAAGCGCCTGACCGCTATTTCCCAACTGTTCAAGTTCCTGGCAGGAAAAACGTGGGGGATGTCAGTAGACGCAATGATGGAGCTCTACAGGGCCCTGTTTCTCGGTTTCCTCAGATATAGCTTGCCCGTGCTTAGCAATACCTGCAAGACCAATGTTCGTGTTTTGCAGGCAGTACAAGCCCAAGCGCTGAGAGTGTGCCTCGGTCTGCCCAGATGTACGTCAACAGAAGCAACAATTGCAATTGCTGGTGACTATCCGATACAAACTCACATTGTTGTAGAAGTCCTGAGAACGCACATCAGACACTTCGCACGTGCTCCCTGCCATCACCTTGCACTGTTGCCTTCAGAGAGGCGCCAAGCATCGTTCGCCAAAATGATTGTGAAATACAACGATAAACTTCCCTAGGACTTCACTCATGCATCTAAACCATCCATACCACCTTGGTGTCTTATTCGACCCACAGTGCATCTTAGTGTACCACGGATCCGGAGGAAATCTGAGCTTTCGTCGCCCGTGCTGAAACAACTGTCTCTTCTTTTTTTGCACGAGAAATATTCAGACAGCATACATGTATACACCGATGGTTCCACGAACCACCAGTGTTCGTCAGGGGCAGTAGTTATCCCAGCAAGAGGTGTTACCATCAGCTTTAGGACTGACCACTCCACGGCATCTACAGCAGCGGAACTAGCTGCTTTGCGCGCTGCACTTTGTGTGGTCAATCTGGAACCACTGCAACAATAGTCGATTTTCAGCGACTCAAGGGCTGCCCTACAATCTGTGCTCTCAGCACTGCGTCGCGGCCCGTACGAACAGCTTGTTTTCGAAATTCGATGCCTTCTCCACACTTTACTCGAGAAAGGGCATCATGTGACGCTTCAATGGCTGCCAAGTCACTGCGGCATCACAGGGAACGAACATGCCGATACTGCCGCGCGGGCAGCATTTGAAGGAACACGAGAAGAAGCCATACCACTTTCGAGGACCGATGCTGCCAGTAATCTTCGACGACTTGCGCGTGAAATCACGTTTTCACTATGGTGCCCACCAAGCATCGATACGAATCGTCAACACCACCTGTCCTCTTTGATGGCTCTCCGCATGCCCACTGGACTCGGCCGAAGAGAAGCCACCCTTCTTCATCGCTTATGGCTAGGAGTGGCATTTACAAGATCTTACTCCTTTGTCATAGGAATGGCCGACAACGCTCTCTGCAATGCCTGTCATTGTGAAGAGACGCTACACCACATCCTGTGTGACTGTCCATTGTATGAAATCCAGAGACAGTCACTGGCGTCCGCTTTTGCGCGCATCGACAGCAGCCAAATGTCTGTGGACACTATTCTGTCAAGTGCCCGAGAGAAGACATTGCAACAGAAGGCGACGAAAGCTCTGTTGAAATTCCTACGCGACACCGACTTGAACAAGTGACTGTAACAGCAATGTCACACACCGCGAAAGACAAGACTGGACTATGACTGAGTGTGCGCGCGTGTGCTGCCGAATGTGCTGTTTCTCTCTTCCCTCTCTGCTCTCTTTCATCTTCCCCATCCCTCTCCCATGCGCAGGCTAGCAAACCGGCTGCCTATAGGCTGGTTAACCTCCTTGCCTTTCTTTTCCCTCTATTTTCCTTCCTTCCTTCCTTCCTTGGGCTTGCTGAGTATTTTGCTGAACAACGACAGGACAGAAACGACGACAGACAACAACAGGAAGAACTTCTGCTGAGCATGGTGTGTTTTAAGACTTGGAGAGAAACGCGAAAGCAAAGCAAGGCCGAAAACAAAAATCTGCTAAATGTCGCGGCACATCCATGAAGTGAATGATAAGTGGGCCAAGCAGTGCAATCGTTCGGTGTTGCCGTAAATCACCCGTGACATTGATCACTCAGGCATGTGAATGAGGCACCAAGCTGTGTACAGTTATATACACACTGTTTATTGGTCATTAATGGTATGTTGCGTGGAGTTTTGAATTTCGTTTTGCCTCCATTGTTACTGCTTTGTGGTGTATCTAATCTAGCCTGAAGCTGGCAAAGACGAAGTCTGTGCATGTTCCCCCGGTGGTTAATTGTTGGTTATTTCCGGTCGTGCGAAATGCATCGTAGAGCATCGGGACGTCATATACTGCACAAGCCCGTCGTTTTCCGGGATCGTCGTAATCATCGCGTACAGTGGGCATACCTTCCATGTGCTCGGCTACGGCGAACAATTCCAACGACGGTTCTCGGCCTAGTAGCGATATTCGCCCCTAATACCATTTTGACATCATCATCATCATCATCAGCAGCAGCAGCAGCAGCAGCATCATACTGATCATCATCATCATCATCATCATCATCGTCATCATCATGATCATCATCATCATCGTCGTCGTCGTCGTCGTCGTCGTTCAATGGCACGAAAACCATAGAAATATGCTCAGCCAACGCCTCCTCTAGAAAGATGCCTGGGGAATGGCTCGCGCTCCCAGCGGAGTTGGCCTGCCTTCAGTTTTAAACAAGCTCCGCGCGGTGGCGCTCGCGACCGACACTATCATCACGTCGATGGGCGGTACCAGCTAAGCGTTTTTCATCTGCGGCCCATAGGGGCGCATCAATCGAGAGTTGTTTGAGACCTGCAACTGTTCACCACTGTTTCGGAGGCTATGCAAAGTGTTGCTTTGTTGCACCGTCCGCCACAGGTGACGCTAGCGACCGAGAACATTTTCAAATTGAAGGAGGGGAAGGGTGTGGCAGCTGTTTTTTTTTCTCATGCGGCAGGCATCTTCCTAGAGGAGGCGTTGGCTCAGCATACACGAATAAGCAGCTGTCACACTTTCTACGTCACGTGGGGCCACGGGGCTGTTGCTGGCATCTGTGGATGATTTATTTCGTTATCCATCAACGTAACCGACGCCTGACGAATGCTTCTCTTCTCACGTCTGGTGGCCCTTATACGGGCGCGAGGCTTAGAAGACATCGCGAATGAGGTTGCTCGTGTTACATACGCGAGACGGATGTATACCGTACGCTTGGCAGGAAGTTGAACATAACCAGCCAGTCAGCAAGCGAAATCAATGACAAAAAAAAAAGCTATTTTACTTAAAGCATCGCATCAACTAGGGTTTTGATTACTAATTTTTGAATTTTCGTTCCGAGCCTTGCCTAATAATTCTGCTGCAAAATTCTCATGAGATTGTATCCCAGTGAGCATTTTACGATATCTTGTCACGGTTAAAACCGTGGGCATGGCTGTGCCCGTGGTACACTTATTCGTTTCTTCTTTTTGTCTTCGTTATTTGTCTTGTTTTTCGAAAAGGAACTTTAATCCTATTCAATCTGTGATTCAACTATCCCGGTAAGACTACCTTACCGATGCTCAATATTGTCTCTTGGCCATTTACACTACAATGATTTGCAAGGGACTCCGCCGTGTTTGATCAGTGGCTACGGGCTCAGCTGCTGGCCTTTATGTCGTGGGTTCGATCCCGAACACGGCGGGCGCATTGCGGTGGGAGATAAATGGTAGAGACCCGTGTACTGTTTAATGTCACCTCACGTTAAAAAATACCAGGATGTCGAAATTTCCGAAGCCCTCCACTACGGCATCTCTCATAATCATATCGTAGTTTTTGGACGTAAAACCACATGTAGATATTATTATTACAACCAACTAGTTCACGACGTGTTACGCATAGTCCCACTGTAATTGAGGGAAATCGTCTCGAATGGCGGCCCCGGGATGGAGCATCATTCGGAAC
Organism: Rhipicephalus microplus; assembly: GCF_013339725.1. Classification (NCBI taxonomy): domain Eukaryota; kingdom Metazoa; phylum Arthropoda; class Arachnida; order Ixodida; family Ixodidae; genus Rhipicephalus; species Rhipicephalus microplus. Next base: position 114,694,712 of record NC_051167.1, on the reverse strand, counting down.
TACTGATGAAGCATTAAAAAAAAAACGAGGCGGTTGGGGGGGGGGGGGGTATCAGGATCCCTCGCTGTCGGAATAGTGGGGGAAGTTTGGCCTCTACCTGCTTGATGTATACAACTTTCAATCCTTTAACGTGATAACGTTAAAGAGCTCGTATCGCAGAAATTAGGGTGTCGGTGGTGGCGTCGTTGGTTGTGAGCAAAAAGTTAGGGTTGTCCGTTAACAAGAAGCTGAGAACATTGCAAACAAAGAAACGACAGAAATGTTTCTGTTCGAGTTGAAATCGAACCCAGGGCTTCTACGGGACAAGCAGATGTTTTAGCACAAAGCCACTCCCGTGCTAAAAACTGCTTCGAAAAAAAAAAGACATATAAATGTTATTGTGTACGATGAGTGTCATTAACATTTGTAATACTGAGTCGCAGAAGCGCACAATCGCCAGACGTGAATCGAGCAACGAGCGGTTGATTAAGGGCCCACCAACTTACAAAACACATAAGCGTAATTTACTATCAAGAACCGTATCGACAATGTGTGCAGGTGTGCGTTGTGCCTCACGGAGTCATAGTGGGTGACTCGGCCAACTCACCAAATGAATCATTATATCGTGTAGTGCCGCAGCAGCAGAAGAGATACTACGATAGCTTGAAAGGGTCAGGATGCAGCCACACAGACCCTACTTTCTTTGCGGTATGGTTTAGGGTTGCACATAAGAGGGAAGCTATTGGTCAGCGTTTCAAACACACGGACAGATGAAGACGGGACGCCCTGCCGCGGTGGTCTAGTGGCTATGGTACTCGGCTGCTGACTCGCAGGTCGCGGGATCGAATCACGACTGCGGCGGCTGCATTTCTGATGGAGGCGGAAATTTCGTAGGCCCGTGTGCTCAGATTTGGGTGCACGTTAAAGAACCGCAGGTGGTCGAAATTTCCGGAGCCCTTCACTACGGCGTCTCTCATAATCATATGGTGGTTTCAAGGCGCTAAAACCCACAAATCAATCAATCAGATGAAGACAGGACAGGCGCCAACTTTCAACAATGTTTATTCCAGAGAAAGGTGGTGAAATATATATATATATATATATATATATATATATATATATATATATATATATATATATATATATATATATATATGGTTACCTTTTTTCTGGATTGATTGATTGATTTGTGGGGTTTAACGTCCCAAAACCACCATTTGATTATGAGAGACGCCGTAGTGGAGGGCTCCGGAAATTTTGACCACCTGGGGTTTTTTAACGTGCACCCAAATCTGAGTACACGGGCCTACAACATTTCCGCCTCCATCGGAAATGCAGCCGCCGCAGCCGGGAATCGAACCCGCGACCTGCGGGTCAGCAGCCGAGTACCTTTTTTCTGGAGTAAACGTTGTTGCAAGTTAGCGCCTGCCGCGTTTTCATCCGTCCATGCGTTTTTATTTTTAGCGCTGCAAAAACAACAGTATGTCGTACCAACACACTCAAAACACTATACGTTACTAGCCTTTAAGAAAGTAATGCGAACTGGGTCCCCTTGCGCTATCACGTTCTTCTCTTTAAGGAGAAACACAAGCGTTTTCAAACTTTCTTTCTTTCTTTCTTTCTTTCTCTCTTTCTTTCTTTCTTTCTTTCTTTTATAAGAAGCAGTAGCTACAAGCACGGCCGGACTACAGCGGCACGTGTGCACTGTAATGCGCGCATGCCGTTAATGCTACATTTCTTTAATGCTACAGACAAGAGCTGCTGGAGTTGCTACAGGCAACTGCAGCAGTTGCTACAAGCACGAGCTGCTACAGTTTCAACTGTATGGCAGTTTTTACGGGTAAATGGAGTGGTCGTTTTTATCCACGCAACAGCGAAAACGCGAAAGGACGAGTAACCTCGATAAAAGATCAGACTGCCGTATTAGAAACCGCTGATCGCCGAGAAGCACACGACCGGCATAGCGACAATTGTTGGTACCGTGCGCATTTATATGCGTATGGAGCCAGCGCACATTTGAGGGACGAATTCTTGTACGGTCAAAGAGATCTGTAGTTTAACGGCATGTGTCTTTAGAAGTAATAGTACGTGGTATCAACGGCAAGTGTGGAGCATTTTTCTCGTCTAGCTTTGTGTGAAGGGACGGCATGGCACACAGCTCTCGCATAGTAGAGCACCTAGTGCTCTAAATCGTTTACCACTTTTTCTATACACACACATAACCGCTCCATTCAAGGGAAAGCGCACGGGATGGCTTAAGCTCTCCCATAGTAGAGTGCCGAGTATACTCTAAATCGTTAACAACTTCTTCTAAGCACACAACGTAACAAATGAAACAGGACCAGCTGCTGAACAGCCACCGGCGTATTACACGCATGTGATAAAATCTTTACAACAATGGCGAAACGATTTTCCAGTTCAAGAACTGATGTAAATGTCTCCCACCGACATGAGCGAACAAATATAGCATTTAAAAGTCTAACTGAGGAACAGTGCCGGAAATGCCGCGTGAAAAGACGTTGGACTCTTACAAACACGTCCCTCCCCTCCCGAAGTCCGTGATCTAAACTGGCTTAGGGAATGGGAGGCTTTACCAACGGCCGACCGCCTTGCGGCGTGGGGCGTGGCGCCCTCCGCCACATGTCCGCTCTGCGGCCGCGTCGAAACGCTGAACCATGTCTTTCATGAATGTAGAGTAGCACGCACCTTTTGGCGCATGGTTACCAGTATGTTCCAAATAAGTATGCAGTGGAAGTCCCGCCCCAGGGATAACTTTGTCGAACACTTAATGGCTATCGAAGCCTTCGTCTTATGGAAGCGGAGAGGACTAGCCCACCTGAGGGGACGCCCTCAGAGAGCCATGTTTCCTCTGCTACATCGTTTGATAAACGTGTGTTTAGAAAAAGTGGTTAACGATTTAGAGTACTAGGTACTCTACTATGGGAGAGCATGAAGCCGTCCCTTATGCATCTCAATGAAGAACTAGTTATGCTGGGAGAGGAGGCTTTCCTCCGACGCTGTTCTACGCGATTCATTATTGCAAAAAACAACAGTGTCCATGCCTTTTTTTTCTCCTATTGAGGAGGTGATCTAGAACTTGTACCACTGGGAAATTGCAGTGCGTATTTCCCTTTTCTTCATTAGAAACTTGTCTTTTTTGTGTGTTTAGAAAAAAATGTTTAACCATTTCGAGTACTTCGTACTCAACTACGGGAGAGCACTGAGCCGTCCCTACCTCTTTAAAGAGAAATCTTCAACAGCTTAATCAAAAGCTGCAATATTGTTCTCGAGAACGAGAGCAAACTGTCCTCACAGGTGAATGCAAAAGCATCCCTTTACGCCCCCCGTGAATGACCCCCTTGTTTGTGCATATAGCCTTTACTGTTTATATAAGTTTACTCATCTCGATGTTCATGAATGTTCTGTCCTTGCACAATTTTTGCATTGTACATGACTGCATACACGAATAAGTTATTTTCGCTGTATACAACAGCTTGCACTGTACATACACATGATCATCATTGTCCATCTTTCTGTGTGTACATAAGCTATGTAAGATATATCTGGAAATAAAATTCTCTTAAACGATCAGTGATGCCAACACGAGAGATTTGCTATCTCTCTTAAGAATCAGGTGTATTTTTTGTTGAATCGATAGATTTTTGGTGATACTCTGGAAATGTCTCATTACGTGGCCTGATAAAGACATAATAACTCTCATTAAACTTAAAAGGCTGTAAAAACGATAGTGTTGGCTATTTAATGTTCTTTTCATTTATGGCAGTCTTGATGTTGCGCTCGCCCGTGTGAAGGGGATATAGCAGTTCGAGAATAATATAGGCTAAATACTGCTGAAAACGAAATCGTTGTCGTAAGTGTTAAGCATGCACGTTTATATCATTAGTGCCTTGAGTGATTGCTGCTCTGTGAAACAAAGACAAATTTTTGCTTGTAGTGCACATAAACGGTTTTACGCACTCACTGTGTGCCTTCGCCGAGCAATGTCTCCGTGTGAAATAGCTTGACCCGGAAGCTGAGAGAGGAACAGAGCGACACTAAGATTGGGTGAAGTGGTATGGATTCAGTATTGCGGAAACGGCGTGATTAAAAAACAAAAAGAGACAAGAATACTTGTTCGTGCGTTTTCAGTCTCTCCGTCACGCCCTTTAAATGAGAGCGCAAAGGTGACCAAAGTATTTCGCCAGACGGCGAGCTGATTGAAAGTAAAGTGGAAAGGCTTAGCTATCAGCCAGTAAAAAAAAGGCCCATATATATCAATTTCAACTAATGCAACAGTGATTATATATGTGGAAAATTAACTATGAACTACCGCCTCAAAAGTTGCAGGTAGTACGACAGACTTGCAGTTGACCTGAATGGTCACAGCTATGCCTTCAACGCATGTGCAAAGTAAACTAGACAGGCAAATTTGTCTCTGTGGCAAATGATACCATCTGCAAGTACTCTATATGGAACTCCACAGAACACGAAGAAAAAAAAAAACCTTGAAGGTGGTTAATATGATTATTTTTACTTTTCAGAAGATTCAGAAGAACTTTAACACGAGTCACACTATCTTAATTCTTTGTTAAGCGTCCATTAGCCTGGATAATGACAATAAAAGATAATGTAAAGATCTTTCTTGTGCTCTAGGGAATTTTCGAGGGTCAATATAGGGATAAAACGTTGCCTTCGGTTGGCATCACTGCTAGCAATGCCAGTATCTCTTGCAAACATAGCGGAGAGTTTGAAAATAGGGAGTTTCAGAATAACGTTTGCAGGCGCTGTGGACGTAGCGGGAATAGCGCGCGTGCCATATGAGATTTAGAATAGCGTTTGCTCCCCCTAGGGAAAAGTCCAGAGACTTTCGCCCCGATCGCAAACCCATATACACGGAAGCTACACACAGCACTTCGCGGCCCGTGATCGTCGCACGCTATTTCAGATTTTCTGCGGGCGGGCCGCGAACGGTTACTCGCGTTGCGACGCATGCGCAGTGGCAGCGACCGCAACGCAAAAGCTCGCAGTGCGCTATTCTATAAAGCTCCCTATATACTGGACGCAAATCTTGCGGGTGTAGCGTTAGCGTTCCTCACCCAACAGGAGCCCGCAAGAGGTTTAGCGTACGAAACATGCGCCACGCCAACGCAAGGCATTTGCGTTGCGCTGTTCTAAAACTGTCTAATGATACCCGGGGTGTTACGTCCCAGAAACACGATGTGATTATACGAGAGACGCCGTCGGGGAGGGCTCCGGAAAATTCGACTATCTGGTGTTCGTTAACGGGCATCTATATACTATTTCGCCTCCATCGAAATCCGACCGCGGTGGCCGGGTTGAAACACGTGACCTTCGGTTCGGCAGCCGAGCACTCCGTAGCCACAGATCCACCTAAGTGGACCTAGTTGGTTGTGCATCATCACAAAATAGGTGCAGTGAACACTTCAGGACGACCGACACAAAAAACGCGAGGAGAAGGCGGCGTGCCTCGCGTTCCTTGCACCTGTGCCGCGTTTCCTTTGTAACGATACTAACTCTTTTTGCGCTTTGAATGTACTAAAACTGCAACACGATTACGAGAGACGCCTTAGTGGAGCCCACCCGCCTCTGGTATTTTCTTTAAGTGAGCCTAAATCTGAGCACACGGACCTCGATTATGTTCGCCTCCATCGAAAATTCGGCTGCCACGGCCGGGATTCGATCCCGCAGCTTGCGACTCGGCAGTCGTGAACCATGACCCACATTTGACCACAGTGGTAATGGGTGGCCCCGCCGCGGTGGTCTAGTGGCTAAGGTACTCGGCTGCTGACCCGCAGGTCGCGGGTTCGAATCCCGGCTGCGGCGGCTGCATTTCCGATGGAGGCGGAAATGTTGTAGGCCCGTGTGCTCAGATTTGGGTGCACGTTAAAGAACCCCAGGTGGTCGAAATTTCCGGAGCCCTCCACTACGGCGTCGTTCATAATCAAATGGTGGTTTTGGGACGTTAAACCCCACATATCAATCAAGTGGTAATGGGTGTTAGTTATGCAGAAAAGTGAGCGGTAGGGCGTTAATTTGTTCCCGAGAGTTTTATAAGATTACTGTTCAGACATACGTAGTACTATACTGTACTTACGGTGGTCGCTCAGCCGTATGAGCTGCACTGGTCTAGATATAGGTTGGATCGCGTGAATTTCAACTATAAGGGTTGCCACCGACAGCGAATTCATCGTAAATTAAGGAAAACGAAGAGAAAAGCAAGAAAGAGCTCATCGCTCTCGTTTTCGCGAAAATATCTGGAAGGGTGGTTGCAGGAAAACTTATACGAATAAGTTATGGATTCCGTCTTTTTCTTTTAAATTTTTTGTCCTTCGGGGGGGGGGGGGGGAGAAACCAGTCGTTATGATGAATTGACAACAAAACATAGAAATGAAAGTAGCTAACGTGGTTGCTTGGGCGAGTTGGTACGACATGATTCACATAAAAAAAAAAAACCGCGCTAATAACGTCTGTCTGCTTCTTTCCTTGTTCCTCGTTATTAGCGCTGTTTTTTTATGTGAAAACAGAGAAGCGACGAAATACCGGCGCATAACAAAGCGGGGGGTAAGTCCTAGAAACACTCGTCTTGGGTAAACGCGTTCTCGCGACAGTTTCGCGAGAAATGAACTCAACACCGACGCTCGCTAGACCTCGCCCGGCTTTGGTCTGCAGGTGGTCGCGAAGAGGAGGTCTTTGAGACGTGCTTTTGGGGACGCTCGAAAATGCGGAGACGCATTCCGAGAAAACATCGCGGCATTTATAATTCTTCGACGACAGATCGCGCGCAGTGTGGAAAAGAAAGTATAGTGTCGAAAATTTTAGTGCAACACGTCCGAACAGCGGGTAGAATGAATGCGAAACGAAGTTTATGTTTCCGTACGTGTGAAAGCAACGCGAATGCTTCGAAACTTATAGCGTAAACAATCGCGTTTTGATGAGGCCCGTTGAAGACAATACGTGGTGTGATAACAACAACAAGGAAAAACACTGGAACTTCATAAATATTAGTAACAGCATTTGTCGTGTATTGTGCACGCATGTGCGTTGGGATTTAAAAAGTGGCAATGGTTAGCAGACTAAAGTTTTAGATGTTTCGAACAGGGTTAGCTAGTTATATAGTTTTGAGTTTCATTCTGCAAAAGTGTCAGCAGGTTTGATATACTCGATAGCTTGCACCTATAGTTAAGAATAATCATATTTAGTGCACACAAGAGAAAGAGAAGATTAAAAAAATGCAAGGAGCTTCAGAACTTAACACAGTTAGCTGAAAATGATTAAAGGATTTGGGGGGGGGGGGGATATAACCGGTGCCTTTGCCCAGCTGGTAGAACGTGACGCATGTAATTCGGCGGTAATAAAATTGGCCCTCTCATGATCGGCAAATTACATCCATGATCTTGTGCAATTTCCATATTATTCTCCCGTTTTAGTTAGAGCCATACTGATTTATTTTGTTCTTTTCTTCGTTGTTTTGTCCGCTGGCTTGTACATGTTACATAATAAGCCAGCGCGAGTTCTAGTAACAATGAAAATAGGAATTGAGGCTTAATGTCCCAAAACCACGATAGCGTCATCAGATATGCCGTTGTGGAGGGCTCCGGAAATTTCGACAAGCTGCGCGCGGTTATTTAACGTGAACCTAAATGCAAGGACGTGGGTCTCGAACATTTTTATCTCCATCAAAAATGCGGTCTTGCAGCCAAGATTCGAACCCTTGACCTGCGGGTCACCAGTCGGGCACCATAACCCCCAGGCCACCGTGGCGGGTGAATTTTAAGTAATTAAAAACGTAGTTTCTTGTAACCAAACTTCTTACAAAATAAAAAAGGAAGAGGTTAGTTGAAAGCCAGTCTAAACTTACACGCCACCCTACTTTGCATATCCTCAGCCAAATTCACCCTTCGGCTTACTCTGCTCGCTACCAATTGTGGTTCAGCCAAGGCCAAACTGTGTGACGTCACGTGAGCATCTCTGGTTATCCCTGCCATACCACCCGCAGGCGTGCGCACGAGGGGGACAGAAGGGGAGGGGGTCCCTTTTAATCTATGAAAGGAGGGCGCAGAACCTGCCCATACATTGACTAACGGAGTGGAGCAGCGGTGAACCCCTTGACCACCGTCGTCATCATCATCATCATCATCATCATCGTCATCATCATCATCATCATCATCATCATCAGCCTGACTACGTCCACTGCAGGACAAATGCCTCTCCCATGTTCCGCCAGTTAACCCGGTCCTGTGCTTGCTGTTGCCAATTTATACCCGCAAACTTCTTAATCTCATCTGCCCACCTAACCTTCTGTCTCCCCCTAACCCGCTTCCCTTCTTTGGGAATCCAGTTAGTTACCCTTAATGACCAGCGGTTATCCTGTCTACGCGCTACATGTCCGGCCCACGTCCATTTCCTCTTCTTTATTTCAACTATGATATCCTTAACCCCCGTTTGTCCCCCCGTGCTGATGAGTAACCCTGCGCAGGCTTGCGATAGCACTCCTACAAGAACTGAAGCGAGAGCATGGACGATCAGCTGGGACCTCCGGCTACCCGGAGTTTCTTCGCAACAAGATCACAAACAGTGAAGAAGTTTCCGCCATCACTCACCTCCTCACAATCGCGGACTTCTCCGAGAAGGACAGTCGTACTATTCCAGCACAATGCCGACCAAGAGCTGTCCTCCACGATCCGACAAACAGCGTCATACTTTATTCCACAATCCAGCGTCACGACGATCACTTCCAACGCGTTGCACGCCGTCCATGCGGTCGAGTACGAAGTGCACGACGTATAGAAAAATAACAATCATAATAGTTTTTCTTGAACACCGACGTCGTTGCTTTGAGTAGGCAGCTTGCCTCGCCTCTAATTAGGCCTAATCAGGGAAACAGTCTCACTTCATCTTCAACTGTTGGCCTAGCCTTTCATCGCCGATTATCCTGGAACGGTCAAATAGAGAGCTTTAGAATAGCGCACGCTAAGTTACCGTTCGTTACGGTCGCGGGCTATTTCCGTCGCTTAACGGGGTTCCGAAGAAGGTTAGCTTACGACACACGCACAGTGGCTAAAAACACTAACTTGCAAAGCTTTGCGCACGCTATCCTAAACTCCCTCATAATCCCACTGTGGGTTCTAAATAGCGTTAATTACCGCGACGTCTGTCAACTCACGTTGCGTTCTCAATGGACGCTCGCGATTCGCCACAGTGTAGACCCTCTCTGTCAAGAGGCGCCAACTTAAAAGCTCGGCGTTGGTGCGCGTTTCAACGTCGCTTTCGTTGAAAGAGCTCCGGCTCTTTTAAAGAAGCACCGGTCAGCGTGGGGCTTGAAAAAAAAACGTAGTTGCGCGAAGTTGAGTGACGAGGTCGCGTGTGAGCGAACGCATTCACGTAACACCTTCGCGCAAAGAGGTTCGCTTCGCGTTGAATGCGCTCCAGTCGTGAATATAACTTCGCCATGCACTCCGAGGGGTCGGGCTGCGTGGTAAGCTGCAGATGTCGGGCACACTTATTCCCGCAGTGGGGGGGTCTCTCAGCTGCGTTCTCAGTGTCCGTAATGTTAGCTGCTCTGAAGTGTCGTCTTTTTTTTTTCTGAGTCACCACGAGTACTAGTGAGGGGTTTCAACACACACGGCCCTCTATGGTCGGTTACAATCTATGCAGACAAAATTCAGGGGCATTAGCCCAACCGAGCAAACAAAGCCAAGCGAAGCTTGGCGTGTGCGTGCATGTACTCTTTCTTTCTTTCTTTCTTTCTTTCTTTCTTTCTTTCTTTCTTTCTTTCTTTCTTTCTTTCTTTCTTTCTTTCTTTCTTTCTTTCTTTCTTTCTTTCTTTCTTTCTTTTTTTCTTTCTTTCTTTTTTTCTTTCTTTCTTTCTTTATTTCTTTTTTTCTCTCTTTCTTTCTTTCTTTCGCTCTCTCTTTCTTTCTTTCGCTCTCTCTTTCTTTCTTTCGCCCTCTCTTTCTTTCTTTCGCCCTCTCTTTCTTCCTTTCTTGTAAGCGCATGATAGCCACGCGAGACAAAGCAGAATAGCCGTACATGACAAATCAGGACAAAAAAGAATCACAACTGGTGTCTCTTCAGTCAGCGCCAACGCCTCCTGCTCCCCCCTATACTGGCCGCAATCTCCTCTCACGCCTCCTCGGATATCCCGTCCCACCACTTGAGATTAAAACCAGCCCCACGCTCTTATCGCCTGTGATACGTAAAATACTAAATGTTCATCCCTTACCACGTAACATGCACCCCCATGCTGACAAGGGCCGGCGCAACTCCCGCGTTCGATACCTCAGCCGTATGCTTGAAGACATCCCGGAATCGCATACTCTTTACCCGGACACAACCCGAACTCGCGAAGGTTACACCTCGGTAGTGTTAGATGGCACCGATTCCATGCAGGACTCGGCTGCAATGCGTGGGACACATGCCGCTCACGGCGAAATTCTTGGAGTCACTCTAGCGATACGATACGCTATTCGTGTTCACAATGAGATTTTCATATTGACAGACTCGCTACAGGCACGTCGGGCCTTCCTATCAGGACATGGCATTCCAAGAGCGGCCCACCAAATTCTCAAATTCAACTGAGTCAAACAGTACTTTTCGCATCCACTTACTCTGGACTCCTGGTCATGCCTCTCTGCCGGGCAACGAACGTGCACACGCTGTTGCCCGCGAAATTTCCCTCCGGACGGCCCGGCAAGGCGATGCGACCATTTCGGAGTGGGGGGATCCTCTTCTCACTTACAAAGACGTTCTTCGTCACTACAGGAACGTCCGTCGCACTCAGAGCGCCCCACCGCCATCTTTCTCGCGAGAGGAGGCAGTAGCGTTACGCCAGTTACAGACTAAAACATTTCCCAATCTAGTATCACTTCACAAATTCTATACCCGCAGTGTTATGCAGACCGTTGCCCCGGCTGTGGAAACTCACCCACGACCTTCCATGTCTCGATCGAGTGCACTGCGAACATCTTTCCTCCCTTACCTGCTTTCCTTTACCCTTTACGTAACGAGGAGCTGTGGGATGATGCTCTCCGCGATGGACCTCCCGAGGTCTTCCGAGCTTTGATACAGCGGGCCCGGCTCGTCGCTGGAGTCGTCCTAGGGACCCCAGACTAGGGGTTCTTCCGACGCCCTCCATCTCCATGCTTTTGTGAATAAAGACGTCTCTCTCTCTCTCTCTTGTACACGGACCAACAGGGGGCTCATTTCTACACGACTTCACGTAAGCAAACTGCTGCCGACAAGAATGCTGCCCAAAAGTCGGCGGAAGCCTGGAAACAATAAGGAGCTCGTTTTCCTTTTTCCCTTGTATTTTCAGAGGTTGTTTAGGAGCCCGCCCTCAGCGCTTCGATAGAAGCGAAGTGGTATAGAGGCCCGTGTACTGTTCCATGTCAGTGCACGTTAAAGCACACCAGATAGTTAAAATTCCCGGAGCCCTCCACTCAAGCGTCTTTAATATTCATATCATAGTTTCGGGACGTAATACCTCGCATATTATTACTGTTTAAGGGCCCTTCATAACCACCCCTGCTTAAAAGGCGAGAGAGTGCACGGTTTCCTCCTCGTCTTCACTACCCTTCTCAGAGGCGGCGTATCCTCCTCGCCACCTATTTCTTAAAGGCACGTTGACGATGTCAGTACTTAAAGCCGACTCCTGCTATTTTTCGAGGTCAATGGATCTCAATGAAATTCGCTGGGTACGTTCCTTTTCGCATTTCCGTCATTTATGCCAAATTGCGGGCTTGATAGATGCGCTCATCGTTTGCAAATGAATTTTAAAGATGGCCCCGGAAATGTAGCAGCTTGGGCTAGTTGGTATGACAAGACGATAGTTATAGCGCGAGAACAGAACGACGACAGAGACGACAAGCTCGTGTCCTTCTTGTCTCTTTGTGGTCGTTCTGTTCTCGCGCTGTAACTATCGTCATGCCCCGGAAAGCTCACCTCACTTGCTAGAACTATTGGCAACACTGTCTCTGTGACGTCGCGTTTGACATGTCAACGGAAGGGACGCCGCCGATGGCATCGCCACATTGGCCGCTACAGCGTTTATTGCGCTGGCCAAAAAGCAGGCACGCGCTACTGCTGCATTCTGAGCTGATACAGAAGTTAAAACATGACGAAGACCTGAAAACTGCCCGTCAAGTTCTACCGTTTCCAGTGCGAGCTGTGAGAGAAGCAAAGGTTTCAATTGTGGATTATGGCAGTTCGCCGATACTCTGTGGTCTCATTTGAAAATTTTTAGGGGCGAAGCTCGTTAAGGCGTGGGTCTGTCCATCCCTTGTTTGTATGCAGTAGTACGTAACCACCGGTGGCACACACTCGCTGTATAGCGGGTGTGTGCCACAGGGGACGCGAGATGGGAGATGGCGGTACTTGGAGTGTTCCCTAGATGGACGCATGGATGGACGGATAGGCGGACGGATGGACGGACTGACTAGCAGATGGACGGACGGATGGATAGACGCGCGGACGTACGGACAGATAGACGCACGAGCAGACAGACAGACACATGGATGGACGGAGTCACGAACGGACGCATGGACAGACGGACGGACGCATGGACAGACGGACGGATGCATGGACAGACGGACGGATGGTCGTGCGGACGGACGGAAGGACGGACGGGCTGAGGGATGCTTTGCCCCCCTCATCATCATCATTCACTCCGTAGATATGCTGTGATTTTTTTTTCTCGTGCACAGTACTACAAATTAACTGAAAAAAAAACGCGATGACCGGACTCATATTTAAAAAAAAGCGTGTTTGTAAACTGAAACTACAGCCGGTAGACAATTGCTGTACATTTCGTGATTGAGCTCTGGCTTTCCGAGACTACCATCCGTAGTGCGAAAGCGGTGGAGCTTGCTAGCCTAATACACTTAAAATACCGTGCTGTGAGCCCTTCAAACGTTTTATTCAGCTCATGGCTGTAGACTTTTCGTCGCCACTCAGTGTAAACAGATTTGTGCTGCAGGCTCGTGCTGAGCGTTTATACGTACAGGTCTTGCAAGCAAAACCGACCGACAAGTTAGCATGATGAGGTGTTGTGATGCTAGGATCGAAGTCATGAGTTGGATTCCCGCATACGCCAGATGCATCTCAACGGGAGCGAAACGCATGAACAGTGCGCTCTGATCTTGGTACAAGAATGATAGACAGGGTATGTTGGTGTTGCATATTTCAAGCGTACGGTGGTATGACGCTTAATGTAAACAGATGTGACGCTTGGTGTGTGTGTGCACCATAGAGTTTTCTAATACACTATAGAGGGAACTATGGCACATAGCGTCTAAGGGAGCTGAAACCCATGGCGCTTCAGCGAGCATGGGAATGAGAGGTACTACACACATTTGTCTAATATTCGTACTTCTGGCCTGCTTTTGGCTCCGTGTGTGTTCGTGTGGATTGAAGCTGTCTTCTCACAAAACAGAAATCAGCAAATGTTCAGCGGTTGCATGTCACCACTTTATTTTTTTTTTTTTTGACTTACCATTCTGAATCGGGTCACGAAGCTCAAAAGGGTTCGTTTGTTCCTTCAGAACCAGCAATAAACGAAGCCGCAAGTACGATTCGCCGCCCGAAAGTATACGAATTAAGGCTAGGCAAGTGTGTGTACTACCCGTCGTTCCCATGGTCGCTGAACGATCTGAGCGACAGAGTCCACACTAGTTAACTTTAGGAAACTCTATGGTGTGCACCCTCTGTCAGTTGTCGTCCCGCCGTACACACTTCAAATATATTTAGGTGCACGCAAAAAAAAAGAAAACCTCCGGAGACCGGAATAAATCTGGAGTCTCAATCCACGCCATGCCTCCTAATGATATGATGGTTTTGCCACGTAAAATATTATGTCCTTGCATGCACCTGAGCCGCGGATGATAAACAGCTGCCGCTATCGAAACGAGTATAGAAAAAGAACCCAGGCAGATGTAAAATTTTCGATGGTTTCGCGAAATTCGACGTGGTTATCAGGTGCAAAGCTCGGCGTAACTAAAACATGCTCGATTGTAGTAGGTATTGTGTGATATCACGACGACCAAGCGAGCTGTCAAAACAGGCTAATCGACATTCGAATCATTGAACACGCTGCGTGATCAGGCGTGGATATCATCCGAAATGAAATATGCGCTGCAAGAAACATGCGTGGTCGAAGTGGACATAAAATACCCTTTTTTGATTGATTTGTGGGGTTTAACGTCTCAAAACCACTATTTTATTATGAGAGACGCCGTAGTGGAGGGCTCCGGAAATTTTGACCACCTGGAGTTCTTTAACGTGCACGCCAAAAAAAAAATACTCCTTTTATGTGCGCATCATTATACTTTCAAAGGAGCTGCAAAAAAAAATCAAGTGTCACTGAACTTACGATACGACCTTGTTGACATCCGATGAAAACCTCGGCAAAAGTGAAACTCTTGTGAAAGGGAACACACCGCACTGAATTGTTGCCAGGGACTGAAGAGGGCGGACGTAAATTTAATCTCTTCACACTGAATTCCTACTAAATAGAAAGCCGCGTGACAAACTTGACATTCAAGCAATAGTCTCGTCAACAATGCAGTAGTCTCGGGACGGCCTTCAGCTCTCCCATAGTAGAGTACCAAGTACTCTAAATCGTTAACAACTTTTTCTAAACACAAATCCGAACGCTATACACAAATGCATGCGAAAGCGTGGTGGAAATCTGCCGACAGCTCCGAGAAGACACGAATGCCGCAGCAAATGCGCGTTTTTCGGTAACACAGATATACAGAATTCGCGCCGTCACCTCACTTCTAATTTCATAGAAAGGCAGCTGTTCATGATTGACATTCACATAGCACTCGCTCAAAGACATCGTGTTTGACTTGCTTGGTCCCACAAAGGTTGTCAATGAATAGCTCTCGGTTCTGATAAGATTCTCGCCGTGAAAACGTTTTTACAATTCTTTAAAGCTTTCGGAGCAAGTCACAGGTGACGCTGCACGTGGAGGGCGACCAGATAACAGCGCGGGCGGAGCACGTGAACGTGAGTGAGTGAGTGAGAGTGAGAACAACTTTATTATGGTCCAGTGCAGACGCTGAGGTTGCCACGCGTCACCCGGCTACTCCCACGTGAAGACCGGCAGGTCTAGCCTGTCGGCCCTGTCGCGGGCACACTGGACGGCCGAGATTCAGTCCTGAAGTTCTGGGCTATGCAGAAGCGCATCCCACTCGGCTTTGCTATAAGTCGGTCCAAGCGACCCGCACTCCCAGAGCACGTGTGCTAACGTAGCGGTCTGCCCGCAAGCGGCGCAGGCGGCATCGGGAAATTTGTGAGGATAAATTGCATTTAGGTATGCTAACGATGGTTACTAATGGGTTTGAAGTAAGCGCAACGAGACGGCCTGTGCTCTATTCAGTTTTGAATGTGGCATTGGGAACGCCCGCCTCGCCATGTAGTAATACTTGGTAATCTCGTTGTGTGTGGTAGGTGTGTCTTTATGTCCCACGTCGTCGGCACTGGAGCCATCGCCCAGGTCGAGAGCAGCGCGGTCAGTGAGCGCGCGCGCTGCTGTGTGGGCCGACTCGTTCGGGTTCAGTGCAACGCCGTTTACGGAGCCGACATGCGCGGGGAACCAATGTATGGTGTGAGGGGCAATCGTATCGCTGGTGGAGCTGTTCAAGATCCTGGCTGCCTGTGTTGATACGCGGCCCTTTTGAAAGGCTCTGACTGCGGATTTGGAGTCACTGTACACCTCTTCGCACCGACCATTTAGCAGAGCGAGTGCGATGGCCACTTGTTCGGCCACCTGGGGGTTCGTTGTGCGTACCGTGGCGCAGTTCATAGTGGAACGCGTCTGGTCCACGACCACCACTGCGAACTTTTTGCCGTCTCGATATGCTGCAGCGTCAACGAAACTTGCATTTACGCCACCTTTTCCCAGTTGCTTCAGTAGAGCCGTCGCCCTTGCCCGACGACGTCCCTCATTGTGTACAGGGTGAGTGTTGCGGGGTATTGGGGCAACAATGACGTTTTCCTGTATGTGTTTTGATATACGGAGCACGTGAACGTGCTGAAATAGCGCAGGTAGCGAGGCACCTATATATCGACCGGCTTTTGCAAGAAACGCGGCAAAACGCGTGCGGCGGAGCGCCCCCGGGCCAAGTTTGGAAGGCCCATAGCACAGGAAAGCTTTCTTCCTTCTTCTCTGGTGTTAGGCCGGCACTTTACTGGTCTGTTTTTACAGTTTCCATACTACGTGTCAGCAGAACCAGTATACGGCCTCCGATTCTTACCAAATAGTACGTCATACGCAGAAAGAGCGCCCGGCCGGGTTCGCGGTTTCGTTTTCACACCTTTTTTTTTGCTTTTTAAAAGTTATTTTCGAATTTTCTGAACATTTCAGCTATTGGGCTCGTGACAAAAGTGTCTCGGGAACATAGAAACACTATTGCCTTGACATGGTCGACAAATCGCCGTAGTTGGCCTTTAAGCGATCAGCATTTCGCGCTTCTCGGCTACACTCTATTATCGCCGCTTGCGCAGTCGTAAGGACACACAATGAAAGGAAATCAGTTGATCATGCGCGACAGTCGTGTGAGACAAGGAAGAACAGGTGGGGAAAGCAAATCAGTGCAGGGGACAGTTGACGTCTGATATGTTGCACATATGAATCAATCGAGAGCATGTCCACTGCAGGCGTCAATGGGAATCGCTGTCTGCGTCACAACGTGTGCAAGAAAGACGGAGACGCCCTGCAGAAAAGAATACTGCGGAATTCTTTTTTGTATCATAAGAGGCTGGTTGCTTCGGGTAGTGCGAACATGGAACTATTGTCATCATGAGTCGCCCGGTGTCCTCTTCGTCCCCTCTGTCCTCGCCTGCTTCGCTCCTGAAACACGTGCACTGTTTTCTCCGGCACTGGATGGATTAACCTTGATCGGTGAGAGAGCGAGTGTGACAAGGGAGAAATAACGAGAAACAAGGAAAATTAAAAAAAACGTTCTTGGAGAGGCGGGATTCGAACCCGCGTACCCACAATGCGTAGGTGGGCGTTCTTTTTTTATTTGTGGGGTTTAACGTCCCAAAACCACCATATGGTTATGAGAGACGCCGTAGTGGAGGGCTCCGGAAATTTAGACCACCTGGGTTTTTTTAGGTTTTTTAACGTGCACCCAAATCTGAGCACACGGGCCTACAACATTTCCGCCTCCATCGGAAATGCAGCCGCCGCAGCCGGGATTCGATCCCGCTACCTGCGGGTCAGCAGCCGAGTACCTTAGCCATTAGACCACCGCGGCGGGGCAATAGGCGGGCGTTCTAACCATTGGAATAGTTAGGCACTTAAAAAAACGACTAAAAAACGAATAGCCTTGTATAGTATGGTAGATTATACTATAATATGGTATGGTAATATGACAGAAAAAGAAAGCTAGAGTGAGAAAGAAAGATGTAAGGGTGAGTATGAGGTCAAGTACAAAGGACAACGTGAAGTATAGCATAAAAAAATAGAGAGAAAGACGTGGAAAGAGATAGAAAGAAAAGGTAAAATAGATGGCAAGAAAATAAAGTAAAAGCCAAATTGATAGGAAGAGGGAGAGAGAAAGAAATAGAAGTAAACAGAGACAAAAGTGTAAGAAAAAGAAACGAAGAGGTAAGAGACTTTGGAGAAAAAAAATGGTATATCCCACATACAGTAGCAATCGATGATATGCGAAGCACGAACGAGGAAGGTTGAATTGTCACATTAAAATAAGCACAACTTTATAAGGCAGAAGTAAATTGCGCTGAACATGGCTTCCAAATGCCAGGCGCAAGCATGATAGCATTTGTGCTTGTCCTCCACTGACATCACGTAATACTAAATTTGGTATATGTGAAGCTAGTGAAACGGCCGCGAGCGCGCTATGAGCGTAGCATGTAGTCCTGTTTTACGTACACGCATGTCATAATTACCATCTTCGGACGTGTCATTTATTCTCGTCGCCTATTAACGTCACGTGATACAGAATTTGGTATATGTGAAGCTAGCGAACCGGCCGCAAGCGTATCATGAGCGTCGTATGTAGTCATGTTCTTACATGACCCACATATCATGATTATCATGTTTGCACCACTGATATGTCTTCATCATAAATTTAGGTCACGTAACACCAAATTCGGTAATGTGAAGCTAGCAAAATGGCCACAAGCGCACCATGAACGTAGCATGTAGTCGTGTTTTACATGACACGCATGTAATAATTATTATGTTTGCACAAGTCTTATACCTTCATCCTCCATTCACATCACGTAATACCATATGTGAAGCTAGCGAAACGGCCGCGAGTGCATCATGAGCGTGGCATGTAGTCATGTTCGTACATGACACGCATGTAATGATTTCCACGTGAGGGCCTGTGACTTAATTTCGCCATGCAGTCATGTCATACCCTACCAGTTTTACGATAATATCACGTGAACGAAACCACCGCAGGAGCAACAAGACCATGACATGTCAATCATTGCATTCATGAAATGCATGCAATGATTTTAATGCTATGACTAGTCACTCATGCACGTCATGCAGACATGTTATGTCATACCAATTTCGGTTTAGATGCCATTATCCAAACGGCAAGCAAGAACTCAGCCATAGGTGGCTAAATAGATAGATAGATAGATAGATAGATAGATAGATAGATAGATAGATAGATAGATAGATAGATAGATAGATAAGTAGATAAGTAGATAAGTAGATAAGTAGATAGATAGATAGATAGATAGATAGATAGATAGATAGATAGATAGATAGATAGATAGATAGATAGATAGATAGATAGATAGATAGATAGATAGATAGATAGATAGATAGATACGGTCAAACTCTCCCAAGGTCGCTAAGATATGCTTCGCGTTTTATAACGAGAATCGGCGAAGGCCGCCCAGGTCTGCACTTGCTTCAGGCTTGGCACACCTAGCACAAGGTTCTTTTTTTGTTTACATAGCACGCCGCCGCCACTGAAATCCGTGACTCGTAACAGCTCCTCCTCTATGTGACTCTTAACAATCTTTGCTTGAGAAATACATGATCCAGCAATGCACCCGTGGCACTCCTGTCATTGAACTGTGCAAGAGAGTCGTCGTATGTAGTTTCCGGTTGAACTGCAGTTACCCTTTTCTCCGATTTTGTGCACTACGCATATCGGTCGCACCCTACTCAAAACAAGAAGTTTGCTTGATAAGTGATGTCGGAATCTCTTCTGAAATTTGCTGGAAAGTATCAAGTTTTTCTACTTGAAATCAGTGACAGGAACGTGTGTCTGTGGAAAAATGAACGTGGTGAAACACATTGAACGTTTTTTGGGCAAACTTTTTACACTAAGTACGGTTACTGTGCGCACGGCCTCATCAAGTGCGAGGCCCACGGAACGGCTTAATGCTCTCCCATAGTAGAGTATCTAGTACTCAAGATCGTTAATCTTTTTTTTTATACACAAACACATTTCCTGGTCTGGTACTCCGTTGTCATGGCTACGTGACGGTTTTATGATCTCCCATAGTTGAGTGCCAAGTACTCAAATTGTTAAATACTCTTCTATACAGATCTTCAGCATCTGTGGAGTCGTACCTTTCGTCTTATTAACATTTTAGGGGTGAATCTTTTTTAGGCGTGGGTTGGTCGTCACCTGTATGTATGCATGTATATAGTACACGCATACGTACATGCAGTATGCATGTATGTATAACAGGTACATGCATACGATCGCCACTTGTATGTATGCATGTAGCATGTATGTAGGTGGACGGACGCACGGACGGAAGCAAGAACAAACGGACGGACGGAAGCGTGGACGAACTGACGGACGTTTCGCCCCACTCGTCATCATTCACTCCGTGGATATGCTGAGATTTTTTTTTTTTTGTCAATCCGACCTCATCAAGTGTGAGGCCCCGAGACGGCTTCATGCTCTCCCATAGTCGAGTACCTAATACTCTGAATCGTTAACCACTTTTTGTTAACATAATCTTCACCTAAGGTGTTTTTCGCAATCTTCTTTGTTAGTTGGCCGTTGCACGTCGCATAAGGGAGAGCTGCGGGCTCTCACATAGTAGAGCACCATGTGCTCTAAATAGTCAACTATTTTTCAAGGGCTATATACACGGGACATACGCCGCGGGTCGTATGTTTCGTGTCGTGGTTGTAGCCAGTTGCATTGCATTTCATGTCAATAAAAACGGTGTCGCAGCATATTTAAGGTGTGAATGATGATGAGTGGGGGCGAAGCGTCCGTCATTCTATCCGTGCCTCCGTGCGTCCGTCCGTCCATCCATGCGTCCGTCCTTCCGTTCGTTCACCCATCTGTCTGTCTGTGTGCCTGTTTCTGTTTGTCTGTCCCTCTGTGCGTCCGTCCATTCATCCGTCCACACCTCACTTCCCTCGTCATATGGTGTGATTTTTTCTATACATAAAACATGGACTCACCCTGTCCTATCTCTGTTCCTTCCTGCCATCGTCGATTTTGCGCTTCCAAGTTATAAGGTTGAGTGTTCAGCCCGGAACCCTACGCCTGACACGTGTTACACAGCTTATCACTCTCCCATCATGCTCTTATCGATCTCCCATAGTACATCGTGCTCTATAGCGTCGAACATTTGTTCTAAACACGGGTGACTCACGTAGTCACGTGCATAGCCGGGACAGCTGATGGCTTTCCCATGGTAAAGTGCGTACAGTGCTGTACGGACACATTTACACTTGAGAAGTGAAGTGAGAATGAAAACGCCACAGCAGCCGGAAAACCGACCATGCTCGTTGGAAATGTTCACATTCGTTCTGCTCGGGGGGGGGGGGGGGGGGGTTGCTACCACCACCGCTTCTTTAAGAAATAATTTGACTTTGCCTGCTTTCTGGGCACTGAATTCCGTACCGGATGCTTAGAAAAGTGTTCAACTATTTAGAGCACTTGATACTTCACTATAAGAGAGCATAAAGCCGTCCCGTGAGCCTCACACTTGATGAGGCCCTTGTAAACGCCTAAATGAGTGATTGTGTTTAGAAAAAGTGGGTAACGATTCAGAGTACTCCACGATTGTGTAAAAAGAAAGTGGTTAAGGATTTAGAGTACTCGGTACTCTACTATGGGAGAGCTGACAGCCGCCCCGTTGAAGAGAATCTTATTTCCAGATATGTCTTACATAGCTTATGTGCACACAGAAAGATGGACAATGATGATCATGCTTATGTACAGTGCAAGCTGTTATATACAGCAAAAATAACTTATTTGCGTATGCAGAGATGTACAATGCAAAAATTGTACAACGAGGACAGGACATTCATGGACATCGATATGATTAAACTTATCTAAACAGTAAGGCTATATGAACAAACAAGGGGGATCATTCACAGTGTAAGGTGATGTTTTTTCATTCACCTGTGAGGACATTTGGCTCTCGTGCAGAACACAATATTGCACAAAAAGGCATGTTTCTAATAAAGAAAAGGAAAATACGCACTGTAATTTCACAGTGGTACAAGCTCTAGACGTCCCGCCCCGCCGCGGTGGTCTAGTGGCTAAGGTACTCGGCTGCTGACCCGCAGGTCACGAGATCGAATCCCGGCTGTGGCGGCTGCATTTCCGATGGAGGCGGAAATGTTGTACGCCCGCGTACTCAGATTTGGGTGCACGTTAAAGAACCCCTGGTGGTCTAAATTTCCGGAGCCCTCCACTGCGGCGTCTCTCATAATCATATAGTGGTTTTGGGACGTTAAACCCCACATATCAGTCAATCAAGCTCTAGACGTCCCTTAGTTACCTACAGAAAAAATACAGCTGACTCCTTCCACACGTTTTGGGAGATACGCCAAAATTCGACTCCATGCAACCCTAGAAAACTAGATGGCTCTGCTGGCTAACGTATTCAACATATTGTGTTTCATTATTACTTGATTTTATCAAAGCAGCTAAAAAGCGTTTAGGCAGAAAAATATGGATTTTATCTGAAACTCTGTAACCGTTCAAAGAGGAAGGAAAAAAAACTCAAGGCCAGTGCATGGAAGGCGCAGCACAGTCACAGCGAAAGCTAGAAGAGTGGGCCTTC
Organism: Rhipicephalus microplus; assembly: GCF_013339725.1. Taxonomy (NCBI): domain Eukaryota; kingdom Metazoa; phylum Arthropoda; class Arachnida; order Ixodida; family Ixodidae; genus Rhipicephalus; species Rhipicephalus microplus. Next base: position 114,672,671 of record NC_051167.1, on the reverse strand, counting down.
ATAGCTTTTTATAAATACTCATTAGGTAAATCCTGCAGGTACACTTGCCGAGTACCCACTACGGCAATAATATTAAAAATTTTAGGGTATAGCAGGCCGGCATTCGCTATGCTATACTAAGTCATCCTTCTGAGAAACGTGGTATCCGCTAAACTAATGGCAGGAATTTTGTGCCAATTGTTCATGCAGTGGCTGACGACGATGTGGAATTATGCCTGAAGTGGGTATACATGAGCCACAGTTAATAGGTGATCAATAACAAGCTTTTGTAGTGGGTTGGAGGATTGGATGACCCACTCGTTACATTATTCGCATTGTCTGACGCCTGTTTGTTCGTTTGCTGTTCTAAAACGCTTTGTTACTCACGATAACGCTATTTATTTTCCGACGTCAATCCTGCCTAGGGCAAGTTTTCCAACAAGTTCCAAGCACCGGCGTGTCTTAGTGGTAGAATACTGGGCTGGCACCCAGCGGACCCGGGCTCGAGCTCCACTGTGTCATCGGTACTATGTCTTTTTGCTAATTTCGCGGCGATGTGGTTATGTACACCGGCGGTGGCGGTGGCGGACAACTATGGTGCTGCGTGAGGCCCGAGTTGTGATATCATAACAGCTTTCTCTGTAATAAGTTTGCCATTTACTTGCGAATTTCGTTATGCTGAAAATGTTTTAGGATGATAGGACTCTCGGCTAGACGTTAGAGATACGGGCTTATCCAAAGCGAATTTGTTCAGGCGTTATGGCGGTGCGCTAAGACTTATAATAAAAATATGTACAGCTCGAGTTCATCGATCAATGAAAAAGTTTAGGCAGTTCGAATTTATCTTGCGAGTATTAACGTCCCATGAAGTAGTTATTTCAGTATTTCATGTTATGAGCAATTCCTATGAAAAAGGCATCACCTGTCATTTTCAATTTTGCCTGTGTACATAAGCACGTTCATGTAGAACAACATGCACATGCACACACGAAGAATAATACTTGGTGCAGAAGACTGAGGCGCAAAAAACATATCGTGAAGCAGGAAGAGCAACAGTTGGTAGATGGCACTGTTCTGTCTTCTCTCCTGCTCTTCCTGTTCAAGTCCTTTTGGAAAGAATAATACCTCCCCCCCCCCCCCCCTAATCAGACCCGAAACAAAATGTCCTACTTCCGTACAATAAAACAAGCGCCTACTCGCAACTAAAATTGTTAACGCGACAACGTTAAAACTACTTTATTACGCTTCAATCACGGTGTCGGCGTCAACATCGTAGGTTGTGAGCGAAAATTAAATTCAACATAGACGCAAAAAACAATAAATTTAAAAAAGGGGGGCGAAGTTTACAATAGCCGCGTAAGAAACAGTGAAGCTGGCTGATCTTAGGAGCTTAACGAAGCTTAATAACTTTTTTTCCTCGCTGCAAAACTTGTAGACATAGCGTAGCCAGGGTGATGTAAACCACATCATCTCCTCAGCAAATCAGGTTGAAGAGAAGAGAATTTATAATTACTGTGTTTTCGTTACTGTGGTTTCATTGTTGTTACTGCATTACTGCCAAGTCCGGTATCTCGCGATTTCACGCGAGAATAGAGCCCTCAAACCGTGGTCTAAATTCATTATCCCATATCTCTCTGGTCGCCAGCTTTCTCACACCTGTACAGTCAGCAAGAGGAACAAAACTTTGTTTCGTTTTCTATTGGGGGCCAACAACAGCTGCAATTCTTCTCGGCAACAACGACTTCTCTTTGCCTTTTTCTCCACACGTGCACGTGAGGACCATTCGGTGAGAGAGAGAGAGAGAGAAAGGGCTGCGGTTGTAGCGCAGAGAGCGATGAGAAAGAGTGCAAGACGGCTGAGAGGAGAGGTCGTAGGTGTCTGCTATATCCCAAGCCCAATGTGTTTATGTCACGATGAGTAAGTTTTATTGAAGTGTTCTCGGAGATGCGCTCGGAAAAGCGAGCCTGCGCGTGTCTCACTAAGTGCCGGCTTCATAACTGGTTAGCGGAATAAAAATAAAAATAGAAAACGAAACAATTACGCCTCTGCGTAGGAGAAGGAGGAATGGTTGACCGCGTCTGCGGCGTGCTCTCGCGTATTCTCGGGTGGAAGTGAAAAAAGGAGAAAAAAAAAGACGGTATGGGAGATACTCTGTTTCGTAATAAAGTTACGGGAGCCTGCGCTCTAGTCAAGCCTTGAAAGGTTGTGAAACATACCTCAACCGCAGTCGGGCACAAAGACGGACATACATACAGACAGAAGCTAGAATCAGGTTTTGCTACCCTGCACTGGAGTGGGGAGATGGATAGATGGACCCGTATCTCTTAAAGATAAGCTTTCTTTGCGCTAAAACAAATAGGTACTACAAAAATTTGTTGTTAGTTCCTTTAGGGCGAAAGCTCTAGATGTCTCATGAAACGTAATAACTGACCGTCAATGACGGCTCCCCGCGTCAAATGTGCCGAAATGTGCCGAAATGTGCCGATGCCATCACGTGATGACGTCACTGTATAATGCCTCTCTTACATCACGTTACCAATATTCATGACGCCACATGCCATGACGTCGATCAATAGCGTCCTCACACGATACTTCTGCTTGGTCAGAGGTGTGCCGATCACGAAGGCGATTCCAAAACCGCGTTCGGTGCAGAAGGCTTTTGGATTGGGGCGGGGTATACGACGAACGCACCTTATTCAAAGCAGTGCGAACGACAGAACAAGAGGACACAACGAACCCTCTTCTTGGCCTGTCATTTGCGTTGCTTTGAACAATGTGGAACCATATCAACAAGCGCAGACCTGGTTACGAATACATTGACTGAGAGAAATAAAAGATGGCTTTACCCTTCGAGTCTTCTCAGGCGAACGCGTAAGGGACCAGGTCGGTTTTCCGACACTCCACGAGACAGTTTAGGCTTTCGCCCCTTGTAAACTCACGACTACCATTCGTGATTGGAAGTCATACGAGGCAACATATCTTAACGCTCGGCTACCAACGATTTGCGTAAATTTGCGACCGGCGAAAGAATCGCCCAATCGAGATTCCTTCTGCGATTAGCTTGATCGGAGTGTAATCTTTCTTTGTTCTGGACGGAGTTCTTTATCCTATATACGAGGCGTCCTCGTAAACCGAAGGACGCCCCGTTCCATAAGCCGGGATCAGACGGGGCGCGCGTGCTCCCGCGCAAACCGTTTCGTTCTCGGCTGATGAATGGCGAATGCCGCGCCAGCTGCTTCGTGTTTTCAGTCGGCGCGTGAACGGCCGGCCGGCATTGCGCGCGTCTTCGGGGTCGGCGATGATGCCGGCCGGTGGCCACCTGCTAAAGCGTGCGTAATATGTCGGCTCAGCCTATTGGATCACGCGCCAGTCTTAGCTAAAAGAATAAATAAAGAGGCTCCCTAACTGACCAAGCAGTCTGGGAAGTAGCATCATATCGCCCAGTAGCCATGCAGGAGCATCCTGTACAACGTATGTTATCTTATTTCAAGCCGCGTGTCAAGGCCCACCAGGAAATTAAGTTTCACTGACGCGGGTTGCCACTTGCTGCGAGAACCTTTGTCGACGGCACGTTCAACGCGTTCCGGAGTAACCGAACACTGAAGAGTCCTAATCGATTTCTCGAAGCAAATGGTTAAATAAGTGTTGAGGTTTTACGTCCCGATATTGCGATACGATTGAGACACGCCGTAGTGGAGGGCTTCGGGGAAACGTCGACCACCTGGCGTTCTTTGACGTGCACCTAAATCTAAGTACGCGGACCTCGAAGATTTTGTCGCCATCGAAATGCGGCCGCCACGTCTGGGATTCGATCCCACGACCTTCGTGTTAGCAGTGGAACATAACTGCTAGCTCACCACATCAATCAGGTTCACTTGCCGATATCATATCTGCTTATATTCTTTCTTTATCAACATTTTCGTCTCTGTTTTATTGAATCTTTTATTCCCATTTCCCGTCCCTGCACAGAGCAGCAGCATGCCACTGGTCCATAGACGGCGTAAGAATATCTGCATTTCAAACAATGTCTTTCTCTGTCTGTAAAGCGAATAATTTCTTTTTGTTCAAGCGTCAATCAATCAATCAATCAATCAATCAAGCTGCTTCCGGGAGTTTTAGCTTGACAGCAAGGTTTCCCACTGCTGGAAAAAAAATCACAGCATATCCACGGAGGGGATGATCGATGACGAGTGGGATGAAGCACGGACGGACGGACGGATGAACGCATGCACAGACGGACGCACGGACACACGAACGGACGCTTCGCCCCATTCATCATCTTTCACTCCGTGGATATGCAGTGACACTGTTTCTATTCACATGCAATGCAATGCAATTGGATACTACGATGACTTCGACGACGCGGGACGTACAACCCACGGGGAAGGGAGCTTCGCCCCTAAAAATAGAACTGAAAATCGAACAAAAACTTTTAAGAACAGATGATGCGAAGCGACAGGTTACATAAACAAATTTATGGAAATAAATTCAGCTCCGCTAGACTCTCGAAGCAAATTTGTAAATTTAGTCTGCGCAGCCGTCAGTTCGAATTATCCGGACGCGTCGCTGGCGTCCGCAAATCACGCGGCTCTGCGTTCACGACTCGACACTCGCGGTGCAGCCAAGGAGGATTAAAGAAAAATTGCTGGAGTGGAAGCTCCTGCAATGCCTTGCCAGCAGAATTGGATTGGATAAACTTTTATTTGGTCCTCCAAAACACAGATCACTGTGTTGCGGGCAGCTCCCACGTGGGGACTGAGATGCCAAGCTCCTCAGCCGCCTCGCGGGCTTGGTGGACAGAGCTGATCTGCCAAGGACGAGCTGCGGATTGCCGCCTCCCATCTGGCAGAGGTGACGTGCGATAAATGAGCGAATTTGGTGCACTGCCAGAGCATGTGTTCTAATGAAGCTATTTCCCCACAATGTGGACAAAGATTACTTGGGTATAGGTCAGGGTACATGATGTGTAACATTTTCAAAGTAGGGTACATCCGCATTTGCAAAAGCCTTAATGTAAGTTCTTGGGGCCAGGTTAGATTTTTGTGAGGTGGAGGAAAAATCCTTCTAGACAGGTAGAAATGTTTAGTGAGCTCGTTATATGTTGTAAGAATTTCCCGGTTATCCCCTTCACCGGTAGAACGCATCCCCGGGGAGGCGCGGTTGGAGAGTTCTCGCGCCGCCTCGTGTGCTGCTTCATTGAGATTGGGAGGGGAATCGTTGATCTGCCCAAGGTGAGCTGGGAACCAACTCAGAAGATGATGCGTTATTTTCTTGCCTTGCAGTATTCTCAGCGTTTGTTCAGAGACTGTCCTCTTGGCGAACGCCCGTAGTGCTGCCATGGAATCACTGTAGACGACTTCAATGTTATCCATCTTGAGTGCTAAGGCGATGGCAACCTGTTCCTTGCCAGCAGAAGTGAAGCCACCTTTTGCCACTGCCAAGTTGGCGGAAACATGCTCTTTTCTGATAGTGCCCATTTAAAGATCAAGTGGCTTTGATACGTTATGTAAATGCTACATTAGTTTTATATTAAAGGATAGTTGTTTGCGATAAAACAACACACAGAAACGAGTATGGATGACTGAATCTTCAAAGAACTTTGCCTCCATTTAGAGGTTCACTACGAAAAGCTAGTAACTTTAGGACGCACTTGGAGCACTATGTGACCCGAAAAAGTTCCCACATTAAACTAATTGGGTGTGCGAGGGAAACGCGTCGTTTTTAATCGCTAAACATGTCCTTTCAACGGCATCTCATATCCATGTTCATGTAAATTACGTCTGTTTTGTCATCATCGTTAGAGTATGTCTAAGAAGGAAATGTTCTGTTGAGTGTTATTGACGTTTGTGACAATAAATTTTTTCTAAACAAACGGTGATACTTTAGCATGCCCTTAGTAAGATGGCCGCCATAGCCGCCATCTTGCTAGAGGAACGGCTTCACTTTTGCGCAATCATTTCCAATCCAGCAATTTTTTTAATCCTCCTTGGGTGCAGCTAAACAAGCAGTTGGGTGACAGACGGAAGCTCGGATCACCCCATTTCACGCCGAGAGCGACACGCCACAGTGGTCTACTTGTTACGGTGCTCGAATGCTGACCCGCATGTCGCGGGATGGAATCCTCCTCGTCGTGGCGGCCGAATTTTCGATGGGCGCGAAAAGGCGCGTGGCCAGTGGACTTTGATTTAGGCGGAAGTTAAAGAACCTCAGGTGCATGGTCGAAATAAAAAAAAGCACAGCGTACGCGTTAACTAAAAGCGGACTGCGGGTTTCTGTGTCCAATCGAAGCCTTCTGTCCCTCACTGCCCATTAGCAGCGATTGGCATGCTGTAGCAGGAAAGGCCGGCCTCCCCAGTTTTTTCTCCTGCGCAACGCCGCAAGGAGCACCAGCGTCAACGCCAGTGTGAACGTTAACATCTACACGTGGTTCACTTTAGCGGAAATTGTGTAATTTTTTGTTCTGCTTAGCCGACTGCATTGATTCCTCCCTTTGAGCTTTCTGCGCCCGGTGTGGTTTTTCACGGCCTCTGAGATCGGAGACATCGAACTTCACGTGTTGTCCCATTGCCTCTGAAATTGCCCCCCCCCCTCCCCTTTTTTTTTTTGACTGAGCGACATCATGTGATAACGCCACCACGTCAGATTCTTTGGCGTCATAGTAACGTCATGATCAGATCGCAGGTTATGCTGACCTGTGACGTTATTGTGATGTCATGTAGTGAAGTTATCAAGCGACGATAACTTTTTGCGTTATTCGTGTTGATGGGGCAGTCACTTCTCGCGTTTCAAGACACATTTAAGGTTTTCGCCTTCAAAGACGCAAGAGTAGAAAAAGGAGGTGTGCGTGTGAAGTTTATGACAGTGTGAACTGCTGCAAGAAAACTGTGCATTGGCATGATATTTGAACTGGTTTCAGTGTGCTATTATTTTTTTTTCTTCGTATTGTTCCTTTTTGGGTACCGTTCAGTACTATTCGTTTCTTTTTAACTGCAGAACTTATCGTAATAAAGTAGCAGAGGCAATATGGAACTCAACCTCTCCACAGCAACACAGTTAGAACTGAACATAACAGAACGAGAGCATGACAAACACTGCTTATTACATGACGTTCTAACTAGCCCCTACACAAGCTCTTCTGAAACTTCTCGAAACTTTCCGCAGTGCAAACAAAGCAATGGCCAAATAGTTGTACTTGAAGGAATCCCGTTGGCAAAACTGAATGATTTCGTACTGCTACGCGCTTTTTTTTTCGTAGGTATTCTATCGGCGTGCATTTTGTGGGTAACTGTTGATGCGTGCCTGACGTGCTAGTTTTCTTTCTTCCTTTCTTACTTTCTTTCTTTCTTTCTTTATTTCTTTCTGCTTTCTTTCTTTCTTTCTTTCTTTCTTTTTTTCTTTCTTTCTTTCTTTCTTTCTTTCTTTCTTATTACACCGCGCTCCTTCCCAAATATTTCCCTCTTTCATGGCAGGAATCAGATTGCAATCCACGTACTTGGCATCGCAACAATTCACCGGCTATAGGAAACAATGATGGTCATCCTGCTGATGTTCAGGCAACACTAGAACACGGCAACGTTGAATGACAACTGAAGTTGGTTAAAAGATAACATTGTTGTGTGAAGCATGGTTCATCGCCGACAAGCACTCGTTCGAGGGAGTATCGCGGTATTGGAAAACAACGCATGCAGATGCGCATGTGACCGGTGCATCTTTGAGGGCCTCATTTCTGTACCCTTGCAAGCACCACATTTGTTCCGCGTACATAACTGGCGCAACAGTGAGTATTGCGCGATAGCTGTTTTGGATTTCAGTCCACGGGACGGCTTTAAGCTCTCCCATAGTAGAGTACCAAGTGCTCTAAATTGTTAACCACTTTTTCTAAACACACAGCATAGGGACGGCTTTAAGCTCTCCCATAGTAGAGTACCGAGTACACTAAATTGTTAACCACTTATTTTAAACACACATAGCGTAAACTCGTTTGGCGTGCGAGGAAAATGCTCTTTTTCTTTTTCCAAACGATTCTGTTAGCGGGACGGCTCAGTGCTCTCCCATAGTTGAGTTCGAAGTACTCGAAATCGTTAAACATTTTTTTTTTCTAAACACAATACAGTCGCAAAAAGCTAAGCACATAGTACGTGATACGGGACGGCTTTATGCTCTTCCTTAGTAGCGTACCAAGTACTCCATACCATTAACCACTTTTTTCTAAGCATGCTCGTAACAAGAACTCGCTCGGTGGATATTACGCTGAATGGCTGTGTCGTCCACGATCTCCTCTGCGCCATCGTAGTTCTCGCCGATCGTGCACGCGCCTTTTTTTTTTTCTTTACCACCCATTTCCGTCCTTTTTCCTAGATTACCTTTTCAGACACATTTCCCTTTCCCCAGTGCAGGGTAGCAAATCGGAAATTTTCTTCTGGTTAACCTCCCCCCTCTCTCAACCATATTGTCTCTCTTGCCGATCGGTGCCCCGTCCTCGGACTTCTTCGACCGTGTCCCGGTCTCCCTTTCTTTTCTCTCAAAACATTACTTATCTCTACATCACTTCTAATTGCTCCTTATCTCTTCCCCTGTGAGCTACTGCTGAGGTGTTGCACCCTGATGCTGACACTTGCGGGACTCACATTTCTTTTCATTTTTCCTATATGAAAATCCCTACGCCCCTCCCCCCCCCACCACCTCGTAACAAACTTCGCGTGATCGTGCAAGTCAGTTCACCTACATTGGCTTACCCGAAATAAGAGTCCTCACGAGGAGAAGCCGACGTCATGCACTACGTGACAGTTCTGTCACGGCGCCAGACTGTGACATTGACCTTTTCGCATGTCAAGCGCAGTGCATATCTACGTTGCTGCAGCTCGCTTAGAATGCGCAAACCTAATTCGCGACTTAGATTACAGGCGTCGTGTACTTGCCGACGTCATAATGACTCAACTCACGCAAAACTAGTTTTTCAAAGCTGGCTTTACTGCAATAGGAGCTATTGTGTGGAAAAGCCAACCTCGTGCATTTTAAGAGCCCTATTGTTTTGCCATGGTGCCAGACTTGGACGGTGACATTTTCGCATACCTAAAGCAGCGCATATCTACATAACTGCAGCGCGCTAGAATTGAGCAAGCGTAATGCGGTAATTAATTTACTGTTCACGTAAAGTTTCAAGCGTTATTAACCCGACTCACTCGAAACTGACTCGTCAAAATTGGCTTACCCGCAATAAGTGTAATGATCAGGAGAAGCCAAGCTCGTGAATTTCTTTTATTCTACAAAAAGGTGCACGATCAGGACAATATGGAAGCTTGACGTGGAATTGACGGGTAGTAAGTGTTGATGTAGCTCAAGGAGGGATGGGGGCAAGTGCCCCTTTCACTCTCCTCTACTCTTGCCCCTCCGCCTCCCCTGCCGATGTGCCAAAGCGATCATGGCCTTGTCTCCTCTAAGACGGTCTCTGCTGTTTGGCGTCACGGGGTACAGACTCAGAAATTATTCTTGTAAAGCCCAACATGACCAACAGGGCTTGATGCCGAGTTAGCTTGTTCATACTCAAGGAAAAAACAGATGCGACGCAAATAATATGGGAACAAAGTGGTGAAACGGACTGTCAGCGGCGCCAATGTCTGTTAGTTCATTTCTTCACTTTGTCCCCGTACTCTTTGCTACGTGTCTGATTTTTTTTTTCTGCATGGTGGCGTCCATGAAAACGAGCTCTTTAACGCTGTCGCGTTAAAAATAAAATTGGCCATAGCTAAGCAAGAACGCTCGCAATTCGCAAGAGTCATTCACAGCGCTGATGATGTCGAGCTCTCAGCCCATTACGGATGTAGGATAAATGAAAACCCAAATTCATCGTTTTTTTCATGTCGCCTGGCGCATCAGCATAGTACGTATTGCAGTGCCATCTGTGTACGTGCATGGTGGCTTTACGATCCCCGAAAAAAAGAAGTTCTTTGACCTGCTTATTTTTCAGTTTGGCCAACCAACCTGGAACACTTGCTAGACCGACACAATCAAAAACGACGTTGAAGCTGCACAGTGCTTACGAGAATCTGCGCACGTGTTTTGTGCTGGCTCGTCGGCAGAACAAAGGCGCCGCCGGCTTACAACGACATAGGGCGGAGCAAAGAGCACCAAATTGCCGTTGACGTCAAGGCGATATGTAGATATTTTCCCCTTTGCTTTTTTTGTCCCGTCAACGTTCAGAGCTTCAGATCGTGCTGTTCATTTGTCTAAGACGGCGTGCTGTGGTAGAAGTAATTGAGAAAGCCCTGTACGGCGGGAAACATTATTTACTTTTTTACCGTGTAAAACTAAGCGAGCGTCGCGCGTGGTGATTACAAGCTGGAATTTGCGGACAAATGTAGTCAATTTGCAGGAAAGAAAAGGGACACGTACGATAATAAAAAAACTCACAGGGTTCCGTATCCATTTGCCTAAGATGACTCAATTGTGAAAGACGTTGGGAAAGCCATTATCAGTCAGCCTCGTTCATCACGCTTTCTGACCCATTACGCGCGTAATAGGGTGACCGGGCGTGCGACGATCAGTCATTGTCAGAAGTTTACCTTGATCGATAACCAAATAAAATCATCAACGACGGCGACTGCCCAGGGACTCCAGGTGGCGTAGAAATAGTTTTGGTGCGATTTAATGGCGGCGACGACGACGACGATGATGTTGATAATCTGCTGTAACGATGACATTTACAAAGTTTCTTTTTGCTTTTTTTATTGCTCTGATTTGCGTTTATCTAAGTCATCCAACATATAGTGCTCCCTCGCCGTTCTTTCTGTCTTTTTTTGTTGTTGCCGCGCCATTGTTGTTCAGTGGAAGCACACAGGGAGGACCAACCAATGGAAGTCTATATATGTGTGATGACATCACTTCATTTAAACTCATAGAAAAAAACAATGATGATGTTATAGCCGTTGATAATCTGGATAAGGAACACTACGGCGAACACATCATAATTCATGTTGAATTCCAGTGGCAGATCAACATCAACTCTTTCTGCTCCGAGTGTAACAAACATATTCCAATGGCAGATTGGGAACGTGAATTGTGTGTCCCAACGGCAGATTGAGAGCCACCGCATCTTACGGATCGCTCCGTGGAGCAATAACTCTTGCTCCGCGGAAATGGCATGATTTCAGCGGAAGTTCGCGTGACGTAGTCTGTGCGCCCGCTTATTCACCTTGTAACGGGCGGATGTTTTGAGTCGCGGGAAACCATGGACGAGTAGGAAAACGGTTCGCCCTCTCCTCCACCAATGCCCCTTCGTAAGATTTCCGTGTATTGACTGCTCCCATCGAGGCGTACGCGTTCCAGTCGCAGTTTCTTTTTTCTTTTTTTCGATAGCAATCTCGCTCGGATCTACACGCTCCGTTCACGATTAAGAGGAACGCTCACTATCTGCAATTGGAATTCAACATTAAACAACGTTTGGCAGCGCTAGCCGCCATATGCCAATAGTAAACTCCCCACTAGCTAGCGCAGGATAACGTAGGCAACGCCGGATAACGTAGGCTATTCACTCCGAGATCGCTGTATAGGTGGCAGCACCGTGCCCGTCTAGAGTGCGTTAGGCGGTCGGAGGTACGTACATGATTGTACACAGCGGCATTTGGTTATCATTTGGTTATCATTTGGTTTCATTTGGTTATCATTTGGTTATTATCAGCGGCATTTGGTTATCAGCACTTCGAGCCGACTATCGGCGAATAAAATGCGTTGGAAGCACCTACCTCACTGGTAATGTGCGCGCTAATCATTGCCGAATCGATAAGCCCATTTAGCGTTACTATAACACTACTGAGAGAAAAGAAATCTGCAATGAAAGGAATGCTCGCCTTGAGAATGATGGTCCGGTTTTTCGCACCTTGTGTGTGATTTTTGTGGTTGTTTTATTTGTAAGTGCCTAGCTTGTGTACCACCTACTACGCACTACCGCAGTGCTACTAAAGTACTTAATCATTTATTTCTCGCTTGTATGGCTACCAAAGGGGAAAAAAGAAATAAAATCCGCATTTCTTTGCGGTGAGTTCAATAGGACTGTTCGCACGAACGCGCATGCGAGTTTTTTTTTTTCCTCTTTTGTTTAGTTATCCATGAAATGTAGGACAGCTTACAGGTAAACCTAGTCAGAAAAGCTACGTGGTTGACAGCGCTTTTGCACTGCGGAGATGTTTAAAACGTACGCATTTGATTTTGCTTCAGAAACAGAATGAAAAAAGGGTAACAGTTCACCACAGCGCTTTTGTCGATTAAATAATTGCATGACAGGGATGCAACAAAGGTCTGGTTATCTTGTGGGACAAGCATATTTTTGTTTTTTGTTTTTTTTCAAATAAATATTATCTTTGGTCATCCATTAATCTGTAAGAACGCGACACAAACAGTCATGATAATGTTAGAAAATAGTTTTTCGCGTGAAACGCTATGCTTTAAGTGTAAAGCCCGCCACCAGCATTAATTCTGAACATCGGTGCTTTTTAAAATGTGCATAAATATAGGCCCGTGGGTGTGTCTGCTGAAGTCTCGGCCCAAGTTCAAAGTTCACCCGGAGGAGAGAGCTCAAGTACCGATCTGTCATACTTGTTCGAAATTTTTTTGTTGTAAAAAACGCGATCGTACAGTAAAAAGGCATCTCCATTGTAGCCCAACCAGTGCCTCCTATGGCCCAACCAGCCCATCGCATAGCCAATAAACTACAGTGCCACCGTTACGCACCTAACAACAACCTCGTTTTAACGCGACAGCGTTGAAGAGCTCGTTCCACAGAAATTCCGGCATCGGTGTCGGCATCGTTGGTTGTGAGCGAAAAATCACCATCTTTGAATGACCGAAAAATCGCGATAGATGCAATTAAAGTAAATGATAAAACATTCTCGGTCACAAAGGGGGGATCGAATCTGGGTCGTTTGCGTGACAAGTGGGTGTTCCAACACGCAGCCACGCCTCTGGTTGTGAATGTAGGGAATATAACTTCTCCGGCTTGGAAATGCAGTGAAAGTAATTATGATCTTTCTTTATTTCTTTCTTTCTTCCTTTCTTTCTTTCTTTCTCTCTTTCTTTCTTTCTTTCTTTCTTCCTTTCTTTCTTTCTTTCTTTCTTGACGAAGTGCACTCCATCATGACGAAGTGCACTCCATTGCCATGAAAGAGAGAGAGAGAGAGAGAGAGAGAGAGAGAGAGCCGAGACCAAGCTCGTTTTATAGCTCTTCGGGCACCGCAGAGAAAGAAACAGCGTCCCACGAGTGCAGCCGCGATGGTAGTCCTCCTCTCCTACGATCGGTGCGCTCGCAGCCGGCGCTCCCAGCGCGTGCAAGCCAGGACAACGGACATCGGTGGGACAAAGCTCGACCCTAAAATGCTTCGCCCCGAAAAATCAAATCGTAAAGAATGAATGAAAACGCTGCGCGAGCCAACGGTCAGGCAATCAGATAGGTTAGAAGCCAAAAGTGAGAGTAAGAATACACGAACAAGGTAATTGTTGTCATTGTCAAGCGTCTTCATTTTCTTCTCCGGAGGTCACGCGCTTTCTTCGTTCGTTCGCCGCACAAACGAGGGTGCTACAACAGCATCGCGTGGCGTTACGTCATATGACATCACGCCAGAATTTGTGACGTTTAGATAAATTATTTTCGCGTTGTGCGAGTTCATATTGACGTCATGTGATGACGTCACCACGTGATGCTGTTGATATTTTTGCATGTCAGATTTTGAAAAAAAAATTTTTGACCATCACCGCCGAAGGTCAAAATTTTTGTTTGATGAAGCCTTTGAGGCAGTTTCACCTTAATATCTGAAATTACGCGTGTTTTTTTCTAGATAATATTTGTCACGTTCTGCAACTCCTCATTATACAGTGGCCTCAAGTTAATTATTGAAAGGTTGCTTAATGAATTCTTGTTAATTTGTTATTATACTGAAAGATATTTACGCAGAACGTCATTATACCCAGAACGCCGCACGGGAGAAACAGAAACAAGGGTAATGCCGGCAGGTGCACGACACAAAAGACGGTACGTTTTAAAAGGATGTTATTACGTAATTACCCCACGCTAAGACTATGCAATGTCACGTGGTGTATCATACGAGCTTTGTGAGGAGGAGCGTTTTAGGCGACGCTCCAGGCAGCGTCTGTTTCAAGGTATAGCTCAAACAACTGTTTGTTTGCTTGTTGGTTTGCTTGTTTGTTTGTTTGTTTTGCGAAAAGAGCTTTACGCGTTTTCGCGCCTAGCGTACCGTAAAGGTCGGCTAAGCAAAGGAGACTCACGAAAAGCTTTATGATGCAAATGCTGGTGCCATGGTAAAACAAACAAAAAAGAAACACTAACAAACGTGTCTACAGCAAGGCATTTCTTATTCCCAGCTGCTTTTATCCAAAGAGGTGGTCTAACTAGAAAACCTCGCCGTTCCGCGCAAAAACAAAAAATAAAAAAAACATGCTCTCACATTTGGGTGTCGCGTGACACTTTTAAACGAAAACACTTGCACCTGCAGAGAAGCTGGGCCATTTGTACGGAAAACCAGCGATATGAAGAGTGCATGATGTTTCAGTATCAACACATTTGCACGGCGCAAGACTACGAGGAGTTACCACGTAACTACGGAAGAAGAGACAAGGACAGAAAGAGCGCTGTCTTGCGCTGTGCAAATATGTCGATTCCTAATCCCCGTCTAGCCCAAGCATCTGTCTTATCGTGTTTCAGTGATTATCTTTTAAAAAATGGAGGCGGTAAACGCATAAGATAAAGACAGGTGCAGGTAATAATTTCCAGTTATTAAGAATGGTTATAAATAAAACGAATCAAGTGAAGCTGAAGAGGGAAAGGAATACAGAAGTCAAGAGTTGTGACATTCCGCACGTTTCACACGCTAAGTACACTTTATAGTTTATTTGGTAAATATACACTATGAGTAACAATAATAGTATCGCTACGATACTGTGGGGACGGGTGGAAGAAGAGAATAACGAGGTGGACACGAGCGGTGATCTACCAGATCCCTGGACTCTCGCATTGATCATCATCATCATCATCATCATCAGCCTGACTACGTCCACTGCAGGACAAAGACCTCTCCCATGTTCCGCCAGTTAACCCGGTCCTGTGCTTGCTGCGGCCAATTTATACCCGCAAACTTCTTAATCTCGTCTGCACACCTAACCTTCTGTCTCCCCCTAACCCGCTTCCCTTCTCTGGGAATCCAGTTAGTTACCCTTAATGACCAGCGGTTATCCTGTCAACGCGATACATGCCCGGCCCTTGTCCATTTCCTCCTCTTTATTTCAACTATGATATCCTTAACCCCCGTTTGTCCCCTAATCCACTCGCATTGATCATCTCTCGCAAATAAAGACATCTCACCGTAACAATATTTTCTGGCGTTTAACGTTCCCAAACCACGACATGGTTACGAAAGACGTCGTAGTGGAGGGCTTCGAAACTTTTCGCCCACCTGGGGTTCTTCAACGTGCACCCAAATTCAAACACGGGGGCCTCTGACATTTTCGCGTCCACCGAAAACGCACCCACCGCAGCCGGAATTCAATCGCGCGCCCTTCGGCTTTGCAGTCGAGTGCCATAATCATCAGACCACCGATTGATTGATTGATATGTGGGGTTTAACGCCCCAAAACCACTATATGATTATGAGAGACGCCGTAGTGGAGGGCTCCGGAAATTTAGACCACCTGGGGTTCTTTAACGTGCACCCAAATCTAGCACACGGGCCTACAACATTTCCGCCTCCATCGGAAATGCAGCCGCCGCAGCCGGGATTCGAACCCGCGACCTGCGGGTCAGCAGCCGAGTACCTTAGCCACTAGACCACCGCGGCGGGGCAATCAGACCACCGAGGCTGCGTCACTGATGGGCCACATTTTTCGCAGAAACGCGTTCGAAGCAGCATATAGGAAGAAAATATGTAGTCAGTTAAAAATAATTTACGTGGCCATCTGATTCTCTGCTACGTTAGCCAAAGGGCTAGAGTACACTACTTATACAATATTCAGTAAAGCGGCCCATGCTACAGTCTATAATTACACCACAGGCATGCCGCACATAGAGTCAGAATTGGGGCGTGGGGGCATTTTATTTTCTGTATTTGTACTGCGCACTGATAGTAAAGGCCTTAGGGATCGGGAACAGTGGGGCGCAGGGATGGGGATTGCAAAAAAATTGAGGTACCTTTAAGCTTTGCTTTTAAAGAGCTGAAAGAGATAGCGATACTCTGTCTATAGCTCGTACTTCAACTAGTCAGTGCAAACTTTTTATTGTATAATGTTACTTGCGAAATTTAAATTGTGGGTATACAATGCAATCGATGAAGTTGAAAGTGACTTGTATCAGTGAAGTTTTCGCATGTCGCTCTATTATGTGCTATGGGTAGCACGTTTGAAATCGCGTGCATTTATAATAATAATAATAATAATAATAATAATAATAATAATAATAATAATAATAATAATAATAATAATAATAATAATAATAATAATGTATTCAGTAGCAGCAGCTGCAGCCTGACAACGCCCACTGCAATACAAAGGGCTCTACCATAATCCGCGCCAATGAATCTGGTCTTATGCTTTGTGCTGCCAAGTTATACCTGCGAACTTTTTAATCTCGTCAGCCCACCTAACTTTCTGTCTCCCCCTCAATCGCTTGCCGTCTCTGGGAATCCAGTCAGTTAGATTATAATATAGATTGCTTCGAGGCCCCATGAGCTAAAATTGAGAAATCGTGTATAAAGTCGAGTATTGGTACAGCTTTTACTTTTTTGCATGCGGTTTATATGCACAAGCTTATTAAAATAACCAGAGGGTTCGAAATTATCAGAACATCGAGTATAATTATTACAAAAATCATCAATAAACACATTATATTTAAAATATTTCTATTAATGAATCAAACAACTTCACTATCAACAAAACGCAAACATTAATTGCGTGAGAATAAAATTATTTTTAATTAAAACATTCATTTAACCTTCAGAAATTGCATGACGAATTGAAGGAGAAGCCATCGTGAAATTTTCCGCAAGAATGTCGGCATAGCGGTACTTTTTAATGCATACACCTAAACACGTTGTGCACAAGCACACCTGACTTTCCGCCCCATGTAAATTTTATTCGCTGACGCGAAAATGTATTTAAAACAAAAGTGTCGAAAGCTGCACATGCCCCACCTCTCATCGGACCATGCACAGCGAAAGCGGTCGGTAATCTAACCATCAACCAACGACCCCTTGCCGAAACGCTCATTGCAGGGGCATATTCGTTTGATGATTTTTTACTATTGAATCTAGCAGCGCTTGCCTAAGCCATAGGCATACACTTGCGCAATCACCACCAGAAGTTTATAGATTGTGAGATGAAACAAACAAACGAAAAATGCGGAATGTTCTGTCTCCTTCGTCAGTGAGCGTCGGACTTATGCTAATCATGATTAGGCCTCACCGAGATCAAACTTCATAACTGTGGTTGGATTCATTCTGTACCTTGAGTAAATGAGCCAATGAAGACACGTGTTTACTTTCAAAAGTGTTTGTGTGACACCAATATTATGTTTACGACCTGTTTTAAAACGCGTTAACGCGTACCGTGGGGTTCGACCGACTGCAGTTAAATTGTGCTGAGAAATTGAAAATTTTCTCAGACCTACAGTGGTCCTTAACCTTAAACCTTCTGACACCAACTGCACATATGCAAAAAATTAGCAGCGACTATAGTGCGACTTCATGTCCTCTACATCCACTCCCACTTCCCCAGCAAACGTCGACCGCACGGTTGCCGGGTCACCGCCGTACGATATGCATCATGTGACCTCACCACAGGTGAGGACACTAGCGTTCGACCGCACGGTTCTGAGAAGTCCCACCGGTATATCGGCCCAGTTTCTCGGTGCGACAACCAGGAGACGTGTCTCTAGAATACACGCTCGCTAGAATGCCAACTTGTGCCGAGGGTGAAACCCTCTACCTACCAATCCCTCCTTAGGTGTCTCGAACCACCCAGTCGAGGTACTGGTGGTAGGAATAGGTTTCAGGGTCTTTACATATACAGCAGTTCTACAGTACACACACAGGCGTCAATATGCAAAAAATAATTAATATAACAACGAATAAAGTGGCACTTCATGTCCTCCACATCCACTCCCACGTCCCCAGTAAACGTCGACCGCACGGTTGCCGGGTCACCGCCGTACGATATGCATCATGTGACCTCACCACAGGTGAGGACACTAGCGTTCGACCGCACGGTTCTGAGAAGCCCCACCGGTATATCGGCCCAGTTCCTCGGTGCGACAACCAGGAGACGTGTCTCTAGAATACACGCTCGCTAGAATGCCAACTTGTGCCGAGGTTGAAACCCTCTACCTACCAATCCCTCCTTAGGTGTCTCGAACCACCCAGTCGAGGTACTGGTGGTAGGAGTAGGTTTCAGGGTCTTTACATATACAGCAGTTCTACAGTACACACACAGGCGTCAATATGCAAAAAATAATTAATATAACAACGAATAAAGTGGCACTTCATGTCCTCCACATCCACTCCCACGTCCCCAGTAAACGTCGACCGCACGGTTGCCGGGTCACCGCCGTACGGTATGCATCATGTGACCTCACCACAGGTGATGACACTAGCGTTCGACCGCACGGTTCTGAGAAGTCCCACCGGTATATCGGCCCAGTTCCTCGGTGCGACAACCAGGAGACGTGTCTCTAGAATACACGCTCGCTAGAATGCCAACTTGTGCCGAGGTTGAAACTCTGTACCTACCAATCCCTCCTTAGGTGTCTCGAACCACCCAGTCAAGGTACTGGTGGT
Organism: Rhipicephalus microplus; assembly: GCF_013339725.1. Taxonomy (NCBI): domain Eukaryota; kingdom Metazoa; phylum Arthropoda; class Arachnida; order Ixodida; family Ixodidae; genus Rhipicephalus; species Rhipicephalus microplus. Next base: position 114,653,865 of record NC_051167.1, on the reverse strand, counting down.
AGGAGTAGGTTTGAGGGTCTTTACATATAGAGCAGTTCTACAGTACACTTACAGGGGTCAATATGCAAAAAAGTTAATAATAGCGATTACGATGGGACTTGATGCATTTGCATTCAAAGACAAGTGATCGTTCAACACTCTTCGAAAAATGGTTGAGTTAGGATTTGCTAAACACGACACTGCCACAACTGCAGTAACGGTTAGCATTCCAACGGTAAATGCGCAAGCGTTTCACTGTGGTGTCCGCTGGCCACGCGTCATGAGCTCGACGCATGTCCCTGTCCGTGAAGTGGAAGTGTAACCCAAACATATCCGATCATCATCATCATCATCATCATCATCATCATCATCATCCTGGCGACGCCCACTACAGGGCAGAGGCCTCTTTCAGGTTTCGCCAATCTGCCCCGTCCTGTGCTCTGCGTGGCCATGGAATCTCGCAAAATGCTTAATCGCACTGACCCAACTACAACTATCTTTCAATCCCCCCTCTCGCACACTTGCCTTCTCTTGGAATGTAGGCTGTTAATATCAATGACCAGTGGTGATCTTGCCTGGGGGCGACATGATTTGCCCACTTCTACATGGACTGTATATCTTCATCCTACTTGAACCGTGCCCACGCCAATCAAGATTTGTAGTCCATATGTTGACAAATAAGACGCGCGTTGGTCACGTGCGTATACTTGGCATCGAACTAACGAAGGCGAAAAACGAATTAAAACCACTTTATAATTCACGCAGCGGGGCACCAACTGTCAGGTGTTGTTTGATCGTTTCTTTAAGGCGGCACTTGCGTGACCCTGAGAAATCAGTGAACATTAGAAGAAATTCCTGGATATGACATCGCCAAGCTACCTGCCACTCGGTCCAAGAGTCAAGTTCCTTTCCCACTCCCCCGAAAGATAGGTAGAGAAAGAGAAACACAAAAACAAATCTGGAGCAGTCAAATATTGTCTAATAAGGCGGAGTGCTATCGATGGGTTCTTTTTTTTAAAAATAGAAACATCTCTGACAAGAAATGTATAAAAAAATTCATTGCCCCACATTCCCCTCAGGGGAAAGTGTCTTGACCACTGTATACATGATTACAGATTCCACAAGACAATGCTTTACTTCTTCCACAACACGGGTCATGCGGCACACACAAGGTATTGTCTTACAGGTAAGACTGTATCCTAATAAATAAAAAAGGAACAGTTTGGTGCGAGTGGTTTTTGTTATTTTGGTAAATATTTTGTCTCCTTAAATGTTTCACGGCAGTTTGGGGGTCCATTTCTTTAATCTATCTTCCAATTATAGCCGTAGGCTAAAATTCTGGTTTAATCGAAAATATTGTTGTGGGCAGGCGCGTAAAAGCAATTTTTAGGGGGGGGGGGGTGGTGGAAGTCAACTGCCTTTTATATATGCATTTATCCGCAACTGTAACCCCAGTTAAAGTTCTGGGGAAATTGACAGCGCATTGCCGTGAATAAAAATTGTCAAATTCGAAACCTTTTAATAGGGAAGTACCCCCCCCCCCCCCTTCACTCATTTTGTTAGCTTGCCGATTACCGCGGGAGAAAAGAAAAAGTACTCACCTTCGGTGACCTAACTGGCGAAGAGCTGACCACACGGTCGAATGGATCACGGAGCCGTCGGCTTCTCCTTTATGCTCTGCTGACCCTTCTTCGAGATGCCAACAACCGACGAGGTGGTGGACGGACAAGCGGCCGGCTGAAACAACAACAACAACAACAATAACAACAAGGAGATGAAGAAGAGCACAACGGTACGAAGCTGGCAGGAGCCAGCAAATCAGGCATGCAATTGGCACCGTGCCGCTACTCCTCCACCGCGGCTCGTCGTTGGTTCGCGCTGCTTCCGCTGACGGAGACGCAGCCGCGGCGCCTGCGACAGCCACATCAGTTTCGTTCGTCGCCCCCTGCAAAAGCCGAGCCTCTCGCACGCAGCGAGCGGCACGCGAAAGTGCGTAGTACCCCTGCTGCCACAGGAGCCGCCCACCTACACACGCGCGCGCCTCCTGCTGCTACGCGCGCGCGCAAACTTCGCCGTCGATTTTTCGGGTCGTGATCCGACCTCTCCCACGTCTTTCTCTCCCTCTCTCACAAAGCCGCTGCCTTACTGGCTTCGCATCTTTTCCTTCTCCCTAACCCCTACTAAGAGCGTTACATAGATCACGGTAACCCCCTCCTTTTCTTTCCCGTCTCCACTGCTGAGACGGCAGGAGCCGCAATCGGATCTCCACCACGCGTGCTATTTGCAAATGGGCGTCGCCTAATTGACCGGGCCGGACGGCTGGCCCAGACGTGACGGGAAGGCGTGTGCAATCGTAATCGTGTTAAGGAAGTCGACCCACAATTCGCAGAGGTTGAGAAGCTCATGGGAGCGACATAAAATGGTCGGAGGTGCGTCGATTAATCCGTCTGTTGGAATTTCCCGTGCTGCCCTCTGTCGTTTTTGGTGGAGACAACTGGTATCGCCGAAACTGAAGCCTCCGAGATCTAGAAGCGTTTCGCGACATTTTCTCGAGGGGAAAGGCGATGCGTGGCATCGGGAAAAAAAAAGTGGATTCTCAAGGAACGATACAAGCATTAACTTCGCGCACAGAAGGCGGAACGTTAGCAATGCATTAAACAACTATGCAAAAGCCCGTAGTTATCGGAACTCCTTGTTAAGGCGATAGCCTTAGTTGCCTCATCGAGCGCGAAAAGTGACCTGTGGAGTCGGTGTCAACACGAGTGACACAAAAAATTGGCACCACCAGACTACGTCAGAGGCTGCTAAAACTGATGACGTCACATGACAACATCATCACGTTATGTCGTCGCTTGGTCAAAGGTGGGCCAGTACTGGAGGTAGTGTAAAAACCATGTTACGTGCAGAAAGCTTTCAGGAGCGCCAGTCAAGGCAATCGAATGAGAAGGGAGAGAGAATTCTTTGTTGAGATGCAGAGAATTTAGTCGACTGAGAAGAAAAAGTTCTTCAGCTTCACTGTTGTGTAACCTCAGGATATGCGTAGCATGGGCACCCAGCGATTCCCGTTCTTAGAGCTCCGACTGCCCCGTTTACCAAACTGTCGATGACGTCAATGTTTATGGTGTACGCATGCAGGGTTTCCCCGGCACGACTAGAATCTTAGGGAGACTCGCCAACTCGATGTGCGGGATGTGCGCTGCATTTGGCTGTGCTTCAACGACTTCCTGCTTGTCGCGGCAGCTGGGATGCATGTTATTTACTGCGAGTTCCATCAGGTTATTTTCTCCTAGCAGATGTAGCCGTTCAGCACAGGTGAAACGTAAAAAAAGGGCATTCGCACACGCGGCAAAGCGGTGGCGCCCTCTCTTGCGCGGTGCAGGAATCAGCGACATGTTTTCGAAGTGTTTTTACATTTTTTAAAGTTCAATATTGCAATTTCTTCTTTGCTATTTCTGTTAATTATATTTTATACCTTCTTCGTTCATTTCAATTCGGTTTTAAGCATCGCTAAGCTTTTGTGGCCTGTATTGACCACTTTACTCTGAGCGTGACCACGTCACATGTAATACACGGATAAACGACAAGGCGGGCCCCTACAGTGCCATGTACCTAAACGAAGAGGAAGATGGCTTCCGCTTTCGAGTCATTTTAGGCGAATGCGTAAGGGACCGTATTAGCTCTAGCACCAGACGTTCGCTCAATAAGTAGGTCAACAAGCACGCTGTTAACGAGGATATGCAAACGTAAATAATTATCACTCGATGACGGGGGACGTTATGTCCCGTCAGAACGGTGCAAAAAAGAAAAAAAAATAGAAGTTAGCAAGTGCACCGCGTTTTCTCTCGCTTCGAGATAAGATGAACTCCTATGATTAGGCACATGGAGACTGCGCATGCATGCGAATCGACCGTGCATTCATCACTGCGCGGTGTTCAGCCTTCGCACCTTACGCTGATTCCTTGATTCCAGACCTGGCGCGCGGGGCAGGGGCGGACCCATCCGCACATTTTAGGGAAGGGCGGTTGCTCGAAGTAAAACCGGAGAAGGATGGTTTGTAGTGGCTACTATATATCGTCACAAGAACCCAATCACAGCGTATACAACTGGGGGACCCTTAAGCTTCGCCTTTAAGAGTTGAACGCGATAGCAAAATCCGGCCCCTAGTGCACCCTTCAACCGCTAAGTGCATACTTATTTATAAGGTTTCTTTTACGTACACACGCACGCACACAAACACGCACACAGTAGATTAAACCAGCGTGCGCTATTATCGCTAAATGGGCTCATTTTCGTCGTGACACCTGTCGAACAAAATGCGTTAAAGGGGCCCTGAAACACTTTTTCAAGTAACAATGGAATGAATTCCCTAGAAGAGCTTATTGCCTCACGAATTGAACGCCGCGAAAATTTTAAGAATCCGTCCAGTGCGAGTTGAATTACAAAGGTTTGTCGCATGCTGCAATCGCATCATCTCTTCTCTCGTCCCGACGAAAGCGCTGGAAGCTAAGCAGAGGGGGGTGGCAGGGCAAAGAAACTACCACGCCTCGTGACTTTGAGCAGTTTTTTTTTCTTCGAATCCGCAGCTGTTTCAGTGTGATCGCGCGCGCACGCGTGGACAAGTAGCGGCCTCCCCCGGCTACCTCGGTAACTTGATGTTTCGCTCACAGACGCGCAGACGATTTTTCGCTCACAACCAACGGGGCCGATGCCGGCGGCGGGTTTTCTGCGACACGAGCTTTTTGACGCTATCGCGTTAACACATTCATTTGTGCTCACAGTAGTCCCACTCTTTTTTTCTGATCGATCATAGGAGGTGAATGACAGTCAATGGAAGGAGGGGTCTGGAAGCGCTCACACAGGCTTTAGGGCAGAGGGTGATTGCCCCCCCCCCTGCCCCCTCCTCTGGATCCGCCAGGGCATGTGGCACGGACGCCGCCTTTTAGGGGCGAAGCTCCTTAAGGCGTGGGCTGTGCGTCCCCTGTATGTAGCCACCTCTCGTTTAGTTCTTGCAGTGTCCACTAGATGGCGGTACCGTCTCTTGTATGTCGCCTCCTCTCGTTTAGTTCTTGCAGTGTTCACTAGATGGCGGCACCGTCTCCTGCATGTAGCCACCTCTCGTTTAGTTCTTTCAGTGCTCACTAGATGGCGGGACTTGTAGCTGATGATGAAAAGATGCAAGATGTTATAAACTAGACGGCGGTACTTGTAGTTGATGATGAAAGATGCGAGATGTTATAAAATAGGAAAGATGTCACATATGGCACGTGTCATTGGTGGAAGGCAATCGTTCGATTTAGTGCGGCGACGTACGCTAGGGGGAGCATTGTAATAAAATCGAGTAGGCAAAATGTACGGAAGATTCATGGTTTACCAGGTTTTCCTCCAGAGCTTCGCCTACTCATCATCATTCACTTCGTGGATATGGCGGCACTTTTTTCCTTTTTATCGCTGCACGGATCAACGGCCCGGCCGCGATGCCTATAGCGGAGACGCTTTGCTCATTATGTATTCGATTTTTTTTCGAACGTGACTAGTAGTATGATTTTACGGAGAAACAACGCGCTAATGTGGCCCTAAACGTGTTTCACGCTTAAACAACGTGGAAAGGCTATAGCTTCGCCCGCTTTTCAAATTCGAAAACGCCTGCGCCTGGTCTCAGAATGCGTTAGTAAAAAAAACAAGCGCCGTTTTTATAGGTTTTCCACGAGAAACCTACCTCATCGGTCTGTCTTGCTGCTTTTAAAGGGAAAGTCAAGGGGGCCGTGAGCTTTCACGTACGGATGGTTGTGGCTTTGTGGACGTCGCTAAGGCGGAGAATCAACCAAGTCAAACGGTGCCTTACGCATTCTCCGAAGACGACTTGAAGGAAAAAAAAGCACTTTATTCATTCTTTTTAGATGCGAAGCAGCTTATGAACGAGACGTGTGCTCTCCCGCGCCTAGCCGCCGCTGTCGATGATGCTGATGACGATGGAGAACAAGCGCGTTCTAAACCACACATACATTCTATCTCTGCTATCACGGCGCCGGGTGTCGAACCTACGACCTCTCGCTTCGCAGTGCGAAACCACTAAGCCACAGAGCGTGCGTTGCTCAGCCTGCTAACGGCGGGCTATTTATGTGTATCATATGTCGTTGACGGTCCTCGGAGCTCAGAAAATAAGCGCGTTTTCGTCATCAACCGCGAGATGGCGCAAAAGGCGCGCTTCGGGTGCGTTCTAGAAGTCGTCGCTCAGCGCGTTGCGATGCGTGCGCACTTATCTCGTTATCGGGGGTACCTTGTACGTCTTGTACTTCCACAACAAGCGTACATTGAAATCACGGTGGTTAAAAAGTGCACGAAGGTCACGAAAGGAGCGCGCTGCTAACACACGAAGTATAACGATTGTGACAGTTTCCCGCGCTCGCCCAATGCATACTTGTGCGTTCGTTTCGTACGTCTTCGGCAGCGCACTTTAAATGTCGAGCTGTGATAGTCGTTTGTCTGCGCTCGTTCTGAATATGCCCATTTCGTGCTTGAGGTGCGCGCTGCAAGTTTCGAGCTGTTGCCGTTCTTCACATGACGTTACAATGTGATGCTGTAGCATTCATTCATTCTCCCTTGTGGCAAAATAATGCACAATAAACGCTAAACTGCCTCCGCGAAGACATGTTTCGCTTTCGTGTAAATACCGATGCTCAGACAGATCAGCCACGTTTTTTTTTTCTGTTTTCCGGACATCTGTAGAAAGCAAAAGACACCTTAATAGATGGAAAGTTAGACTGTCTAATTAGACGTTTTGCAGGCTGGTCTATAACTTTATCATTATTTTTGTCCAGCTTTGTTGCTTTGAAAGTCTGTTAATTAAAGGAGTAGTGACACGATTTTGAGACACACAAAGAACTGCATTTCCGATGGAGGTGGAAATGTTGAAGGCCCGTGTGCTAAGATTTGGGTGCACGTTAAAGAACCCCAGGTGGTCGAAATTTCCGGAGCCCTCCACTACGGCGTCTTTCATAATCATATGGTGGTTTTGGGACGTTAAACCCCACATACCAACCGAGACACCCAAAGAAAGATATATTTTGTGTCCTTGGTGTGCGCTATCAACGCTCTGAACATACCGGAGCCGGACAACATGTACCAAAAAAAATTACCTTGATTTTAAAGCTTTCGTCGCCCGGCATCTGCAAAACCTGCCCCACAACTATGGGCATTTTTTCACTACGAGTCGACACAGTTTCTTGAGTTTTCTAAATTTGTGTCCTACATGCAGCCTAAGTCGCATAAATCAGTCGCAGACTCTGGACGACAATGGACTCGTCATTTGCGTGAACTACGCGTGACTGACGGCAAACGGGCAGCTGCTGCTAGCAGGACGTGAGTGTCAGTCTTACCGTGACCTCAGACCTCTCTTGACATTTAACTGCGAAGCCACCCTCTCGATACCTAAACCAAAATTGCTGTTTTAAGGCAGCCGTATTAAAAGTATATTCAATGCATTCTCAAGCATTACGACACTCTTTTTAAGGTTCTTGACGCCCGCGTTTTTGCTTAGAGCAACAAACCGAAACCATTTAAAAACCGTGACAGTACTTTTTTTCACGCCTAATAAGTCAATAAGAAGAATAAAAAAATGTACTTCAGGGAAATAGTCAGCAACTTGCATTAAAGTGCGTCGCCTTCTTTTCAAGACTACGCCCAGAGCTAGCTGGGAGCTCTATAAGGCCGGGAAAAAAGCTGCGGTAGAACATCCATCAACCGACGAGAAACACCTCACAACCCACATTTCGACGCTTTCGGGCCATCTCTTTCACGACTTGCCCATTAACTCCGTCCTGTCAGTGTGCTAAGGTTGTCGCTCCAACTTTGGGTTGAAAACTGGCACAGCTGGGTTTCGCGTTTGGAAGCGGGACACCTGAGCGGCTTTCCTTGAGAAACCTCGTTGAAAGGCCGATATTGGGTCTTATTTGTGACAGGCCTGTCTTGACACTTTCTCTTCCCTTACGCATGCACACGAAATGGCGTAATCGCCACTGGAATCTCTCGTGCGTTGCGCCTGGCTGTGAGAGAAAGGCCCAGCTCTGTGTCGGTGATGAAGGTCGGACCGGCTCGTAATATTCGAAGACAGAGACATTTACGTTGACATGTTTGATGTCGCTGGGTGTTCAAGTTGGATTAGGATTAGCATGTTGTAGGTAGCCGGTTATCTATAGCCTTGCGAAATACGCAAGAAATTGCGCACCCGGCTTCCTCTCTGTCCCTTTTTCTTTCCAACCAACTCCTGGCATGCTTTTAGAAGTCGTGCGTAGCGCCACGTACCTGCATATAAGCCGGCGGCCTGTGTGCTATTCCGCATGCAGTATTGTACTTGGCCCCTTTTTTGACGCACCACACCCCAACATAATTGCCACTCATCATTCGCATACGAGGGTAGATTGCCAAGTTTTTTTTAGATAATGATAATTGTTTGAATTTTACGTCCCGAAGCCGCGATATGGTAATGAGAGACACCAAAGTGTCTGGAGGGCTCCAGAAATTTTCTCTAGAATGTATCATTTCAAGAAACGTAAGTTACAGGCATGTGCTTGTAACATCGTGGTACTGTATTTGAGCGCCCTGCTTTGCCAAAGAGACAACCATAGGCGTACGTAGGAAGAAGGCATGTTGGGTGGCCGCCTGCCTTAGTCGGATAAGAGGGGGGCGGGGAGGCAATATTTGTTCTATACTTTAACATAGAAGGGGGCGCTGTGATCATCATTCACCCCTTCCCTTCCCGGATGGGAACTTCGTACACGTTTATGTAGACAACTGTGGCCGTATAGGGAAGCCTTAGTGGTCATAGGCGCCCTTTTTTCTCTGCATTATTAGCGAAGGGGGGCGCCCTTCTTCCCTAATCTAATGTGCCTCTATGTGTGCGGCGCCCATAGCGGCACCCTGCCCTAATCATGTAAGCAGAATACCTAGTCAACCACATATGATTCAAGAGGGCTTGTTCCCATTTTAGTTGGTCGACTATATGAGGGGAAAAGTTGTAAAGCGCAGTTCGTGTGCACATTTTTTTTTTCGTCCTTGTCCTTCTTGTGCCTTGCCAGCTTTTCCCATGTGAAAGAGCTGACGCGTGGGCAAGTTGGGGGCAAATACACAGGCAAACATAGGCAAAGAGTGCTGACTACAAACTATTTTTTTTATTTCGATAACGACGCTTATACAATGCAAGGGAGAGGGTGCGAGACGAAAAGACTAAGAAAAAAAAGAGGAAAAGGCGTTCATGTATGGCGAGCATAGCTTCATCATTTCACATACCTCGATTATTACGTACTTAGGGTTCACCATTTCTCATACTTAGCTCCGCCGCGGTAGTCTAGTGGCTAAGGTACTCGGCTGCTAACCAGCAGGTCTCGGTATCCAATCCCGGTTGCGGCGGCTGCGTTTTCGATGGTGGCGAAAATGCTGTGGACCCGTGTGTTCAGATGTGGGTGCACGTTAAAGAACCCCTGGGTGGCCGAAATTTCCGGATCATTACACTACGAACGCCATAATCATATGGTGGTTTTAGGACGTCCACCGACGCTGGCTTTCCCGAAATAAAAGTCCTCACGAGGAGAAGCCAACGTCACGCAATACACTCGTCTCGCAGTTTGGTCACGGCGCCGGACACCGACGGTGGCCCTTTTGCATGTCATCTACAGTGCATATCTAGTACGTTACTGCAGCTCACTTCGAATGCACAAACGCAATGGATGACTTAGTTGGCTGGCCACGTGAACTTGCAGACATCAGTAGGGAGTTTTGGAATAACGTTTTCGGGTTGTGCGGGCGTTGCTTTAGTTGCGGGTGCCACGTGCGATTTAGAATAGCGTTTCGCCCCGACCGCATACCCAAATGCACTGCCTACTCACAGCGCTTCGCGAACCACATGAAGGCCGCACACGCTACCCGCTATTTCGAATTTTCTGTGGGCGGGCCACGGACGGGAAGGGTGGCTCGCGTTACGACGCATGCGCAGTGGCAGCAATCGTACTGCAAGGGTTTCGCGATGCGCTATTCTAAAAACCCCCTAGTGACTCAACTAAAGGAAAAATAGTGTTTCAAAGCTGGCTTTACTGCAATAAATGTTGCTATAAGGAGAAGTCAACCTCATGCATTTCATTTATCCTATTGTTTTTGAAATGGTGCCAGACTGAGACGGAGGTATTTTCACATATCTAAAGCAGCGCATATCTACATTAATGCAGGCGCAAGCCTAATGTGGTAATTTATTTACAGTTCACGTAAATTTTTGAACATTAATAACCCGACTCGCATGAAACTGGCTCGTCAAAATTTGCTTACCCGCAATAAGAGTGACCATCAGAAGAAGCCTATCTCATCAAATCATTTTATTCTGCAAAAAAAAAAAAGGTGCAAGTTCAGGACAATATAAAAGCTTGATGTGGAATTGATGAGAAGTGCTGATGTAGCTCAAGGAAGGAGGGATCAAGTACCCCTCTTACTCTCCTTTACTTTTGCCCTTCCCCTGCCGTTGCTGATGCGCTTGAGTGAACGTGGTCTTGTTCCCTCCAAGGCGCGAGGATAGTTATAGCGCGAGAACAAAACGACGACACAGAGACAAGAAGGACACAAAGGAGACGTCCCTCTTGTCTTTGTGTCGTCGTTTTGTTCTCGCGCTATAACTATCGTCACGCCATACCAACTAGCCCAAGCTGCCACACCTCCAAGGCGCAACTGCCTTTTGCCGTCACGACGTACGAAACTCGGAAATTATTCGTGTAAAGCCCGACATGACCAACAGGGCTTGGTGCTGAGCTAGTTCATTCAAACTCTAGTAAAAAGCAGATACGACGCAAAGAATATGGAAACTAGGATAAGAAACGGACTGTCAGTGGCGCGAGTGTCACTTCGTTTCTTCACTTTCATTGATATATGGGGTTTAACGTCCCAAAATTATCATACGATTATGAGAGACGCCGTAGTGGAGAGCCACCTGGGTTTCTTTAACGTGCACCCAAGTCTCAGCACACAGGCCTACAACATTTCTGCCTCCATCGGAAATGCAGCCGCCGCAGCCGGGATTTGATCCCGTGACCTACGGGTCAGCAGCCGAGTACCTTAGCCACTAGACCACCATGGTGGGGCCGTTTCTTCACTTTGTCCCGTACTTTTCGCTCCATGTCTGTTTTTTTTTTCCAGCATGGCGGCATCCATGAACACGAGCTCTTTGATGCTGCCGCGTTAAAAGAAAATAAATCGCTTATAGCTAAGCAACAACGATCGCAATTACCAACAGTCATTCGCAGTATTAATGCTGTCGAGCCGCCCCGCTTTGGTGGTCTAGTGGCTAAGGTACTCGGCTGCTGACCCGCAGGTCACGGGATAGAATCCTGACAGCGGCGGCTGCATTTCCAATAAAGAGGGAAATGCTGTAGGCCCATGTGCTCAGATTTGGTTGCACGTTAAAGAACCCCAGGTGGTCGAAATTTCCGGAACCCTCCACTACGGCGTCTCTCATGATCATATGGTGGCTTTGGGACGTTAAACCCAACGTATAAATCAATCGTTTCACATACTTATGGCTCAGCTAACTCGTGAAGTTATCGAAGGTGATATGATACATAAGCTAGGTGCTAAGTGCGTTACCACACCATCTATTGCGCTTTTGAATCAAGAATTCGATTATCTGGCTGGGTTTTCAGATGTATGTGGTTGTATGCTCGAAGTATGTGAAAAGGATGGGGCAATGCTCACCGCACCTGTACATCCTTTTTTTGTTTTTTTTTATTCTTTCTGTGTCACACCTTCTCCCTTGCATTGTATAAATGCCCTTCCTTTCAAAAAAAAAAAAAAAACAAGTAGTTGGAAGTCAGCGCTGTTTGCCTTCGCCTTCGCGTCCTTTCCCAATTGTTCTATGCTCTGTTAACACTTTTTGAAATGTTTTCCCACACATTTTACCAGTCCAACGTGTCCTGCCATGGTTTGAAGAGCATGGTTATGGCCACGCAGGTATTTGACGAGAATGGCACCCGGGGGCCCTCGGTGTTGCATTCCAAAGACTTTTTACCTGCCATCGTTTCCTCGGAAAAAACGGTGACCAAAGGTAAGGCGTTGCGATAAGTATGTCATCGCTTCATTCTCATTTTTGTACCATGTAGTCATGTTTTACATGACACGCATGTCATAAGTATCATGTTTGGACGGTCTTTTATCTTCGTCTGGTCGCGTCATTTAATACCAAATTTGTTATGTGTGAAGCTAGCGAAATTGCCACGACTGTAGTTTCGAAGCTTTTATCCGGGCGGTGCTGGTGTGACACTCGGCCCCCTTAAAAGGGCCCTGCATCTTCTTAAAAGCGATCAGAAAAAAGCTTTAAGGGCACTCTGTGTGTTCTAAAGTATGTTCACCAAAACCTGTGGTTATTCGACTGACTATGCCATCTCCTTTCTTTTTGTTTCGTTGTTCTCCTTTCTCTCTTCTTTTTTTTTATTCATTACACTCTCCTAGCAATGATATCATTGATGAGAGAGTGTGAACGGTGCCACAGCTGGCACCGTTCCAGGGCACGGACGTACTTATGGTCGCCGCGAGCATGAGCCATTAAAAGCTTTCGCCTTAAAACGCCGCTGATCGGTAGGTGAGGCTCCCGAGGACGCGTGAGGCAGAGACTTGTACCGCAGCACGTGGTCTGAAATTTGCAGGTACTTCTCAGCCAGCTAGAAATCGTTCTTTTTTCTCTCTATAAATGATGCCATAAACGCAAATGACCGCGCCACAACTTCAGTGTCTCAGGCCATTGGCCGATTTGAGCACCATGAGCTGTATACTTACCATGGCCGCCGCAAGATGCCGCCACGTGAGCGCGCACCTGCGCGCGATCGCAGTCGGGCTTTTCATGAGAAAAAGTGTCCGTGGTCAAGACGCGCGCTGTCGAAGGGACGCCCCTGTTGCCCCCTTGTCATACCCTGCTTATACGTAACTTTCGGCGCACTCGGAAAGAAAAAAAAGCGCTTGCAGCGTGCGACAAGCCCCTTTAACCCCTTTCCAAATGAACGTATTTCTAAAGCTTTTGTGGTAGTCGATTCGTGAAGCAATAAACTCATCTATCGAAGCCATTCAACGGTTACTTGGAAAAGTGTAGCAGGGCCCCTTTAATGGAGCACCCCTGGGCATGCTTACGACTATGGTAATAGTGTATATGCGCTAATGGGCGGCATGTGTTGTAATAGATCGAATGAGGCTGGATAATATTTAGACGTGTTGGCGGCAAATTGTCATTGTTAAAAGACTGTCCTTTTCCCGTACCAGACGTACAAGACGTCCACCTCACTGCTCCTATGTTGGGACATGGAGGTCAAGCCTCTTGGCTCTGTTATGGGCGTACTAAACCACCGGGGCTCGTCCTGCCTAAGTTATTGTGCTGATTAATCCCTTAAAAGTGGTCTCGCGAGATAGCGGGTCACGTCGAATCACAGCATTAGTGTATTGCCAACGCCCCTTTTATTTTTTTCAATGCCAGTGCGAACGTGCGTTCTTAAACGGGAGCCGCCCGTCTGCCTTAGTTCAGAGAGTCGTCATGATGCGACGCCACATGAGGAGCAGGACTGCTTGCATCATACGTGTTTCCGAGCGCTTTCCCACGAAAACTTATAATACGGGTGTCCCTCTACAATATGACACGCCTGTCAGATTTGTTCCTTCATGCTCCTTCTTCGTGGCTGGAAACAGTGCCGCCGCCACCTCACAGCGCTAGTTATGCAGTGGCGTCCGTGACGCGTCCCCATTGGTTGCCCGCATAGCCCCACGAACCACTACGAACGGCGACACGCTACCTCAAAACACCGAACCACTTACAGAGCCAGCGTGACCGCAAACATTGTGATCACGAGGAGTGCTAGGAGCCGCCCCACGGATCTGTACACAACTGAACAAAACATTACTTTATATTATTATTCCCGTCGTGAGGAACTGCATGAGGAGCTCTGTTCCCTATGATCGCAAAGCACACGTGAAAGCATGGGCGAGAGCAGGAAAGGGCTAGAGGAGAGGGTGGTCAACAGATGGATAGGATGCATCTGACTGGCATTGATAAAATAGAGGAGGCGCTGGTATTATTGCCAAAGGAGGTTAGTATTGCAACGCGCCCTCGCTTCATTTCATACAATGTTTTATAAGTAAGGCTCTATAAATGTCTTGTGCTACGCCCCCCAAACACACGTAACCAGGTAGTGTAATAAGTGCTATATGTTCAAATTTTGTATAATTCGTCCTGAGAAACAAGTTCTCCCCTGTGCCAGACATGCCCTGCAAAGTACGGGCTATATATACGCCATGCGTACTTCATACTACTTGTATGCGTAAGGAATAGTGACCTTGTTAGGTCTATGTTCTTGACACACCACGCTTCATTACCCGAAGTTGCCTAGTAATTAAACATTGATTGGCGAACATCAGCAGTGGAGAGATAATATGCCAAAATGAATATAGAAGGTCGTATCGGTCACTACGTTTTATCTTGAAACCTTTTGAAGTTACTACCCATGGGTGGTAACGGCTAGGGTAGTAACAGTTACTAAATGCTGGTAGTAAATGCAAGGGTAGTAACTGTTGCCACCCTCGCTGTTACTAACTGCGCTTACTATCAGGGTTGTAACATATGTGACAAACCATTACTACCCCAAAGTTAGCAAGTCCTACCACCTTTTTTTCTAAGAGTGTAGCCTCGCCGCAATGTTTGAGAAGCTTCGCGATCGTTTCAGATTGTTCTCTTAGGGCCTGTAGACGCGCCTAATATCACGCGCAGGACGCGCCTAGTCCTGTTTATTCGGGAGTTTACGCCAGCGCTAGCGATGACACCGGAAGGTTCGATAACTGATGTAACACGTTCCGCCGATGATCAGGTTACCGACGGCCGACGACTTGTGCTTGCCGCTAACAGTGTACATAGTGTACTGCTTCTACTCTGACCTTGCCATTTCCTAGGCGCAAGTTGACTTAACGGTTCCGTCCTTAACAGCACAACTGCCTTTTCACCGTCACGCCAACGCGACTGCATGACAAGTACTTCTCTATAATCTTAACCGTTCGTTAACAACACTAGTTAACGTACGTCTAACTAGTGGTAGCTATACTGTTGCGTATTTACTTCAATGAGCCCGACGTATATGAAAAGTCCCATGGGCGTAGACGCGCCTAAGGTCCCCAGATAAAACGAGTTCATCTAGGGACCTTAGACGCGCCCGTTGCGTGGCGCCAGCTGTCCGCATCAAAGGGAACACCGCGAAGGCGCCCGCTGCGTACGAGCCACAAATCGACGGCTTATCGGATTGTGGCGCAGAGTGAAGTGGGTCGGACATGACTTAAGATCAAGCCTCGTCAAGGGTGCCAGGATGCGTCAAAGCCTGTCTTGACGCCTACACGACGGATGGCTCACGCCTCTGTCCACGAGAGAAAAAGCTCTTCCGGCTTTGCACGCTGAGTCCTCATTTGACTCCCGGTTTGTGTGGATTGAGCCTCCGATCGTAAATCGAGGCTTCTTCGGCCGTCGTTGAGTTTGCCGGTGGTTCGATCACGTGATGAATCCTTGTTTAGCAGGTGTTTGCATGAATGTTCGGTTCTAATTAGAACGATGTCACGCCAGCGTACAGAAAGGCAGTTCCTCGCGGGATGGGTGGGGCGGAAAAGGCAATTAACTTCCGCGACAGATTGTCAGCTAATAGCGATGACTTCATAAGCCCTCAATCAGGCGTCGTGTGGATAGTAGATTTACGGGTGGTGGGCTGTATGCGTATTGGGACGGTAAAACCTGCGCTGCATTCCTTCGATGGCCTAAAGGCGAGGACGCCATTCTGTGAGAATGGTGAGGAGTGAGCAGTGGATGTGAGCCTAGGCATTCGCATGGTTTGACGGGCGCAGGCGCTCACTTCCTTGTGGTCGTTTGGGGGTGGGAGGCAAGCATACCGCATGCGCATAATTAGTGGGACCTGTACGAGCATTGTTTAAATGTAGGTTTGGGAACGCGCACTGTTTTTACGATAATGCCCACCCATGATCATCCTTGATGTCACATTTCATGAACTGTTTACATTAAAAGCGTTTGCGAATAAACCTGTTGGTACGACTTCATGACCGCGAAATGGCACGAAGAAGGCACGGAAAGAAGAGACAGAACGGCGCTTGTTCGTAGCTGTCAGTTCTTCCTGTGGCTTCATTCTTAGTGCTCTTACGGAGTCATGCGTCTTTTGATTTTCCTTCTTCGCCCCCCCCCCCCCCCCTGTTCTCTTGACTGCTTTTTGGAAAGCTGGAGAACAAAAGCACATTTTAAAATGATTCGATCAATTGCGAAAATCATTTTCTTTTGGGATTGAGAAGGACGAAAGAGGGGGGGGGGGTACTATAGCTGCGGTGGTCGAGTGGTTGTGGCGATCGACTGCTGAACCGAAGGTGGCGGGATCGAATCCCGGCTGCGGCGGCTGCATTTTCGATGAAGGCGAAAGTGCTTGAGGCCCGTATATTTAGGTTTATGGGCACGTTAAACAACCCCCAGGTGGGCGAAATTTTCGGAGCCCTCCACTACGGCGTCTCTCATAATCATGTCGTGGTTTCGTGATGTTAAACCCCATCAATCAATCAAAGGGATGGGGCGAGGGTGGATCGAAGCGGTGAAGCTCGGCCGCCCCCTGTTCCCTATTCTTGAATGGAAAAGTGTGCGCAAAAATATGTGTGCGTGGGACAAGTGTTTTTCATTTTTACGTATACGCGCTGATATCGGCGAAGACCTCCAACGTCAACGTATCGCTTTGGAAACGGGCACGCTTGTCCCTACGAGCTGCAGGTACGGATGGGCGTAAAACAAGAAAAAAAAAAGACCGTGGGCCCGAAGACCTCGGCAAACTCGTGGGCTAACTCGTTCGCGAACGGGCGGGAGCCTGTCAGTCACGATTTAGCAGTTAGGCCTGAGCAATTAAGGCGTGCTTCACTGAAGCGCACACCTCACAAGCGGGGACCTCTCGTATCGTACGCGTTGCTTGCACCTGCCCCGAGAAAGACTTCTCTTTACCAAGCGGTCACGTGATCAAGCCATACATGGATTAAGGCAGGAGTTTGTGTGTGGTGGGAGAGGGAGGAGTTGTAAAGCTTTCCAGGGCTCCGTCGCAGCAGCTGTGCAATGATGCTTTAAGCCTGTTCGTGTGCACATTTTGACTGTCATATTACCGCAATGGCTTATTCAGACGACTTCAGTGAATTGACTTATATGAGGACGCCGCCATTCCGCAGTTGTACATGGACACAAAGCACACTAGATCGTATAGCCAAGGGTGAAGCATGGGGTCGTTGCAAATTCCCCGAACATCTTCAATTTATCATATTCAATCGAGCGTACGTACAAACGCACGCGCGGTTAGCCGCCCCCTACCACCCCATCTCAAAGGAAAGAAGAATTCTGGCTAGGCCACTGACTAAAGCCAACTGCCATTCCATCGCAGAGAGAAGTGTTCAAGCTTGAGAGCGTCGAAAACGTCAAAGTTGTAATCAGAAGCGCTTCGGTATTCGAGAAATCAAGGTAGACGTGTAGCAAGTGATTCGCGTCACCAGTGGGACATTCTAGCATACAAGCCCGATGACGTACTGAGGTGTCAGCGTAATTACTCACGAGAGATCAAACTATCGACGACAAAAAACAACAACAAAAAAACCTGCATGGTTGCATTCAAAGACGTACACACTCACACCAGGGGCGTGGTAGAAATTTTTTCGAGGGGGAGGAGTTGAGTAGGATGGCCCATCTTGATCGGAAGGGGGGCCCGGCAAAGAATTGTGGTCGAGTGTCATTTTGACCTCTGTATCCCAAAGCGAAAAAAAAAAGTGGCAGCATATTCACGGAGTGAATGATGGGGAGTGGGGCGAAGCATTCGTCCGTCCATTCGTTCTTGCTTCTGTCCGTTCCTGCGTACGTCTGTATAACCGTCCATGCGTCCATCCACCCGTCCGTGCGTGCGTCTGTTCGTGCGTCCGTCCATGCGTTCGTCCATGCATCCGCGCCTGCGTCCGTTCATGCGTCCATCCATGCATCTGTCTGTGTGTCCGTTCGTCCATCTATTCAGCACTCCAAGTACCACCATCTCGCATCTTTTCATCATATATTCTCCATATAGAAGCACCGCCATCCAGCGGACATTTCAAGGACCAAACGGGAGGTGGCACATGCACACTTTCTTACGGCTTGCGCTTTGGGTTTACTTCCCACCTTTAACCACCTCGAGTTCATGGTATATACTAGTTCACTGTATTCATGGCTATGCGGCCCAACGCTCGCTAAACCTTTCTAAAACCAAGGAGGTTATACCCAACGAGTATAACGTAGCAACCCTTTCTTGTCAGATCGTGCTCAATGTACATGCCAATAGCTGCTAATGGGGATCGCAGCGTGCGCGTTACCTAAAGGCCGAATGCTCCTGTCTCTCATTCTCCCTTGGCAGCCATTAACACGTGCATTGAGCACTATCTTTTATTGTTCGACAACGCACAGAAGAAATCTCTCACCGGAACCACCTTGGAGGTCAAAATCGTAAGGACCGCTATTTCGGGTATGTGCCACTGCTGGTTACGTACTACGAGGGCCGCACAAGCCACGCCATAAGGAGCTTCGCCCCTAAAAATGCCAGGCCTGCACAAAACACGCATCGCAGTCACAGTGAAAGCTGGAGCAGTGTCCTTTCCATAGCCGGTTGTATAGAATACGTCTTGGGGCAACCCAAGATAGTCTATACAATTATATTCGCAAGGTGCCCACTACGCTATAAACCACCGTGGCATCCAGGAAGTAGAGAAGCTTCCAATATGCCACTGTTCATTATTCTGCGGATAAGCGAAGTACTCGCTACACATATATGTAAAAGTTATGCGCACTTTGTGCTGTGGCTGACGACGGTGAAGAATTTTGGGTGAGTTTTCTACAACGGGTTGAGTGCATTGAATTACCCACACCTTGCGCAATTTGATTTGTTCGATGACTGTTTGTTATTTAACTCTTCTGTGATGCCATAGTATATGTGTTATCACGGATCCGTGCTCGGCACGACACCTGCATAGCGTGTTTTATTTATTTATTTATTTCAATACCCTAAAGGCCCAATTGGGCATTACATAGGGGGTGATTTAAGTGAATACATACATTTCAAGCAACATGAACGGAAAACAGAATACCAAAAAGTAACAATAAAAAGGAAACAGCGAGTAAATCGAATTACAGCATCAAGTCAAGTACGTTCACCAACATTAATCGAGTACATAATCATTAGTACAATAATAATGAAAACACTTAAGAAAATTACATCGAAGAACACTGAATAAGTATCGGGAGCAAAAACAGCAGACGAAACGAGGGCAATCAGACACAGGTCAGCCATGTTTTTCACTATGCAAATAGCCCTGAAGCATGGAGTTAAATATGGAAGGATCTGTTATTTCGGCGATGTTAGGTGGAAGAGAATTCCACTCGATTATGCACAATGATAATGGCGAATATTGAAACTTCATGGTCCTAGCGAAAATGGGGGCCACCTTGTGCGCATGATCAAGGCGGGGTGAAGTATGAGGGGCTGGAAAGATACGAGACTGGGCGAAGGATGAGTTGCTGTGATAAAGTGAGTGAAAGATCGATAGTCGAGTAAGTCGCCTGCGCATGGCAAGTGTGGTAAGGCCAAGGTCCGATTTTAGTAAAGAAACACTTATGTAACGCGAGTAGGATGATGAGATGAACCTAGCAGCTTTATTCTGTACCATTTCGAGCATGTTAGTAAGACCGATTTGGTGAGGATGCCATATGATTGAAGCGTATTCTAGGGATGGCCGAATCAATGAATTGAAAGCGCGCAGTCTTGTGTCCTTATTAGTGAAATGCAAGCGACGTTTAAGGAGGCCGAGTTTCTTGAGAGCCTTATTAGTAGTATACTCTATGTGAGCAGTCCAGCTTAGATCTGAAGTGAGTATTACGCCCAGATACTTAAATGACGTGACTTTTTCTATTATCGAATCGTTTATTTTATAAGAGCTGTAGCATGCACAAGTGATATTAGTAAACATTAAGTGCTTGGTTTTTTCGACATTAATTTCCATTTGCCATTTGCTGCACCATTCCCCTAACCTGGTAAGATCCTGTTGTGATTCTGCAACGTCATCTGTGCAAGTTATTTTCCTATAAACAACGCAATCGTCCGCGAAAAGACGAATTCATGAACTTATGTTAGATGCAATGTCATTAATGTATACTAAAAAGAGAAGAGGACCCAGCACGCTGCCTTGTGGCACACCAGATGTTACTCGGGTAGGATGAGATATGTAGTTGTTAAGTTTAACTGACTGAGACCTGTTGTTTAGAAATTCTTGTATCCATGCAGTCGTTTTCTGGTCGAGGCTGAGGTGACGTATTTTTAACATTAGCCGGTTATGGGGAACACGATCAAGAGCCTTAGAAAAGTCTATGAAAAGCGCGTCGATGCAGATGGACATATGAAGAGCTGTGTGCAGGTCTGTCACGAGTTCGAAAAGTTGAGTCTGACATGACAATTTTTCTCGAAAACCATGTTGGGTTTGAAGAAGTAAATTGTTACGGTTGAGGTGACGCATGACCTGGGAGTGTATGATGTGCTCTAGTAACTTACACGAAATGGACGTGAGTCAAATCGGCCTATAGTTGTTGGGGTGATTGCTGTTACCAGACTTAAAGATGGGTACCACATTAGCCAATTTCCAGTCATCTGGTATACAGCCAGAGTCAAGGGATTGCTGGAAAATGAATGCAAGCAACTTAGCTGAATGTTGACAGGTTAATTTAAGTAGTTTGGCGCTGATGCTATCGGGGCCGGGACTGGTTTTAAGGGGAAGTCGACTGATAACGCTAGCTACACCGTGCTCTGTTATTAGGATTGCTGGAAAAGGGTATTCAATGGGCAGTTGTGACAGTGAAAGAGAATCATTCAGTGGAAGTTCGTCAGTGAATACCGTGGTGAAGTGTTTGTTGAATTTTTCAGCGGAGTGTTCTACCGATAAGGTGCTGCCGTCTTCCCTCATTAATACTGCTGTTGAGTGGGTGCTTTTGGGGTTCACGATATTCCAAAAATTTTTAGGGTCCGTTTTCATGAGGTTAGGTAGCGTTTCGTTAAAGAATTTATCTTTCGCTTGAAAAATGATGCTGTGTGTTTCAGCTGAAATGTTTTCGTAAGCTTCCCAATCTTGGGGACAGTTCGAGCGACTTGCTTTTCTGTAAACCCTTTTCTTCTTGTTCAGGGCGCGTTTTACGTCTCGCGTGAACCATGGATCATCTGATCTAGAACTTAATGTTAGTTTAGAAACACAGGTAGCTTCAACTTCTTTAAGTTTATCCCGTTGATGATATTGCCACTAGTATAAATTCTGATAGTATTATTTCCACAGATGCTGGCATGCTTGTATGTGCCGCTGTTCAGAAGAGGACAAAGATGCGCGTGCAGAGAAAAACAATAGTCATACTGCCGTTGTTCGAATCAGTTTGACGTCCTTGTGTGCCATTATCTGCAGCTTACAGTTACGTTGTAACGTGACACTGGCGGAGGTGCTGGGTAATAGTCTATGCACTGTTACCACGAGGAAGATCTCGGTCCCAACATCGACGCCTTAGTAGAAACAGCCAACCTTCGACGCAGTCGGCGGCAACTAGTGGCATTACCCCCCTTATGTATGATGATATGTGTATGATGTGGAGTTTAACGTCTCAAAACCACCATATGATTATGAGAGACGCCGAAGTGGAGGGCTCCGGAAATTTCGACCACCTGGGGTTCTTTAACGTGCACCCAAATCTGAGCACACGGGCCTACCTGCATAGCGTGTTGTAGCGAAAAAGTTTCCAAGGACCTGCGTGGTTCTGTAAATACTCTACGGCCACGCAGAGGTTCCAGTTTAAACTTCCATTCATTCCTAAAAATTTTTCTAATGATATTCCTAATGCGAATCCCTTCTTTGCGTACTGCAAACACTTTTAGTATCTATCTATCTATCTATCTATCTATCTATCTATCTATCTATCTATCTATCTATCTATCTATCTATCTATCTATCTATCTATCTATCTATCTATCTATCTATCTGCTTACGTCTCGGTGCTCCCGTGATCACCCCCTAAACTTGGCGTGAAATTAGTATGGGAGGGTAAGAGGGTTTGACGAATATGACGCGCTGGATTGTGACATTACATGATTGTGACCGGATTGTGACATTACATGAGTAATGTCACAATCCTGTCGCGTACGTCGTCAAACACTAACCGCCTGACAGTGGCACATATATACCCGCGGGCGGGTATGTGCCACAGGTGATTGACACTTAGTATCTACGCAAGAACGACGAGAAGACACATCGGTAATTTTAGCACGTGAGCGTGAAGCGAAACCTGACATCGGCAGCATTGACTCGACAGAGTGCAAAGAATCAGTATCAGGGTCCCAGCAGGAATATAAGTCTGCTGTAGGCCTGAGTGCTCAGATTTGGGTGCACGTTAAAGGACCTCTCGTCAAGGATTCTACCACATAGTCACGCCAGGTCTCGGAACTGCTTTTCAAATAGGCGCCAATATTCGTGAAGCGTCCATTGTGCTTGCAGTGCTGGCTATCTAATTTTCTAAGCATTACATGTGCACTCCTATGATACAGCCGTCACGGCGAGTTACCTCCAATTGTTGTTAGGTGCCATGCACTGAATTTAATTTATTTAGCAGTGTCCAGGGCTACCGTCCTCGAGAGCACCTTGTGCTTCATATCAGCTTATCGCCTCTGGTGTTGCTAACACATGTTCCTGTTGGCATCGCTGCGCAAGTGCGAAGAACTGGTAATATAAACATCTGCAATTCTTCAACATGTGTCTGTGAATGGAACATTTGTACATATATTTAGCGTCATTATATCACGTGTCGCTCAACAAAACATTTACAACACGATCACCTTCCCTCCGCATGCTTCGAATTACGTCAACTCACAAGATTCGAGGGATTTGCCGAATTTATTTCTTGCAAGAGCGTAGCGGTTACAGACACCAGCGTGGGTCCACGGGCCCGACGTGCCATTCATGGGATACGCATATGACTCACATGGTCTTTTTTAGATTCACCTAAGGTGACTCGAACGTGAAAGCCATCTTCTTACTCGTATCAGTCGGTGTACTGGATCCTCCTCATCCACCCTGCGAAATCTTTCTGCCACAAATGTGTTTTTGCGCGGCCTCCTGGATCAGAGGCATCGCAAGCTTTCTGGCGTTACCCGCCTTTCCACTGCGTCCGTGTTCGGTCCACCTTTCACCAAACGACAATGTCCCATGATGACGACATCGTGACGTGATAGCGACGTACGTTCACATCGCAAGTGTTGGCGCTGTGTGACACCACAGTGGCGCCATGTTATACATAACTTGCCTTCGCGTCACTGTGGTCACCATTTTCAGGTACCAGCTGACTGAGATGCTGCGTGAACACGAACGCATGGAGCGAGAAACAGTGACGTCAGATTAGTGCCAGTTCCCCCTCCGATTCTTTGTGCTCCTCCTTGACGCAGCTGGTGAACAGAATGAAGTGGTGAGAGCACTAAAAACGCGGGGACCGAACGACTCTCTGTTCGCCCCTGCACTGACCCTCTCGAATAAGATGAGGAGTCATGGCGGCCGCCATCTTCAGATCAAGCCGTAGTTCTACACCCTGGCTACGCCACTGCTCAGGGCTCTAAATTAACTTTCACCATTTATCCATTAATTTGTAAAGTATTGAGAAAAGAAGAAACGGAAATTGTTTCCAGTAATCGGTAGCGTAATCTTCCGGGTCCAGTCAGTTACGAAGGGACGAGAGAAAGTTAGGTGGGCCAAGAGATTAAAGAGTTCGAAGGTAAAAGTGACAGCAGAAAGTACAAGACCGGATTGATTGGCGGGCCATGGCAGAGGCATTTGCCCTGTAGTGGGCATAGTCATGCTGATGATGATAATGATGAAGAATCTTCCGGATGCTTGAATGAATTGACGCAGTGCAGCCAGAATAGCCCTGCAACTTGGACTGAACTGATCGGCTCCAAACGGGCAAAGTTTAGATGGAGTGAACCCACCCTACCAGTCAAATCGCAAAAAAAAAAAAAATAAGACGATCTCATCCGCCCTACATTTGGCTTATCATCCTTAGTGGGTAAGTGTCAATCGTCCCGGGTGCATCATAAAGAACAAGCGCGTGCGTTCAGGGTAGAAGAAGAAGCGGGTCAGCGGAGGCTGACCGCTTTGCTGACCAGCGCCGCGTAAACACAGGGCCGTTTTCGGCTCGCTCACGCCAGGTCGCGGAGACGACACGGGTGCTGCCCCCACTGTTTCGGTAGACCGGACGCCATGGCCGAATCGTTCGTCTTCCGCAACAAGACCATGGGCCTGGAGAGCGCGGCACGTAGAGCCTTCAGCCGGCGGACTTGGCTCATCGTCGGGGTTATGACCTCTGCCATGCTGCTAATGTGTACTTCTGTGGCGGTGTTTCATCGGCGCTTCAACCTGACCGCCTACTTCCGCCACTCGCCAGCCGCCGCCGCTGCCGCCACAGAAGTCTGGGACCGACAGTCGACGGCGAACATGACGCTGCGCAAAAGCGACGTGTTGGAGCGGCAACAGCGAAGCAGTTCTACCCGCGGCATGGCTGTAGCAAAGAAAATCAAGCCGCGAGAGCTAGTGCAGGCTAAGATCAAGCGCAAGGCTCGCGCGAAGTCCACACTGCGGCGGCACGAGAACAGTTCCCGGGGGACTCACAAGGCGCTGACGAGACGAGGTGCTCCGCGAGGGCACCGAGACGGAGGAGAGGTCGTGGACGTAGACCAAGAGCTCGAGATCCTGCAACGGCCCTTCGCCGAGAGACCCCAAGTAGTTGAGGACGACGCCTCGCCGACCGGGAGAGTCGACGCTAAGAAGAAACAGTCTATAGCGGGAACCGTAGAAAATGTACAGAAGTCCGGGGCTCCTTTGGCATCCTCTCCAGGAGTCGACTCCAGCACCACGTCAGCCAGGATTGAACCTAGTAACAGTGACTTCACTAGAGACTCTTCAAAACCGCAGGAAGCGGAAGGGACGTCATCCACTGCCCAGACTACGTCAGGCATGCCAGTTTTCTCGACCAGCAGCAGCAAATTTTCCGCGACGCCACCTAAACGTATTCGCATGGTCAAGAAGAGGCGCAAGCTTCGGAGACTCGGCACGCTTCCGGCCTCAATGTCAAGTCCCGACTTGTCCAGAAGTTCCACTGTTGTTGCTGGAAACACCACTGCTGGAACACACACCACCAATACTGGAAGCGCACGGGCGAAGGAGGAAGAAGTGACGAAAAAAGAGCACGCACTGAATATCACTTCAAAATTGGCCAGCGGACTAAGTTCCGAGAACCCGGCGACAACAAAGGAACGAACCGCTGCCACTGATGTCGAGATTTCCGATGCTTCTAGTGGCAATAAATCTTCAAACTTGTCAAGAATAATACCCTCATCTATCCCGTTTGTGAAAGGTGTCACCTTTACCACGAAAGAACATCACCTTGCAGAAACATCAGGAGGTCAGGAGCCTGTGTCTAAAAAAGGAACAGTGGCCGGCGTCATTGGTTCGACACCACATGTTAATGTTGCAGGCGTGGAAAATTCTTCTGCGAGCGAACCGAAAAGCAGCTCCGCAGTTGCCAGTAGTAATGACGACACTGGTACAAGTGAATCGAACACATACGACTCAGTCAGCGGAACATCAAATTCTTCGCTCAACGAAGTTAGTTCCAGCGCTAAAATCGTCGTCGCAACTACGAACCTCGTTCACTACCCTAATCGCACTTCGCAGCATTGAAACTACTCAAACTCCAAGAATCAAGGCTACGTTTAATGACGCGAGCCTAGTCGACGTCGTGGCTAGAGGTGTCAACAAGTCCGCGGATGACGTCCTCGAAAAGATCCTCAACAAGGCGACGAAAGACAGACGAAACAACTCCGCGAACTCAGCGAAAGATAGCGCAAGCACAGCTCACACTTCGAAGGGCGTGGACGGAGGCGTAACTTGGAAGGAAGGAGCAGGCAACGCGAATTCAACCACAGCGGTTTCTAGCGCGCACACTTGGTTATCAACCGAGTCTAAAGAATCATCTAAAGTACGTGCCACGACGTATTTGACGGAACAGAATCGATCGACATCGATGAGTGTTGCGGCACGCAAGGTCTTCCTTTCTACAAGTTCAGCCACATCACCACAGCCTCCAGCTGCAGAGCCTTCGAGTACACAGTCATCTGCGATACCCTCGTCTGAAAAGCAAGGCTTGAGGTCGACATCAGAAAGCGGGGCCTTTGGGTCAAGTCCAGCTGCATCGCCGCAGTCTTCAGCTGCAGAACCTTCGAATACGCAACCATCTACAAAAACTTCATCTGAAACGAAAGGCTTGAAGTCTACATCAGAAGGCAGAGCCTTCGTGTCGACGATTCCGGCTGCAGAGCCTTCGAATACGCAGTCATTCGCAGCACCTTTATCTGGAAATGAAGGCATAAAGTCGACATCGGAAGTCAGGGTCTTTGCGTCAACAAGTCCAGCTGCAGAGCCTTCGCATGCGCAACCATCTGCAATACCATCATCAGAAAAGGAAGGCTTGAAGACTGAAACGCCGGCGAGAGAGTTGGCTACGAGGCGGCAAGCTAGGAAGGGCTCTCCTGAAAAACTGAGTTCAACGATCACTACATCGTTGCTCAAATCTTCAACACTGGTTCCCACTTCAGACAACCCGGCCGAAGTGATTGGTACATCAAAGGATGCCGGTCATCCTGATGAGATCGTACCCGAAACTGAAGCTGCGCCTACGTCCACCACCCTCGAGACGACCACACCGGCAACGACAACATCGACGTTCGCGTATTACACTGGCCAGGACGAGTGGATTCCAGAGTCGAGACGCAGATACATCGACGCGCTCAGCGGCTATTCCATTATTCTTAAGCCTGAACTTCGAGGGAAAGCACCACCAGCGCACCACGTCGTGGCGAGTAATGATGAATTGATCGCTCCCGGTGACCACGCGAGCCATCAAACACCGCGCAGTGCGGACGTGAGTGTCAGCGGCACAAGTGGGAAACCTGAGCATCATGGAATGCAAGCAAGAGAAACGTCTAAAGCAATTCTTAGGGAGCAGCAACCGACTTCGAAAGTCAACGTGAAGTCCGCTATGAGTGAGCTTTTCTCCTCACTGAACGAGGCAATACGGGAGGAAAGCAAACACGACGTAGGAGAGAGCGGTGAAGATATGCTGGACTACGGTGCGGTACCTCGCGATGTGACCTCTACGACTAAGCAGAACGCTTTTACAGTGCCAGACTTTGGACCTAACCTCAGAAACGGACAAAGCGAGTCGGGTACATCGACGCAGTCTAGCACTGAGTCTAGCACTGAGCCCACTAGCACTGAGTCGAGGGCGCGTGACAGAGTTTCCTACACTGTCAAACACACAGCTAAACCTTACGCTGAAACGCCTCCTAATGCTCTTGACATTGGGGCCGATTTGCCAGTAGCTGAATCGTCGAGTGGTCCAAACCAACCCGGCGTGCAACCCTTGGCTGACGATCACGCTGCTTCTTCCACCAGTGGCAGCACGAACAGCAGCATCGCTGCACGCAACTTTGCGAACGGGACCCGTGTCAAGTACGGCAACACGAGATCACCGCAAGACTCCGGAGATCTTGGCGAAAGAGTCGATGGAGAATGGAAACTCAACACCTACGCGATCTCCCCGAGTGAGGGACTCAAGCCGGTATTCTCTCGATGCTGACCACTCGGGAAGTCGAGCGGTCGTAACCACGACGGAAGGAATTGAACTGAAGACCTCTAGGCCTGACTTTCGCAGAACGGGGATCACATGCGTCTACAGAAAGGAACACGCAGGTTGGGTGAGTGGCAACACGACGTACGGACTCGATACCCTGCCCTACCAGTACTGTGCTTCCGTCGTGTACTGCTGCTTGGGGCTGCGTGAGGACTTCACCATTGAAGACCACGGAAACCACAGCGACTTCAAAAAGCTGGCGAAGATAAAGAGCGACAGCCCTGGCCTACATAATTTTGTGGTCATCAAAGCGGACAAATCTTCCGCACCATCTTTCAAACGCTTGGTATCTGGTACAATGCACCAAGACATATTCAACCTGCTTGCCGTGCACTGGATGAAGACCAGGAACATCGATGGAGTCTACCTGTACTGGCCTCAGATGGAAGACAGTGACGGCAGCAAACTGGTCAATGCATTCCGCTACCTCGTTGGCAGCTTCGTCAAGTCGAAGCTCAAGTTCGGCATCATCCTGCCCCCAGGGACGCGGTACTTCGCCAATATGTCGAATCTGAAGGCCCTGACCGCGAATCTAGACGGCTCGTATGACGCCGTTTTGCTGTCTCCACCAGAAATGGACCAGTCGGCTTACACGGGAAAGCTTTCGAGCCCCTCGCAAGCACTGGTCGGGGAATACGGCAAGTACCTCGGTGATCTCGCCGGCACCATGATCTGCCCGATGATACCGTTCTGGGGCAAGACGTTCAAGATGAAGGCGGTGCTCCAGGACTCGGGTCTGACACTGAGGCCCGTCGGTCGGGGTGGGGCGAGGATGACGAGTCGGGAACCTGGAAAGCTGACCTTCTTCGAGTTCTGCCGCGAGCTCGGAAACAGTCGGATCGTGTTTCCGAGCCGAGAGAACGCCATGATAGGCGACGAGTACGTGATGTTCCTGACGCCGGCGACTCTGAAGCATTACTTGGAGTCCTCAACGTCGTCGCGCACTTCATGGCGGTGCTTGGGTTCTTGGGGTCCCGAGTGGGACGACTTCGACGGTTCCTGCGGACTGGGCCGTTACCCGCTGCTAAGGACGTTGTACGAGTTCCACAAGAGAGCATTAAACGCACCAGGCGCGTTCAGCGTCAGCAAGACTGGCTAAAGCTGATAAAAGAAAAAAAAAGAAAAAAAGGGGTGCCCTTGTCTTAATTTATACGCTTATAGGTTAAACAATTAAGCAGGAGAAATTGCCTCATACAGGCTATAGCTGACGTTTTGGTAGAAGGACCTTTGTCAAACGCCTTTGACAAATGTGGGTGATATCTTTGACAAATCTAGATGATAGCCCCGCCGCGGTGATCTAGTGGCTGAGGTACTCGGCTGCTGACCCGCAGGTCGCGGGTTCGATTCCCGGCTGCGGCGGCTGCATTTCCGATGGAGGCGGAAATGTTGTAGGCCCGTGTGCTCAGATTTGGGTGCACGTTAAAGAACCCCAGGTGGTCCAAATTTCCGGAGCCCTCCACTACGGCGTCTCTCATAATTATATGGTGGTTTTGGGACGTTAAACCCCACATATCAATCAAATCTAGATATGCTTCGTGATATATATATATATATATATATATATATATATATATATATATATATATATATATATATATATATATATATTGTGTTACGTCAGTGCAACAGAACCTTACTGCACACGTAAACCAATTAGCTCAGAGTCCAATTATGAGGGAAGGCGTCTCGGCACCACGTGTCCCAGCGTGAGTATTGGTGCACGTTGTTCTTGACGTTTGTCTACAAAGCAGCTTCGTATTCCTTGTGGAGCTTTTAGTTCACCGAAACTAGTTCTTCAGCCTAAAACGTCTAAGCATACGCGAGATAACTCGGCGGTGTCTTGAAGTTTTCGGAGATCGCGGAGAATCGCAGCATGGTCTTCGGTGTAAACAGTGCTTGGAATGCAACATCAGCGGTGTTAATTATCGTCAAACAAGCGCCTGCACGGCCAACTCTGCACATTGAGCAATGAAGGGTCGGGGTCCAACTGAACGAAAGTATGAAGGAGACTTGCTGTTCCCCTTTTATGATTTGAGAAGCGCACCCCCCCGCTTTCCTTAAGATCTTACCTTACCTTTCCTTACCAAAACCTCACCAAGACGAATGGATGGGCGGATGCCGAACTTTACTGGGAGTCCTGAGGGGCTCGACGCTGGGACAGTCAGGCCTATTCCGTTCGCCGCATCGTGGGCCTTCTGAACAACCCACAGTTGGGTTTTGAAAGGGGAAAAAAATTGCAGCGCGATACAACACACGGACACACGAAGACTGGCACTTCTCTTTGCTCGCGTGTTTCCTCACGCTAATTTTTTTTTTTCCTTTCCGAAGTCAGAACTCGCTGGCCCAAGAAAAGCCATAGTTGGGCGCCTGCATCGGAGCTCTCCGAGTGCAAGAGAGGCCTGATAATGCGTACTGCCGCAAAAACTATGCTGAAGAGATTGGCGGGCTCTGAGCAGTTCTACGCGCTCCATTCTTTGCAGGCTAGATACCACAGCCGCCAAGGCAGGTCAGTGCAAGTGGTCGAAGTGATGCTAGTGGTTCTGTGTTGCCAAAGCGCAGCTTTGGTTAGCAAGTGCGGATGTCACCTTTCTACAATTGTTAGCGCTGTAGATACGCGCCAATACAGGCAGTGCGCTAAATCTTTCGAGTTGCCGCAATGAGCGATTTTTATGCTCAACAGGTGCTCCGATAAGAAGGCGCCAGAAACTGAGGCTGCATCTGGTACGTCCTCTGCCGGAGAGACGTCCACACCAGTGACTACAGTAACCCTCCTTCGCGGTAACCACCTTCAGCAGGGCATAGTAGCAGGTGAGAGCGAGCTACTGAATTGGCTGTGTCTGCGATCTTTCTGTGAATAAGTCTCTCTCTTCCACACCGAGTGTTAGGGGGAGCGTCCGAAACAGACATACACATGCTGAGGTAGAACATTGCCGTCTACCGAAACATCCGCTCCAGCGACGATTCCCCTGCTCAAGGATTTCAGGTGCGAAACTCCCTCGTGAATCAGCAAGTCGGCATCTCATGTAGTCACGGTACATCCTAACTTGATGACGTCATCCGGTCATCATGACGACACAAGGTCGACAAAATTTGTGACGCAATCATGTAGTAGCGAAGAACCTTAGGGTGTTCGCGTCTAATGTCGTCACGGTCCATCGTAAAAACGGGTACGCCCCCGAAAATTGGGTAAGTCCTACTTCTTCCCACCGATCCGATAAACATAAAGGAGGCAACAGTTAGCCCAACAAGCAGCCGACGACGTTAGCTGAAACACCCTTTCTTCATGCCGTAGGGAGCAAAAGAAAAAGAAGCACTTAAAAGCTGCATTCCGACGCACTTTTCCGACGGCGTTAGTAGAAAGGAAACGCCCTTCCCTATAGGGAAGGGTGTTTCCACTAACATTGTCTTCTTCTCTTCCCTATAGGTGTGTTTCAACTATGGAGGACCGTCCCTATAGGTGTGAAACCCTTCCCGAAGGATGTTTCATCTAGGGATGGAGGAGGAGACAATGTTATTGGATATGAAACAACCTTCCCCATAGGGAAGGGTATGTTTCATCTAGGGAGGAGCTTCCCTATATGTGTGAACCACCCATGGTGTTTCATCTAGACAGGAGCTCAAGAGGTGCGAAAGGGGAAGAAAGCTAGGGAGGAGCGAAGCATGTATACATGCTTCGTTCTTCCCAAGCTTTTTTGTTTTAGCGGCGACGCACCTCGAGTCCCTCCATCCCACGGTGCGTGCTCCGTCCGTAAACGGACACCCGGCGTCTAAAGGAGACGTAGAAATCGCAATATCCGTGAACAAAAAAAGAGTTATCGAAAGGCTGTCAACTAGATGAAGCAAAATAAAAGGCCACGAGACCGGAAAAACACCGACATTTAACCAGCCATCGATCAAAGCATATGACGAAACAAAAGGTGAACAAGAACAAAAGGCTGCAACCTAAAACAAAGTAGGAGACTGCATTTCGTGATTCTATGCACACTGCTTCGCACTATCATCAGCATTCGCTTCGTGATATGCAGTTTTTTTAATCGTCTATTCAGGAATTCTTCTTCGCCCGAAATTCTGCCATGTTTCGATTTCCACAAGGCGTTAGTGGTGAACGGTGCCTTAATGGCTACGCCAGTATGGTCGACGACGTAGGCAGAATTAGTGTTAAGGCTGGTGCACACCGGCGACTAGCAGCGGTCGCGCGACCATTTGCGACTGGTCGCAACCAGTCGCGAACGGTCGCAAACGGTCGCAAAGCGACTGCGTTGGCCAGTCGCTTC
This sequence comes from Rhipicephalus microplus, assembly GCF_013339725.1. Classification (NCBI taxonomy): domain Eukaryota; kingdom Metazoa; phylum Arthropoda; class Arachnida; order Ixodida; family Ixodidae; genus Rhipicephalus; species Rhipicephalus microplus. The sequence continues at coordinate 114,621,759 of NC_051167.1, read as the reverse complement.
TTGACCGATTTTTCAGTCGCGCGACTGCAGTCGCAAAGCTGCTTAACCAATCAGCGATGCTCAATTTTTTTTTCATTGCGCTGGCTTCCTGCCGCCAGATACAAACGAGTGCGTTCCTCTAGGTCTGTGGCACCATGGCCACCACGGAATACTTGGCTTGGAGATGGCGGGCCGCAGCAACTCGAGCAAATTGTCGAATTTACGTGGTGGCATTCGCAAGAAGCTAAACACCGTCAAAGTAAAGAGAAAATAAATTGTGCACTGTCTTTTCCCCGTATTCGGAAACTTTTTTTTGTCTTGAACTTGACTTGTCAGCGCATTCAACGCAGCGTGTTTGGAAGGCGTTTGTACTTCATGCCTTGGCAACGACTTAAGACTCCACGTTCGAGACGCATTTGTGCTGCATTGTAGGCTGTGGCAAGTCAAGGGAAATTTAAGGATGGTTTCTGAATACGTACGACTCTCGGAAATACTCCTCGTCGTGTCAGCGCAGCTCTGAAGGCAGGCGGCTTGCATGGCCGGTCAATTCCCGCGATCGAAAGGATGGTCACATCCACTATGGGCTTTTTTTTTCTTTGGAGGCATCTGTGATGCCGGCGCTGACACCATGGCACAGTGCATCAGCACCATGAAATTGTCTTGTTCTTCGCTTGAATCGAACTTGACGCTGTTGGGAACGCTGTGCGAGAACGGACTCAGCTGGCGGCGATCAGCTGATCGCGCCGGTCTCAGGAGTTCTCGCTCATAACGAGATCCGGACGTGACTCTCCGGTTTTGCGACTTCCGGTCGCTCGCATGCAGCCTCTGTCGGTGTGAACATCAGTCGCTTTTTGGTCGCCAGTCGCGAATGGTCGCGCGACCGCTGCTAGTCGCCGGTGTGCACCAGCCTTTACTGTATATGCTACCTTTAGGTAGCATATACCTAAAGGTAGCATATACAGCAACTTTAGGCAGAATTATTCGCGCAGGGCACGGCGAGACAGTGTAGAAGCGTCTTCCACGCTCCTATGTCGGGCAGCTTACGCATGACTTTGTGACAACTCAATGAACGCGTACGTTACGAAAGGATATTGCGGTGGAGCGTGTGCAATGACTGTTGGAAGGAAAGAGACCGGTGTTCCCCTATATATATATATATATATATATATTATATATATATATATATATATATATATATATATATATATATATATATATATATATATATATATATATATATATATATATATTATATATATATATATATATATATATATATATATAATCTCGCGTCACCGTTCTTTGAGCCCCGCCGCGGTGGTCTAGTGGCTAAGGTACTCGGCTGCTGACCCGCAGGTCGCGGGTTCAAATCCCGGCTGCGGCGGCTGCATTTCCGATGGAGGCGGAAATGTCGAGGCCCGTGTGCTCAGATTTGGGTGCACGTTAAAGAACCCGAGGTGGTCAAAATTTCCGGAGCCCTCCACTACGGCGTCTCTCATAATCATATGGTGGTTTTGGGACGTTAAACCCCACAAATCAATCACTCAACCGTTCTTTGAGGACAAATTCACGTGGTTTACAAGCGGCAATACGCGAACGCCAATTCGGTATTCGTAGGTGTCCGCGCTGAAAGGGACCCTGAAATGGTTTCGACGATTTTTGACAAACACATTGGGCCGGTAGAGGTAGACGAAGTCCCACGTGTAATTTAGAGACCAATTTGCGCTCTCTGCGTAAGCTGTGTAATTTATTACAACGTTTTAAAGCTACGAATCGCTCCAGATCGCTACGACTCAGCCAAACGCGCTTTCAAACGTCCATAAACCAAGCGACGCGCTCTGCCCCACTGACGTCATCGTTTTCAGCTGATCCGATTGGCTGTGCCACTCGCAGCACAGACTTCCGGTATCGAATCGGCGGCGGGATTTACGCCACATCGTGACGCAGGAGTCGTGAAAACGGAGCTTAGTCCAACGCCGACGTTGCTTAGCCCCGAGCGCTCGAAGGAAGAGTTGAGGGTGAAAGGCGGGACGCAAGAGGAGTGTACTTCTTCAGTGCTCGTAGCTCCATTATTAATGGGTGTTTCGACTCAACTCTGGTGCCAACGATTTTCTCCAGTAGTGGTCTCATCAAAACGGAATGAAAAAAAAAAAAAAACGTTTCAGGGATCGTTCGCGCAAACTGGTTTCACGTCCAAACGAAGCTTTATGTGGGACAGCGCACTTTACAAAATGTCACCACTGTAACTGTAGACTTCGTTACAGGACGATAACAAGAAGAGCGCCGGTCAGAACTGTGGTCCATCGCAACTTGCGATACCAGCTCCTAGTGGAGGAATGTTTAATAAAATTAGTATTCAAAAGAGGTGGGGCACTCTCTTTTTATCAAGGGAGGGGGGAGTTCAATATCCAATATCTTCACTTATTGGGACCTATCCAGTAATTAGTTGAAGTGTGGAGTCACAGCCATGAACCTCTTTTTTAAAATTATGACGAACAATCTTTGTTGTAATCCAAGAACAGCTTACTTCACACCTTCAACCCCAGGAGAAAAGGTGCCGTTGTGCGCGCGTCGTCACTTCACTTTCGTTTTTTTTTGCATTTGTTGCATACATCGAGTTCTTTCGGACTTGTTCTGCCTGCTGTGCGGGTCTTTGTGTGATGTGGAGGGCGTAGTGGCACCAAGGTCAAATTTCATTCTTCCCAACGGAATAAAGTTGTTCTCTCTCTCTCCCATCGGAAAACCTGCGCACGCATATGCTGCACTCGGTTACCATAGATGGATGGATGTATGTATGTTGCTGTACCCTTTAGATCGGGCGGCGGCTAACGCCACCTAGACGTAATACTTAGTGAACTAACCGCTAGATTTATCTTTTTTTCCCCTTTAAATAGTAAAGTTGGACGGGTACTTTGCAGTGAAGGGTTTAATTTTCACTCGTGCCTTGTACTTTAGCCACCAATCAGATAACCTCCTTCTAGTTAAGTCTACCCGCTTAAAGGTCTATTTTGCCCTCCCTGTCCCTAAACCCCAGTGCTTTGAAAACTCTGCGCCATCATGGCAGCCGAAAACAGAACGCACCCGGCGTGCATTCAATGCGGCAATTTCAGAGAACGAGCCTTGGGTTCCGACGCCAAATCACCGTTCCAGTCAACGTGCTGTTAAATGTTTAAGGAGCAAAAAGAATTTACGAAAAAAAATAGTTGTCAACCGTTTTCATAAGCTATAGAATGTGCTTAGAGAACTCCACCCTTCCCGCTATACAAAGCCAGAAAACGGTGTTGCGTGTGACTTTGACCTTGAAGCGCAGCCAAGGTCAATTTCCTCCTCGAACGTGCCTCGTCATAGCCATGGGCATGCGCAGTACCGATTCTTCCACCTATCCGCGCGCCCCCTTTTTTCCCCGTCGGACGGCGAGAGCACGCGCTTTGAGACCCAAACGCTTGTCATTGGGCACTGCGCCGTGCTCCCGACCGGGTTGCAGAGAGATTAGGTGCATTTTCGTATCTTCTAACCACTACCACCACCAAGCTTGATCACGTGAATCGCGCGTCGGCGATGCGAGATGTGGACAGCGTGTCGTGTCGCTGCAGGGCGCCGATGCACAAGACAACGCCGCGGCACGCCTCTCGTAGTAGTTGCTGCTATCGCTTGACAAGGTTGGCTTTACAGCATTCAACCACGGCAATATTTTTCCAGTTTCAACCACAGTTCTTTGTCACCATATCTAAAAATTTGCCCACTATATCGGCCGCTATGTCCTCTACACAGGAACAGGTGTCTGTGAAATTTGAAGAATCAGACCAATTTAGACTCAAGGCTCGAACAAATGACTAAATCTGCTTCAAGACTCAAACTTTTCTAGCCATGGTGATTGCACGAAAGTGAAACTAGTTTTTATTTCTACATGAATGAATAGAAATGAAATTGTTGATAAACAAAGAACTGCTTTATGGTCCACTGCTAAGGGAAACTCTGATGAAGCCTTTTATATTGCTCGCTCCATAACTCCAAGTGGATGTGAAAACATAGTCCGCATATGGCACCAGTCAGTCAAAGAAGGAGTCGGAGCTGTCAGTCACCCGTAGTCTGACTTAACCACCTGTACGTAGTCTGGCAAATCTAAGCCATTATGCTTTTGCAGGGGAGTGAAATCCAGACACACTGCATGCAAATCCTCACTTCAACAGAGGCCTCATCTCTACGCTGACTTCATTAAGTTAACGCGGCACTCGAGAGCATATCAAGCTGAATTCCATTGTAGTAGTGTGTTTAATCAGTAAATGTTTCAAAGGTCAGTTGCCCAAAATGAATGTACATTACCGTGATGAACTATCGATGCTTTGGTTGTAGTGTGGCATTCCACATTGCACAAACGCCCGTCTTGACCCTACATAGGCGCTGCAACTTACTAAGGGGAGCAAACAACAAAAAGACAAGAGCACAGTTTTGGTCGAAAGTTCTAAAGCTACTTTGCCGGTGGCTGCAACGTTTCAGTTTCTGGTCACACGTAACCCAGCTGGTGCTCCAAAGCTGTATCCTCACCAGTCTGAGCCTCGCACGCTGCAAGCCACAAAACCTCCAACATGATTTCACCGGCCAAAGAGGCTTTGAAAAGCTTCCTAGATTGGAAATTAAGCCACAAGAGTGAAGCTGTGCCCACTCCAAGATGGTGGAAGCGACTGCCATCCTAGTCGAGGCGGGCTTAATGCTGTTCAGCAAATAAAAAGGCAATGTTTTTCTCTCACACCCTTTAAGATTATGGCTAATTTTCCTGCTCAATGTTGCTGAGATGTACTTAAGTTAAAGTTTTACAAAATAAACCGCATAGTCTTGTTAAATTTTTTTGGAGGTAAAGTCATCATTACTCATCACTCATCTCTATATGTTACTTTAATCAGAAATGATCTCTTATTTTAGAATAACCTAGCATTCACACTAACAGAGCTTAACAACTTCACCTCTAAGCGGGCACCACACTAAAGAAGCATTTCCAAAATATAGGTTGGGGCGATGCTGGTAACACTTTATCCAGTAAAATGATGCCATAGCTTCTACTCCAGTATTATTTTTTTAAGCCTCCTTGCATGGACTAGACAAATGCCATGTCTGGTCATGTTCATATTAGCTTCCAATCTTCTGACAAGAACTGCACATAGCGACACCACTCCCATTATTTGATTTGCCATTTTAAACATGTCATCTGTTCTGTAGTTTAGACAAGCAATGAAAAACGCCAAGGGAATCAGAAGTTTTCCTTGATACAAAGGAATATGTACATCATAAATTACAAAGTACAGAAGTCGATGCGTGTGAATAGTAATGAGGTTTCGCAAAATAAACAGCACCACGTAAGCACAAAACAAACACGCTGACTCATTTTGCAACATAATAAGACAATTGGAAAATATATATCTCAACAGTGCATTGCAGATCCTTAGCACTAGACAATAAAATAGCAATTAGTGCTTAATGTACCCAGAATATGATTCAGAGACCTAAGCCAGAGCTGCTGAGTCACTCACCAATATAGTTTGCTGGATATAGCTCCAAACACTTTGCCATCTCGCCCAAAAGTGTACCGATACTACAAATTCTGACAGTCAAAACTAAGTGCTGCCCTATATTTTAAGTCCTCTGACGGTTATACTCTGCACAGAAACACTTTTCTTTGGCTCCGGAAGCTGCTCGATTTGACTTTTCAGCACTACATTCTCATTTCTGAATCCAAGTCAAGCCATTTCAAGACATCCGGGTGCAAAATCACTTCTCCTACAGATAGGCACTTGAGAGCATACATTACGGAAGTGCCTAGTTTACGACGCACGAGTCCTTTCAACTCACAGTACAAACATTCAGATTCAAGCGTTAGGGCACCGCGGACAGACTGCTGAAAAAGAGATGCTGGCAGACTAACCACAGATGTGTGCAAAAATATTTTGGTATAAGTGCCACAGAGACAAAGGGCTGCTTTCCCAGATGTGCGAAAAAAAAATCGGTAAGGCTGCAAGCTTCTTCATGGCCATCCTTCAGTTAAGTCGCAGAAAAAGGGTGCGGAAAAGTTCTATCTAGCGAATGTGCATGACAAAACAACAGAAGTTTTTCTAATGGATTTGATAACAGAGCCGTGAGAACTTGGAGTAGCAGTGCAGTGCATAAAAAAAATGGTAAGCAACATTTAACCAATGACTGAAACACCAAAAAATCAGGGTTACACAAAAGAAGGGCAGCAGTGTTTTCTTTTTTTGTATGTGTGTGAGGGGTGAGGTAATGGAATTGAAAAAAATTAGTGCTTCATTAAAGAATCTAATCCTCCATGTTCAGCTGTGTTTGTGGAACTATTGCTGCAAAGTTGTGCTTTTAGAAAGCAAGTGACTAGTTGCGAAAAAAAAAATAATAACATCCAAATGGAACAGCCCAAGCAATAAAAGCAAACACCAGAGCATCTGAATTCCCCATTAGAACTCTGGTTGCGCCACAGTCGTCTGAATGTTGCAACTGGCAATGCTGACAACACCGATTTCAAGCAAGTCGCGAGCTATTACGGCAACGGCAAATCTGAACGAGACAGTGCAGCGATCGTTAGGACAGCAGTCAGCAATGAGCCGTTACTCTACACTTTACAGAGAACAACCAGTGAAAACAACTCGGGCAAAAGACTTTGAAAAGCACAAGCTGACGGCAGTGAAAAGACTGCTAAAAAAATTTCTTAATCACCCCTCCAAAGCTCCATCTGGGAAAGCAGAGACCGTGTTACACAGCAGGCCTGCAGGATGCGTCAGCTGAGGCATTCCAAAACGCTGTCATCGGGAAGATCGATCGACTACAAGCATACCTTCGATACCTTCGCCAAAACAGATCGCTAATTAATTTCGTTGAGGCTGGAAAACACGTGAGGCCACTTGTGCTGTAAGTATGCACCAAGTGCATTAGTTACGAGACACATTCTGTTTGAAGAAAACAAAACAGTAATAGCAAGGAATTCACGGCCACCGTGACACTACCCCGGTGATGTGCTTTGCAACACGACGAGGTAGCGAATCCAGAATGAGCCATCGGAAGTACACAAAGTCGAGAGCTTCTCGCTGTTTTTGCTGACTAGTGTCCAGCAGCTGGAAGAGACGGGCCGACGGCTAGACAAATAACGATCGTGACCAGTAAATACCACGAAAGTGGAGCTGTTCGGTAAAAGAAGAAAAAAAAAAAAAAAAACGGAATGAAGGAGTCGGAAAGGAACAGTACAAAGCAAGCCGCAGCTAGTATTTGTCTCGCTCTCAAGCCATTCATCCATTGACATTTATGCGCAAAACGAAAACAAGCAACAGCTATGAGGATTCACACTGAAATCAGGAAAGAAAAACTGCACACTTCCCTCACCCGTACGACGTGCTTGTCACATTATGCACGTCCGTCTTATGCTTCGCGCCAAACTGTAGTCGAACCTTCTCGGCCATCTCTTGTCCTCCACATGAATGCACAAACACAGGCACACACGCATCACACCCTCTCCAGTTTAAGAGTACTTTCTTTTGCATGTTCTTCACCTCCTCCGTCCATTTCTCAAGAAACATGGAGGATTGGGTCGGTGTTGACGCACCCCGCACGATGCCGCCGGCGCACGTGGACGCGCAGTGCAGGCGGTGGGCAAGGCACGTAATCGGCGCGGCTCAGTCGATTTTGACGGCCGCGTATATCTTGCAGAGGAAGAAGTACGCAGCGTAGAAACCGATGGTTCCAGTCAGGAGCCAGAAAGTCAGTACCATGATGCACGTGTAGCCGAAGTACAAGAGAGTCGGAATGAACTCGGTAATCTCGAGCTGCAAAACAGTCAACAAACAGGTTCACTTCTCACGAAAAGTATGGCACCGGCGTCACTGAATACTTTCGATTAATAAGCCACAGTAAGTGCACCTGCAATCTGCTTCTAAAATGTGTCGCGAGAAGATGGACAAGAATGGATGAATGAGGAGAGCTTCAGCTAGGACTTCATATTTTTTTTAAAGACTTTTCACCGTTAAGAGCTGCCATCTTTGGCAAAGTGTGTGACGCTTCTTCTACCGCCTACAAAACTCCCTTGGGTAGGTGAGGATTATAATCCCTCAGAAGGGTAGAAGTTTTAACGGGCCAAGGGAGTCCTGTAACTCTCCTGGTTACCGTGACGTACAACCCATAGATAGTTCATCACATTCTTTTCTGGTGCACAGGAACATGCTGAGAAGTAAGTAAGCACCATCCTGTATAAATCTTTTTATTCACAGGACTAAACACCTTAGTGAAAGGGAGTTCCCAAGTTAAACAATGGGGAGTTTAGGATGAATACACAAAGGAGTCTACTCTAGAGATCAGAGTTGAAGGAGCCGTATAATATTCAAGTTGAAACTGCCATAGTTTCCTACAGGTGCTCTTAGGTACATTTAATTTCTAGTACTGCCTAAATACAGTGAGCTGTGTAAATCAAAGGAAGTTTGTAAACATTGGTCTGGAGAGGCAGTCCCAAGGCGTAGTTGGTAAACACCATCCCGTCAAAGCAGTATTCATGATTCGACTCCCGACAGTGCAGTTTCGCAAAAAAAGGGGCGAAAATAAGTAAACAAATGTGTCATTACCTTGGTGGCAAAGTAGAATACGGCATAGGCAAACACGTAGAGTGCAGATCCGCCGGACACTATCAACGATCTCCACCACCAGTGGTAGTTCTGAGATGAGCATGAAATGTTGTGTGGCGGTGGGCACCAGATGCAAGGAAAAAGAAGGACGAGAGAGAGAGAAAAAAAAACGTCGGTTATTAAAGGGGCCCTGCAGCACCTTTTTTCGACTACCTATGGAATGGATTAATTAAAGTGGCTTATTGCCTCACGAATTCACCTGCCGCAAACATATTTAGCTTGCGCCCAGTACGAACGTAATAACAAAGGTTTGTCGCACGCTGCAATTGCATTCCCCCTTCTCTAGCCCCGACTAAAGTGCTGAAAGCTAAGCAGGGAGGGATGGCATGAGGCTTTTCTTCACAGCTTTTCTTTCACAGCCACTGAGCACCCACTTGAAAAAAGTGTATGGCATATGAGAATAATTACAATAAATCTAATAAATTATGATCAGAACTTGTAGTTTCGCACGCAGCAGATCCAGCAAGATAAAGCCAGGTCGAAATAATAAACATATCGTTTACTCCATCGCTTGTGTGATTGCACTCTCAAGCTTGCTACTGGCATAGAAGAAGCGTTTAACGCGAAAATAGCGTGAAAGCCACATCGCGGAGTACTCACCTCACCACAGAGCTGGAAATACACCATCACAATGGAGATCTGTGAGCAGGAAATTATGAGGATGATGAAAACGAGGAAGAGGAATCCAAACAGGTAGTAGAACTGGTTCTCCCACAGGGCCTGAAGAAGAGGGAAAAAAAAAGGGAGGGTGGGGGGAGAGAAGAGTTTTGTGAGAGCGTACAGCCATGAGACAGGCACACACTGAAGCGGAGAAACATTTGCCAAGCGAGTGTGTATCGCAAGACTGCCGATACAACGCAAGGATGATCATACTCACAGAAAAGATGAAGAAGAGCTCAATAAACATGGCTCCGAAAGGAAGGATCCCTGCCATCAGTGTGCTGAAAAAGAGGGCAGACAAAGAAGGGCCGGGTTGGGTTCGGGGGCATAATTGAAGCCCATACGCGACGTGAAAACAAGCCCATTCCGCTTTATTTCCTCCCGCCAGGTGACACTCTCTGCTTCAACACCGGTCATACCCCTACAAGAGCTCATTATATTCTGGTACAGGTTGTGACAAGGGCCTAAAGGGCAGTAATTATTTTTCAGTTCACAGTTCTCGCTAAACGAATGTGTGTGAGTGAGAAATTGCAAGTATTAATGCGACTGAGGAAGAGCATGCATGGGCATGTGCTCAAGTGTGAAAGAGTGCCCTTCCAGCAACCTAAACATTTCACAGCTCGGCACTTTTAACACAGTCAAGCAGCTGCTTTCGGATCACTACAGCATCTTTGGAGGGCACTGCGTAAAGCGCGAGGCTTGCGAGAGATGCGGTGTTGAGCTGTGTAAAACATTGTTGGCGCAAACTTGAAAGAAGATACTCGGAAAAGTGCTTTTCCGAGTCCCTTCTTTTGTCTTCTTTCAAGTTTGCGCCAACGATGTTTTACACAGCTACACACCAACTAGCCCGACAGCATACGTTACTAAGCAATGTTGACATTTTAGGGCATGCGCAGGTGTTACTCTGAAGAACTAAAGGTTCTTCACATTAACTGTTGCGAGGGCTTGCAGTAGACAAACTCGGGTCTTTTTACCATGTGGTGGCACTGGCCTGCGTTCTTATGCTTGCCAACCACTGTTTCATGCCCATTTTCGCAAACTTATGCTAGTACTATGTAGATATAAAATGCCTAAACAAAACCTGTGCGCAGTGGCGCAGTACTATGTCCCGATCTGTCACATGCTTGAAAAATGGCAACTATTGCCACAGATATCTTGATGAAACAGCTTTGTGTTCTTTTTATGTGCCTTCTTTTACTGAACAAATTGAACTCGTTCAACCTCTCACCGTTGGTGTCGCTTCTATGAATAGCTGTTTTTCTGCTCCTCTGCAGTCATTTGGACGTCAATGAAGTGAGAACGCCCATATTCTGTGACAAACTGCTGCCATATATGTTTTTGCAAACTTAGGCAGAGGCTTGAGAGAACTATTCAGTGCAGTAATGTACTGATTGTATAGTAGAGCAACGTGGTAAAAATGACCGTGTGTATGGTACGGTGCACACTCAAACCTCTTTATAACGAAGTTGAAGGGGAGCCACAACTAATTTGTTATATCGGTTATTTCGTTATATCGATTATAACAGTTTGTCGCAATGTATGCTCAGATGGAAGCACACCTATAAGAATGCAAAGAAGGAGACCGCCTCATGGCCCGATTTACCGCTACGCGACCACGCGTGCGATGGAAAATAAACACAGTTGAACCTCATTAATTCGAACGCACTTAATTCGAACTTCCGGTTAATTCGAACTCGCGCTGTGGTCCTGTCAAAGCTATGTGTTCTGAACGTGAAAGCACTTGCGACGGTTAATTCGAACATACCGCGCTCCGAAAATGCTCTCAGCACCTGGGCAATCTCATGGCAGCACCTCTCAACGCTGCGCCCGAAGAAGGAAAAGACGACAAGGAAAGAAAAGACTGTGGCGGATTGTTTGCTCTTTCTCAAATGCCGATATGCGAAGCGCCTGTGCCTCGCTTCTCCCTTTTCTTCTCTGAACATAGAGACCCTCCTACTTTGAAGGCCGCGCGGGGAGAGAGAGAAAAAAAAAGGAAAGCTGTCACGGAGAGTTGGCTCTCTCTCTAATGCCGATCTGCTTCTCTCCGTGGGGAGACACTCCTCCTTTCTCGGTGCAGACGGTAGCAGCGGAGACAGTCACTGCCATCGTTTCTAGAGAGTGTTGGCGCTGGACTTAGCCGCGTGCTACTATGCTTTGCAAACTGCGTGTGAAATCGATTGACTTGCTGTAAGGCAAACATGTGGAGACGTGCATCACCAATTACTTCAATTAATAACGGATGTCCTATTATTTGTGAATAAAAGTCTTCTGAAGCTTCCCCATCGTGTGTTCTTAAGTGAGAGGGAAATCGCTTTGCACTGCCGCACCGCTTCTTGGTCATGCGACCGGCTGAGCACTTTCTCAATCCTTTTCGCTGGCTGTGTGCGGAGGACTGCTATCTCGGCAGCGCGTGGCGCGACTGTAAGGTCGGCGCAGCAGTTTTGAAAGAGCTGCGCCGAACGAGCGTCAAACACCGCAGAAAAGGATATTGTTATATTCATTTACCAGTCAATTTCACTTCATTACAACGAGGTTTAAAATGCATGGTTCTCAATGAAGCTTTCAAGGGGAATTTCATTTGCTTCGTTATATCCCATTATGTTATAAGGAGGTTTGAGTGATGCTGTATGCTAAGGTGTAAATTTAAATTCAAAGGATTCCTAAATCACTTCTCACATCCTTATTTTTGAGGTGCTGTGCATTCACGCATCATAAATGCAATATGTGAGTGCTATGCGCTAAGAGAAACACCACCAGGAGTGTTGAAGGAGACTACAGTGAACAAGTACTGACTAGCGCCACACCACTCGTACATTCCATCCCCATTGGCAGAATTAAGGGGGGACGCGGCACTTTGGGACCGAAAATCAGCCAAAAAATCGAGTTTTCACGGACCTTCTTTTCGCGTTCCCGACATCATTGCGCACCTATTTACAAAATTTCATAGCCGAATACCATCAACTTTTATCGTTATTCAACTTTAAAAAACCGAAAACGGGCGTCCTGCCCTTTAAATTGAGGGCGAATAGCGCAGGTTTCGGCTCTACGATACGCGGGAACTACACGCTCGATCGGCGCCATTTTGGTCTTGTTTGAAAGAACGCATTTTCAGCTGTTTTTTTTATTCAGTAAGCAACATTGAGCGTTTCCCCGGCTCGAAAAACGGGGCCTCAAAGACGAAGAGCCGCGCTCACTGCCATTGGCTAAACGGCGCACGTGACTGAAATGGCGCTTTCCGGTTGGCTGGAAGCTCGCGGCTTGCGCCTGCATACGCGACCCCCCGCCATTTTGAAAGGGTTACCGCTGTGACGCCTCGAAATTGGCAGAGCACTCTGAAGCTTCTGATCGTATCGCCATGCCTGGAAACGCAAAAAAGTATCGGACCGTGCACGCATTTGGTCACAGGAAACGCAAAGGTCGTGGGAGAAAGTCTACGAAGTCATCAGAGCCCTTGGTTGACTCCGACGAACGATGTGTCGACGCTCCGCGGCCGTTCAGCGATGGTGCGACCGAGCGCGTTGCCTCCGACGACGATGACGGTGAAGCGAACTCCGGACGACTACGAATCGACGCCAAGGTGGTGACAAATGCCGAAGTTGAAGAAAATCATGCCCGGGAGAAAGCGACGCTCGACCGGCTTTCATCGGCGCCAGCAACTGCACGGAAAATTGACTTTTTCACCGCGAGTTGTAGCGAGGCAACCGCACAGGACTCGGACCACGCTGCTCCTTATCTGCTTATGCATCTAGATATCCTAAACGCGATAATGGGTGCCTTGTGTTGCAAAGCCTGCCACGGACCGGCTACGATCGTCAGAGGGGATCGGGACTACGGACTTGCCGTGAAAGTGCTAGTGCAGTGCGAAAGGTGCGGCGAGATCGCGAATGAATGGACTTCGCCCCGCGCGAACGGCACGAAAACGTGCAATCCGTTTGAAGTAAATCTTCTCGCTTCGAGGGCGATGGTGGCTACCGGCAACGGCCAAACGAAAATGAACGATATTTTCGCAACAATGGGCATCTCACACCGCGGTATGCACCACAAGACGTTTCAGCGGCATTTGAAGAACACGCTGGCACCCGCTGCAACGCGAGCGGCTGAGTCCGCTATGAGCGAATGTGCGGAAAAGGTTAGAACAATTTATGATGACTTGTGCTTCGGCCACCGGGGCAATATTGCCGTTAGCTACGACGGCACGTGGAAGACGCGAGGCCATTCTTCCCACATCGGCGTGGGCACAGTTATCGAATTATTTAGTGGCTACGTGTTGGACTACGTCGTTCTTTCCAACTTTTGCCTAGGCTGCGAGGTGGGCCCAAAGCCTAGTAGTGAGGGCTATCAAGAATGGAAGGCTAACCACAAATGCCAAAAAAATACGAACAGCAAAGCGGGGCAAATGGAAGTGGAGGTGGCTCTAATTCTATTTCAGAGGTCGCTTGAACGCCATGGCCTGCACTACACAACTATGCTGTCTGATGGAGACTCTAGGACATTTTGCGCCATACAAGACGCCAAGGTGTATGGTTACATTGACGTGCGGAAGGAAGACTGTATTAATCATGTACAGAAACGGATGGGCACCGCATTGAGAAACCTGGTGCAGAAACAAAAGTGCGATGGGAAAAGAGGCCTTGGTGGGAAAGGCAGGCTCACAGGTGAGCTGATCACCAGGCTGAGCACATATTATGGCCGGGCTCTGAAATCGCATGAAGGTGACGTGGGCGAGATGCAAAAGGCTGTGATGGCCACATACCGCCACGTCACCTCCACTGACGAATGCTCGGACCACAGTCTGTGCCCAGCTGGTGAAACTTCATGGTGTCGGCACAATGCCGCAAAAGCAAAGGGTGAGCCCGACCCCAGGCATGCCTACAATCTACCGAAAGACGTGGCAGAGGCATTACTACCGGTTTATACCCGGCTTTCGGAAAGAGCCCTGCTTCAGAGGTGCGAACGCGGCAAAACGCAGAACTCCAACGAGAGCCTACATTCGGTAATCTGGAGTTTGGCCCCCAAGGAGCACCATGCGTCCCTGTTCGCTGTTGAAGCAGCTGTTGCAGAAGCAGTGCTGCGCTTCAACACGGGCAATTTGAATTCTGCAACGGCAATCTTAGGTGAAATGGACATGAATGCGACAAGTACTGGTGCCAGGAGAGCGAGAGAAAAAGACCACCGTCGCAGCATTGTCTCCAACAAGAAAAGAACAGCCTCATTGGAACTCCGGAAGCTAGTGAAGAGGAGGCATGAGCACAGAATGCATTCAGACTATGCTTCTGGTGCGTTTTGAGGTTGTCTTGTTGCATCTTCTGCAATAAAAATGTGTGCCCACGTTTTTTCTCGATTTCTCAAAACGACAATTTTCATGTGCTTCCCATTATGCCGGAGCAATATCTCTTGTTCTATCTGGGTTATCATTACGATTTCTTTTTTGTTTCGAAGATAAATGCAGGGGATGTGTCGTAAAGTAAGTTTTATTGTAATAATTTTTGGAGAAAATTCTCTAAATGGATCTTTTTGTTTCAAGTGTAGATGGGGAAATTTTTCATGTCATATTCAACATCCCACAACTTTGCTTCGAAATAGCCCAGAACAATGATTTATACTTTATTGCACACTGTGAACATACCGAATTGGTTCTATAGGTTGCACATCAATATCCAAGTTACAGTTAATTAGCTAATTAGGCCTTAATTGAAAAAGTCGCAGTTCATTATATCTTTAAAACTAATTGTCACAGCAAAAAAAGAATTAGATTTTTGAAATCAGCAGTAAAATCTACATAGGCTCTCCAAATTTGACTGAGGTACTCGCAAAAATAAAAGAGTTTTTGGAAGGTGTAGCATCCCCTCTTAATTAACTAGAACGGTATGATGCGGTGGAGATATCTGTAGAGGTAAGAAGTTTCAGTAGGCCGTGCTTCAGACAAGGCATTTAGCAAGCCAGTTCAAACACTAAAGGCTAGGACAAGAAGTAACGCTGCAGATATGTGTGTCAAGCAGTGCTCACCAGAGGACTGGGTTCATGTACCAGACCTGCTCGGGCACCTGCCGAGGAATCTGGTTGGTGCGCACAGGGTGCTCGTAGGGCTTCTTGCGGTACCCAAAGAAGTACCCCAGGAACACCAGGGGCACTGAGATGCCGAACCAGAGGCACAGCAGCGCCACCATGGTGGCAAAAGGAACCTGAGCGATAACAGGAGATGAGAGAAATCGTTAGCTAAGGCCACAGAAAAAAAGTGACAGTGAATTTCAGGAGGAACTGTTGTGTCGTTTTATGAAACGAGGTCAAGGTGTAGGAGTACATGGAAAATGTTATCACATTGCTTTAGGAGTGAACCACAAACATTACTCAAGTGTATTATTCAGATTTATGAGAATATCCAAGTGCTTTAAATATAAGAATGAGTATTACAGTATTTGAATTCACTTCAATCTGAACTTAAATTATTGAAAATTTTGTAACATTCCAAATGAAGCAATAGAATCCACATATGACCTTTTGTAAAGGTGGTCTTTTTGTAAAGAGGAGCAATAAAATACACGGACTAAGATGAGATAAGGGCACAAGTTTCTGTTATCTGGTTATGTGGCGACTACCCAGACAGTAAGTGTTGTCAGAAATAATCAACAGTTTTTGTATACTAATTCAGTTTGGAACAATTGCAAGCATTTTTATTTCTAAGATGCCTTCTTAAATGGAACTATGCTTCAAAATTAACAAACACTCCACTGTATCTGTTCCTCTGCATCAGTACACTGCTTAGCCTTCGTTAGAACTTTCATTATAGTTTTTAAGTCCCACTTTAAAGCACAAGAAGTTTTCTCAATAGTACAGCCTGAAAAAATACTTTTATTTTAATCTCTTTGAAATGAGGTCTTCACAAATTGAAGTTTGCTTCTTATACAATAGCTTGGGACATCAAACCCCACATACCTATCTTCTCATACAAATATCCACATTAATAATGTAGATTTGGGGTTTCTAAATTTCAGAATGATATGATTGTGAAGGTCGCCAAATTGTTGGGCTTCAGATTACCTGTCAAGCTAATGGTCCACTAATATGGCATTAGAACCAGCTTAAAAATGGCAACTTAGAAAAAGAGCCTATGCATGGCAAGAAATCAAGTGATTAACATTGAGAAGCAGAAATTGTTCTAAAATCTGCAACATGAGTACTAGAGGCCAATGCGATACACACAAGGGCCTAAATAAAAACTCTGAAATCTAACTCACCGCTCCTGAGGAGTGTTTTCCCCAGATGAAGAAATTGAGGAAGAAGCACGTTCCAAACACTATGCCTGGATACAGGATTGATGTCTGCGTTAAAGAGAAAAAGACCGCGTGAATATCATGACAAATTGTAGCAGCGTATCTGAACGCAAACTTGGACAAGACACGCACAAAGCACCAAGATCCGCCCAAATATCATGGATATCAATCAGCCGACCAGCCTTCTTGCGAGCAAAGAACGAGTGCAAAATGAAGCAAACCGCATTGCCAACGGGTATAAGGCCAGTCGGTGGCAAAGTAGATGCATAAAACAAGAACTGCAATAACTGAGGGTAATGGTCTCGATATCTTTCTGAACGAATTCGTTCATTTACTACTCACTAAATGCTGTGGTCTTCTGGCAACTCATGCTCGTTCAAACCTCTTGGAATCATCCTCGTTCAATTGCTACAGTGGCGTGTCAATGTTTTTTTACATCTGCAGGAATGGTGACATTACTATCTCTCTATATGTAAAACACAAACTGCTCTACAGAAAAAGTTTCATGAGTTGAACAATTCCTCAAAAATTAGTGACCTGTTTATCAATGCGACACAGAAAAATGCAAGTTCTGTGGTTTCGTGTGCTAAAACAACAACAACAACAACCGAACTCCGAAATACTTTCAACTACCTTGAGTACAAAGCATACCCCTACATAGGAGAACAAGGGTGTTTCTGCATTAATTTTTCATCAAAACCTGGCTGCTGCAGTCTATATTTGATACTGCGATTGAAAGTTGGAGACATGGCCATGGCGACATGATGTGACCTGACCTCACCATGTTGCAAAGCGGCGATGGAACATTAGCACTAACGGGCGCTGCTTCTTAGTCAATTTTGATTTCGGCCTATCAAGAACTCTGTAATACCAGAAGGCATTGCATATGCCAAAACAGGCTAATATGCACAAAGTAGCAGCAGTTGGGCTAACTGCGCTGAAAAGGTTTTGGTTAATGCAAGCCCACCAACCGCTAACTTATGGCCTCTGCGGGTGACTGCAGATAAAAAATCAGTAACCCGCCGATAAAAATCTCTGGCGCAATCTCGCCAGGACAAGCAAAAACCCAGACAAGAAGCAAAATGTATTACCAGAAAGGCTGCTTTCCTCCACTGGACACCCCGCAAGGTCTTGTACAAGCGCGCCGAGAAGTAGCCGGCAAACAAGCTGTTGGGCAGAGAGTCGCAAGTTACAGGACGGTAGAACAGTCAACTTGTGCTTCGTAAAAAAGCATGGCAAAACCAAAGCTTGATTGATTGATAAGTCAATCAATCACTCAATATCATTTTTGTCAAAGAACTAAGGGGATAATAACATTTCCAAGCTAAAGCATGATTAAACCCTACAACACACAGAACCATTCAGTCCAGCAGGGCACTGCCACTCTTTGCAGGCACATGTACAGGGTCATCCACACAAAATAGAAATGCCAGATTAGTATAAAAGAGTTATCAACCTAAGTTTGGCAAAAGTCCAGCAAACTGTAATCTTTAATGATGCCTGCCCAAACAGAAACACATCTGGCAACTACCGTGAACCCTAGGCCATCCTCTAGTAGCCATATTTTCTGTACAACGCAATTCTCAGATGCAAAACATTTTCAGACTGGCTTTATCATTGATAAAAAAAAGCTACTTGATGAAAACAGCACGACAAGTTCATTTTTTAGGCAATAAATGGCACGACGTAGCTTATTAGCCCGTGATCCTAGGGCCCAAATGGACCCATTGTTCTTAAAATCATGAACCTAGCATTGCCAAACTCACCCCATAAAGACGTAGAGGAAGATGGCGGCAGTCATCAAGGCTCCCCGAGATGCTGGTGACAACATTCCCAGCATGGCGAAGACTACAAATAAAAGGATAGCAAGGCACTTGACAGAAGAACAAGCTGTCTTACATTTCTGGGCTGAATTGCTCTGAAAGCTAGCGCTGTTAAGCAACCCCAGCACAATTCATGCAACGCATATCGAGATACAGGAATCTTTCAGGTTCCGAGAAAAGTTTGCAAAATAAAAAACTGTTTGTACTCTACAGAGCATCTGAAAGTAAGATTGTAATAGCAAAAAGAATCTTGATGTTAACTGGATAGATTAGCTGAGCGAAATGTTTGCCCACTATTGCAGCTTCAAAACCATTAAGGAATGGGAGAAAAGAAAAAAGAGAGCACTCTTACAAACAGCAAGTGACTAAAGTGTAACCACCTTCAAATTAACAAAGTCGAAGGTGGAGCTACGTGGCAGTGGCAATAAATGAAATTCCTTTAAAACATGCTGTACTGGCTGAAACAATGCATGTCACGGGAGCTTGCACATTTGAGCTGGCAACACTTCACTAGCAGACAATAACTGGTAATGAACATACACTTAAAGAAATATTTATATTCACACTCACATCTTTTCATTCATCACTAAATGCCCTGTGGAACTCAAGTAGAACATGTGAAGGCTTGCCATGGCCTTTATACCATTTGGTGTTATTATCTGAGGACTGCGGTTCATTTTGTTTTATAAACTTGAGTCTGAATCTCGTGGGCACCGCTTGCTGTAAGTAAAAAGTGAAGAAATGTGTTTTTGCTTTGAAAAAAGAAAGAACTACATGCAATGCTGTACTTGATACTACTGTGCAATGATTATTTTATTTTCTATGGCAACATTGCATTTTACCTAGAGCAGATTTTTTCCCCTAATTTTCCAGCTCCCTTGTTTCTTTATTTTATCTTCTATAGCAACATTGCATTTCACCAAGAGCAGACTTTTTTTCCCTATTTTTCCAGCTCCCTTCAATACGAGCTTGACTGATCTCTGGTCGCAAGCCTGATGCTACATAGAATGCCTATCTTCTTTTATGCGCCGTAATATTTAACAGCTCTGTCATATCAAATTTATATCGCGGTGCTTATCATGCAACAAATGTGTATGGGAATTTACAATTTCTGGTCACTCACCGATTGTGATAAACATCATGAAGAAGATTTGAATCCCGCTGCCAACAACGGCGACGAAGAGCTTGGGGTACTGCGGCGGACGAAAGACGTCGCCGTGGACCAGTTTCCAGCCAGTCTCCTCCATCGCGTCTTCCTGAGCAAAACAAAATCAGAACAATCAAAGCCTATGAAATCGCTGTATCGCATAGGTATGGAGAGTGCATCCGAACTCAGATTAATACTGAGTGGACTACGTAAAACGCTAAAAAGACTCCGTCAGGGACGAGACATCTCCAATTTGATGCGACCTCGGGTCGACAACACAAAGCTGCAGTAGACGGTTTATCACAGTACACGCAAACCTCACTTTAGCAAACCCAGATATAACGAAATATCAGTTATAATAAAGCAAATGAAGAATAGTCTTGTAATTGATATAAGGTTAGGAATGCACCTTTACAACAAATTTTCGGATACAACTAACTTATTTTCATGTAAGATGCAACGTCATTATAGTAATGAGGTCTGAGTTTACTCTGATGATCTTCATTTCAAAACTTTCTGTCTCTATTCAAGTAAACATATCACATTCTTTTTCTTTCCTATCATCATCATAACCTCCCACGTTCTCTTATATGGTGCGCACTGAAGTGTAACAAAATCATGTTATGTTTGAATAGCAGCCAAGCGGGCGCTCACCGAGTCTTCATCTTTGTTGTATCGGGCAATGTCCCTTCGCAGCGTCCTAACGATAATCATGGTCAGCATGCCTGAAGCAAACGAGAAATAGAAACAAATTAATCAACAATCATTATGGCTTCTCCCACGAAACTAGCACAGAAGGCAATCCTGGCGCTAGTGTCCATGAAAGGAGTGACTAGTGTACCTATTCAATTAGCACGAGAAATTTCTTAAATTTAATTTCATTTACACAATGCTGTGATAGAATGACCAAGTAGGGGGGCATAACACAGCCTAAATGAAAGAATAATTAAACGAAAGTAGGGGACATAACATTGCCTAAATGAAAGATTAATTAAACGAAAGTATGGAAAGAATCAACACGCACTAAAGCAATAAAACACAGTACAATAGATAAACGTAGTAAGATATCATAATGCTAAACTAAAAAAATGTATGCAATGTAAGACAGTCAGAATAGCTTGTTTTATATGACTGTGACCAGAAAGATAACGTAGTTACTGAAGTCATTTATCGAAACTGTGGTTGCCTAGAGTAGTACAACTTCTATAATTTGACTTCACACAATTCGAATCAATGGATGATTCAAGCTACGTGGCTTGCTCAACAAAGTCGTCTCTACTCGAATACAGATAGACTCCCATGAATTTGAACGCCACTATTAGCCGAATCTCGCACGCTACACGCATGTTCATAAAAATACTCGGCATAAATTAAGTGTTGGACCAAGTGCACTCAAATTTTACCACTTTGTTTCTGAATGCATGAGGATGTCTTTTCTGGCCTCTTTATCTTTAGCATGAGGACAGGGGCTGGACGCCTCACCCGAGAGGAAGAAGACAACGATGACCGAGTTGACGATGGAGAACCAGTGGATCTGGACGTCAGTCATGGCCAGGTAGGTGTCCCAGCGGGAGGCCCACCGGATGCTGCTCTGCTTCCACTCCACCTCGTAGCTGAAGTACAGGTCCGTGATGCCGTTCTCATTCACCTCCTGCTTCTTGGCCTGGCTCGGGTCAAACTCGCAGAAGCCGCCTTTGTGGAACTTCATCGAATCCTTGTGTACGCTGTAAACACACACACATGAAAAATTCAGCATAAAAAATTAAAGCCAGCTCCACGCTTGGTTAATCGGAGTACACAGCACAGCTGGCAAGCAAGTGCCATTATCTTGTGAACAAATGCAAGGTGGTTTCTTTCTGCCACTCTTATTTCTTTTTTGTTTCCCTTTACAACTATTACTATCTTTTAACTTTTTTCTATCGCTTTCTACATTGCACACTTTCCTCCCTCCCCTCTTGCTAACCCTCACTTAACTACTCCCCCCCCCCCCCACTACACTATATGATGCACGGAAATGCATAGTATATGGCATACTATACTGCAGGTAGGAGTCACTTGGCACATACCCACTTTCTGTGTCTGATACACTCCGTATTTTCAGAAACGAGAATTTTGAAAATTATTCTTCAAAACCCCTTTAGCACTTGGCTCTAGTCTTAGAAGTGTACGAGTCTGTAAAAGCACTTTGTACAACCAAAGCCTCCTGTGGAGCGAATGATTGATAATGTAAAGAAAAGCTGTTAAAGTGCGATTGAGTGAGTTCATATACTAGTATAACTAGAACACAAACCTCTTGGTGGCCACTTCAAAGCCGACAACCCTGAAGTGCTCGCTGCAATAGAAAACGGATCGAGGGAATCAGAACATGAAACAAAAAATAAGGTTTACGTTTTCAATTGAAGAATTTAGAAAAAAAGACGCTCGAAATACTACATTTGTGAAGGTTATCCTGACCACAAGGTGCCGAAAGGCAAATCATATTGCAAACGTATGCACATTTCCTGCATTGGTAGTTTTTAATGAAGTTTTGTTTTCTGTATTGTAGTTTTACTCTCTTGGAATAAAACATCCCAAATGAACTAAACGCACAGAAAGTGGTGCAAATCAAGGTGGCACATCTTGGAACACTTACTTGTCCTCGGTGTGATAGTACAAAATGAGTTTCAGGTGGTTGTTGATGTATGGCTGCAAGGCAAAATATAAATAGGCATCAACCGTTGTAGCTACTATTACTTTAGTAAGGCATAACCATAATACTACATTGAACATATCTGCGCTAACATCGCAGCACAAGACTACTTCAGTGTGCCTGCAAAACCATAACAAGACCCTAAAACTCCAAGTGAATGCACTTCAAGTATGAGTATTTGTCATATATACATAAAAAGTAAGCCCCCCCCCCCCCCCACACACACACAGAGAGAGAAACAGATCTAAACATGTACATGTAAGCAAAGGTCCCAAACAAAACACAGACACCTAGGTGCTAAGACAAGCACAAAACAAACTTTTTTCCTGCTAAAAGACTAAAACAAATAGAAATGAATGAAGTAATACCTTGTCATTCTCTATAAATCCAAGCCGGTAGCCATGTTCATAAACCGGCTGACTGCTGTCAAATGATTCGAGGCGTGTCGCGCATGGCATATTGTCTGCAAGCCTGCAATGCGAACAGGAAAGCAGGGCGAAAATATTTTCATGACATGAAACTCCTGCTTTATCTGGCAATTGTAACTCGGATCACATAGCCATAAGGTGCTGTGGGACAGCCTGTCTACGCATCTGTGCACTTTAGCTTTGTCGCTAACTGCTCGCTTACTTGACTAGGCAGCTTACCAGGCAGAGTTAGACAGGAGAGATGGGGGAAGCAGAGCCGTGAAAATGTGTTGTTAAAGAAAATAAACATACATGTGACCATCTTGGCAAATCAAACATTGCCACTGACATCAATGAAAGTTTCCAATTGGGTGTAGTCAGATATGGTCGTGAAAAGTCCGATACATGGTCGTGAAAAAGTACTGTAAGTGCTCCTAGGTGGGCGTGCTGAGGTTGAAGAGCATTCTAATGAATGTGGCAGGACATGTGATGAGTTAGTGAAATTACGCATGTACCTGCTGGAGTATCTGCGAGAATCAGTGATAAAGGTTAATACTGGAAGGTTTAACATAACTGCAGCTGTGCAGATGTACTGGGACTAGGAGTACTGAGGCGTTTGGCTTTTAAGCCAACTGAACTGGGCCGGACAGGCTGGCTAAAATGAAGATCCGGGATAACGCTAACATAGTCCAGTTTAGGATGTAGGAAAGTCGTGCAGGCAGAATAGATGAGACTGTTAGCGCACAGTTCAGTTAATTTCACTTACGTGCGAGGTCCACGTGCGGGCTTTAGAAGAGTGAGTGTCGAGATATTCGACAGTGTTCGTTTGGGTTAGTATAGAATGATAATTGAAAAGAAAAAGTCAATGCTAAGGGTGCTATTTAAAATAATTAGGGAATTTCAAGTAACCATGATATGATGATGAGGCATGCTGTCGTGATTCGAGGCTACTTGTGATATCACCTGGGTTCTTACACTTCACCGCACATTAGATCTCGGTACACGGGCAACATTCCTGAATTTATTTCGCCTCAGTCAAAATGTGCACGGTGGTGGTGGAAAGAGAGTGACGATGTCTTTCTAAAGTTAAGTGATGTCAACTTTTTAACATAGTACAGAGTAAGCATACTATGACATAGTAATTTAAGATGTCTCAAACAGGTGCGCAGGCACTCACAGGTGGACGAAGTACTGATGCCGAATGCGCTGTGCGGCAGTCTGCGAGTCCTCCAGCTGCCACGAGATGGGCGGCGGGTCAGTGTCTCTGATGTGGCACAGCAGCTTGCACTTCTGGTCCACCGCCATGTGAACCTCGTAGGGCGTGTTCACAATACGGTCCCCACGGAGGACCTCCCCTGCGAGCCACGTCGAAGAGCCAAAGAGATGTGCTCTCACAAACCGCTCGCTCTCCAGTTCCTAAAGTTCTGAAGTTTGACTATGTTCGGAGCTACACATAGAATTCTCAGAATCTTAGTTGCCAAAAAATTCATCCTGATCTGGGGTTCGAACCCGGGACCAACGTCTTTCCAGGGCGGTCACTCTGCCAATCGAACTAAGCAGGAAGCTAGCAATTGACAGCGCGAGTGCGAATTCATCGATAGCTTTAGGCACATGGGCACAAGTATTGCAAATGAGTTCTACGGAAACCCGCAAGGTGGCGGAAGGGTTGAGAAAGGGAAAGAAAACAACCACCCATTTGTAGCACAAAGCCACAAGGATATATTTATACACACGGTGATGCAGGTGGGTTTGTCAGTGAAAGAAAGGCAACTAGTACGCTAACCCTCCCACCATGCATGCGATTTCAGCCGTGGGGATGCTGGTCCCCCTGCTCACCAAGGTTCTCAGACTTGTAGTTGAGTGTGCCGTTCTTGGGCTTGCAAAGGTTGAGCGAGTAGTAGGCGTACGGCAGCTGCGTCAGCGTGCTTGTCATCTTGACGGCCTTCACCTCAATGGGCTGACCCCGGCTGAACTCCACCGGCGCCACGCCGGGAACGTAGAACGTGTCCGCGCAGCCCGTGAACAAGCTCATCAGCAGCCACAGGGCTAGAAGCCTGCCGGACGACACCAGGATGCTGCGACGGCCGGCTCTACCCATGGCCGCCTGGGAGAGGTTGATTCGTCAACATATTGAACTAAGCTTTCACACAGCGGGCCTGAAATGATGCTGCGTGCAATAAGAAAGTTTAAGTCTATCCTCTCTCTCATCTATTAATTTGCTTCCTTTTTAAAGAGTGTGGGAATAAGTTTGTCGGTTCGACTTCCCGACTGAAGACGCAGAAAGAGACAGACGGGACCAAGCGCTAACAATCAACAACGTGTTTGTTTGTGCAAACACAAACATACATGTTTTTCACAGTTAGAGGAGAGGAAGAGTTTCTGAAAACGTGTATGCATCCTATCTTATCTAGAACATGAGCTGGACATGATCGGCAACCAACAAGGAGGTTAACTATTTACACTCTTAAGCACATGCTCTAGATAGGATAGGACACGTGTTCTCAACACTCCGCCACCCCCCTCCCCTTTTTTGGAAGGAGTATATATTCGTGTTAGCACAAAAACACACAAGCACGGTCCTATCCTTTCTGTGTCTTTGTTTTTGCACTGTGTTGCAGTCACTATTTGCTTCCCAATCACTTTCTGGTAACACTAAGCCATGCTCCCAGATGGCCTCCAAAAACAAGAACCGCTTTTCTCCTCAACACTAGCAAGCCTCCAAGACGAGCTGTCTTGATGTGAAATGCTCATTTTTTTATGTGTATGTGTGATATTGTCGGTTTGAGCTGTCTAGCTTATTCACCAATAGTTTGCGATAACATACAACAGCTACCCTCAAGTTTTGTAACTATGAAGCGCTCATCACACTCTATGCACAAAAACTGCACAGATTCAAGTTAGCACTATGAAGTGGTCCAAACAATTTTGGTACCACAGTGTCAGCACCCAAGCAATTCTCACATTTTATCTGCTAGAAGTGACAAAAAGAAGGGTATTATGTACTAACTTAATGATTATTCTTTAGACAGCCTGCACATATTAAGGAATGGAACCTTTAAGGCACAGCTGCTGAAGAATAACATCAAGCACCATAAACTTTTAAACACCCTTTGGTACCTTCTTTTTTCATTAGCAACATTGCCACATTTTCGTGTATCGGCTTGTTATTTGTTCAGATTAAAGACTTTAATAATTGCAAATTAACGAACAGATCAATGATGAAACAACTGTACACGAAAGCAGTTACTGCCAATGACTTGAGAACTCCCATTTCTTACGCGTGTCTTTCTACAGACTGTGATTATTTGCAGGAAAACATTTAAAAATTTTATAATAAACCATGCCATTATCACATGCAATGTTTCCAAAGCCTTCAACTAAAAAAAATTGTGCATTTTATTGAAGTTCTGATTTCGACCTGTTACTTTTCCTTTTTTTTTAATGTGTACCAAAATCATTATAAGGTACGCTATAGCGTTTCTACGGCTATTAAAGGTGGCCATTGCAGCTGAGATCGAACCTGCAACTAACAGCTTGGCAATGCCCTGTTGACTATGAGCCAACTTTGTGCGTAAAAAGCAATTAATATCCACCCACGCATGACATAAACTACACACACACTTTCTACATGCATCTTTTATAACGTGAAATGCAAAGCATGTGATAAAGGTTGTGTTTGACATATTACAGAGAGGATATATGCTGTCTACTGCAGATCCACAGATGGTAGTCAGGTAAGATTTCAAGTCATGTGCGTTTTCCATGCATTTTTTACATATGCAGCTATTTTTGTTATAGTTTTTTGCTCGTTTACAAAAACTGTGCTATTTTAACACACACTGGTACTGAAACCTTTGGCTACTGCTCTTCATGAAATCAAGAAAACAAACACTATTCAAACAAAGCCAAAGCGATGCAGCTTCCAGAATACCTCAGTGTCACATGCAAATGAAAAAAAAAAACATTAGAAATGAGAGATTCAGGGCTGCACATAAAAACACTGGAGACCGAATCCAGAGAGTGCAGCAAATCCACAAAGCCAGCTGTGAACTTTACCGCACAGACAATGCCAGCAAAACGAAAAACTTGCACAGCTTGTACAGTCACAACAATGAGTGCCCCTCGATATATCCAAGAGTATTTTGAATCTATTCTCGGATGAAGCCAAAGTTGAGCCATGGCTTCGTCAAGACAAAAGTTGGACACACGGATGAAAACACGTTTCTCATGATAAATGTGAGACGCTTTTTATAGAGTTAACCAAAGTGTATAAGGCCCCCAAGTACTTCGCACGGTCTCTACACTGGTGATACCAGTATTAGGCGCTGCTGTAAATGAACCAACTTATTTCCGCGGGAAAAAAATCTCTAGGTGAATTCGCAAGGTTTGGTCACAGAAAAGCAAGACGTGCACAGATGACAAAAAGTTTTCCATGACAAATGTGACATTTTCTTCACAGAACTGATCATTGCCTTCAGGTACGCCATGCCCTTTCTGTAGTGGTGATGTCAGCATTAAGTGAAGCTGTAGATAGACTAACCTAACCGGGACGAAAACCTCCCAAGGTGTCAATTCATGCAGCTTAGTTAAATGAAGACAGGTCATACAGAGATGATAACAATACCAGTAACAAGTGTGACAAGTTTTTGACTACTTAACCAATGTATGTAACTCCCATAGCACTTTTTGGCTTTCGCAGAAGCGAGACACGGGATATCGTAGTAGTCTAATATGAAGCGAAATCTGACAGGTATACACTCGCCGACATGACAGTCACCAAAGAGGTGATCAGTAACTACCGTTCGAAGACATCCAACCTACGACCAGAAGCTTTACAAATTTTTTGGGGCATTAAAGATCATAATTCCGGATAAATTTTGTGCAAACCGTGGCTTATCGCGAAACTTCTCGTTTCTTGCGACTGGTGCCACAGGTGGAAGATACGATGAAACATCGGAGCAAGCTAACGCTGCGACTTCGCGTCTACGGTAGTTACAAACAGGCAACGGGTGTTTTACAACCCGTAAAACTAACGCCCCGCTATTCAAGCACGTGAAATGGGCTTTAGTGGTGACGCGTTGAGCGTCGTCCATCCACGCGCGTAAACACTACACGTTGTGCCGACTTTACTGCGCAATCGGGGTGTTCTTCGAGTAGCGAATGCTCCATTATCAAATACCGTATAACAAAGGCGGCTGACGGTTGGTTTCAGTATCGGCGCTGAAGCGGACAAAACTAAAACAGCACCCCCCGATCGCTTTAGCCGCTAACTTCAAATCGCTAACTGATCTGTGCACGGCGTCGACGGGAGGTTGACAAGCCTTTGAAAACGCACGGTAGCCCGAAGACCAGCTGCGAATCTATGATGGATCCGGCTGCACGCATTTTGTTCGTATATTTTTCGCTGCTACGTCGAGTTTCATAAGGTGTGTAGCCGTCAGAAAGACGATACGGGCGCGACTATGTCACAGTGTCCGCATCTGCGAACTATGTCGTCGCTTTGAGGTGGCGTCGACAATGAGGAGTACAGCGGAGATCGAAGAAAAAGCTGCTTTAGGAGCGCGTCGTCGCCCAGCTAACAACCCAGCTCGTCGCAGGCGGTTCACAGACCAAGGAGCGACGCTCCATACAAACGCGATCGCAGCCGCCTGCACGCAGTACGGGGGCTTACCGCAATCGTTCGAGTGAGACGATACTTAGATCGAGTCACGGTGGACACTGTAAACGTCACAGTGAGCTCATTCGGCCGAAGTATTAAAGGGTGGTTCGGGCGTAAAGTTGTGCACTCACCAATCGGCACAGAGTAGACGTCGCCATGCTAGGAAACACGGGGGAAGTTACGTCATCGACGATTGAAGCGCGCACAGGTGGTGCGTTGTGGCGTTGTGACAGTCGCGTATAATATTGCTGTTTCAGAAATGTTTCATTTTACCAATTTTTAAGCAATGCAGGCTGTTGAAGTTTTATTACTGAGGTTTTGCACGCAGGCTGCCGCAACTGAAGACACAAGTGTATAATAAAAAACTAACAAAAAGCTTTTTTGTAGAATTTTGCTGTATTACAGTAAATTACATATTTTTGTTTTGTGCAAACTACTATCTCACATTTAAACTGAAGCATTATTGTTAGTATTGTTAGCAATCTTTTAGTCTTTCTTACAAATCTTAAAGGCTATGCTTTTAGTAGCATATGCAGGGTCTATTTGGAATAGTTTTGTTTACTTTTGCACTCGTGTGGTGGCAGTGCGATCGCCACCGGCAGCTCTCTTTCCAACCACGTTTGCGTAGCGTGTAGACGTAAAGTCCCTGGCTCACCGCTGTTCAAGTGTTTCGGCACGAAATACCTTGATTAAGTCGGCCAGAGGAGTGTTTCTTTAGGTCGTCATGGTAAGCTGCTCTCGTCCTGATTATCTATTTCTTCAATATTAGTTCAATGTTTTGCTAGGTGGTCGTACTTTGGCGCGCGCTCCAGGCCTAACGTGCCGCCGACATCGTGCAACTGGTGTCTCGTGGTGTCTTTGCCCGTGTTCGACTGACAAAGAGTGCTGAGCGGATCTTTGGTTCTGTTGTTGTGCAATTGCAGTCTGTCTACAAGGACACGAAGCCCGTCGATGACTCGCAAGCCTGGCCCGTCCACAGGATCAGGATCACGTTGACCAGTCGCAATGTGGCCAGCTTGGAGAAGGGTGAGTAATTATACTAAAGGTGCTGGTACCGGCACTCCACTCTGTCGCTTTAATTTTGCGCATTTGAGAAGTTACTTTAGGCAGTTCTGTCGTTCATACCGTCTGCCTTACATTTGAGAAGAGTCACCGGCTAATCGACACAATCTGAAAGCAGTGGCAACTAGACTGGGCAAGGTTCTGTTTGGCGTTGCATAAGATCTAGGCGTGCAGCTTTCCGAATTATCATAACGGGGAAGTTACCGTACGAACTAATACGAGTCGTAAACATATGTGTAGAGCAAGGCCTTTGGCAAGTGCGAACCGTTTTGTTAAACACCGGTTTGACTGCGTGGTATGTGCAGCCTTTCAGCCAAGTGCTGCACTGATGAATCGCCTTCGTTTTAGCACGCACGATTAATATCTTAGCGGCGGTGTTAAACTAAGAGTGATTGCTGTGCCCCTGAAGGAGCATTCTGGACATTTTGCGGGCAAGTGATTCCGTATACTCGAACTGATGTCTTTCATAATCTACAGTTCACTCTGTAGAAATCATTATTCTTTAGAGCATCAGCAAACACGACTGACTTCTTTTAGAGCACCATTGTGAAAGTAGCAGTGGCAGCTGCAATGTGAATGGATTACCGAAGTTCTGCGTACACACAAAATACCTGAAAGGTGAATTCCAATGGCAGATTCGGAGTGGCCGAACAACCATGCGCTGAGCACGTTGGGGCAGGGCTACTGAAGGAAACCTGCCGGTGGGACGCATGCACCCTCCTCACAGCCAAAGTAATGCCGGGGGTGCTCACGCGCTTTCATTGGTGTGTGCACGACGAAAACGGCCACGCCTGGGCAGCGCGATTTCAGACATGTGGTACTCGGTGCATGCATGAGGTGCATAGTTAGCTGTAGATTCAACTTCCAGTTGAATTTGCAGATTTTTTTGGAGTTGAGAGAGCTGCTCCAGATCTGCCAGTAAAACAGACCTCTGTGTGAAGCAGAAAATCGGCTTCCAGAAGTGGTCAGAGCAGGCCCAGAATTTAAACTTTTTCTGGTTACTGTTGGTTGCAAAGAGAATGCCGCAGTAAGGTTTACGAATGTTGCTTTTTTTTCCAGTGTGCGCTGACCTGATCAAGGGCGCCAAGGACAAGGAGCTGCGGGTGAAGGGGCCCGTTCGGATGCCCACCAAGACGCTTCGCATCACCACCCGTAAGACGCCCTGTGGTGAGGGTTCCAAGACCTGGGATCGCTACCAGATGCGCATCTACAAGCGCGTCATCGACCTGCACTCACCCTCAGAAATCGTCAAGCAGATCGTATCCTTTTTCGGCTATTAATTTCGGTTGTAGTTTCAAGTGCAGACCTCTGCCGAACATCCTGTTGCTCTTGATGTACCGGTGCTAACATTGTGTTCAACACAAGACAAGATTTAATTGAGACACAAAAAGTGGAAGCAAATAGTCGAGAATTAGAATAGCATACGCAAAGCTTGCGGGCGTAGCGGTAGCGTTCGTCGCTCAACAGGAGCCCTCAAATGGTAAGCGTGGGACGTCAGTATTGGGCTGATGGCTATTTAACAGAATTGTGCGCAGTTTCCTTCTTAAGAAATAGTTTACCATCAATCCCAGTTTTAGGCTCGCGGCAGGCCCAACGTGTCTTGGTGGCTTTCAGCAGCCATCACCAGTGGCGAACACAAAACTCGTAGACTCCGAAGGGCCTACCGGCGGCCCTGTTGCCGTTCTTTAGTGCATTATCTATCACTTGCAACTTGAAAGCAGCCGTGCAGCTTCAGTATCGCCTCATAACTTGACAAAGTTACCGATGCAACATACAAAAGACGCCGCAACGCGCATTGGCCACTTCGGCTTGGCGCATGAGTTGGATTGAATCTCTGTGCAATAGTACGCTTGATACTTAAGATACGGCGCCAGATGACGTGCGCTATCATCATCAGTGGCTGGAAAGAGCAGACGACATTATTGCAGCAGTTTTCGGAGGTGCGATAATTACTTGAGGAAAGAAATAAATCATATTTTTGTTGGGCGATGTGGGGTGTGCGAGAATTGCGCGAGTGCGAGGATTACGCGAGTAAATACGGTATCTGAGGTCTAGCAGATTGCTTATGTGTGCTTGTGTGCGACTCGCAGGGCAAAAAAAGTGTCCTGACACCTTTTAGTGGAGGCGAGTTTCCTCTGCCATACAAATCTTCTGTATACAAAGACTGCCCTCGTTGAGTGTGACGCTCGGCCAGTGCTGATATTTTATTTTGATATTGAAGTAAATTTTCTCGCGGCCCACCTACCGACATCGACACTGACTTGACGGCTGGCTACAGTACTAATCCTGATGACATTATGCAGCAGTCTGGCTAGTTGTGATAACGTGGAGCACCAAAACACAATGACAGCTTTCACGCCTGCTTCTTGATCGTTTGCTCGCATCGTGCGGTCACTGTCATCTAGCGTACTCCTGGAGCGAGCTAGTGGAGTCTGGAATAGTGTACGTGCAGGCGAATACAAGATGTACGCCTATCAGAGGGCTAAGGAATCATTTTATTTCGAATTCGTTGTCATAACGACAATATTTTCTCCTGTGAAGTCTAGTGCCAGTGAAAGGGGGACATTAGGTGCAAGTTTCACCGATTACCATCCAATCCAGCGCCAAGTCAAGCGTGGGTCGACTTCGTGCGTTGAGGCGAAGACTGGGCTCCAACCAAGCGGAGCTTGCTCTTGATACTGCACTCGCTCCAGATGGGTGCACATGTTATCTGACTGGTGTCTAAAGTCAAGGCATGAGTGAAAATGAAACCCTTCATTGCAAAGTACGAATCCTCAACCTCACTATTTAAAGGGAAAAAAAATAAATCTAGTTTTTGGTTCATTAAGTATTACGGCTAGGTGGCGTTAGCGGCCGCCCGATCTAAAGGGTAGAGCCACATCCAGCCATTCATCGTGATGGCGGGATACAGTAAGAACCAAAACTAGCTTTTTAAAGGGTGCTGCAAATTAATTTTTAAGGGCGCACTCGCGCTTACTGGTACATTTCTTATGCTTTCAGGATTTTGGCCTATCATTTGACGCAAAAAAAAAAGATAAATAATAAGCCAATTAGGCATGCAGGTGTGAAATACTTCGTGGTGCACTTTATCCTCTCATCATTGTTGTAGGCTGTCTGTCAGCTAAACTGAACAGCTGAGGTGTCAAACTGTGTGCATCTGGCTTAGCTTTCAAAGCGCAGCTCTTAGGTGGGGCAGTTTCGGCTTTTGGCATTGTCGATTTCCATAGCTGAGCAAAAAGCACTGCGAAAGATGTGCTGGCACCTCAAGCCACTCAACACTGTTTCTTTGCCGAAGCCGGCTAGATTACTGGGGGGATTATGCCACTGAAACACACCAATGTAATAAAAGGTCAACTAACAGGCACAGATATGGACGTCGTGACTGGTGCGCATCAAGGCACATGGCA
This sequence comes from Rhipicephalus microplus, assembly GCF_013339725.1. NCBI lineage: Eukaryota > Metazoa > Arthropoda > Arachnida > Ixodida > Ixodidae > Rhipicephalus > Rhipicephalus microplus. The sequence goes on along the minus strand of NC_051167.1, from coordinate 114,588,989 downwards.
CTCCTCTTCTTGGTGTCTAGTGTGGACGCTTACAGACAGCGTGATTTCTCAAGCAACACATTGTGAAAGATAGTTTGTTAAAGCCGCTGATGCCAAGTAGGATGTGTTGCCAGCGGATTTACATTGTTTAGTTTATGCCTCAAATGATCCTGGAATTTACAAAGTCTGTGTCTTTTGTTTGGGTATTTGTCAAGTGACCGTGGATGTGAAAATATTTGCAGTTCTCAGTTACCAATATCAATTATACTTGAAATTTGGGAATGAGTTATTTAATTGATTCAGGTTAACATTGAATTCTTACCGCAAAGTGTGGCATTATACGAGAGGGGCAAAACTTACGTGCGATTTGTTCCATTACACAATGGCGTAGCATTCTTTAACCTGATTTGCACAGACGTCCATCAGCATCGAGCCTGGTGTCGAGGTTGAGGTCACCATCGCCGACTCGTAAGCTGGGCCCACATGCCGCCATCGTGACGGAAAATAAAGGCCTCTGACGTACCTTTGTACAGTAACAGTTTGGCTTGTGTTATTGTGATGGTATGGATATCTCTCACTGCTGGGTCGCAAGCTACATTGAGACACCAGGTATTGCAAGAGCACACAAATCTGTTTCCTTGGAAACTGAGAGCAACTGCACAGGTATACGTATGTCCGCAAGAGGGCTGGCGAATGATTCATCTAGCATTATCAAAGTGGCAGTTGCACTTTTGCATACCTATTAAGCTCCACCCAGTTTATCTGATGCATGGCATAGTTTTCTAAAATTAACTAGAGTGGACCCTAGCACTGCGATCGTTCAGCAACCGTGGGAATGATGGGTAGTACATGAATTTGCTTAGGCCTTGTGCTTTTGGGCGGTGAACGCACATGTGGCCTCATTTATTGCTGTGTTTTGGTTTTGTTTCAAATGAAAGAACAAACCGTTCTGAACTTTGTGATCTGATTTGAAATGGTGAACCTAAAAGGTTACGGTGGTGAAGCATTACTGCAGAACATTTGCCTTTTGTTTCGTGACAAAAGCAGCTTCAAGCCATGCGAAGCCTGACGGGGCATAAAATGTTAAATTTAGGCAAATCCATGTACAGAGGGGCCACTGATAAAGGAACGCCAAAGCACGTGTTGTCTGCTCTGTGGCACTGCCGGCCGTCAAGATTGCTAACATCGAAGCCATGTATACACACCATATACCATTTGGTGGTCCTCGGAGTTCCACAACTTCAGCTAGTTTTTTTCATCAGTAGCTAGATGGCGCGGCGGTCTTGCGTTGGGGGCGTTCTAAAGGTCGTTGCCCCTAGCATTTCGATAAGTGCCACTTCCACGAATCGTTGTGTCTCCTGCGCGCTTGCTTTAAGAGAGCATGAAGGTCACTTTGCTTGTTAGTGAGGCTGCACTTACCAAAGAAACCCGCTGCCCACACATGAAGTAAGAATGGTGGCAGTTGTTTGCGCTTGACCTGTTTATGCTCGTGCGTTTGTTTCGCGCATCTTTCTATGTTCGAACAGCGGACCTTAATTGTTGAGCTGTGGCAGTTGTTAGTCCACGCACGTACTGTGTAGGCTTATTTCGTGCGTGCCTTCTGCTTGAGGTGCGCGCTGCAAGTTCCGAGCTGCACGTGGTTCCTCGCATGACTGCAATTTGTTGCTGTAGCATTCGTTCTTTCGCCTTTGTCGCTAAGCAATGCACAGTAAACGCTAAACTACCTCTGAGAATACGCGTTTCACTTTTTTGTTATAGCGATTTCTAGAAAGAGGGATCAGCCACATTTTTTTCTTCTAAGATGTCACTTCTGACACATTAATGTGTAAAGCCAGGTTTCATTAAGGCCAGGTGCACTAAGTCACTTCTAGGCTTTGCAAGGTTTGTACGTTGGTTTCATTCAGTTTGCCAATGCATATAACAAATCACTCCGGAGTCCTTTGTTACATATTTTTTTGTTCTACAGACAAGTGTGAATTGAACTTTTCTCCACAGCAAAATGAAACTTATTCACAAACTTCGTGGTGACGACCTTGCTATAGACTTGCTGCTCAGGAGCAACCTTCCATAGATATTTAAAGCGTTTTGTGCACTTTCTAACAACATGACACAAACAACTCGCCTCCTTTGCTCAGATGTGGTTGTCATGTACAGCATATGTTTTACTTTTCCGACGAACAACTTTTGAAAGTAGCTCACAATAAAGCTATAGCACTCGCAGCATGCATTTGCAGTTCTCCTGTAAACTGCAGCGTGCTTGACATAGGATCGCAATTTCTATTTCGAGTAGACGGGCAAAATGAAACGACTGCATTGGTTATGCAGAAATTAGAGTTGAGCATGTAGATTTCTGTGTGCATGCCTTTTGTAAGCCACAGGTCTCAAGAAATGAAGCACTATATGCACTGTAGTCAAATGAGAATATTTTGTAAAAGCACTTTGTAAATCTACACTTTTTCAAGCTGTAATATGGTGGGTGCCAGAGCTGTGCGCTTTTGATGTCTATACAAACGTTAAATGCTTTGAGACACAAGACATGTTTCAAGTGCACCTGCATAATATTCTCATTTTCATTAACAGAAACTGCAAAATAGGGACTGTGCAAGTGAGTATATTTTCCTAGCAGCCTTTACCAGAGAATAGCAGAAGAAAATATTGTTTGCTTTGTTTCCTTCCTTTCTTTTTATGCACTATAAAGCTTGCATGAGATGGGACACTGCCGACGTATTTTGAAAAACTTTTGTGGTGTTCACATACGACTTAAATGTGGAGGGGTGAATGCACTTAGAGCTAGAAAAATATTCTGTTCAGGAAAGCCAGCTTAGAAATTTTTACCAAGTTTCAGTTGGTGGCTCTAGTCTGCTGATCGTGAGCCCTAGTCGCATATTTGTGCAGAGGAAAAAAATCCTCGCACACTGAGAAATTCAAGTACCCTTGAATATTCAAAGATGTACTATTTGGTTGATACAGTAGTGATTAGGCTAATGTATGGAGATGTACTGATGGCTGCTTGAATGAGTGCGATTATTCGTACACACTGGCCTCCTCTGTAATAGAGATCAGTGTTTGTACATAGCTGCTGATGCAAATGTTCAATTTTTGGACGGGAATAAGCTGGGCATACTTGCTATGTGAATGCTTATTGAAAAAGTGAGCACATGCGTTGTTTAAGAGTGTAGAGTCCACACTGCAATATAGTTTTGTTAATGACCAAAATGCATGAATGCAACCCAAAAAATTGATTCTCAGTGATCTACCTATATATACCCGTAGTTGGCTGCAGAAGTTTTGCATCTGTTGCTGCAGGATTTTAGTTTGCCCCAATTCTGTCGTATGTACTCAACTTGTGTTCTCTTATGTAGCAATTTAATTCTACATGCACAAGATGGTTATTGTAGTTATTGAGTAAGTACTAGCTACTGCTTTATCTTTCTGGTGTCCTAGCCACGAGTGCTTCCTTGCACCTAAATTTGGTAGCTAATGCATACATAAGTTACTACTAAGTGAAGTTATCTAATAGTCAGATTTATTGCACCAATTTGCGCTATGTTCATTGAGCAGCCTTTTCGTCAAGCCTTGTTGCATCCGCAGTTACTATTTTTTGTATGTAGTTCGGGGGGGGGGGGGGGGGGGGACCAGCTATGTGGTCTTAGTAATAACCACAGAAATAACCTAAGCACTGGCAGGATTCACTCCTGAAATTGCAAATAACTCTTACCTACTGTCCACAGACTGTATGCCTGAGGAAATTGGGGGGGGGGGGGGGATAGAAAGCCTCTTAAAATGGTAGTGACATATACCCGGCGATTCTCCCGATTGTACGTGCGTGGCCGTAATGCTTCAGATAAACTGACTCAACCCAATTTAGAAAAATAGATAACTAAATCAATCGAAATCTCACAGCACAGCTGCATCGCGATAGATATCACGAGCTCGGCTGAGAGCGGTAGTCTGATTTGCATCAGTCATATGAGTGCATTGGCCCTACAAGTGCTTCATATCGTGTCGAAGTAAGAAACCAGGAGAGAGGAATACAGCTTGCTTCAGTAAGTGGACGTACCGTGAATCCTCGTTGTCGGCCCGTGGTTTTGTTAGTCACGGCAGCGCATGCAAGACTAGCTGGGCTCCAAGCGATGTGTGCCGAGGTTTCAGATTGCGAGACCAAGCGTGCGCTGGCAAGCCTACCGTTTGTTTGGGAAGTGACGATATGTCAAGAACTGTCGTAGCGGTTTTAGCGCGACACAAGGGACCCACTCAGGTGCATGGTGACTGAAAGAGCACGGGCGAAGAGCTCTGCGTGCCGCCGGTGTAGCCTCATTTTTGTGCGAGCACAGATTTTTCTTTTGACTACCATGATAATGCTCTTCTCAAACTGTAAAGAGCAGTTGCTTATACTGAAAGGTGAATGAGACGACTTTATTGTTGATTCGGCATAAAGGGGGAAGAGCTAGCGGAATTAAAGCAAGACTCGAGCGTGCTCGGACGTCCCGGAGCAGCAACCTACTCGCGTCAAACCCGTGGGGGCGCCGCTTTAGGTTCATCACTTCACTCACTTTAATACCTTAAAGACCCCCATGTAGGGGGTATTACATAAGGGGTGGGTTACAGGTAAATGCACACAGATTTTCAAATGGAAATGTGCGTGGTGACCTTCTCTTTAAATGTTGATGGACACGTGATGGCTGGAACGTCACAGGGAAGGCCATTCCAGTCCACTGCTACACGGGGAAAAAAAGAGGCAGAAAAAGTAGTAGTGCGAGCATGTGGACGGGCAATTTGAAACGCGTGGGCAGTGCGGTGAGATATGTGCGTCGGTGGGACGATGTAGGGTGTTTGATTAAGAGGGCTGTGAAAGAACTTGTGTAGCAAACAAAGACTGGTAATGCGGCGGCGCACTGAAAGATTCGAAAGACCAGTTTCATGTTTAAGGAATGATATGCTTATGTTATATGAATATGAAGAATGTATGAACCTAGTGGCGCGGTTTTGCACAGACTCTAATTCATTTATCAAGTATACCTGGTGCGGGCTCCATATGGGAGCTGCATATTCTAGTTTAGTTCGGATTAAAGATTTATAGGCGAGAAGTTTGATGTCAGGTGGGGCATGATGATATGACGTTCGTGATATGCGTGTGCCATGAAAGATCACTGGATAAGGTGACGCCTAGGTATTTATAGGATTTGATTTGTTCAAGGGTAGAGTTAGCTATTACGTAAGAAAAATGCAAGGGATTATGCTGGCGTTGAAAAGAAACGAGTTTGCATTTAAAGGGGTTAAGCTCCATCAACCACAGGTCGCACCATTGCTGTACACGATGAAGGTCATTTTGAAGTGCAGTTTGATCAGAGGGGTTAGTAATTTTGCGGTATAGAACACAATCGTCGGCAAACATGCGGATATGAGAAGATACATGCATGGGTAAATCGTTAATATATATTAGAAACAGAAGGGGTCCGAGGACGGAACCTTGTGGGACTCCCGATGTTACCGAGAGGGAGCTAGAATGTTTATTTCTAATATCGACAAACTGGGAACGGTTAGCAAGAAATTCTGAAATCCATGCAAGAATTTTGGGGTGCAGATTCAACTGGGCAAGTTTTAGTAACAGGCGTTTGTGTGGTACCTTATCGAAAGCTTTAGCGAAGTCTAGAAAGATTGCATCAGTCTGGAAGTTACGGTCAAGATTAGCGTGCAAATCATGAGTAAATATAGCTAGTTGTGTTTCACAAGATAAAGATTTACGAAATCCATGCTGGGAAGAATGAAAGAAATTGTTAGCATCCAGAAAGTTTATTATGTGAGTGTATATGACGTGTTCCATGATTTTGCATGAGACGCTGGTTAGTGAAATGGGGCGGTAATTTAGGGGTGACTGTTTGTTACCTGATTTGTGGACCGGAATGACCTTTCCCACTTTCCAGTCTTCTGGCAGCATTCCTGTTTTAAGCGACAATGAAAACAGCATCGACAAATACACTGCAATAATTTGTTTAGTGTTTTTTAACAGTTTAGAGTTGATGTTGTCAACGCCAGCCGATGATGAAAGTTTAAGTCTGTCGATAAGGGACGAAATTCCAGCAACAGAAAATTCCACTGGAGTCATTATCGGTAACGTCGTAGTAGGTGGCGAGGAAAGTGGCGAATCGGCTTCTTTTGTGAACACAGAGCAGAACGCGATGTTAAAAACGTCGGCACAATCACCGTCGCTAACTTCCTCACCATATTGGTCAGTAAGCGTTATTTCACGCGGCGGTTGCGGGTTTATAACTTCCCAGAACTTTCTAGGGTTATTTGTTAGAATTTTAGGTAAGTCAATGCGATAAAACGTCTGTTTTGCACTTCGAATTGCAGCATAATATGCGTCTTCTGCAGCATAGTACTTCTCCCATGCGCACGCAGTACCATTACGTTTCGCAGTACGAAAAAGACGTTTCTTTTTATTTTCCTGCCTTATTAGAAGTTTCGAAAACCATGGTTTATTTTGATTAGCAGGTAAGTTCATCTTTGGGATATATGTATTAGTTAACTCGAATATTTTGTCCCTAAAGACTAACCAGTTGCTGTTAAGAGATCTGGAATCGAAACTGGATTCAAACTCAGGCAGGAAATCTCGCAGTTCATTATTGATTGCTTCATAATCACCTTTGTTGTACATATGAATTGTTTTGCTGGAAATGTGGCGTGTTTTAGGGATGAAGTTTAATGTAGTATGAATGACTTTATGATCACTGATTTCACGTAAGTAGGAGATAGATTCTAAGCTATCGGGGCTGTTTGTTAGTATAAGATCTAAAATGTTTGAAGATTCACTAGTTACACGAGTTGGTTCCAACACCAGTTGCGTAAGGTTAAAGTTCAGACAAACATCGACAAATTCTCTTGCTTCGGCATTTCCTGTAATTAGTTGTGTTTCGTTTATCCAGTCAATATTTGGGAAATTAATGTCGCCATAGAGGAGGATATGTGCGGATGGGTGTTTATTAGTAAGCGTAGACAGCACTTCATTCAGTTCGCGGGCGAAATTTGGATCAGAGCGAGGGGGCCTGTAGCATACGCCAAGTAATACTGTTTCGGGTGGGGCACGGCACAATACCCATAATATTTCAAGTTGTGAAGGAATGTTGATAAGGGAGCAAGATAGCTTTTTGCTAGTGGCGATGAGTACTCCCCCACCACGTGCGTTCTTACGGTGATGACGAAAAAGATTAAAGTGCGGCAAGTCAGCCAGAGCCTCTGTATCCGAAATGTCGTCAGTAAGCCACGTTTCGGTCAATAAAAGTATACTACTGCCAGATGATTTTAATAGATTAGACAGGGGCATGCGCTTAGGAAGGAAACTGCGGATGTTAGTATAAATAACCGAAAACGAAAGCTTAGCTTTAGTGCTTGTGCGTGGCTGTTGGCGCGCTTGCCGTCGGCGTACTGATCCCTATGTTTTTTCTTTGACAATTCCTGCTTCGTGGTCGTAAATGTATCGCTTAGAGCCGATGTGCAAAGTTTGGAAGCGCAGTGAAAATGGCACAGATTTGCTCCTAGCGAAAGCAATGAGCTCTTTTCGGGCTATTCTAACAGGGTGTGTGAAATCTTCGCCAATGCTAAAGTTAGTACCTTTTAGTTTTGGGCTGTTTGAAAGGATAGATTCTTTAGTTTTGAAAGACGAAAATTTCACTATTATAGGCCGTTTGTTGTTATTGGTGTGCCGCCCTAGGCGGTGTGCACGCTCTATGTCTTTTGGTTCGATTGTGAGTTGAAGTCGTTCAAGGCAGGTTGCTGGCGTTTCAGGATATGCCAAGCACGTGCTGGACCACATGTCTTGGTAGCCTGGCCCTTGGCTCATGATTTTGCTGCTGATGTTACTCGGCATTGATTGTTGGTTACCCGGCGGTGGTGCACAGTCCCAGAGGAGGTGCCTCCGTATGGCTCGCGCCTTTTTTCAGCGTTGGCATATATCTGTGGAGGATACCTTCGGGTATACTGAAAAGTAATAATTTGTGTCTGTAAATATTTAAGAAAACCTCGGAGTGCGCTAATTTATTTATTCTATAGCGCACTGCGATGTTTAAAGCGTGCTCCGAGGTTCACTCACAGTTACGTGCAGGCACAGCGTGCGCTGTGAGTGGGGCTTGCTCTCTCATCGTCCGCTATCGTCTGTGGCTTCAATCCTTCGCGAAGTGAACCTCCTTCTAGAACACTGTACTTTCACGCTATGAAAGAGCACCACGCTCAGTACTCGCTGCGCCTGCGTGGAATTCGTTGCAGCTGGCTGTCGCGCCGAGCGGCCGCTGCTGCTGCTATGTTCACTTTACCAGTGGCTCGCTGTAAATGTAGGAGAAAATGTAATAAGCAGACGACCGTTAATCGCAACGGGAAGCTTTGAAGGGACCCTGCAACACCTTTTTAGCATGTTCAGAAGACGCTACCGATCGGTAGTAGAGGCTCCCGACAACACGCGAGACAAATATAGCGCAGCACGTGGCCTGAAATTCACAATAAATTATCAAAGTCAGCTAAAAATTGCCTCTTGTTCTCTCGACAAATGACAAAGCCCATCTATCAGCCATTGACTGATTTGAACATGATGCGCTTGGTCGTTACAGAGATCGCCGCAGAAGGCCGCTATTTGTCCACACGTGTGGGAGCGATCACACTGAAAAAGCCGCGCATTTGAAAAGAAAAAAGTGCTCAAGGTCATGAAGCGTGGGTGAGGTAGTTTTTTTGGCCCTGCGATTCCTCCCGGCTTAGCTTTCAGCGGCTTCGTTGGGAGGAGAGAAAAGGCAATGCGATTGCAGCATGCAACAAATCTTTGTAACTTGACTCGCACTGGACGGGTTCTAAAAAATTTTTGTGGCGTTGAATTCGTAAGGCAATGAGCTCTTCCAGTGAATTCATTCCATGGTTACTTGAAAAAGTGTTTGAGGGCCCTTTTAGGCGAGTATTTTCTTCAGTGTTTGCGAAGCAATACACTTCTTTTTACTTATAGAACTCGGAATTATCAGTATCCATTTTACAGAGGATGCTTCCATGATTATGAAACCAGCCACTGCCGATGTCCGTTCTTTCAATAACGCGATTTGCCAGTCTAAAATGGTATTATTTATTCTCAACATGCAGTGCTATGTTTGGCTCACCTGTTCACTGGCACCTTGACTATTGACTGGCAGTGTTCTCCGAGTATGTTCAAAGAGTAAGACGGTAAGTTGGGCCAGTTGGTTGGGATCCATCGTGAACCTATTTACAGCGCAACACCAGAAAACACAGGACAAGAAAGGAGCGAAAGAAAAGAGCTGTTTTTTCTTTCTATTTTGCTCCTTCCCTGTCCTGTGTTTTCTGGTGTTGCGCTGTAAATAAGTTCACGATGTTCAAACAGTGTTGCAGGGCCACGTTTAATACGGTGAACTGTAGCAATCAGCATAAATCCCGTAGCCTAAACCGATCACATAGGCAAAAAAATTTCGACCTACCCACGGCGAATCTCCCTATTTCAGAAGTTTCTAGGTTGGCACTTATAAAATGCCCGAGTCAGGAAGGAGTCCTGAAATGATGCCAGGAACAAAAGCTGGGACTGTGTTTATTTCTGACGCCTTTTTTTTGTGTGTTGGTTAAGCTTGATTGAGCATGTTGAACACTAGTTCATCCACTCTACAAATAGGCAGAGTCCTTTCGAAACATCGGAAAGTAGCGAGCAAAAATGTTGAAGTACTATGAAATATCAGTATCTCACATATGATTTTTGAGCTGTTAAAGAAACCTTCGCTATAGAACAAGACTTGACTTGAAATAGTGAGACCTTTTGCAATCTTCGGGTCTACGTACTAAGGCATCACTTTGCAGTTGCATACACAACATTATAATCGTGCGGGTCTCCATAACAGGATTAGGATGTTGCTGGTTGGTGGCATATCTGGCCTTGCGAAGTTTGCCATGACAAGTTTACAACTGCACGAATGTGCTCTTATTATTGACGCAAAGGTGTGGTCCCGAATGTCACAATGCACACATCCTTGTGTGAGCTATCTTAGTAACTTTATAAGCCTCTATCTCAATGCTTGAATGAGCTCTGAGAGTAACAAAAACCTACTGCTTCCGAACTGCAGATTTTCCGACACATCACTAAGTCCCCTTACAGCCAGTCTCACTGGCTCTTGGAAGTTTTCTGTGCACACACCAACATGGGACAGCTTTCGCTGCTATTCGCACATTGTCCATGTGGCATGCTATAACATACCAGCCACAACTCCATCCAAACTGCCTCATCTTTTCAAGCAGCGAAAACCTTGTGTAACGTTCAAAGAGCTCACACATGTTGGTCCACCGTCTGTCGTTTGACACTTCTTTGACGATGTAGAAACTGAGCTAAGAAGCTGCGAGTTGTACCAGCCCGTCCACGCACGGACGTCTTATTTAACTCCACAGCCAAGGAAGCGTAAAGTACTGAATGCAGTTGTGTACATCCCTTGTGCTTGATTTTCACGGACACTCGCGACTCCAAAGCGCCTGTCCTAGGTCTATGGTCAGAAAAGCTCTTTCGTACAGTCACACTGGCTGTCACGGGTCGTCCAGGCAAGCAAGCACCAAGAAGTAAAGAGCAAACTGGCGCGTTGTCGCAAACAGTGGAGGGACGCTATGAAATGGAGTCGTAGACGGAGTCACTGTCCATGTGCGACGTGCCGTAGCCGTCGTCGCCCGCTGGCTCGAAGTCCTTGGAGGCCTTGAAGGGAAGTACGTCCCTAGCCATCAGGTATCGTGGCGTCCTGGTTGCTCGAGGTCTCGGGATGGACTCGTAGATGTGGTCCGTCGTGGACGCGAACAGCCTGGTCGACGCGTTCGGTCCCACGGTCCGGAAGACTCCGAGCTTCTCGAACTCGTCGGCCGTCTCAGACCCATCGCAGGAAGCGTACTTTGGCGGCCCGCTGGCCTTCTTCGCGGATGCCGACCTGTGCAGCGACCAGAGCTTCTTGAACGGGTTGCTGGAAGTCGAGGATGTGGATGACTTCTTAGATGATGTGGACATTTGCGACTTGAGCGTGGGGACGCCCGAAGACGGTGGAAGGTCAACGAACGAGCAGGCCGACTTCTTGCTCGCCGAAGACGTGGACTTCTTGAGGACCACTGAGCGGCCGCCGGGCACTTGTAGCTGGTGTTTTGGCACCACGTGATGCGCGACTTTGATCTCGCTGCGCCACCTGTCGGCTTCCTCGAGGCAGTGACGTAGCATGCGGTTGTACAGCTGGCTTGACTTGCCCATCTTGCGTGAGTCACGCTCCGGTACGAAGGAGAAGGTGGAGCCCATGTCGATTTCGAGCAGAGTGGGCCGCCCTTCTTGGAGGCTGCAGGCGAGCACCACTTCTTGTTCCTGTACAGGACAGATAAGCAATGCGTGAGTCTTCTGCGGGTCTTCACAACTACAAATATGCAGGAGAAAAAACGAAAGCTTTCGGGTGCTGTACAATGGCACTATATAACGACTGCAGTACGTTAGCGTGGTCGCATTCAAAAAAATCATCTGCCGCAGTGCACATCAGGCTTCCAGCCAATTCAGACTCCTCCTTTCTGTGGAACTGACCATGTTCTGAAACGTGCCTCCCTCATCCTCTATTCAAAACTAGGAGTCATTGAATATGGGACAATACGAGTGATTTACTGACCGGGTGATTTCTGTCACTTTGAGTGGCGTAAATAGTGATTTAGCTTGAACAAAATATGCACGACCTGAAACAACGTGTCTCTGCATAATCGAAGCCTGCTATGGCCTTAGCTTGTATTAGCTTGGTACATATAAGAAACACAACACAGGCGTAAAGAGAAAGCTAGGCGTCGACCGTTCTCTTCATATCAGTATCGTGGTTCTTATATCTACCGCGCTAATACAAGCCAAGTTGATCGATTACCAACTCGTGGGAGCTTCAACACTCCTGTTATGGCCAGCTGTCACTGCGCTTTGGCCGCAGTTTTTTCCTAGTATGTGGTTGGTGAGTCAGTAGAAAACTCAGTTACTATTGATGGGACTAGCTTTGTGGTCCTACTGCTAAGTAGTAGCGCAGAAAGAGGTGATGCAGCGGCAGACTTAAAATACTTCCTGCTGTTGTGTGGTTTTCACCTCAAGCACCCAAGCTGTCGGTGAAGCCTGATTACAGAAACCTTGAAAAAAGCAGTACGCGCTTTTGTGTTTATTATTTTTTGCTCATCTAAATCTATGGGCGTCGACTTGGGGGGTTCCAAAGGAGCTATTTCCCGCTTCAAGTCACACCAACACGTGCTCCCACCGAAGCTACTCCAGGGCTTCTCCATACCCAAGCCGCAATGCAACACGGGTTCGCACTAGGGTTACCAACAATTCCATGAAAGAGGTCGGGCCGGGATAGGGAAGGGTAAACTAACATAGGGAGCCATCGAAATAAGTATTCTTTATGGTGGTACCTTCCAGATTAATTGGTCCTTTGTTTTTGTGACCTCTTGCAGAGGTACTTCAGCTGGCTACGCCCTGTTCGCTGCACTTCCTCTTGCTGGAGAACGTACTCGTAAAAGTAGTCGCACTTCTCGAGTAAGTTAAGCCGAAGCTCCTCGCAGCCACCGCTAGCCATCGCAACATTGCCTAGTACGTGCGAATAAAGCTAACTTCCTGTTTTACAGCGTGATGCGCGTCGTCGGGCGTGCGTTGGATAACACAAAAATTTGGAACTGGACTGTCCGGATCGAATCTGGGACATAGCTCTCCCAAAAGGTATGATGTGGGACTCGGGACGCTGTATGAACAGTAGGGACGGTTGTTAACCCTAGTGGACACCTCCCCCAAGACAAACTCCGGCCGACGCCCATGTCTGAATCAGGACAGTTTGTCATTTGCACGCGCTAAGTAGTCGAAGCGCAGAAGTAGCGATAGGTCACTGCACTGCTGTAAACGAAAAGCCTTACATCTCAGCCGTAAAACATCTTCGCTTAAGGTCTACAGCGCACCTGTACGTGCTCGAGCCTGAGTATTCCGGTGAAGCCGGTGGGCGTGCGCATCAGCGGTCCGCACACGAGTCGCACGGTGAGCGGCACACGGGCGAAGCGAAGCAGCTGCGCCAGCGGGAACACGTGGTTCGGCGACCGGGACGAGCGCCGGGCCACGGAGTAGAACTTGCCGCGCGAGCCGAGCGGCACGAACACCACGTCACCCGTGGCCGCGTGGCAGCACTTGGCGTAGCGGCACTCGGCCGGCGCAGGGCGCAGCATGCCCACGCACGTGGCACGGATGTTCACGTCCTCGTACACTCCCAGGAAGCCCAGGACCTGGCCGGGGAGAACCTGCAAAAGGGAATTGACAGGAATTGAAGTCGTGACGAATATGCTGTATTTACAGGCAGGGGGAGGAAGATCTCCGTGAGTTAATCCCCTCCTCTCCACTATCCCCAATGGCTCCATGTAGGACGGATATAGTTTGCTAATTCATTGGAACTGTGTTGACCCGTTGGGGAGGGGGATCTCTGTGAATTAATACCCACCTCCCCACTATCCCCAACGGCTGCATGTAGGACGGATATAGTTTGCTGATTCATTGGAACTGTGTTCACTCGTTGGGATAATGCGCATTGCGGTAAGGTTGACTTGCAGAAGCTGGACGATGAAAATCTTAAAATAAATTTAAAGAATTTCATACGTGTTCCCTGATACATGGTTTGTGGAGAGCGTCAACACTGCATACCAAGACACCGAACGTTGTGCTTCTTTACGATTTCTCAAAGTAGTGTCATTACTCTTTTCAAACTTTGACAAAAAGCTTATGTGCTCATTACACACCACGGTGCGGCTGTACTCGGCCCTCCCGGTCTCGTGGCTGTGTCCCAGCAGGCGGTAACCCTGCAGGGGCTCCCTGGCCAGGAAGTGGGACACCTGCGCCATGGCCACCTGTTCCAGGCAGTTGAAGTAGCCGGCCGTGTGGCCGTCCTCCGAGATTATGGCGAACCACCCTGCGACACAAAGAGCATATATTCAAATCTTGTTATAACGAAGTATACCTTCGACACTGTAAGTTAGTTCGTTATATTCGATATTTGTTGCAACAGTAAGAAACAAGAAATTGAAGGACGCTTGAGCTTCGCCTTCAAGGGATGTTATTCTAGACGCTCGAATTCCGCCATTGATCGATGCTGATTGGCCCAGTGGCCTGCTGCGACTTTAATCCTATCCTTTTAATCCCTCCTTACCCCCATCCCTTGTGAGCTACTGTTGAGGTGTCGCTCCCTGTGCAGACAGTTACGGGGCTCACTTTTCTCTTTTTTTCCCTCTTATAACCACAATCACGTCGTAATTATTTGTGTGTGTGTGTGTGAATCGGCGTATGCTTCAATACGCGTCTGTATAGGGCAACACGCAAACGTATGTAACTGTCCACTTTGATGGCGGTTCTGCTGCTGATGATGATTAGTAATCATATGTGGGCTTTTACGCCCCAAAACAACAACATGATTATGAGAGATGGCGTAGAGGAGGGCTCCGGAAGTTTGGACCATCTGGTGTTCTTTTTGACGTGCACTGAGATCGCATGAGCACACGAACGTCTACCATTTCGCCTCCGTCGAAAGGCGACCGCCACGTCCGGGAACCAACCCGCGAACGTCGCATCAGCAGCCGAGCGACGTCATAACAAATTATAGCAACCTGTGGCTTCATGATGGCGTCTCCTGGTTACGTCATCAAGTGATAACTTAAGTTGGCGGGAAAACACCCTCTACGGTGGTCTGGTGGATGACGTGCTCGGCTGCTGAGCTGCAGGTCGCGGGATCGAATCCCGGCCGCGACGGTCGCATTTTCGATGGAGGCTAAAATGCATGAGGCCCGTGTGCTTAATGTGCACCTTAAGGAATTCCACGGGGTCAGAATTTTCGGTGCCCTTCACTACGGCGTCTCCTGTGATCATGTGGTGGTTTTGGGACGTTACCCCCAACAATAATTATGATTAGGTTGCCGTAGAAAATGCAGCACACAAGAAAAGGGACAAACGACGTGCTGCTTGCGACTGGATTGCTTATTCATGAGAAACTTAAAACGCAGTTAAACCAGATAGTCAGTGGAGTCTACGTAAAAAGATTCAACATAGAAGCGTTCAGTGCGACGAGCTCGCATGTCGTTCAAGAAATGTCATCTTTGCCTCGGGCAGATTAATAGATGGTGTCTAATGCAATATAGCCTCTGCAGCACGATAAGAAGGCCTGTATAATCTTCCTCTACGTGGACCCATTATGTCTGTACATCGTGGTTGTTTGCTCAAACAAAGTTTTGCAGCTGCATTCTGTGTACTCCTTGCAGTGCAACTTCTTTTTTTTTACCGATTGTGGTATTTCAGGGTGACCTACGTCATCACAATATGATAGTCGGCATCACTTATTTCGACGCCGACGCCTAACTCTTCGCGCCTTGGTGGTGGCTTACGTCTTGAACTGGTATAGCTAGGTCACTTGAAAGGGTGGAACTCTTTTGTAATATGGCTGCGCCATTGGACGACTCATGTGCCGCGTGCATTTCCAAGGGAGATGCATAAGGTTAGTCGACTAAAGTGACCCGACAAGACGTTTAAAGGCGTATGTGTATCAACTTGTATACATATCCCTCTACCCACGCGTCATCGCACGCCTGGCGAAATGGGGCGGGTGTCTTCCTCCCGGGTGCATACCCGGCTGTGGCCGGTCGCACTCTATTTTCACGTCCGCCCCCTACCGGGGTCGTCTCGCCTCGCACGCTGCCAGGCGATGACGAGCTGCCGGGTCAAGACTGCCCCGTCGCAGACCGAAAGCGAAGATGACGGCTTTGCGCCCCGCCAGGGCCAGTGTTGCGAAAGGAGTGGGGGGAAGGGGAGAAGCGAAGGAGAACGTGTACTACCGTATATTCCGCTGTGTAAGGACTCTTTCCCGGTGTGCAGTTTCTTCAGCCCCGTTCTCTTAGACTGTTGACGCCGGTTGTTATCTCGCAGCCTTTACAAAGGCTTGGGCAGTATCGCGATGCAAGAGTATCGGGACAGTATCTTAGAGATACTTCTTGTGTATCGAAGTACGTAAAAATTAGTCGTATCTCAGAAGCGGAACACATTTGCAATGCAGCGATGATATCGCAATACTGTGCAGACCACGCGTATGTCATTACCTCCCCCATCCCACCCCCACTTTGTTTTGCGTTCGGATTCTGGGTCATTGGCCAAGCCCATACTCAGGCCCAGAAGGCCTTGAAAGCTTTGCTGAGCTTTTTTGCGGACAACTGACCTCAGAAACAGACTTTAGTGTCTTATACTCTTTGATGTTGCCTTTCCTCTGTCGCTATTTTTTTTTTGTTATTTCTCTTTCTCTCTTCGCAACGTTTCTTTTTGTCATCTTTTATCCCCCCCCCCCCCCCCCGGTTTCCCCAGCACAGGGTAGCCAGCCGGTCTAAGAACTGGCTAACCTCCCTGTCCTTCCGCAGTAAACTTTCCTCCTCTCCTCTTTTGCGTTCAAAATCACCCTGAGTTAAGTGGCAAATTTTCTTCAAATCTGAAGAGCTTGACCTTGCGAGCTGCAGAAGTACATGCACCGAACCTATAAGACACGCGCGGCGAGTCGTCATCATCGGCGGTTTCATCAGTGACGGTTTTCCAAAATTTTAAAGATGGAGCCGCTTCTGCTTCTGAACGGTCAGAATACGCGCAAGCGGAAATGTTTCGGCACCGAGATGTGAGAAGAGGTGTCGGCATACGTCGAATGCCGGGTGTCTTATGCGTCGATGTTGTGGTGGGAAGAGAAGAGGGGGGGGTGGAGTGCAAGAAGAGGCGGATGCCCACACCCCAGCCGCCGAAAATTTCAGATATTCTTTATGCAGTATCACTGAGCTACACTGCTTCGTTAGCAAACTCCGGTCCCGTACACCCGTGTGAAACACGCTTCATAACAGCAAGCCGACTTAGCACGTTGTGCATTATGAATCTAATAATAATCGTCGTGATTAAACGTCTCGAAAACACAATATGGTGATGAGAGACTGCGTAGTGGAGGGCTCCGGAAATTTCGAACACCCGGGGTTCTCTAACGTGCACGTGAAATCAAAGCACACGAACCTCAATCATTTTCACTTCCATCAAAATTGTGGCCCCCGCGGTTCGATCCCGACACCTGTATGGATCAGCAGACGAGGTCTTGCCAGTCATGTCATGGTCATGGTGTACTTTCTCGCTACATTTCCGCCACCAATATCCTAACCGCTTCTTATTTCTATCGCTGGCGTGTTTACTCTCCGTTGTTTTACCTAGAACCCGTGGCCCCGCCGTGGTGGTCTAGTGGCTAAGGTACTCGGCTGCTGACCCGCAGGTCGCGGGTTCAAATCCCGGCGGCGGCGGCTGCATTTCCGATGGAGGCGGAAATGTTGTAGGCCCGTGTGCTCAGATTTGGGTGCACGTTAAAGAACCCCAGGTGGTCGAAATTTCCGGAGCCCTCCACTACGGCGTCTCTCATAATCATATAGTGGTTTTGGGGCGTTAAACCCCACATATCAATCAATCAATACCTAGAACCCGTGGAACTTACTCATGAGTCGACTCATTCAGACTCGGGTTGAGCCGTGAGTCCAAGTTATAGCGAGTCTTTGTAATATATTGCTGAGTTTGACTCCGAGTGAGTCTGGTAGGAAAAAAAAATCGCTAGTGTGAGTCCGGTTTGGGGAAAATTTGGTAAGTCAGAGTGAGTCGTAAACGCGAAATATATTTCACGAGTAATCTTCACAGTGTTTCGCCGACCTATGCTAAAACCAAAGGCTAGGTTAGTGCCAAAACACATACCCGGGCTTAAACAGCGGAAAAATGCGGTGCACCGGGGAAGGCCGCGGCGATATGCGGAAGTTGGTCGAAGGCGACGATGCTTGCGCGCATTACGGCGACGCCCACCGCGCAGTCGTCCTGGCCGCCGCCTAGCGGCAGGCGGGGGAGGCAGACACGGCCCTCCATCTTCAAAGCGGCGACCTTCCCGCACATCGGCAACTGTGGAGTCCGTTCACTGGGAGGCCCGCCCGGGCATAGAAATATCTATATTAGACTGCTTTGGAAGGTATATATTCTCGGGCCGTGGCCTTCTGCGGGCATTGTGTGCGCGTGCTTTGTGCACTTTTCTTTCTGCCTTCTTGTTTCGTGAAACAGCCTCAAAGAACTGAAACTGCCTCTCTCCTTATAGCAATTTAACGTTTTTTTTTTTTTCAACCTTGGACATCAGGGGCAGAGGCGTTGGCGGAAATATTTTTGAGGGTGGACGGTTTTCTTCCTTAATGCCCGCGTGTTTGCATGTGTGTGCCTATACATGCACGTACAGTATTCAAAAAAGAATTCCGGGGAGGGGGGTGGTAGCCTCAAAGAACTGACACTGTGCATCTACCCTTTCCCCAACGCCAATTTCATGTTGGTGATGTTTTCAACCTCAGACTGGTGGGGGGGGGGGGGGGGGGGGAAGTACAGCATCTTTTTACGCATGATCATGTGTGTGCGCGTATTTGTGCAGATACAACACGCAAAAAAAATTTTTTTTTTGGGGGGGGGGGGAGTGGTTTCATATCTAAGGCCACTCCCCTGACGGCTCTACCGGCTTGAACGTAAGCTTATTTTTTCAACCACCTACATATCAGCGAACGTGCTGGTTTCTGGGTTTCCTCTTCGATCCGCATTTTCTAGCAACCGTTACCAGTGTAAGTCACTCGGCACTTTCGACCTCATAGAAATGGAGTGGCGTCGCTAGAAGCACGTGCTTGAATACCACGATGTGATCACGAGGGACGCCGCAGTGGAGGGCTTCGTAAAATTTGGACCTGCTGGTGTTCGCTAACGTGCACCCACAGTACACGGGCCTCCACCGTTTCACCTCCATCGAAACGGGACCACTGCGGCTGGAATCGAACCCACGACCTTCAGGTCAGCAGTCGAGCACTGTATCCGCTGCAACATCGCGGCGGACCCCTATGGTGGTCTCAATATGACTAGTGGTTATCTAGTGTTGGCTGTTGTTGGCCGATGACTGGCTAGTGCTGCCTATTACTGGCTGGATGATGTATATTTAACTCCACTGGCGGATCCAGAGGGGAGGGGGGGTGTAGGGGGGGAGGTGAAAGGCGTCCTTGGATAGTTAAATTTTTTTTTATTTGGCGTAATGAATACGAGAGAAATACGACTGCGTAAACTTGCACACTGCGCAACATAATCAATATGTCTATAACTGTTTTCATCATTATTAATTGCCAACGCACCACCGATATGTTTGGAAACATGGGGGTTAAGCACGAATCTGTCGCGCCTTGATCGTATCCTGAAGTATTGTCATTGCGCTGTTTGCCGATCGAAATTTATCAGTAAATGATATTTCTATTTTTCTTACGCTTCAAGCATTACGGAGTTTCAAATAAAAGTCGTACGCTTTTGTCTAAACACTCCTGAATTACATTTGCAGCATTTAAACTAAGCCACAGTAAGACAAATTGTGTAAAAAAAATCGGCCCTTGTGGGAAAGTCGTACTTGAGGTGTGCGTTGAGTGGTATCATGAAGATATGCGCGCAGCTCTTGTTTCCGATAGAACAACAATCACTGTTTTCCCCGTGGATTGGCCCTGCTAGCTGCCGTGGTGTATTCTGTGTGACACCTAATGCCTTAGTTTTAGCAAGGGACGGTGCACTGCTCTCCCATAGTTGAGTACGAAGTACTCGAAATCGTTAAACACTTTTTCTAAATATATAGGTTGAGCCCCAAGGAACGGCTTTCAGGTCTCCCATAGTAGAAATACCACGTACTCTAAATCGTGAACCACTTTTTCTAAACACACATATTAGCGGTTCTTTCTGACTGGGACGGCTTCCTGCACTCCTATAGTAAAGTACCACGTACTCTCAATCGTTTAATACTTGTTTAAACATTAAAGTCGTTTGTTCTCATTAGCTTCATCAAGTGTGAGACCCAAGGGACGGCTTTCAGCTCCCCCATAGTAGAGTACCTATAGTACTCTAAATCGTCACCCGCTTTTTAAAACACACCAAGTGCTCTAAATCGTTAACAACTTTTTTCAAAACACACATTCTTTCATGTTCGGGACGGCTCTCTGTTCCCCCATAGTAGAGTACGAAGTAGTCTAAATCGTTGAACACTTATTCTAAACACACATTCACAGGACCATGCGGGCACCTGCGCGTCTTTGGGCAGCTGTCTGCGGTACCATAGTAGAGTACATCGTACTCTTAGTCGTCAAGCATTTGTTCTAAACACATTAACAGTCTGTGTTAACTTTTTCTAAACGCACTAGTGCTCACACGTGTCGTTGTGCATCAAAGTGATGGTGATAATGCTCCTTGGATTAGTGGCGCCTTCACACCTCTTCATACACCACCAACTATGGGCCGGCACCACAATAGCCAAGCTTCGCACAGTGGAAGACCAGGTGGGCCGTATGGCCCTCCGGGTTTCCAACAAGCGGAGCGGGTTACGAAGCAGGGATGCAATGGGGCTTCTCCCATGCTTTCGTAATGTGTAGGATACTCTACTCGGCTCCCTACTTGCACCTACGCAAACAAAATGATGACCAACACGAGTTGATCCATCGAAAATTCATCGAGCGGGCTCGACCTCCCGATCACCACGTCCAACCAGAAGATACTTCTGGCCCTAATAATAATAATAATAATGACTTTATTTCGCATCAAGGATACATGATGCAGGAGACCTGCAGAAAAAGCTGGCGTGATGCCAGCTTGACAAGGCCGCGGGCCCCCCTTCCCCCTCCCCGAACACATCGCAGCAGCGGTAACACTTTCATAAAAACATTCGGGATCATACGCGTAAAATAAACAGGTCTATGACAAGAAAGAAATCATCACTGTACATGTGTGATAAAAACGAAACGTCTAATGCTTAAACAACAACAAAAAATCTATTTCAAAAGATGCAAAAAATGTTGGCGTATTTGCCTTAAAAAAAGGAAGCATTTGCGTAATACATCCGAGCGAAGCATACAAACATGTATACGACAAAAATGAGCAATAAACACTGTACAGGTGTAACATATTGGTACATATAATGCTATAAACAAATAATTTCGCAATGTGAAATACAGGCGCATTTGCCTTGCAAAACACAGAGAAAAGAATCATAAAAAGAAGAAATATGCCTAATTTATTGCTTTGGCAACAAACAAGACACCAAGAAACATATCGTGAAAAAAAAAACACAAAGCAGTATACAAAATACACGTCAACAAAAACAAAAATACAAAAATACATTCTTTAGAAATTACAAGTAACAGAAACGAGTGATCATGACGTCTGGAAGAAATGATTCCGCAGTTGTTTAAAGGTGATTTTTTCTAAGTCAATTTCGTTATCCCTAAGTTCATTTAGTAATCAGCAGATTTAGTAAGAGCAGATCAGCGATTGCCGGGAACTTTGAGAAGCCCACCTCGTCAGCCAATACACGCGTCTTGCACAGACCCATTTCGGTCGTCACCTCTTGGACCGAATACACATCAAACATGACTACTGCATTGAGGAAAGGGTGAGAGTGCCAGAGCGTCGAAGACGTGCCCTTTGGGTCCGACCCCATCCTCGCAGCATGTCCAGAGAAGGCCACAGCGGTCGCCGCCAGGCGCGCGCAGAAGCATTGCAGTGTATATTGCAGTGACGATTTGGTCAACAGCAACACGCGCGCTGCGTGCACACTGCGGGCCCACACCACGGGGGGTGGTATACGGCAGCAGTCATACACAACATACACAACACAAGCACCGTAAACGGGCTCACTTTCAAAGCCTTCAGTGCAACACACGTGGAGGAGATTGCCATTGCTCTGGCTTTCACCTACACATATCACCGACTCGTGATTGGCCTGTCGGAACTATGAGCTATAGGGTGGGCTCCCCCGCTTGCTCAGCGCATAACGGAAACTAGCTGCCGGTACGTTGATCCAACTCAGCGTAATCGGGTTTGGGCACCCGGTCACCAAGGATTCAAGGGAAAGAACAGGCTGATCAGGCGACCCGCGCTCTCTCTTCCCGGGCTGGCATCTCCCTTTCTTTGGCAATCAGATAATTCGGCCCTTGAACAGCGGCCATTGAACGATTTACTGCCATGTCCTCCTAGATGGCAGGCGTACTTGGTTTAACTGGGCCCCGCTAGATGGCACGACCTGTCCGGTTTAACCAGGCCAAACTTGAACTTTCGAAGCACTCGCGCCATTATCATTCGTAACGTCCGGTGGTTCCTTTTTCATGAATCAAACTAACGAACGAACGAACATTTTTTTGCGTCTCTTGATGCACGAAAAGTTCTTTATTTAGTGCAGCTAGTTTGATTACTAGTGATTAATCGTAGGCGGTAAGTCTGTCGTTATCGGGATCATTTTGCGAATGTCCCACTCACGGCGCATGTGTTCTCGTGCATTTACATTAATTTCTCGGTAAGTATGGCACTGCTCTTGATAATATTGTCATTTTAGACGTTGTCATACATTGAGCTTTCACTTTTTACTTAAATTGTTGTTTGACTGTAGTGTGTCTTTAAGGGCGATCGCTTGTCCACCCACGGTTTCCGTTGTCACGGCTATAGTCTGAACATATGTGAGGCTAAAAAAAAAGGACTAATATTCTTAAAACACGTAAAAAAACAGTAAAATAATATGAATCACAACTGTGACAGAAACATATAGAACAAGAGCACAAACCCAAGAGCACAAACCATTTATACTAATTGGCCAATATATTCTTAAAACGCGTAAAAGAACAGTAAAATAATATGAATCACAACTGTGACAGAAACATATAGAACACCCAAAAGCACAAACCATTTATACTAGTCGGCGATTTCAACGTACACAATATGAATCACAGGACCTACCTAGCTTTGTGGACGACTACTTATGTTGTGTCAGCGCGGGTTCACGCGAAGAGGAGACAGGTTTCCGAAGAGCGAGCGGCGTTTATTGCCCCATGTCTATCGTTACGTGTCCCAGTCCTGGAAAGCCACGGGGAGGGGGGGGGGGGATGCGAAGCGTGCATTTTATGTTTCGCGAGCCTGCGCATTATCGACCCGAAGATCAACTGCGGCGCTCCGCGGGACACCACACTTCATCATGTCGCTTTAATTTTATGTCACTGAATTTACATTACGTGGGGCAACGCCCGGGTAACGTACGGCTACTCACCCGTACGATACCCGGAGCTTCGCCTACTTGTCTTAGGCGCTTCTGTAAAAAATGCGCATATAAACGCGTTTCAGACCACACACTCATTTTTTTTTTTGCCATAGATGGAAACGAACGCGTTCTCGCTCCCGAAATGCAATGTCGACGCAGACAACAAGCTGCCCCGGAGATGTAGCCGCAGCGAGCGGTGGCTCAACGACAATGCCAACAGCCACGCAGACATACATAATTCTAAAGCTAACCTTCCTGCTATGCCGTTTGCCCGACTGATGGCGTTTGGTCACCTTCCGCAAACAATGTGCTGAAGCGCAGTCTACTTGCCACTATGACATGGAAAATGTAGGATCGGCTCTCTTGACATAAATGCGCATACTAGACGAGCCTCAGCATGTTCAACTGGGACACCCCCTCCATTTGAAGCAGGACAGGTGCCGCCATCAGCAGGGCAAATATGTAGTGTGGGGATGCGCACTATCGTATTATGGAGGGGGGTCTGTTATGGACCTGAGGACGTAGCGTGGCCAACTCGTCATCATAAACTTCGCTCAGATGAGTGAATCTTTTTAAACTCTCAGCAATCACGTCATTCCTGTGAGAGTGTAAGGGGCAGAGGCCGCAGCTGGCACCATTCCAGGGCACCGACGGCCGGACGGGCTAAAGTATGGCGTTCGCCTTCGACTCGACTGAGACGGATGCATAAGCGGCCCTGTGAGTTTCTACTCAACTAAGTGAAACACTAAGCATATTGTTAAACGTTCGTTGTTAATCTAGAAGCTAGAAGTTTGTTGTTACTACTAAAAACATTACGTTTGGCTGAACTGCAATGCCAAAACTTCTGGCTAAGTTGACCAGTACTTTCAAGTTTCCTACTTAAAACCAGAGACACAAGCGGGTGCCTTTTCGGCAAAGGCCAACAGTCGGATGCATTAGAGCAGTGAGTAATCAAAGTCGTAATGCTTGGCCCTTATCGTCGTGAAATATAGTTTTCCCGTGTTGAAGTACTACACTACAATAATCCTATTGTAAGTACAGAGGTCTGCCTGGTCTTGATAGGCTGCTGTCTTGGTTGATGTCGCAAGGAACGCCATGTAAAGATGTCAATGCGCAAATTGTGCATATTCGTGCTTTATTTGTGCTTTTTGTTTACCATGCGGTGTGCATGGGTCTTAAGATAAATTTTTGTGCGTATGTGTGGGACATCGATCGCCAATGTTGCTTATGCGTCGTTACATATTTTATGTCTGTGTGAATGAAGTCATATTTAAATCCTCGTTAACGTGCTTCTAGCAAGAAAAAAAATGTTGTGTTGAGATGTTAGTTATGTTAACCGTCTGCGTTTTTTCTAAACACACAGCTGTCAAAGTACTACCGGGACAGCCTAGCGCCCTCCCATAGTAGAGTGCATATATAGCACTCTAAGGCGTTCTCAGTTTGTTCTAAACACCCGTACGATATCGGCGCGTAACATTATTTAAGACAAAATTCAATTGACTACAATGGTAATTAACGAATATCAATGAAAGATTGCGATCCACTGGCATGGTTACGGCACCTGGCGGAGCAGATCGCAACCATGCCCTGCTTTCTACGTGGTCTTTGGGATCAGCTTCTACAGCGCATGAGACACGAAGTCAAACTAAGGAATACGCAAGGATGCACCAATGCCGACGTGCGAGTGCTCCTACCAGACTTGTAAAGCAATGCTTAGGGTGGCCTACAAAAATTTTTTAGGGGCTAAGGTGCTAAAGGTGTGGGTCGTTCCCTCCTCTGTAGTAGTAGTATGTACGTAGCCACCTCTAGTTTGTGAATTACTCAACAGATGGCGCTGTGTGTACATGCCCCTTGGAAATATCGCTAGATGACGTTAGAAATTTCTGTGTAGTTGACCATTTCGTAATGTTGATGAACGGACGGACGGACGCTTCGCCCCACTCATCATCATTCACTCCGTGGATATGCTGCGTCTTTTGGTTCACATACACACGTACGTTTCGGCTGTAGCAACGGTTTTCTATATACCACGGCAATGGACAGCGAGAGTCGACGACAAAGCTAAGCCCAAAGGTCCATAATGTGAATACGTTGAATTTACCCACCAGTATAATGGGTTTGCGCTTCTAGTTGTTTCATATTGTTCATTCACAGTTATAATTATTAATAATCTATTGTAAAACCTTTCCCCCTTTTTTTTTGCTGCACATTCGCTCATCTCCACGTGACACAGCGGGCGGACATGCCTCGGCCCTAAGATGCTTCGCCCCTGAAAAGGGGCTTTCGCCTTCAAGCCATTTTAGGTGCATGCGCAGGGCATAAGGATTCTTACAATATTTACTAAAGAGACAATAATATCTGCGGTTTTACGTTCCGAAACCACGATATGATTATGAGGGACGCCGCATTTGAGAGCTTAAAATATTATGCCCATCTGGTGTTTTTTTTTTTAACGAGCACCGTGGCATTGCACAGTACACGCCCCTCTACCGTTTCGCCCCCATTCAAATACGAGCACCACGCCGGTATCGAACCCGCGACCTTCGGGTCAGCAGCTGAGCACCGTATAGCCGCTACAGCACCCCAGAGGACTATTTACCAAAGAGAACTCAGGCACCAGCATCGATGGGAGATGCGACGCATGGCACTTCGACAATAGCGTGCGAATGGTGGGTATAGAACAAGAAGGGAAATCTGGGCTATAGTTGGTAATAGTTCATTTTTTTTTTGGTAACTCAGAGCGCAAGAAGGACGAAGACGCCCCGACGCGGTGGTCTAGTGGCTAAAGTACTATTCCAACCAATAACAAAAGCACAGAAAACACGGAAAATAGAAGGGCGGCGACGAATGAGACGAGACCCGTTGGTGTTGATACGATGAGCGGCCATCGTTGTTTGACCCAGACCTCCGGAACAAACATCAAAGCAAGTTTTGTGTTTCATGAGTAACGCTAGCAAGGCGTCATTCTGTCTTCGACTGAGACGCTTACACAAAGTGGCCTCGACAGCAAAAGACCCCGCCGCGGTGGTCTAGTGGCTAAGGTATTCGGCTGCTGACCGGCAGGTCGCGGGATCGAATCATTGCTGCGGCGGCTGCATTTCCGATGGAGGCGGAAATGTTGTAGACCCGTGTGCTCAGATTTAGGTGCACGTCAAAGAACCCCAGGCGGTCGAAATTTCCGGAGTCCTCCACCACGGCATCTCTCATAATCACATGGTGGTTTCGGGACGTTAAACCCCACATATTAATAAAAAAAAACGAAGACGCAGACGAAGGACAAGACAACGCGAGCGCTGGCTTTCAACTAAAGTTTATTAAACGGAAAGACATGAACATATACACAGGTCAACCAGCTTCGACAGAGCAACTGCGCATGTGGAACAGAGCGATTCAAGTGACAACATTTTTATTTAGGACACGTGCACCCATGCGCGGCAAGAAACAAAAACTAACCTACAAAAAAACCGGTCATACTAAAAAAAAAAAAACAGACGTGCGAAAGCATCCTAAGATAAGTGATACTTATAGAAATTGCACTTCCTTTTCGCTAAGGCAGTTGCTCTGTCGAAGCTGGTTGACCTGTGTATATATTCCTGCCCTTTCCTTTAATACACTTTAGTTGCGAGTCAGCACTCGTGTTGTCTTATCCTTTGTCTGCGTCTTCGTCTTTCTTGCGCTGTGAGTTATTGAAAAAAAGATGGGTATGGTACACGGATTTGTCTAAGTTTTGTTGTTTCAGCTACGTTTGGCTCCGAGTCGTCTGCAACCCCTTTGTAACCAGACGAAGTTCAGCAAACGTTCAGCTATATCACTTCACCGCCTCCGCCCTTTTCGCACACCAATTCAAATCGCCTCACGAAGTTCGCAGCGATTTATTCTTTTATTCGAAACGAAAGACACGACAATAAACAAAACCACAAGTTTGTTCGAAAGCTGCACACTCGAAGATCAGGAAAATCCGTGTACTATTCGCAATTCCCATTGTGGCTGAACTGGATGGATGGATCGATGTGGCTGTACCCTTCAGATCGGGCGGTGGCTAACGCCACCTAGCCGTAATACTTAGTGAACTGACCATTAGATTTATCTTTTTTTTCCTTCAAATAGTGAGGTTGAGGATTCGTACTTTGCAGTGAAGGGTTTAATTTTCACTCGTGCCTTGACTTTAGCCACCAATCAGATAAACCTCCTTCTAGTTAAATCTACCCGCTTAAGGTCTATTTTGCCCTCCCTGTCCCTAAACCCCAGTGCTTTGAAAAACTCTGTGTCATCATCCTGAACTATAGGGTGAAGCACTTTACAGAACATTATCAAATGTTCGACGGTTTCTTCTCCCTCTCCACACGCACTGCATACTGTGTCTACCCCTTCGTATTTGGCCCGATATGTCTTGGTTCGCAGTACTCCCGTCCTGGCCTCAAACAGTAGAGAACTACCCCGAGTATTATCATAGATCCTTTCCTTGGCAATTTCCAGCTTAAAAGTTTGATAGATCTCTAGTGCGGGCTTCTTAATCATGCCAATTCTCCACATCGCTGTCGCAGCGCCAGAGTTCCCTCTGGTGAATATCGTAGGAAACTATGAAATGTGGTAACCCGCGGGGGGGCTTTTATCAGTTAGGTTGAGAGAAATTGCGATGGACGGGAGGGAAACGTTACATTCGCATTCCATAAAGATGTCAAAATAAACATAAGCGATACAGAATAACAAAACATAAAAATGATGGCGAGGCGCAGAAACGGAAACGAAGATGGACGAAACGTGAGAGTCGGTCCCGGTTCACGCTGATGAGCGCCGCTCGGTAACAATGGCGAGAAAGTCCGTGACATGCATACATCTCACCATTTTGCTGTTTCATTTTCTCTATATTTTTTGTTTTTGTGCGCATCGGCGCATAAGGTACATCAAGGGTCAAGGAATTTTCGTGTCCATCATGGGAAAAGCTAGTAATAATGATAAAGCAAAAAAAAAAAAGACTCGTTGATGACTCGAGCCGGCCATATGCCATGCACGTCATCTACGTGCATTCATTTGGTAAATTTTTGCCTGTGTGTTTTCAATAAAACAGAACTAACTTCAAAAGGCATACACCAATGAAAGCGACCTCGCTTGTTGTTCGTGGGTTTGATGATACTCCGTCACATTGAAACAAAAATCTTCCGCGGTCCTTGGCCTACACGGACGGATTGCCGGACGAGCGTTGAGTCGAGCTGACC
The DNA here is from genome assembly GCF_013339725.1 of Rhipicephalus microplus. NCBI lineage: Eukaryota > Metazoa > Arthropoda > Arachnida > Ixodida > Ixodidae > Rhipicephalus > Rhipicephalus microplus. The sequence continues at coordinate 114,560,644 of NC_051167.1, read as the reverse complement.
ATCCTAAAACGCAATAATGTCTGTTGCACGAGGAAGTCCGGAATTATCACTAACGTTGCAAACCCTTAATGCCTTAGCGCATTAAGAATACTATCGGTGAAAAGAGCAGCTACATAGAAAAGTAACGAAGTGTGCTGAAAGGACATGCGATGTCCCAGGCAGCCGTGGCTACCATGACCGTTGAACGTGAACCAGGATTTCGCTATAGTGATCGCTGCAGGGAACTGTATGTGCATGTTTGTTTACGATTCAAATTAAGTACACATTCCACAAAGAGTTGGATCTTTCTGGGTGTATTTGTATCACCCAAAAATAATCGACGTCTTCCTTGTTTACGTTTACTTTTTATCTTTAAAGGAAACAACAACAAAACATGGTGGAACGCCTCAACGAACGATTACGATCAAATAAGCGTCTGTCATGGTGGCCGCGGTGTGCTTCTGGCTCCGGAATCGCTTCTCGGTGCCTGCAGACCACAAAGGCTTATGTTATTCGTGTTGTGTTTCTGTTAAATGAGTATGGACACGAGCTTTAAATATTTTCGGATTGTTGATCGAAATAAATAAACTATAGTGTCGAGAACCCTAAAAAAAAGGGTATTTCGGTAGCTGGGAATGCACCGCATGTATATATAATACCGCTGCTTTTAAAATAAACGCTTTCGGTTTCGCGTAGGGTGGCTCATCAGTGACGTGTCATTGCAGTGTGTCGTCACGGGGAGACAGAAGCTGGCGACGTAATAGCGGCAAATATGTCGTCTGATCGTGCTGTATAAGTAAATAACGATGAGTGAATTCTCGTCCGGCGACCTCGACAGTGGCTTCTGTGATTTACGCTGCACGCGGGACGCATAGTTCTCAAACTCAACAAAACCGTGTTGACTCATTGAAGATAATGCCCATTGCGGTGGGGCTGGCTTGCAGATACTCAGCGACGAAAACTTCAAAATCAAAGTAAAGTGTTCTATTCGCGTTGCCTGGCTGCGGCGTGTGGAGAGTTCAAGGGTTCAAGGTTTCTTTCTTCATTTTTTCCCCCCGAATTGTCTCTATGCTTGAAGGAAGAATGCATAACTTCTCAAGCACTACGCCTGAATTCTCTTTACTAAAGAAGACAAAAAATGAATAAAATGGACACACACACACACACACACACACACACACACACACACACACACACACACACACACACACACACGCACGCACGCACGCACACACACACACACACACACACACACACACACACACACACACCACACACACACACACACACGATGCTGCAATGAATAAATAAATATGGTACATTGGGCCGGACGACCACGTTGCTGGAATAACAGTTGACCCATTGGCGTGGGCGAGGTGATTCTCGTCGCAATAGATGATTGTCATTCAGTGCGCGTTCTCACATCACATGCGCAGCACGATTGCGGCTCAACTCCATGGCGTCCACGCTGCGAACGTAGGAATTTCGAAACACCGCGGAATGTCAACGACGCGCTGCACAGCTTAGAACTCCTCGCGTCACCCGCACTGCTTTGTTTTTAGTTGTATATTTCGGATCTTTTTTTTTTTTGAAGTCTTCTACATCAGTCGCTGCGTTCCTCTGCTGTCCCCCGACGTGGAAGAGCGACGTAGAAGCGTTAGGCAACAAAATGACCTTTTAGCGCCGCCTGAGCGGCGTCTATATAGCGGTTCACTTTCGCGCCATTCCGCGCGCTTAATGCGCGCGCCCGCCCGCAGATGGAGCTCGCGTGGCGCTATAGTGAGCGAACCAATGACGACTCGAAAGCGGTTCGCTAGCCGAGCTTGTCCGGCGCGAAAGTTTTGCCGAGTGCGGGACGATCATCCGGGAGACGCGAGAGTTCAGGCGAAAAATGGAGCGCGCGCGAGAAATTGAAAGCTTCGAACAATTACGCGAGGGGACTCGGTCGCCGGTGCGAAAGCGAGACAATGACGCGTAAAAGAGAGAAGCAACGCGCCTTGCTTGGGTTTATAGACGAAGATCACTGGCTCCCCCTCCCCCATCATCTCTCTAATGATTCCTTTGGTGTACCATGCACTGCGCCTCGAGTTTCTTGTACCGTAATTTTCGGTGCAGTATTGGCGGCGCCACTCTTGAACAAAGGGACGTGTGACGCGGACAGGACGGAGCCGAAACCGGAGGTGGGGGGGGGAGGCAGTTTAAAAAACTTGAGCTTAAGCAAGATTAGAAATCAAGCAACGTGGAATAGGTAGGCTTGCTTTAGGAGCTCACGGGAATAGACCAAATCAGCGAGTACAAGGTGATATGGGATGGACACCATTTGAGGGCAGGGAAGCTAGCAGCAAGATAAAATTTGAGAAGCGATTGAGAGAAATGGGGGAGGAGCGTTGGGCTAGGGAGGTTTTCAGCTACTTGTACATGAAGAATGTCGATACGAATTGGAGGAAGCAAACCAGGAAATTGACTGGTAAATACTTAGAAAACAGCAGGTGGCCAAACCAAAAAGAACTATCGGTTAGGAAGAAAGTGAAGGAAGCTGAGACTGACATGTGGAAAATGGTCATGATTAAGAAGTCCGCACTAGAGATCTTTCGAACTTTTAAGCAGGAAATTGCCAAGGAAAGGATCTATGATAATACTCGGGGTAGCTCTCTACTGTTTGAGGCCAGTACAGGAGTACTGCGAACCAAGACATAACGGGCCAAATACGAAGGGGTAGACACAGTATGCAGTGCGTGTGGAGAGGAAGAAGAAACTGCTGAACACTTGATAATGTTCTGTAAAGGACTTCACCCTATAGTTCAGGATGATGGCGCAGAGTTTTTGAAAGCACTGGGGTTTAGGGACTGGGAGGGCAAAATAGACTTTAAGCGGGTAGACTTAACTAGAAGGAGGTTATGTGATTGGTGGCTAAAGTCAAGGCACGAGTGAAAATTAAACCCTTCACTGCAAAGTACGAATCCTCAAACTCAATTTTTAAAGAAAAAAAAAGCTATTTTTTGGTTCATTAAGTATTACGGCTTGGTGGCGCTAGCCACCACCTAATCTAAAGGGTACAGCCACATACATACATGCATGCATACATACATACATACATACATACATCCATCCATCCATCCATCCATCCATCCATCCATCCATCCATCCATCCATCCATCCATCCATCCATCCATCCATCCATCCATTGTTATGCCAGCGAGTCCTCGTCAAACGTCCGTGCCTCTGAAAAAGGCAATCTGGGTCAAGGCCAGCCCGCAGTCCGCCTGGCGCGATCAACTCGACGGCGTGAACACGCGCGGCGCCCCTCTGGCCCACGTGCATTGAGTCAGCTGCGCACGTGACAGCGAGCCGGCGTCCTCGTGTCTGGTGGTCTGACGCATGGCGCGGCGACCCCATTGGAGAAATTCGCCCGGACGACCAGCGGCGCTTCTGATTGGACATTTTGGTTGGACCCGGTGTAAATAAAAGAAGCCCTGCGGCGCGTCGCGATCGGAGGTCCTATGAGAGAGGAGTCCCCATGTCGGAGAGCCGACATGTGTGTGAGTCAGCGGTCTTAGGCGAAAAGTTGACCTATGTATTAGAGAGGAGAGCTCGGCTCTTCGAGTCTCTGTCGGCCCCAGTGCCGTAATTGTAACGCCTCTGTATATATGCTGTACATAAACCTTGTTTAACTCACCGTCGTCTCGTCCGCTCGTCTTATCAGCTCTGCGCAGAAGCAGTCGCGGGCTGAGAAACATACGCTACCAAACGGCTGGTGACCTTCCCGGCGGAGTTGACAGCAGTGGCGCCTTCGGGGCCGTGTTGGCGTCCCCGTCTTTCGCAACAGTGGTGGCTTCGGCGGGATCGGTCCGTCGTGCGCAACACCATCCATCCATCCATCCATCCATCCATCCATCCATCCATCCATCCATCCATCCATCCATCCATCCATCCATCCATCCATCCATCCTTGAGATCATCAGGAGAGGCCTTCATCCTGGAAGGGACATACTACGCGCTGAAAATAATGGTTATGAACTTATGATGATTAATGTGATGACTTCCCCTGTAGGCGACGGGGGGGGGGCACTGTGATGAATCCTCTCTGTCCGCCCTTACTATAGAGAACCCTGCGCACGATTGTGTTCGTAACGCAATGTATTCGTTGGAAAATGATTTATTTACGATGCATCAAAGGCGCGCTTACTTTTTCACAATGTGATTTGGAAGCCAGGAAAACGTATACCTCAGGCAAATCAATGTCGTAACCACCATTTTCACGCTGGCTGAACCGTTTTCATTACAACCCACAAAGACACTAGAGGTAGCTACTCTAGCGGTGCATGTAGAAAACTACATCGGTACAGCGCAATCCATTAAAATCAAACCAAATGCCGGGTTTGTGCATCTCATCTTGTTTTTGTACTGCCTCTGCGATTGGCCTCATCTTTGACTAATTGGGGATGTTATGTGACGACGCCACGTTAACCGATGCCACAGTGGTCTCGTAATGGCGTCACAAACTTCGTCGACTTGTTCAGTTATGATTACGTCATGCGGGGACGTCACCACTTTATGGTGATTTTTTATCACTCGCGTTGATGGTCTTTTTTCGAGCTTGGTGAGGCATCTGGTGCTCTCGCCTTAAATATATAGCCTGCTCTAGGAAACATATCGAATTATTGCAATGGCATACGGAGCATCTGGGTAGGGTTGGAGTTATTCAACGGGAACTGCGGGTGTTTTTGCATCCCGTTCCCGACAAATAGCGGTGAGTGAGGCCAAGAATCGAACCCTCGTCCTTCCAGCGTGACGTCACATAGCTGCTACGCCACTAGGGCGTGTGCGTAACCAATTTGCGTACATACCAAAAGCTACGATGAAAGCCGAGAACACAAAGGCCCTTGCTGACACACGCCGTTGACATATATTCTTTTGCGGCAAACGTACGGCAAGATGCCGATTAGCCGCTCCCCTCTTTGTTATGACGGAGGCGGTGACAGCGTGGCGAACGATTAGCTGTCGAAAATCGCTCGTACGTAGTTCGAAAGCCCGAATCGACGAAAAAAAAAAAAGAACAATGAGGCTGAGAGTGTATGTGTGTGTAAACACACGTGGCCGAATGACGTTTGACCTCTGACCCCTCTACGGCGGCGGACCGCAAGGTCTATAGTTTTGTGCGCCAGCTAGCTCAAAATCGTTCGGCTGCGATCGAGCTCTTGCGCAGACTTGTTGAAAACCCATTGCATTCTAAGCACTTATTTCCATTCACCGAAGATAAGAAAAAAAAAAGAAAACGCGTCCATCAACTTTCGTCATGCTCCGGCCCGGCTGCCGAAATGACGGCGTTTAACCATGATATAGACCTCGATTTTCGAGTCGTGCCCCTCGGCTTTGTTTTCTGTATTTCTGTAATCGATCGTGAACTGTGTTCACGCCTGCGTAAAGTGCAAACTCCTTATCTCGGTTCCATGTTATGCGGTGCTAATAGAGAGTTTTAGTACTGCGGAATGGTGCTACGTACGCATCACGCAAGCGCCTTGCGTTACGTGGCGTCGTTTGCCCCTAATCGGCTTTTAGTACGCCGTAGTACCCGCGTACGTAACGAGCGTGAAGCGTGTTGCGTCATCTGGTAGATCAGAATAGAAGTACGTGTTATCGACAGCCAATGTGAGCCAATCCAAGTGTTATAGCCAGATTATGGCCATATTTTAAGCCACAGAGCCGGTCGGTGCTTGCCTTCGATGCCGCGATTTTGCAAAACGAAGTCTCGCGCTTTCGCGAACTTGTTCGAGAGCCACGCGATCAGCTCATACGTACGCACGCACGCATCTCATGAGTGCGTACGTAGCGGCTGCGTACGTAACGCGATACGTGCGAGTTGCGGTCTGCGCATGCGCACTACGCAGAACGTGGCATCCTTACGTACGCAACGCCGCCACGTACGCAGCGTACGCAGTACTAAAACTCTCTAATGACAGTCCGATTCGCCCGACCGGTCAGTATATACTGCTCGCGTTCACATTGATAGAACCCTTCATCACATACAGTTGGCTGTGCTACCTTCGTGTGCGCTCATCAGATAATCTTAGGCCGGTACTTCTTGTCAGCTGCGTCCGCTGTAATTTCATGTGGTCCGCCCTTCATACGTAATACGGACACTGATTTCTTCTGTTGGCGACATTTCGTCGCGCAACCTTGACACAGCTGCGGATTTTCTCCTGAATCCCGGACAAGAACGCGCTATACTACGATCACGTCAAGCGACATTCTGGATGGTGACGCAGTGGTTGTTCACTTGCCAGCGCTGCATTTTTTGTGGGATCGCCATCGCATCTTGTTTAGTGTGCTTCTCACGTGTCTATACGAGCGTCACCGCCTGCAACACGACGCCAGGACCACTATACTGCTACCAGAGGGGACCACAGTTGCCAGCAGTGCCGAATAAGCACCGGTATGTTTTATCTGCTTCGTCGTTCTCGAAGTGTATGCCAGCGGACGGATCTTTCGCTGTCAATTGATTGATTGATTGATTGATTGATTTATATGTGGAGTTTAACGTTTCAAAACCACCATATGATTATGAGATACGCCGTATAGTGGAGGGCTCCGGAAATTTCGACCACCCGGGGTTCTCTAACGTGCACCCAAATCTGAGCACACGGGCCTACAACATTTCCGCCTCCATCGGAAATGTAGGTGCCGCAGCCGAGATTAGATCCCGCGACCTGCGGGTCAGCAGCCGAGTACCTTAGCCACTAGACCACCGCGGCGGGGTCTTTTGCTGTCAAGGCCACTTCGTGTAAGCATCTCAATAGAACACAGAATGTGGTGCCCTGCTAGCGTTACTCAAGAAACACAAAACCTGCTTTGATGTTTGTTCCGGAGGTCTGGGTCAAACAACGACGGCTGCTCATCGTATCGACACAAACGGGTCTCGTGTCAATCGTCGCCGCCCTTCTATTTTCTGTGCTTTTGTTATTGGTTGGAATAGTGGCCCACATTCGTTGCAATGCTTTGAGTATTTAACGCAGTACGAACGAATGAACGACGTAGCGACAGACTAACGCACCGAGAAGGAGGTGAGCAATGCACGAAAACAAAGTTAAATTGGTAATCGGCGATTAGTACACCACCAGTTATCCTTTGATTGGCTGCTCGTGACCAACCTGAGATATACAAAGTTCGACCAGCAGCGATTCCATACTCATCAGCTGGGAAAACTTCCTCAGATTTGAAAAAAATCAATTAAATGGTCAATCAATAAATCAACCAATCGGACGTGGTAATTTGGCGGCCACGGCGTCCCTTTTTCAGGTAAAAAGGTTTGCATTCGATTCCCGGACAGGACAGCGCCATTTCAATCGTGGAAACATGAAAAAACAAGAGCATGATACTTAGGTTTAAACGTAAATGTAAGCCCAGGTTGTCAGCGCTTTCAGGCAGTTTCACGTTTTCTTATTTTACACTTGTCTTCAATACAGTATAAATCAATCCAGCCTATTAAGTTGGGTGCACTTTATTCCACACACACACACACACACACACACACACACACACACACACACACACACACACACACACACACACACACACACACACACACATATATATATATATATATATATATATATATATATATATATATATATATATACATATATATATGCTATGTATTCTCTCGTAGCAAGGCATGCGAAGGTGACATGGCGCAAAAAAAAAAGAGCACACCAGCGCTTTAGTGTTTGTTGTGCATCTTATCCTATCACTGCTCTTATCTCGTCTTCAGTGTTTATCTGGGCCGCTGAATGACCCCAGGGTGTCGCCGCAGACAACAGCGTGGCATTCGGGGTGAAGTTCCTGCGCAACAAGCTGGACGCATTCCCTCCAAACCCACTTTCTTTCTTTTTCGCTCACGAAACGGTCGCGTCGAAAGCATCCGTCGCGCGACACGGCGAAAGGTGGGTTCGCGCATCCGACCGATACAATTCGATCCGCGGTCGCGATCGAACGCTTCCGATTTAACGGTTACGAAACACGTAAGGCGAAGACGTTTCATATTCCGCAGCTTCGCCCACGATGGCGCAACCAATAATTTGGCCGCGGAGGAAAGAAAGAAAACCAGGACGTTACGCAAGCAGTGTAGATTGTGATTCCGCGGCTCGGTAATTTCACGCATCGCCAGTCTGATCTCGTGGGAATTCAGCTGCAGTTGGGAGAGGGGTGTGTTTCCGTGGTCAAAATAAACACAGAGAGCACACACGTGCGTGTTTGTGTGCGCGTGTGTTTGTGAGGGTGAGACGGAGCTAGAAAAAGAAATAGAGTAGATTTATAAATTTATAAAGAAATAGTTAGATTATATAGATAAATTTATAAATTTATAAAGAAACAGTTAGATTTATAAATACTCTGTAATTGTGTGTTCAAGAACAATGCATGAACCGTTAGCCAGTGCAGTTAATATAGACGAAGCAATGTAAACATGCATACATTTTAAGGCGAAAACCTCAGATGCATTTTCAAGCGCGAAAGGTGACCGTCGGCAGTTCGGCGTAGACACGAGTAATGCGTGAAATTCTCGTCGTTTTATGACGTCACCGAACGCCAGAAGTTGTGACGTCGTCATCAGCCTGACTACGCCCACTGCAGGGCAAAAGCGTCTCCCACGTATACCGCCAATCAACCCGGTCCTGTGCTTGCTGCATGCCATGCTATCTACAAACTTCTTAATCTCATCTTCACACCCAACTTCCTGTTTCTTCCTCATAGGTTTTCCGTTTTTCGGAATCCAGTCAGTTACCCCTAATGAACAGTGTTTTTTTTTTTTGCATGCATACCCGCTACGTGCCATGTCCGTGTTAATGTTACACCTATCATTTTCCTTTCCATCGCTCGCTGCGTCGTCCTCATTTCAAATGGAACCTTCTTTGTAAGCCTCCAGCTTTCTTCTCCTTAGGTAAGTACCGGTAAGATGCAGCTGTCATATACCTTCTTCTTGAGGGACAGGGGTAGACTTCCATTCATGACTTGATGATGCTTGCCGAATGTGCTTCACGTCATCCTTTAGTGGGGCATGGACGAAGCCGAGCTGCGGGCGCGTTGAAGATGCTTGCTGCCGGCTTCCTTGGCTCGCGTCTCGTCGGTGTTACCCGCACGCCGTCTGCATTCTCGAGCAAGATCGGACGCATGCACCTTATGCTCACTGTCATGGTTTAACTGCGCAGTTGCTGCCTGTCCGAAGTAGAGGCATTACTTTACAACTTCCAGTGTCTCGCAACCTATCGCAAAGCGCTCTTCTCTCCCATGTCATGATGTCATGTCATGATGATGTCATGCGATGACAGAACCAATTATGTTGACCTGTGACGTCATCGTAATGGTACGTGGTGGCGCCATCATGCGGTCATGATTTTCGACACACGAACGTCCCCGACACCGGGGGGACGCCGATGGCAATATCGCGCGTTTGGTTGGGCATTTAAGGCTTTCACGTTAACTCAGTTTCTATTAGCGCGGTACAAATAAGAAGCAAACACGACATAGGTTTAAAAAGAAAGGCAGGCGCTAAAGCAGCCATAAAGAGCAAGGTAGGCGCTAATACACGCGTAATGAGAAAGGCAAACATTAGCACAAACACAAAGAGAAAGATAGGTGACAATACAGACGTAAAGATAAAAATAAGCGCTAAACACAGACCTAAAGAGAAAGGTAGGCGCTAATCTTTACGCGTTTGTCGCGTTGCTTACCTATATGTACCACGCTGTTGCAAGCTAAGTTCATGAAAGACCAACTCGCCCGAGCTACAACACTTCCGAACTTTCGCTTTAGAAAGAGGAAGAACATGACTTTCGCCTACCAGTCGTCTTATGCGAATCTATTAAGTTACCCTGTGAGTTTATCGAGGCAAGGAAAGGGATCGTTATACATTACGTAATAATTGCGCTTAACGACCAGCGGTTGTCCTGTCTACGCGCTACATGCCCGGCCCATGTCCATTTCTTCTTCTTGATTTCAGCTATGATATCCTTAATTCCCGTTTGTTCCCTAATCCACTCTGCTCTCTTCTTGTCTCTTAAGGTTACACCTACCATTTTTTCTTTCCCGGAGAAGGGAAGCGGGTTAGGGGGAGACAGAAGGTTAGGTGGGCAGATGAGATTAAGAAGTTTGCGGGTATAAATTGGCAGCAGCAAGCACAGGACCGGGCTAACTGGTGGAACATGGGAGATGCCTTTGTCCTGCAGTGTACGTAGTCAGGCTGATGATGATGATGATGATGATGAATAATTGCCACGACATCGTGTTAAGTCGGAAAACAAAGCTCGTGGGGTCGACAGGTGATAATGAACACTCTCTTTCTCGACAGGTAGGAGGGGAATTGATGTTAGACGCGCGGAGGGGATGGGTTCACCGAACCCTCCTTGGCGAGAACCTTCCTTCTGCACGACTTTCTCGACGAGGCGATGAAACGAGCTCGTTACGCCGCGTACACGACGGAAGTGTGCTGCACGAAGCGCCGAGGCGACGACGTGGACGAGAAAGCTTTTCGAATGCCAGGATGCAGAAGCAGGGGGGAGTTGTCTCTCTCTCTTTCCTCCGCCTTTATTCAACATCACACTTCTCTAAAGCATTCCTATCCTTCCTTCGCAAGCGGCATCGTTTTCGGTATCAGCATAAAGATAGGTGGGGAGGTACTCTGTGAGAACGGCGTCGAAAAAGATGTACAGGAAACAAAAAAAAAAAGAAAGAAAGAAAGAAAAGGAAAGAAAGAGAAAAACAAGGGCGTGCGGGAGACATTATGGCGTGGGTGAACTCGAAACGTCGGCTGTGTGTATGATACGGGGCTCATCGTGTAGTCGGCTTTGAGCATGCTCTATCTCTTTTTTTAAAATTTTTGTGTCTTCTTTCTCTCTCTCTTTCTTTCTTTCTTTTTTCTTTCTTTCTATCGTGTCTTTGTGTGTGTGTGTGTGTGTGTGTGTGTGTGTGTGTGTGTGTGTGTGTGTGTGTGTGTGTGTGTGAAATCGAGTGTAAAGCACTCTACTACCAAGGGTCTGTTTAGATGGAACTTAGGTTTTGATAAAGGATGCTGTATACCTTCAGGAGAACCAGTAAACAAATGAAAAATAAAGAAAGAAGACTATGAAAGAGTAATTCACTGTCTCTTAGAGATACCTGCACTTAAGTTCTATTCCCCCTTCGTTTTAGGGTATAACACCCGCGCCCGCTACCCCATACGCACAAAAATGTGCCCCCCACCTCACTCCCCCCTTCCACCGATTTTTGTTTCTCGTACGTTGGACCCCACGCAGCCTGTAAGGTAACGACAGGACGCATCACGGCCACGCATTATCCGCGTCCTTGGCTTCGTTGATTCGTATAGCTCCTTCGTCAATTTAGAACCCCAGCTCGAAAGTTATCATCACGGACTCCCGGAAAGCATGTGCTCATTACCTGGTAGGAGAGATATCCCCCCTAGCCAGCCAAATTCTAAAACGGGCTCTCGCTGATCCAGCCCCGAAACGCATCGTATGGGCTCCTGGCCATCAGGGCTTACGAGGTAATGAGGCCGCTGACGCAGCCGCCCGAGCGCTTACCCACCGGGCTCCTCACCTTGGCTCTTATGACTCGGAGGCCAATACACCGCTGCTGCAGTTCAATGAAATTCTGACCTATTATCGCGACACTCACTGCCTTTACCCGGCTCCTGCAAAGGGGCTGAGTAAGGCGGAAGAGCGAAGTCTAAGGCGCCTGCAGACAGGTACTCTACTCTGTCCTGCAATCCTAAAACATTTCGATGCGAACACAGATGGGCCGTGCCCACACTGTGGGGAGACGTGTGATATCTTCCACATGGTATGGGCATGTCCGAAAAATCCCCACCTACCCCCTTCCCCTACCCCTTCTCGAGAGGCATGGGAGACTGCCCTCCTCAACTGCTCTTCACTAGAGTCTCAACGGGCTCTGGTGAGACGGGCGCGAGTAGGGGCCTCGTCATGCGGTGTCCCGGACTAAGGACGCCGACCATGTAGCGGGGTCATGCTTTGGCCCCGTACCTCTCTCTTTTATAATAAATGTTTTTCACCATCATCGTCAATTTAGAATTATTCAAAAATTGGCAGATCCCACGTACAGTGGGAATCGATGATATGCGAAGCATGAATGTGAAATGTTGATATGTCAGTTTGAAATCAGCCCAACGTTACGAGGTGAAGGTAAATGATGCTGTACATGAATTCCGTGTCATGAATGTCATGTTTGAATGTGTCGTTTACCTTCGTCATCTATTCACGTCACGTGATACGAAGTTTAGTATATGTGGAGGCCGCGAGCACGCTATCAGCGTCGTATGTTGTCATGTTCTTACATAAGACGCGTGTCAGGATTATCATGTTTGCACCGGTCATATATTTCGTCATTCATTGACGTCACGTAACATCAAATTTGGTATATGTGGAGCCAGCAAAACAGCCGCGAGCGCATCATGAAGGGCTCATTATAATCCAATGTAGCGTTGACGCGCGCGCGCCCTGGGCACAGCGACGCAACGTTGGCAAAACGCGAGCACTCTATAGTCTGACGCCAGGCGCGACCAGCGTCCGTCGGCACGGCCCGACGGTAACCGGCGCGAAATGCGACATGCTGCGTTTCGCGCCGATGCGTTATCCAGACAACACTGCGTCACCCTCTTTTCGTGACGGAGTTACGGCGGACGCGCTGAAACGCGCATACATCAAAGCAACGCAGCGGCGCGCGCCTGCGAGTATATGGCAGGACCGGCGCCTGGCATGGCAACGCCGGCAGACGCAACGCAATGAACGCCGACGAGCGCGCGCACCACGTCACGTTGAAATATATTGGCGCCTTGACTGTGAAATGTAGTAATGTTCTCAGAAGACACGCATCTCATGATTATCATGTTAGCACCAGTCACATACCTTCGTCATCCATTCGCGTATCGTAATACCAAATTTGGTATATGTGACGCCAGCGAAACGGCCGCGAGCGCATCATGAGCGTGGCATGTAGTCGTGATGTTACATGACACGCACGTCACTATTTTCACGTTAGGGTCTGTAGCTTGTGTTCAGAATGCAATCATGCCATACCATACCAGTTTTTCAACGTGCCATGTGAACGACACCATCGCAAGAGCTGCAGGACTATGAAATGTAAATCATGACATTCACGACATACATGTGATGAATTTCTTAATATGACTGGTTAAGCACGTTCTCAATACAGCCATGTTATGCCATGCCAAGTTTGGTATTGCTACCATTATTGAAACAGCGAGGAAAGCTAAACGTTGTAGGCGGCTAGATAAATAAATACGCTCAAAGTCGCCAAGTTCGCCAAGAAATGCTTCGCATTTAAAACAAAGAACGAAGGTAAAGCTGAAATGACTGTTCCGATGGGCGTGTTTAAGCGTATACGTCACGGTACGTGGCACGGTCTACGAGTCATCGGTGTCAAAATATACGATACTCTTGCTTGTTCGTCCCCTCGTTTTTGTTTCTGGGCGGACGTGGATGTCAGCCTCACTCGTATGTTTCCAAGCGAGTTCTTTTTTGTGGCTACGACGAGCAGCCCAGAGTAACAGAGTTCGCTATCACCTTGTTAGGGGCAAACCATTCATTAAGGCAAATGCAAGTACGCGACTCACCCCCGTATTCACAAACGCTCCTTGGACTCGACCTTCGCCCTTCACTTGACAGAGTTGAGCACTGCGCCACCTCTCGGCCAAAAATGATGCTGCGCTGCTCGAGAATCGCACCACCTTATTGCTGATATGCAGTGACTTGCCGTGCCTAGGGAGGGCGCTTCCATCGGCTTTCTCAAGTGAAGGTGAAACGTTGAGTGAAGGGACGTTCTAGAAAACGGGGGTAAGAAGGGACGTCGGAGCGACGGTGAGATAAGGAGCGCGCAGACGACTCAATGCGATCGTCCCGGTCCCCCATTTCGCAGGTCATATCGCATTGGCCATGTCTTTCAAGTTGCCCGTCAACGTTCCCGCACCGTTACTTTTGCTGCCTCATTTTTTCTTCGTGCAGCAAAAGACTGGAATGACCTCCCCCACCATATTGAAGCAATCACCTGTCCATCAACATTTATGCATAGCGTCACAAGCCATTTCTCAAGCTAATTCATGGCTTTTTTTGTACGTTTTTTGTAAACCCACCCCTTATGTAATGTCCCCCTGGGGACCTTTAAGGTAATAAAATGAAATGAAATGAAATGAAATGAAATGAAAAGTGCCCGTTGAGTGGCTATAAGCGATGCTCAGTCGTGGTTTCACTAATAGGTGGTAGTTGGTTAACCTTGTGTAGAGTGGCGAATGTTGTGATACTGCGGTTTTCTTGCAGCGTAAAGCGACGCAATAAAAGCAACACCTTGGGGGAGGGGAGACAGGGGGGGGGGGACGAATGGTGCCCGTCTTCGTGTCTTTGCGCCCACTATACCACACTATGTCATTTGGCTCTTTTTTGTGGGTCCCAGCTTCTCTATATGTCTCTATTCACTATATGGCTTCACTATGCAGTCACTGTATTGCTCCCTTTGAAGAGACCCGTGAACTCTCTTTGGAGAGTCCTGTGACCCGAAAAAGAGTACGTGTCTCTGGGGAGAGTGTTATTCGTGGGAAGTCCGGACTCTCTCGAATGCAGTAATGCACACTCATTTTTTGTGTGTTATTAGAGTGCGTAAGTTGGGATAGTTTCTATGGTGTAATAAGGCTTGCCCTTGAACGTAATATTCTGTGTGTATGTGTGTACTAGACGTGTTTTGTAAGGCTTCTCTGCCATGTATCGTTTGAAGCAGTGTTTCGTGGAATTTTTATTCCATCCAGCTGTCACAGCAGGTCATTCAGGAAGTTGTGCAAGTTAGGATAGTCATAGCAAGCGTGACCAAACTAAGCGTTTCTTGAAAGTGACAAATGGGCAGTTGTCATATGGTTCGGATAGAATGAAAGTGGGAGCTTCTCGCGCTGAGTGCATGCTAGTGGAGGTTGATTGTGAAGGCTCAATCGCAACATAATTGTTCCATCCGATAGAAGTGAATCTGTGAACAGCTCCAGACATTCCGTATGGAAGGAGGTCTTAATCCGTTTGTTTATTTGAAGATCATTGACGTTATCAAAGATATTTTCTGCCGGATCACCTTCAATTTAGCACCCGGGCCGACTTCTACTGAACCCAACTGAAAAAAAAAATGTTTGCTGTTTGGACGTCCCTATATATTTTTTTATTTTTTTTATTTAATAATACTGTTAACCCTCACTTGAGGGTCATAACAGGGAGGGAGTACAATATGAGTACAAACAGAACACCTAAAAAAACCACTAAGCAATAAACACAGGAAAACAGAATGGGCAGTACTTCAACCATTACCAAAATAAGCATCGATTTCTCTGTCAAAAGTTTGCACATCGGTACTATTAATAACATGTTGGGGTAAAGAATTCCATTGTTCTATAGCATCCGGGAAAAATGACCACCGAAAGATGTCAGTGCGAGCGCTGAAAGGTTCAATGGGGGCATCATGATTCAATCTAGTGCTACGTTTTCCGGGAAGGCGTATGTACTCGTCTTTAGGTATTTTGAATATCCCATGGATTATACGAAATAATGTTTTAAGTTTTTGTTTCCGTCTTCGAATTTCCAGTGATTCTAAATTGCATGAATTCAGCATATCAGTTACTGATATGCTAAATATCTTAATGAATACGAGTTTGTTAGTAAAATCGCTGCGTGCATGAATGGAATAGGGGCAAAAACCCTCACAGGGCTCCTCATGCATTTGCCAAAGACGACTCGAAGCCTAAAGTCATCTTCTTTTGTAGCGCAATTTACACTGGACGAGGTTGAGCAGTCTCGCGTGACTTATCGAGAGCCGTTCTGCGCACGCTCGAGGAGCAGTGATGTCACACGGCGCCCAGATGGCGCGCCGGAGAAGGCCTGGAAGCTGCTGGAGTGACGTGTCGCTAGTAGTGGACTGGCACTTGACTCGCGTGAGATCACTCGCTCGCTAGTCGGTCCGTCCGTAGGTCACGTTGGCGTAGTCAAGCTAAGCCATCGCTAAGTTGTTTTTTAGGGGCGAAGCTCCTCTTAGTCTAACCTTGTCGTGAGTCACGTGTAACCGAGAGAAAAGACGAGAAAGAAAGGAAGGCAGTAGCTCCAGAGCTGTGTAATAGACGGCGCTGTCTCATAGAAGTACATACAAAGTGCAGTTGAGTGAGGATATTCTAGATGGAACTGTACCGCTATATACTCTCCGATTGGCTGCTGCGTGGGCTGTGCCTGGGTACGCGGAGAACGACTGCCTCTCTCTGTGTCCTGAATAGTCGCCGTACGTGGCAGATCGTTGGAGGGGCATGGACGAAGCAGAGCGGCGGGCACGTTGAAGATGCTTGCGCCCGGCTTCCTTGACTCGCGTCTCGTCGGTGTTACCCGCGCGCCGTCTGTATTCTCGAACAAGATCGGGCGCATGCACAGACGGACACACGGACGGATGGACGGATGAACGCTTCGCCCAACACATTATCGTTCACTCCGTGGATATGCTGCGATTTTTTTTTCTTTCCAGTCGATGCATTGATCGGCCCCTCAACCCATCCGAAAGCTTTCTATGCCGACAGCTTTCTACATGCACGTATTTAGTCCTTTACAGCTTTGTACGATAAGGACTTCACCCAGTCACATACCCGCGTCGCTTCCTGTATTATTACTTTCTCTCTTTCTCTCTATCATGCGCTCCATGTGTAGATGCATACAGGGCTTTGACAGTTGATTGCCTACCTTTAATCACCGCTGAAAGGTTAAATAAAAAAAGCTGTAATTTTGTTGTCTTGGTGAAGTCATTTAATGCGTATGCTGCCAATTAAGCGAGAGAGGGATAATATGAGTGTTTTTTGGCTTAAACTTTGTGTTGGAGCGAGAGAAGAAAAACAATCGGTAGGCAGAGCAGACCGTTTCACAAGGGATGTCAGTGGCGTTCTATATGCCCGCTGTTACAATGCGCCTTCAGCACTCGCCATGCGTCGAGACATCACACGCCGGCGGTTCTGGAAGGCGTGTCGAATCGGTTTCTTCGGCCCCGTCATTGGCTTCAACCCGTGACGACGCGTTGAGCAGCGAATGGGATCGCGGTCGCCGTGCCGCACCTCGCACGAAGCAACGCCGCGAAGTCGTGGCAGCGCACGCACTGCTGTCAGATACGCGACGTCGACATAGAGCAGTACTACCTTCCACGAAGTTCTGCAGACGAGAAAACTCGTGGTATAGATGTGTATAGACAAGAGACACCGTCATCTACAAGGTATCACTGGCTAACAATGGCCTTGAACATTGCTAAAATTAATTTAAAAGTACATGCTGCGCATGTTGTACATGCTGTACATGAGTGCGAGGAGGGACACCTGTCGGCACCGACATGAACTTGGCTTTGACGTAAACAGCCAAAAATTGCTTGCGTCAGGAGGTTATGTAGGCTGCCATGTTGTGCACATGTGCTGTGCCATAATGTGCCGTGCTATGCTATGTTGCCGTGTCATACACATGCTGTTTGCCGTGCCATGCACATGTGCTTTGCCATGCTGTGCACACGTGCTTTGCGCAGCGCGTCTGCGTAGCACATGAAGTGGCATATGCTTTTTGGCACAGTTGTTGTCTACGTGTGTTAACGCGCACGCGATGCCGCACCCAACAAGTACGTCACTGTTTTGTGTGCTCACGTGCCCAGCTGTGTTTATAGGAGAAACTCCCTCTGGGTCCAGCCTCTTTGGGTGCTCTCTAAAACCTAGACTGCAACTGGGTGCCACGAAAACTTAATCTATGTGGTTAACAATCGCGCGCTCAAGCAAACGAGGCTTACAGCCATGATAAGTGGGTCGTTAGTCACCTTCTCAAAAAAATTACTTCAGTATTACTATCATGACTGGAACAGTAACCTACGCCGTGCCGTTTCCCGGTGCTCACTGTTTTGCCACCAATCACTACATACTGCCAGCACCGGAGCAGTCAACGTTACGTTGGGAGCAGTGGTGTGCCACTCTGCAAGTGACGTCATTCGAGACGATTCCCGCTCAGTTCACGTGACTCGCTCTCACGTGAAGTCAGCCGGAAGTTCTTGCGCTATTTAGAAATCAGAAACGTACCGATGCCATCACTCTCGCAACCCGCGCAATTATGTCTTTGAAGACCGTCCAACACGTCTGGAACAGCCGTAAACGAGGCGTGCCCCGGCAGGGCGTATAAGAGTGACCACAACAACGAGAGGCTGTGTCGAGTCAATTTGGCACTTCGGTGGAGGCCAGCGCGAAAACGAGCGGCCTAGCGCCGTTTCGGAGTGTCGCCCGCTTGTTGCGAACTGCGACGGACCGCCTGTCCTGGCACTGTGCAGTCAAGGTTGGACGGCGTTTACGTAACAAACCACAGGCACGGGCATGCATAGGCGCGCGGGGCAGCTTTCTGTGGAGAGGAGCGGCCCGTTTTGCAAGGGTGATGAGTCGGCGGCGGCACGCTAAAAGGCTGTAATGATGTCGCTGTCCTGCGCGGAAGCTCCGGAAGTGTACGTAATCGACGTCGTAAATCTTTGTCAGCACTCGTCGGCTCGTAATCGGGAGAATCGTGCGGAGGGGCTGTGTTGCAGAACGACTTGTGCACATAAGGAAATCGTGTGTGCAGGGGATATCGGTCCGTTCCAGAGATGGAGGCGGGTGCAAAGCACCGTAGATGGACATGTCAAGGCTTACAATGATTCCGAACGTTCCTGTCTACTACACTGCAAATCGGCCTTTGCTTCAGTGTCACGGCCAGCTATGAATCTTGATGCATAACATGTTCCACAAGACACTGCTTCAATTCCCATCCAAGACTGGCCTTAAAGCACACAACTTATACGCATACACAATACAATAAATTACGTTCCATTCATTGATACGTGGGGTTTAACGTCCCAAACCCACCGTATGGTTATGACAGACGCCGTAGTGGAGGGCTCCAGAAATTTCGACCACCTGGGGGTTCTTTAACGTGCACCCAAGTCTGAGCACACGGTTCTACAGCATTTTCGACCCCATCGAAAATGCAGCCGCCGCAGCCGGGATTCGATCCCGCGACCTGCAGGTCAGCAGCCGAGTACCTTAATTAGCCAGTGGACCACCGCGGCGGGGCGGTTTTACGTCTTAAACTCACAACATTTTGATTACGGGAGGCGCCGTAGTGGACTTCGTCTACCTGGGTTTCTTTTCTTTAACGCGCGCCTGTTTTAAATGTTTTAGCACGAAGTGATGTTGGCATTGATGTATGTTGTAGGGTTGAGCTTCTGGCGCTTCTCTAATGAATCCTATATGTGGTTATTCAAACGTGGAGTGGTCCTTTATGAACTATTCCGAGTGCTTATTTTGTTTCAAATGCTGATGACTCTCTGCATGTAATGAATCTTTCTCATTTCTTTTTTTCCCCGCAAAATGTATGTACTGCGACTGCGTGACGCCGGACTGTAACCGGCTGGGAAGCCTAGTCAAGCTTTTCCTTCCCGTGCCATCTGCTCTGTGAAGTAGTAAATAATTGAAATTAAATGAAATTATTCTAAGCACACAGGTCTCTATAACATTTTGAATGCATTGAAATGCAGCCGCCATGACCGGGATTCGACCCCGCGGCCTTAGGGTCAGCTGTCGCCTACCATAAACACTATAAACCAACTCAGTGTTACTTTCGAGCCCTGCTCAAAGATGAGAAACTATAGTTGCAAACAACAGTTGGCCAAAAGGAATGAGATTACATTACTATTACATTTAAAAGTCAATGTCATCATTTTCAAATTGCTTTTTCCAAGTTTGTCGTTCCCTGTAGCAGGAATACCTGTGTTCTCTTAACTGCACAAGATTTTGCCTGCAGCTTATGCTTATTGTGTATGACATATACATTTTTTTTAATATTTGAGGTTTAACGTCCGATAACCAAGACATTATTATGAAAGACGACACAGTGGAGGGTTTCCGGAAGTTTCGACCAACTGAGGTTTTTTTACCATGCGCCTAAATGTAAGCACACCGCGGGCCTTAAACGTTATCACCTCCATCGATAATTCAGCCACCGCAGCCGGGATTCGACCGCACGACCTTTGGGTAAGCCGAGCGCCATCACCACTTAACCGCCGTGGTGGGGATATTCTGTGTAACAGTTGTGTTATGTTGGTCCAGTTACAGACATACACGGCACGTTGCACTCATCTCGAAATCGCTAAGAAGGTGACCTTCGCACGAGGTCACAGTGACCCGGTTATGACACAATGAGATTTTACGTCCCGAAACCATGCACGCGGCACGCAGAGATGTGCTTTACAAGCGGGACTGCTGAATAATTTCCGTGGTTCTTTCAGTGCACTGAAGAAATCCGGGTTACACGGAAGCCTATTCATTCCGCCTGCATTGGAATCCGCTCAACGCGGTCAGCCAGTCGAACCTTCGACCTCGAGCACGTCATTCGTTTTGTTGCCAGCCCAATCGTCGCGCCACGTTGTTTGCTGGTGAGTAACCCTCGATGTTTCAAAGTTAGCATTTTCGCTTTTGAGATGCTTTGTTCTTAGGATTGCGTTTCGTAAACAAAGAAAAATAATAATACTCGTGATCGAGAAGTAATTGCGATCGAAATTGGAATACTCTGACGACCTAGAATCGCTCCCCATAGAGATATTTTCGGTAGCGATCAATTAGAATCAGCAGTGTGCGCAAATGAATAAATAATGATAGATGAATATTGATCCCAGTCTGTTTGGATCGCCTTTGCAATTGAACGCGTGACGCCGGGAAAAGAAATGATGCAAATCTGGATCTCATGATATAGCTCTGAAATACCCGGAACAGGCAACCGAAAGTAGTTGTTTATAGTGACGTTATCTAAATACAAGTGACGCTGTACGTAAGTGTTACAGGAGGCGGTCGTAACCAATGTGATAACTATCAGAGGACCTCATATCGGTATTACATAGGCTACTGACAAAGGGGCCGTAGACGTGTTTCACATTATGGGGTACTAAATTACGGGAGGGAACACATCGGGCAGGTTTTATTTCACTCCCCCCCCCCCTCAGCCCTCTAACTGTTAGACCCTTATGATCAGTATGCAGCCTGAACGCCAGGCATCAAAGGGTGAGGTGGGGGGAGGGTGCTTTGTTATCTCTATCCCCCTGGCCCCATGTGCGCACGCATTCAGGGCAGGTGAGTAGCAAAGGTGCTAGTGAAAAGCATAAGGGAAACGAATAAAACGAAGGAACAGTACCTTAAACACAGCTTAAAACATATAATAACAGCGTTGAACGTAGGTTCTTAGCTAGTGGACTAGCGACATTACAAATGTCTTTTTCTACTGCAGAACTTCAATATGGATTCGATATGGAGTATCGATATGGAGTATCAATATGGAGTATCCGAGGCAATATGGAACTCAAGAACAGTTAGAACGATCGCTAGAAAGTTCGATCGTAAGGCCAGAATTGTGAAGAACTACACAGGAAGACAACGCATGTACAATACAATACGCAGCCATTGTAAATAAGCGTAGCGATTGCAAATTATTATGTTAATAAAAGCTTTCACATTTGTTCACTTGGCTGCACCGAACGCGCAATTAGCGGGTTTCGCGGCGCTCTCTGTAATTAGCCGGACAGGAAGCCAGTATCGAGAGCTCACTGGAGGCACGCGAAACTGGCGTGCCGGCGTACCATTACTCCTGCTGAGCCCGGATGTGGTTGCGTAAGCGCTGCACACGATTACGAGCGTTCATTTTCCACCCTTCCTTTGGCTCGCGCTTCCGAGTCGGACGCGTCACGAGCCGCTGTTGACACGCGCTCAAATTGTATGGGCGCTGCCAACTTTTGATGTCATCGCACCGTCGCTGGCTGGAATCAATTTCGAGACGTCTGCATGCTGCTTCTGTACTTGTCGTTTCAGTGTACGAACTGTATGTTTTATTATTATAACGCCACAGTCGGCAATGCGACATTAATGCACTCGTCGCTCAAGTATTAAAAAGGCATCATCATAATCATCATCATCATCATCATAATTATTATCAGCCTGACTACGTCCACTGCAAGACAAAGGCCTCTCCCATGTTCCGCCAGTTAACCCGGTCCTGTGCTTGCTGCTGCCAATGTATACCCGCAAACTTCTTAATCTCGTCTGCCCACCTAACATTCTCTCTCCCTCTAACCCGCTTGCCTTCTCATTAAAAGGCGCACTAAAGTTAAACCATCAATCGGCTTAGACCGACACATTGTACTCTGAGAACAGCTAGTGTTATGGCGACCATTTCAGCCGTCACGTGTTTAATATTGGAAGAGAAAAAATCAAGATGAAACATTCATCTTGTTATTTCGATTCGAAGTATCCGCGCGTGAAGTCACGGATTTCAACGCGCATTTGTAGCATTATGGCGAATTTTCCTCGACGAAGCTTCCGTAAGCTTTGTGCGCTAAGCCAATAATAAGCCTCAGAGGACAGCGCACGTCATTTTTTACGGGGATTATAAGAGGTACACGTAGGGCAGGCGCCGTCATCATCTACGACGTTGCAACGTTTGCTGTGGAAATTCAACTGTGGCATTTTTCTTTATGAGTGTTTTCTCGGGGCAAGCGTCGTTATTTTAGGGTTGCGAAAGACTAATCTAACCATATGAGAAATACAGTTTTTCTGTTCAGTGTCCCTTGAAGCCCTGTTCGCCACTTTGCGTGCAACAGGCTTCAGGCCTGCCCATAAGTGGTAATTAACAAGGGGTGGAAGGCTGGCGTTTTTCGGGTGGCTTCATGGCGAGCGGAGGAGCTGGAATACTTTCGAAAAAAATTGTCTTCGGTTCCGGTCCGTATTGACCTCTATATGCTGCCATGGCGGTTCACTTCGAGGAGCTTGTGCGTGGTAAAGTTAAACAAAGGGCTACTAATTATATGCATATCTGGTCGATGTGCATAATTTACACATGTATATATATTGTTTACGTATATTTTGTGTATGTATAATTGTGTATTGTCATTATGTATATATGTCGCCCAATTGTAACCCCACCCCTTACGTAATGCCCCCTTTGAGAGGCCCTTAAGGAAATAAAAAGTGAAGTGAAAAAGGTTAACTGCGTTCACCACGAATTGAATGTGTAGGCAAGCGGCCCTTAACTATGCCGCTCATCTGAGCAATGATACTACGCACCACTGCTTCGCACTTGACGCTGATTGTGAGCTTTTGCGAGTGGCAGACTGGGAAAAAGAGAGAGAGAGGAGAAACATGATGGATGTCTTCACACACACACACACACACACACACACACACACACACACCACACACACACACACACACACACACACACACACACACACACACACACACACACACACACACACACACACACACACACACACACACACACACAAAAAAAACTTTTCCCGGTGCTGTGCATGTTTTGCGCGATCCACAGCTTATCCTGTCACCTAACCACTTGCGTAACCACTTACGAAACGTATAGACAAGTGCGGACTCTCGTACGCGCAACCTTGGTCGCAAGTGCTTCCGCGTTTCGCCGTTTATACGCGCTATAACGCCGTTTCGCAGCTCATGCGCCGGCGCCACCAGGATCTCACCAGTGCTGACACGTCCCCGTCTCTCGTCACCTTCGCCGCAGTCGACTACGGGCGTCGCTGAAAAGTGCGAATTGCTTTACGCAAGCTCTTCCTGGTCGAGAGCAGGAATATAGCTTCGTCCAGTAGCCCGTCTGCTGCGTTTGGGCCCCTCCCGAACGATTACACCGTCGTAGCGCATTTTTCGACATGGTGGTAGTTGTGCGACGCTGGCACTAAACGAAGAAAGCGTGGTGAACCTTTTTGTCTCTGGGGCTCCTGTTGTGTCAACATGCAGGAGCGACAATCTTTATCTTTTTAGCGGGTTGATTGATTGATTGATGACTTGCTGACTCGCTTACTCACTCATTGACTCACTCACACTCACTCACTTAATAAATAAATAAGAAATAAATAAATGTAGTGAAGAGGAATGCCCACTACTAAAGCGACATCGACACGTTGGCGCGAGGCACGAGCTAATTAGACTGCCTGGTTGCTGCTGCGACGCTGCCCGTACATCCGGCCACCTCTTGCTGCTTCTGCACCGACGCTGCTACCGCTTTTCAGCTTGCATTTACATTATAAAATAAATAAATAAATAAATAAATAAATTCATTAATGTTTCAATATACCACGCATTGTGACATCAGACAAAACACTGACCAGGTGTTTATTGATTGTTGCACAACGTTCTGAAATTATCGTTAGATGAGGACACGCAAACACACATCCGTAAATAAATCAGGCGCCGAAGCAGGTCGCAGTGGGGCAGCAGTTTAAAACTAGCCAGTCGTCTGTCCGTCTCTCTCCATATCCGTTATTGCAGAGTTTTCGATCCGACAGCTTCAAGCTGGCGGGTGTGCTACTACTATAGCACATAAACTACACACCCGGAGTTATAGCAAAGGATTGGGGTAGTCTGTCGACAGTGACAAACGTTCTCGCTTCACGGCAAGAACGCAGATATATAGGACGACTTGCAGCGAGCCGGCAAATCGCCCGTAGACGTTATTGCTCACCCGTGCTCGCCGAAACCGCCGCTGTATATACCACACAGCCTGCGCAGCAACGAAGCACGCGTCAACCCGTAAAGGAGTGGTTCGCGCTGCTGGATACACAGCGTGGCTGCATGGATTGGGTGAAGCGCTCGACTCATGCGGTGAGCCACGTACAACAACAACACGCGCCGAGCCGATCGAGATCCGGAATCGTTTGCCAGTGGGTTTTGTCGGGACGCCCACCGCTGGGCTTGCACCTACATAACCGCTGAGCGAACGGGTTGGCTCTGTGCCTCGTTTAAAAGCGTGCACCGTGCATTGTAGCTTGTGTGCCTTCTCGTCTATAGCTAAACACGGTGAGACGGACCTATAGAACATTAGAAAGCTGAGCAAGTAGGGTAACGTTCGCGCTTGAAAAGCTCGGGATACAAGTATATGAAGAGGACGACGCCTGTGTTTTCGATAAACTTAGCCAGAAATTTACATCGCCAGTTGAAGAGAGGGGGGAAGAGTCCGGTCTCTCTTAATGTATGTTTGTGCATTTGTTTGTATTCGCGTTTTTGTATACATACATAGCAAACACAAAAAAGTATTATGCGAGGAAAACTCGGAGTATCCGAAACTTTCCTTTCTGGCTATGCTAATTGTTGTCTTATTTTAGTTCTGTTACTTAAGGCGGGACCGACCATACACGGAGAAAAAGAAAAGACATTGTATTTCTTATTGATTCACCTGAGGCGACTCGAATGCGAAATAAATTTTTTTCTTCGTCTTCTCAGTAAATAAATTGATCCTCCCCGCCCCGTTTCCAGTCCCCCGTTGAGCAAGCGACGATCTCGTTGGACGGCATGATGTGACGTCACAGTGACGTCATCACGTGATGCTGATTTTTCGTATCACTCGTATTCACGACCCCTACGGTCAGTTTTGGCGCTTCGTAAGGCGTGTAAGGCTCTCGACTTGACAATCACGATCACCAGTCGGTTGGCATCGCAGCGGCTCAGCGCATGTCCCTCCGCATTCAGGCCAGTTTATGGACTAAACAGTCCACAGTCCGTGATGACGTTTTCATGACGTCAGATGAAATGTGAACACGCGGTTGCCGCACGTACGAACGCTCATTGGCAGCTTGCAGCGAGTGCTGCACCGTTCTTCTTTTCCCTCGACTGGACAGAGTACGCGGGGCACGTAGCGATCCTTCCATTTTTCACCGCGGCCAACAGGGTTCGCTGTTCTCGGTCGTGACAGGGGAGCCGTACATCAGGGTGTTGCCGCAGTGAGCTAGTAGGTACAGGTTCGACTGGCCCGGTCACTCGTGCCTCCGTGGACAGCTCGCCATGTGTTCGCTTGCGTCGATTCCTCGTCGTCTTTGGACTATCACCGTAGTAACATCTCTCGCTTCTCCATATCTTTTTGTTCAATAATAACAATATAATATCCTAGTATTTACGTACCAAAACCAAAATAATATTATGATAAATTTTGTAGTGGAGGAATCCGGCAATTTACGCCATCTGGTATTTCCTAACGTGCACTGACTTCGTGCAGCACATGGAGGTCTCATGTATTTCGCCTCCTTTGAAATTCGTCCACCGCAGCCGGCATCGAACCCGCGACCTTCTGGTCATCAGCTTAACACCATGGCCACTTCGTCACCGCGGTGGACAGACTCTTTTTTTAATGCGAAGGTTTTTATTCAAAGAGAAAACCTATGTTTTTAAATGTTTCTCTTATATATACAGCATATTTGTAACACCATCTGACACTTGCAAACACCTGCTGTCGTTTAGAAACACCAAACAACATTTGCGGTGAGTTAGATAACATTCAGCGGCATCGGGTACGGTATGTAACGTCTTTTTTGTTATCGAAATGGGAAATAAACGAAGGGTTGTAGTCACCATTCCTGGCAATAGCTACACTTCCTTTTCGACTGGATGTTAAGATGCAAAATAAAAAAATAACAAAAATAAAAATGGTTTGACTAGGTCTAACTGTCCTCACGTGAGAGTGGCCCGCGGTGTCGCCCTAAGAGGTGGCAAGAATATATACACAGCCCTGCGTCTGGTAAATTCAACACTTCTAGCCTTAATGGTGCTAAGAAACAGGCGAGGTACACACTTCTGATGTTCATCATTCAATACTCATTACAAATGTTAATCTTCAAAAAAACATTCAAGTACATTAATTGCTTTGAGATTAATTCATGATGTAAAATTTATTCGCAATTAGTGTTTTCTGATCTAATGGAAAACAATATTGTGTATCTTAGGTGTTTTGCGTATAGCGCTTATCCTTGAAATGTGATAGGCATTGGTGGAATGTATATATGCATCTTAACTTTGTTAGTCGCTAAGTGTTACTCGTTTGTCTTACAAATACTGCATATTCACTTACGCTGATAGCCTAGCACTTTTGTGAGTTCACGTCTTGTTTACTGCATATGGTTTCGATTATTAGTCTCTTGTACGTTGTATTTGCGATAAGAGACATACTGCTGCCATGGAAGGCCTTCAGACACACTCAAGCAGCATTTCACAGTTTTTTGCTCGCAGGACACCCGACTAACGTGCTAATTAAAAAAAGAGAGAGAAACGCACTGACTCTGATTAGCAATTCACTTTGTTACATACCACTACAATTTAACCTATTATAACCCGGATTAGCTTAAGTTTAGCCAACAGCAGCCCACATGGTGAGCCAATGCAAACCAATGCTAGAAGCATACGAGTAAACACGATTGTTTAACTTGGTTAAAATAATACACGTGGGCGCCCTATGTATGCACCTAAGACGATTTGGCGAAAGCTATGTTATTTTTTTCTTAGATCTATTGATTCTCTCGCGCCCTTCTCCGAGACATTTCTGCTCCTTACGTGGTTCTACACGGCCTCCAAGACTGGAAGCATCGCAAACTATTCTGCACCTCGTTTGATTTTGCATTGCCTCCGTGATCGACCCGCCTTTGGTCAAGCGACGGTGTCGTGTGACGACGTCACCACGTGACGTATTGTTATGTGGCTTCGCATTGACGTTACGATGATGTCATAATGACGTCATAAATTTCTGCGATCTGCGAAGCTGTTGTGACACCATATGGTGACGTCTTGACGCCAATGCCGCCGACGATCAATTTTGGTGTTCGATGGCGCATCTAAGGCTTTTTCGTATTAGTAAGAAACCCAAATAGGTCAGGGGATGCAAAATGCACGCATGGCGCGCGGCGAGCAAAGAAAGAAATGTCGAAGGAATCGATTGATAGCGTACAAGGTCTACAAAAAAAAAAAAAAAGGCAGCCGAGAGAGAGGCTCAAACAACTAGCTCGCCTTAAGTCTACACTCTCCAACAAAGCATCCTTGAATTGCGCGCACTCAACTTCGAGTGTTTGCGCGGGCGCCAAAAGCCGACTCACTTTTTTTTAGAGGACCTTGGCCGAAGCAGTTTACTTTTTCCTATTTTATTCACCTCAAAGTGCTTCTCCTCGTCGAAACGTCTTTTGAGGAGAGCTCGACGATTGCGTTCACGAGTGCATTCCAAACCACTGCACTCGAGGGACTAACTCGTCCGCGCAAACTTTGACCCTGAGAGGTTGCGTGTAAACGGAGGCACCATGTGGGAAGACAGCCGTGCATTCTCCGTCGTGCAGGGGAGTGCGTTCCTCGGCAGTCGGGCGGACATTCGCTCTAAAAAAAAAATCCCCTCGGACGAAACGGTGCTCGACCGCGAAGGCCAAAGGTGTACATGCTCGAACTATGGAACACGCCCACGCGCGTATTTTTGAGTGTTTATTTTTTACCCATCCCCCCCGCTGTTGGCGACGTTGCCTTGCCACTGTTAACGCCTGGTTAAGCGTTAACTATTGATCGTTACAAACCCCGCTTATCACTATGAAATAAAGAAATAGTAACAATGATAACTTCTGGGGTTTCACGTCTCAAAACCAGCATATGATTAGGAGAAGCGTGGTAATGAAAATTTGAACCGCCTAAGACGTGCCTTGTACAACCCGCACTGGCATCGCACACTACGCATCCCTCGAGTATATTGCCTCCATTGAAACGTGTCCTCCGCGATGGGGATTGAAACCGCGACTTTGGGATACCCATCTGTTTGGGATACGCATCAAGTGTGTAAAAGCACATTATTCGGTCGTACACTTCAGCCATTCTGCCACAGTCACCACGCCTGCGCCTGCAGTTGCTCTAGTAACATCTCTCTTACATCATATTTTATTCTCCTTTAACGCTTTCCCCAGCACAGGGTATGGCCAGCCGGTCTAAGAACTGGCTAACCTCCCTGTTCTTCCGCTTATTCCCTATTCTCATCCCCTTAGCTCGCCTTGACCAGAGACTGATATTGTCAATAACCATCCTATAATGTCATTCTAGAAAGCCATCAAGAATGAAGGGAATGTAGGCATTGTCGAAATTGTCCAAGTCGCGAGTTGCGGTAGCCTGTCAGTGTTGTCGTACCACGAGTGAGACTGACGAATCGTGCCAGTGCGTGTGTGTGTGTGTGTGTGTGTGTGTGTGTGTGTGTGTGTGTGTGTGTGTGTGTGTGTTCTCTTTCTTTACTCTTATAACTTTACAGCTTCTCGCCCCTTCTCCCGCAGTAGGGTAGCATAATGGTTGTTCTAAACTATCACCCCTAAATGGTTTCAACTGTGCTAGATACACGAACATCCGAAGACGAGAAAAACAACACATGTCCAGGCGTTGTCTTTTAGTCTCATTTTGTCCGCGTTTCTAGCGCCGTTAAAACCATTTGAGGACGAACTACCACCAACTAGCCCGACTCGATACCCCACTTCAGTTATTCTAAACTGGTTATTCTAAACTCTCTCTCTTCTCCCTTTACATCCATTCTCTTAGCACTTCGCTCTCTATTGCATCGCCTGTGAACGTTTTTCGACGTTCCTTTCCGATTATCAGTCACGCACGCGCTCCTGCGGCGAAAGAAAGACTAACGCAGTTTCGATCCGCTGTCACTCTTCTTCGCGCGCTTGTGGGCCGGCGAAATCCGGGGCAGTGATAGGACTCCGCCTCGTCGTGGATCAAACGGGACAAACCGGAGGAGGGAGAAGTATGTAACGGGGGTAGAAAAGAGAGAAAAAAAAAAAAAGAACGGGGCCGTCTTTGACAGGGTGTGCCGGCCAGGTGATGTAACTAGAGCAGAATGAAGAGGAGAAAGAGCGACGTCTCCACCAAAATGGTGAATGCCCGACTATAGCGCCATCTCAGTGCATGTTGAAGGACACCAGGTGGTCGAAATTGCCGGAGCCTTCCCACTACTCTCATAACGATATCGCGGTTTCGGGATGTAAAATTCGAGATATTAATATATCGACCTCTATTGCGTTGTATTACCATCTGTTATCGCGTTGATGCTTTATTTTTTTTTTTTCAAACTCGTTCAACTCTTTCGCCTCAGGCCCCGCCGCGGTGGTCTAGTGGCTAAGGTACTCGGCTGCTGACCCGCATGTCGCGGGTTCGAATCCCGGCTGCGGCGGCTGCATTTCCGATGGAGGCGGAAATGTTGTAGGCCCGTGTGCTCAGATTTGGGTGCACGTTAAAGAACCCCAGGTGGTCAAAATTTCCGGAGCCCTCCACTACGGCGTCTCTCATAATCATATGGTGGTTTTGGGACGTTAAACCCTACAAATCAATCAATCAATTTTTCGCCTCGTGCGTCTTGAGTGAAAACGGGTAGTGAGAGATAAGCACGTGACAAGAGAAAGAAAGAAAGAAAGAAAGAAAGAAAGAAAGAAAGAGAGGAAGAAAGCAAGCAAGAAAGAAAGAAAGAAAGCAAGAAAGAAAGAAAAAAAGAAAGAAAGGTAGAGGGCGTATCTCTGGCGACCTAGAGCGTCCTCGAGAGAGAAGATCGGGGCGACGAGATGGCCATCTCTTGAACCGGCGGGGCGACGACGTTCCTTGGCCCCCGTGCACAACCGGCGCGGCGGCCTGCAGCGGCAACCGCGCACTTTATCGGTGAAGACGGCTGCCTGTCTCCTCCACGGCGTTTGAAAAGCAAAGGGGGTGCATCCATTTTCCCTTCCGGGTTTCGCTTGAAAGGTGCGCGCGCACGCCTTTCTCAGACGTCCTAACATAAACTGGCGCAACGCCGCCGGCTGCAATTGAAACCGTTATATATATAAATGAATTGAAGTAGGATCGGAAAGGTGAAGATGCCGGTTAGGTATTTTCTTCCAAATAAAGGGGTACACAGGCGTATAAATACAGGCATAGGACTCATAGCTTCCTGGACGGACGCCTTCGAAGAAAGGAGGCATTAAAAGGGTGCTTTCAGTATACGAGGTGACATTGTTGTAAGCGCGAATCATTGTTCCGGGTGAGTTTTCCAAGGCTCGCGCTCTTGTGCTACTGAATGTGTGCAGGCGTGAGCAGAATTTGATGGGAGTGGGTTTTTTTTTTTTCGTTTCGCTGGTCTAAAAGTATAGCCGTAACGATAAAAAAGAAGCGCTCACAAAAGACGGATGAAGAAATAATATAATGATTGTCGTGGTTTGACGTGGGGCTTAAGAAAGAAAGGTGGGAGAATATAATCGGGGCTTACGGAAGAAAAGTAGAAGTGATGGTCTTGTTATAACCAAAGTAAGGAAACTGGACGACTGAAATGAAGGTTTATTTATTCTTATACGCTTTTTTTAAAATGTTTTTTGTTCCTTTTCATGAATTGTACGTACCCCTCAGCACAGTTTTCCTTCTGCACGTTAGAATTTCTGTTTACAGGCACAAACAATTTCTGTTGTGCATTTGAATGTATATTAAGATATATTAGCAATGTCTTGAGAACGAAGATTGTAACACAGAAATGTCTTCTGCGTATGTATGTTTTTTTTTTCACAAATAAAATCTCTTAAACAAGGTTGGCTCAAGGAAGACCTGCCTCAGTTGGAAGCCGAACACCCGTGTTTTTTTTTTTACACGTGATACGCTTCGCTAATTGTTGTTTACTGCGCTACAACTATCCTCACGTCCACTACTTTCTTGAAGCATTTGTGTGCGTGTAATTATTATATTTGCAAGATTGTTTCAGCGCGCGAACAAAGGAAAAAGGACAGGGTGAACAGAGAGAGCGCTGATAGGGTATAACAGCGCTCTTTCTGTCTACCCTGTCCTTTTTCCTTTGTTCGCGCGCTGAAACAATCTTGCAAATATGACTACGCACCAACTAGCCCAAGCTTCCACTCTTGTGTGTAATTATTAGATCAGGAGTGTTAAGCAGCTTTCCTAGCAGCCATGGCAGTGCTACGCTTGCATTAGATGTGTGGTGTTGCCGACCTACCTACATTCACGTTACACTAACATCCCATTCATGATCTCAGGCCGCCGTGGTAGATCAGTGGCTACATTCACGTTAAACTAACATCCCAATCATGATCTCAGGCCGCCATGGTAAATCAGTGGCTACATTCACGATACACTAACATCCCATTCATGATCTCAGTCCGCCACGGTGGATCAGTGGCTATGGTGCTCTGCTGCTGAAGGTCGCGGGTTCGATTCCGGCCGCGGTGGTCGCATTCCGGCGTAGGCGAAATGGTTGAGGCCCGTGAGCTGGACAATGTCTGCGCACGTCAAAGAACACCAGAGGGTCGAAATTCCCAGAGCCCTCCACTGTACGGCGGCTCCTGTAATCTTATCGTGGTTTTGGGACGTAAAACCCCAGATGTTGTTATAATGATTTAGGTCACATTCGTTGAAGACATGTCAGCAGAGAGTGAAAGCATGTAAGCAGAGAGCGGCATTCTTATGCATTCGCAGAGCACCGCGATTGGGTCAATCAACCGATCAATCAACTAGTCAGTCAGTAAGTGAGTCAGTCATTCTGGAGTTCATCGTCAAAAGCTGCCCTTGAAAGTCGATCTAACGCCTTTTGCTGCGGTAGCAAGTAGGAACGAAAACCTTTGTCGTGAAGCGAGATTGGGAGAAGACGGGCGCATTTTCTTGGAAATCCACGTCACTGAACAACACCGAAAGTCGGCACACAGAAAAAAAAATGCTTCGGTCGCGCAAACGCCGAGTTTTTACAGTCAAGGCCAACGTCCAATCACCCAGCCACGTCGATACAAAAACTCGGCGGAGTGGCTTGTACCTTTTATTTATCTCCTACTCCCACACTCTATGCAGAAAATGAAGCCATGCACTCGGTCACCTTACACGTAGTTCATCTATTCAGATTACGAGCATCGTTTTACGTGACCTCCGGCAACGTCATATTTGGAGCGGAGCAGTTGAAGCGTCTCGCTGCCGAGCTCGAGGACGTGCGTTCGATTTACATCCACTTCAGAGACCGCAATTTGAAGGAGGCGAATAAGAAATAGGATGTGTACTTCGATTTAGGTGCACATCAAGGGAACCTTTGTTAGCTACATGTAACGCACTAGAATGCTTAATCTACATGTCCCTTTCCTCATCGCATACATCTATCTCTCTCTGCTCATTTCGCCTAAATGTTTGCTTATCGCACAGCGCTCTGTTTCTTCTTATGGCGAGTGGATATGAGCTCGTGTCTCAGTTTTTCGGTGGTGTCACTAAGGCGTCTCAGCGCAGGAACACACGATACAATCAGCCTACGGCATGTGTGTGTGTGTGTGTGTGTGTGTGTGTGTGTGTGTGTGTGTGTGTGTGTGTGTGTGTGTGTGTGTGTGTGTGTGTGTGTGTGTGTGTGTGTGTGTGACCACAAGAAAGGAAGCGAGGAGAAGTACACTATGTCCAGCTCGCAATCCTAAATGCCGGTAAGTGAATAATATATATAGCGAGAGAGACAGAGACCATGGGGACACATAATTTACCACAAACTTTGAGCAGGTTTGAAGGAAGGAAGGAAAATAGGAGGAAAGGAATGGCAGGGAGGTTAACCAGCCTGTACACAGCCGGTTTGCTACCCTGTCCCTGAGAGGGGGATGGGGGAGATGAGCTTCACCTTCAAGAGTACAAGGCGATGGCGTAATCGGAACACGTCCACTTCACCCTGTCAATCACCAGCCTGCTCCGTTTACCCGTGGACACCTCAACCGTTCTTCAAGGAAAAGGACGTCTGTGAGCGTAGCAGTGGATTTTTCAAACTATTCTGAAATTCCCCATGCAAAGCGCACTCGCAAAGTGATCCAAAGCGCCATAATTCAACGGATCCTGCGAATCAGCGGGGTACTGTGTACGTGTCCGTTAGGAAGAACGGGCATTTGCTCAGCTACGGCAACACACTTTGTTGACGCTGTCGCTGACAATGATGATTATGCTTGAGCGCTTCGTAATGGGTAGGCTATTAAACCATAGAGTTTACTAAAATTAACTAGAGGGGACTCTGTCGCTGCGATCGTTCAGCGACCATGGGAAGGATGGGCAGTACACACATTTGCCTAGTCTTCATACTAGCGGGTGGCGAATCGTACTTGCGTTTTTTTATTGCTGTGTTTCGGTTTTGTTTTGAAAGGAAAATTCAACCTTTTTGAACTTTCTGACGCAACTTGGAAAGGTAAGTCTAGAAGAATAAGACGGTTAAGCGCAACCGCTGAACATTTGCTGATTTTTCGTTTCGTGACAAAACAGCTCCAAGCCACACGAACACACACAAAGCCAAAAGCAGGCCAGAAGTACGAAGATTAGATAAATGTGTGTACTACCCATCATTCCCGTGGTCGCTGAAGCGCCATGCGTTCAACTCCCATGAACACTATAGCGCCAGAGTTCCTTCTAGTGTATATTAAGAAACGCTATGCTTTAAAGCACCCACAAATTGCGTAGTTCACACGTTTTGACACCTGGTGCGATTCCGCGGTTCCGTCATGCAATAATGCATGCGTTCAAGAGACTCTTCTCGCTACATGACATTAGTGTCAGGTGTTTTTTTTCTTTTTAGAAACAGCTTCAAACACTGGTGCAGCTCTTCAGTAAAGCACCTACCTATATTACGCAGAAGATCTTGGTTCGACGCCCACTTCAACCGAAGAATTTAATGTTTATTTGAAAAGAATGGCTACTCAGGCTGGTTCGCATTCTAAATGAGTTATACTTTCTTAGTGCGCAAAACGCTTAGGAAGGAATTCAGATAGGACAGAGCCGAACTTCCATCTGACTTCTTTCCGAAACGTTCTACGCACTAAGTCAGTGTATTTCTTTTATAGCTGGTTAAATTTCAAGCACCTACCTAGAGCTTTCGCTCACTGACAACGCCGTTTTTCCGCTTGCAACCAACTGCACCGACGCCTACACCTGAATTTCAGCGAAAATGTCTTTTTAACACTATCGCGATTGTGCACAAGCACAGCGGAGCGTATGAAGAGGCGATAAATTGAGTGATTTGCCTTGAAGAACTGCAGGCACACGTCATATGGAGCATGGCCCGTCCGGAAAGCCCGATTTTTTTTACCGGTGCATTGCGTGACGGCTCAGTCGGTCGGTGGACGAGAAAGCATCGGTGTCACTGCTTCCGTGATTTCGGTGCGGGCTCATCTCTCTGTGTCATCGCCGACCGTAACCTTATAGACGTGTCCCGCTTCCTTGGTCATCGCGACAATGGAGGACACCCCTTCTTTCTTGTCCCGGCGTAGAAGTAAGTAAAGACGCACGTACAGGGATAAGAATGATATCGATGGACGTGCGAACTGTTCCAACACTCTTCCGCGCGTTGCGACATTCGTTCGTTGCATGCGTTGTGGTTCTGTCGCAATGAAAGTACATCTGGACTGAAGTATCTCAAAGAGACGCTGATCACTTCAGTCTGTCGAGTGTTGCGCCACGTTTTGTGTACGTTCTGATATGTGTGGGGCTATGCGCACATCACCTAGTTCTATAACATACTCATCCAGAGTTGCGCGCTAGGCGTGCAAACCACTCCAGCACTCTTGTTGCATAAAGTTCCTTTGTGGCAGTTCTGGCTGAAACACTTCGCTACACACGTTCACTTTGGCGAAGGCAATACCGTGTTTAACGGAGCTTTAGACGCGGGAAGCTACCGCAGGACAGGACTTAATAAGGAAATATTTACCGTTTTTTAAGGAATGCTTGCATGCTGCCAGCGCATAACAATCTCATGTTATTTGTGTGGGTCGTCGAATTCAGTTTGTAAACAAATATGACAACACGGACTGTACAATGATTGAGTAATTAGTTACAGTGTAATTACAGTTAATTACTGTAAAATATCCTCTGAATTATTCCAGCACATCCACTAGCTTTACATTTGGTTTCCAGAACCTTGGCCTAAAATGTGAGCGTATATAAAACAAAGCCTTACGGTTCATCTTCAACTCCTATTCCAGAACTCAGTCTATTAGTGAGCTTACAGACAGAGCTGGTTTAATGACGGTGAAACGAAAAATGCAACATAATCGACTGATATTCTTTTTTTCACATACTCAATGGAGACTACAATGTTCACCTAAGGGAACACATCGCACTACAGCCATTTACCACATCCAGAGCAAAACACTCGAAACATATCACACCACTTAGCTACAGAATAGATTTATTTAAGTATTCGTGTTTGGTTCGGAGCATCGATGACTGGAATCAATTACCTCAATACATAGTCGAACATCGCAATTTACGAAAGTTCGAAAAGACTTTGTCAGAATATTTGTAACCAAAATGCTTGTTCCTTGTTGGCTGAATGTGTTAAATGTACTATATCAATATGTTCAATATGTACTATATCACTTCAATTTTTTTTCTCTTTTTGGCGACGTGTACGAGATGTATTCGAACATGCTTCTTTTATCCGTGACCTATGCAGGATGTATTCTGACATAGTTTTTGCGTTTTTGTTTTGTTATTTCCACGTAGCGTGCATCTTGAGCGTACAGTGTGAAACTTGTTTCCACATATAATCTTTGTACATGCCAGATATGTAACCCCAACTCCTGTCTTGGCCATTGGGCTGACAGTATGAATCAATAATTAATAAAATAAATAATTGTGTAAGCTCCACGCTTTATTAGACAGTCGATCATAATACATGCCTTAGACGGGTATTGCATATCTTTTCTTGCACTGCACCTTATACTTTGGATAAGATGGGCGTTAAATCTGTGTGGCAGCAAGAGCAGTAGTGGCACCGGGTATAAAACGTGGGTGCAGCTGCCAATAAGACCAGCGGTTATCGACGCTGCATACACACAGTCGACGTCTTCCGTCATTCCGCTCGGTTCGACCCGCACGCGCACTATACTATTCTTATTTATTTATTTTTTTCACCACGTACATATCACAGCTCGCTCCCTTTCTTTCTTTCGATTACGGCCTTTTGCAGGATAGTTCGCCACCGCGGTTCATTTCGCATGCTTGAGTGCCTCCGCCTAACCCACTCGCCTGTGTACGGCGCAAAGCGAAGAGAAGAAACACGTTTTCTTGCAGCCTCCACCTCCTCTGAAAGCCTGTTCGCTTCTATAGTTCTCTTACTCCGAGAAGGCGCGCCTGCACGGAAGCACGGATATTACGAGGATGGTGCCAAGGTTGCCGACGTGCGCACCCATACTAGCTCGTACGGCGCGCTCCTTTGGCACCGAATGTGTACCTTATGTGAGCCAGTGCGAACTATGCCCTGTTATGCACAAGAAGCGCGAAAGGAGACACGGGGATGGGAAGGATACAGCCGAAAAACAGGCGTGTCTTAAGCACGAACCGTTTCCAACTAGGCCAAATAGCTGTGCTGCAGTAGACTATTATAGGGGTACTGACATCGATGTTCGAAGCTGAGTTTACTCTGTCATACAATTATACGGAGACGGCTCCTATAGCAAG